>CM077082.1:19055619-19655619 GCA_039513925.1 Platanthera zijinensis
TGGTAATTGTAAGTTAGGGGATAGATTTTGGGGTGAGATATATCTTGAATGGTTGAGCGAGGTATAGTCATAATTAGATTGATCGTGTTATGGAAGTTTTACATGAAAAGAAAGTTTTCAAAAGGGTACAAAAAAAAAAGGATTTGGGATAGTTGGAAAGGTATGGGTATTAGGGTCTGGTGTTTAAGTGTTAATGTTGGTGTCGAGAGTGACATTGGTGGTAAAGAACATAGTAGTAAGGACTGAAGGGTCGCGGGGAGTTATGTTACAAATTGCACTTGCGCGATGAGGTGTTGAGCGTCCCGCTTCTCTGAACGTGGGAGCGGAGCATTTGAACTTGCGGTTGCGGAGGTCACTTGGAAAATGGGAGATTGGGCTTCGTCAGGTGGCTCGTATGTGGCTCAGGTGCTGCTTGAGTGCGGCTCGAACGCTGCTCGTAGAAGAAATTCGGCAGAGCTTCGACCTGAGGAAGAAAAAGACTCGGAGAAAAAAAAGTGAGAAATGAGGAGGCATGTAACTCCTTTTATAGCCTCCAGGGGGTGGTTATAGTGCTTATCGGCTATCCGCGCACCATAACCACCCGAAATTAATATTTTTCCTATAGTTTAGGGGTGCGCATCATGAAAATTAATCCCTCTATTTGCACCATAATTAAATTATTAATAAAATTTCGCCACTAACCCGACAGTTAGAGGGTGGTTACACGCGAATCGGACGGCGGGAAACGACCCCAAACGATCAGACGGCGGGGACGGACTTCCACGGGCAGCCTGCGAACTCGCCGTCGAGGGGGGAACCGTCGGCGGCGGCTGAGGAGGGGTGGTCGGCTCGGCCGCTCCCTTGTCCCTGCCTGGCAGTCGTGGAGGAGCGGTCGGCGCGGCCGTGCGCGGTTGCCGAGGTAGAGCAGCCCGTGGGCCGCTCTCTCGGTCGGCCTGGCGCGGCCGCTCGCGCTCTGCTCGCTCTGCCGCGGCCGCCGCTGAGGGAGAGCGCCCGCGCGGCCGTGGCGCCCGACTGCCAAGGGAGAGCGGCCCCCGCAACCGCTCTTTCTTCAGCGGCCGGCGGCCATGGGGGATCGGCCCTCTCGGCCACGGCCGACAGCCGAGGGAGAGCGGCCCGCGCGGACGATAGACGCTCCCTCGATCGCGTGCCGACGGCCGAGGGGGAGCGGCCGGCGCGGCGAGAGGAGGGGCGCCGGCATCCGGGGATGAGGCCGGTCGCTCGACGCCGGCGGGGCGGGATCTATGGCGGTTCCGTCATTACGCGTGATGGTATCAATGCGCGGGGGGATCGGACGCGGCGATCGCGCGTGCGGTCAAACCAACAATCCCACTACTTTTGGGGGGAGATCATGGGGTGTGTGGTTATGTGCACTCCAACTCTTTTTAAAAGGGATCTCATCCTCGTCAATTATAATTGTTGCAGGTCACACAGTTTTCTCAGGTTCGGAGAATCATACCGTCTTAACTTGGAATTGGACCGGGCACGCAAAAAAGCAGTGAAAACAAGCGGAAAAAGACAAAAGACATTTTTTGATGTGGAAATTCGAAAAGAGTGAAAAACCACGTGGTCGGATCTGTGCCGAGCCAAAATCCACTATTTCGTTTGATATTACAAGAGTTGAGATAATTACTTGAAGGGTGACAGACCACCTCTCTTTTATAAGTGCAAAATATGGAAACAATGGAAAAAAAAACTAAATACTCGGAGCTTCGATGGAAGCGCTCCGGTGGAGAAGATCGCTAAGTCTTTGGAGGCTCGATGGAAACACTTATGTTGAGACGGAGCCTTGAAGAGAGCCCTCCTTTGGAGAAGGAAAAATTCGTGTCCTTGAAGTCTTGAAATGCCTTCGTGTTAGAGGGGGAGGCGGGGAGCAAAGAAAATTCTGAGTGGAGGAATGATCTAAGTCTCACGTTCTCGCTGGAAAACCTCAAAGTTCTCTCTAACCTCCGAAGTTGCTTGCTTTCAAATGAAGGTATGAGGGCATATTTATGGTTTTCTGGAGGGATATGATGGTAATTGTCGAGGAGGAATTTGTGTTGACGAATGATGTCGCTCTGTTTGGTCACCGGGGTCATCAATTTTAGCGAAATAACGACAATACCCTCGGGCGGCCTGACGGCTGTGGTGGCCGGCGAAGTGGCGCCGGGGAGGCGGCGTCAGCGACCGGAAGCGGCGGCGGAGGCCGCCGGCGCGCGCGCGCAACCCGGGGTGCGAGTTGCGCTCACACCCATGGGGCTCCTGATGCTTTTGCTTTGGAGCGTCGTGCTCAAGCTTGGGCCGATTATGGCTTCGCGCACTCATTCTTGCATGACCGTTTGGTCCTCATTGGCCTGACTCCAAATTTTTCAGGAAGAACCCCATCAATAATTAATTTTAGCTTTGAGCCGAAGGGAAATTTTAGTTTAGGACGGAAGAGAAGCAATATCAAAAGTCATAATTCCTTTATTAAGCATGCAAGCAGTTTGGTTTTAGGTTAAACCGAAACCGAACGGAAGTCTCGATTTTTACGCACCTAAAATTGAAATCAACCTGAAACAAAACGGTTTGGATCACATCGGTTCGATTTTTGAGTAAGCCTAAAATTTACTGCACAAAAATTGTTAATTTTGATTATCCTAAAACACACTTGCTCAATGTTTGACAGAAATAGATTATGACACAATTAATACATGTTGACACGGAATCACCGCACCTCTCTTCTTCCGTCAGAAGCGCTTGTCGGCTCTATCCGACGGCCGCAAAGTTCGTCGACCAAGGCGAGCCTTAGATTCCAGTCCAGAGATCATTTCACCGGTTATGGCCTCTCTTTCTCCTTCCTTGGTGATGTTCTATACAACAAGTCAACAAGCTTTTATCTCACTATAGTGAGGTCGGCTCTGAAGCGATCAAGTTCTAAAGAATTAAAAAATTATGTTGTAAAAATAAAAATATTATAAAAGAATTTAGAATACATTAAGAGGATATCACATTGATGCACTTCTAATATCAGCGGGATAAACTCCAAACCCATAATCGATTGGTTTGGTTTGATTTCTCGGTTTACTGATCCTATAAACCGAAACCGAACCAAATATGCTTGAATTTAAACCCACTCAAGCTGAAACCGCCGAACAAATTCGATTCAATTGGCTCGATTTGGTTGATTTCGGTTTTTCTATGCACACGCTCACTCTCTTAACATACAAAGTGTGCGATTTTCGGAAGTGCCCGTACATTTTTATTTAATACAAGACATACAATTTATTAAAATAGTTTAAATAATATTGTTTTTTTTGGTCCAACAAATTGTTTAAAATACCACTCTTATGTATCGGCCAGAAACAATTTTTTTTCCTCTTAGATAAATAAGGATCAATCAGGACCATGAAATAGATAAATAAGGATCAATCAGGACCATGAAATTAGATCAATCAGGTCAATCAGGACCGTGAACTTAGATCGCTCCATTTGACTCCTCTAAATGGAGAGGATCTCCCCATCAGAAATGAAGCACCATGGCAAGCAGGACAACTTGTTTAGCTATTAAATTATAAAACAGAGCCCATCAGCGATTGTTCTCATATTTCTCAGGATGTTCATATAATTTGAAACCAAACATCTACAATGTATTCCAATTCTAGCCCGCCATGCCCGTCTTCTTCCTCGTCGTCGACGCGTCGTGCCTCTGCCCTTTCTCGCCGATTACGCGGGAGTTAAACTTACAAAAAAAAAAAAAAAAACTCCTGCACAAACCCCGAAGAAGTACAAACAACAAAACCAAGGAGGAACTGGCTGAAGTATGGTGCAAACTAACCAATGAAGATCCTCGGCAATAAAATTATACCCAAATGAATCTCACACAAGCAAAGTGCAGACTAACAAAACAAAGATTTCAAGTTCTGCATTGACTGAAAAAAAGAGAGATTAAAAGATGATAGAAGCATTCATCCCTCACCTTCAATGTGAATTCAGTCTTTCCAGAGCTTTTACCCATTCCTCCATTGCTTCCGCCGCCCGAAGAAACACCGGATCCACACTCCCCAGTCTCGCCCGCACCAAACTCGCCATTGTAACCACGCATTCTTCGGCGGTCTTCGCCGCTGCCGGCAGCTTCACCGACTGGAGAAAGGCACGATCTCCTCCATCAGCTTCACCCCTCCCCACTCTCGCCTCAGCGACTCCCACGCGTTGCCGGAGCCGTTCCTCCACACATACGGAAGACCGGTTTTGACGCCGAGCCGTAGGTGGTCGGAAACCGTCTTGGCGCACATTCCACACCAGATGTCCCCCATCGTCTCCAACCTCTGCTTCCCCTCGCCCTTCAAACGCAAAGCCGGCACAAGCGCAGGCCCCAAGATTTCTCGATCGAATCCAATGTTGATCCCGCTCAGCGGCATCATTGATTGCAGCGGCACCGTCATCACTGCGTCGACATATCGGGCGTTCCTCTCGTTCGGCCTTACCGCCCGAGTTGGGGCATCGTAATCCGCAACGTTGAGCCAGAGGCCGGAAGATAACACGCAACCAACGCCGTCTCGGAGGCTGAACGGGTATCCGCGGACAAAATCGGCGCCCTCTCGGAACGGATCGTAGAGTGTGTTGAAGTAGAACGGTGTCGCCGGTGTCTCGAGGTTGTTGATGTGCTGCGCAACCGCATCAATCGGATGGCCAGCAGCATTTCTCGCCGGGAGGCAATCCTCGTCGATCGAGATGACGTACTTTTTGGATGACATAAGGTAACCAAAATATCGGCAAGAATGGCCGGAGAAATCGATCAGGCTGGCGCCGACGACACGCTCTATGTCAGATTTGGTGTATACGTGGTGATCGAAGCCATGAGGAATCTGAAGGTCGGCTTCCAAATCTGGTTCCTTGACGATTATGAGGTGGAATCTGGAAAATATTGGTCTCCATTCCTCCAAAAAAATGGTAAGATCTGGCCTGAGAGCCGCAATGACTATGTCCACCTCATTGTCATTGATCTTAAAAGACATTTTTTTTTACTTTTTATTTGAGCTGGAAGAATCTCAAGGTTGAAGATAAACCACTCTAGAATTTCTCAGAGCATCCTGAAAGCAGCAAGCGGGAAGATGATAATATTTCAGAAGAAATTATATCAGTTCGAAGAAGAAGCTTACTGGTAGGAAGGATTGGGGTTAGTATCTGTTTAATGTTGAGCGACTCCACAAAAAGAAGGATTTGCTCATTACCAGTCGCCACAAATAACTTCAGAACCTTCTCTGTCAATCTTCCAGCACTCAGCGTTTTCTACAGAAAGTAAATAGGCTATTATCAAATCAGAAGAATATAATATATGATTTTGATTTTGCATCATTTTCATTAGACAGTGTTTGATGTGAAATTGAGGTAGCAAACGTGTTGAATTATACCGGAACCACACAAAGATACTAGATTTTATTTAGGATGAAAAAACCCTTACTTTATTACAAGCTGATTGCTCATTTTTTATTTAGGAAGAATCTCAAGTCATTGATGTTTGTTTGAGGGTGACGAGGACGTCAGTTGGGTTTCCGCAAAAAAGTGGCCCAAAGCGGAGGTTACAATTGACCTTGAAGTCTTCCCACGCCAATGTGATTTTTCTCGATGTAACTATGAGAACCATAATTGGGCAGAGCCCATGACATGAAAGGACGTCGTGTTGATCCAATCTTTGTACGACGTGTGCTGAGAATTGTTCACAACACGTAATTCAAGTCAAGGGGTCCTCACAATCGTCAAAGAGAGAGAAATCATCTTCACATAGCGGGGAAACGTCGCTCCCTTCCGAGCGATGACTATGAAATTTAGATGGTGAGATGGTGAATGTCTGGCGGCCCCATCTTGGGAGGAGCCAGAGGTGGCTCGAAGCGGTGATGTATTTTGTGCGTGTGGTGTGGGGTGGGGGGGGGGGGGGGGGGGGGGGGGTTTGAAGACACATGGAGAGGTAATTGAGGGCATTGGTGTTCGTTGACATCATTTTCTAGAAAATCTCCATAACTTGGGCCAAGATGAGGCCCCTTCTTCCATGGGAATAGTCACTGTTGGTGTCTTTGATTATGATATCAAATTTATACAAACACCTTCTTGAGATCTCAAATGCGTCCTAGTGAGTGCGAAGTCGTGGAGGAGGTTGGAGTTGCTTTTCTTCAAGCCTCAAGAACCTATGGCGACAACCGAGAGAGAAGGGGGGAGGCATGGAGAGGGGCGGCTCCGACTTGGTGGAGGCTTGCCGAACCATCGATTGTGGAGGGGGAGACGTATGTGCAAGCCCAAGGCGGTCTGTGCGTAAGAGAACAAAAGAGAGAGAGGAGGGCGAGGGAGAGAGAGCGGGAGTGAGAATGAGAGAGAAGAATATTTTTGGATAATAATTCCTTCACACTTTTCATTCATTAGTCCTTTAAATAGGATGAGAACACATTTAATCCAAAATGCCAAACCTGTTAAAAACGTGTTTAATCCTTGTTTCGGCAATTTTAAACCTACTGTCTGAAAGGGTAGCCCGGTGCACAAAGCATCCCCGTGAAATGAGGGTCCGGGGAAGGTTCCCACAACAAGGGTGAAATGTAGGCGTACCCTGCATTTTTGCAAGAGGCAACTTTCAGGACTCGAACCCGTGACCTCAAGGTCACACAACAACACCTCAACTGGTGCGCCAAGGCTCCCCTTCTTTAAGCCCACTATCTAATTATTAAAAAAACAATGGTGAACGCAAAGCAAGAAAGACAATATGCATAGACAGTAAGAGCTCAATAAAGGAACTTCACAAAAAATGAAAATAAGCTGCAATCATAGATGTATAAATTTGTGCAACACTGAAAACTGGTATAGTACTACAAAGTAACTGTTCATTAAGCAAGTCCCCATTAATTCATACCCTCTCAACTTTTAAAGTGCAATTAATTGCCCACAATTCCTAAAAAAATAACTAGCATAGGACTCGGGAAATATAAAAGAATATTGTCACTTATTGGGACCTCCTCCTCAAAGTTTGCTAAATTATATGTTGCACCCCTTACTTTTGAAATTACAAAAACTTCCATGTAAGTTTACATTTCATAACATCCATGCACAAAAAGACCTCCTGAAAATTTACTCCAGCGGAATATTTTTGTGCAAGAATGTTATGAAATATAAACTTACAAGGAAGATTTGTAATTTTAAAAGTAAGAGAGGTGCAACCTGGAATTATGCTAACTTCTAAGGGAACTTTTGGTAATTACTCCTACATATATAACTGACCATGACTCCGTGGACTACAATAATATTTTGAACAATTCAAAACCTAACAAGAGAACCAGAACAAATCCTACAAACAATAGTGTCTGTTGCCTGATTTTATTAATAAATACTTTCTCCATTATTCTAACTTTTTATTCTAATAAGCTCTCAACGATGAGAACTATATCATTTACAAAAGGTACCAAAACACCTCACCATGAACATCATTTTTAGGTAACTAATCTTAATGTATTTGGGAATTTTGAATTTTTGATCACACAGCAACTTTTAATACTGGCCAACAAATATATAATATATATCTTCAATTCAATAACTTCACCTAAGAAACTTCATCCACTTTTATATTCAAAACTATTTTTTTTAGTGGTTGTGTTCATAACCGAGATTATAACAAAAGATAGGGCACAATGCCGACAAAGGATCTATATAGCTAACCCCACTATAGTGGGATAAAGGCTTGAGTGTTGTTGTTGTGGTTGTGTTCATAACCGTTGTCATGCCAAACATACATTCTATGGCGGCGGCATTTTTGTCCAAACTCACTAGAGAAAAAACGCCGTGCCAAACGGAGCCTAAGTAATAATATGACTTTCTTCAAGAACTCAACACGAACTTAAAGTACTAGTGTATCAGTGTTAGGGTTTTCTTCAAGTGAGCTTCAGGTAGATTAAAAAAACTTGACATATAAATAGAGATATGATGATGTTGTAACTCAAACAAAAAAATGGTGTACCCAGTGCATAAGATTCTCTCCACTAATAGGGTATTGGATGGTCATGTAAAGGACCTTACCCTACATAAAGGTGAGGATGCCTCCCAATTTGAAACCACAAACTAGGTGTAACTATAAAACAATTAGGGTATGTTTGGGTTGATAGTTGTCGTTGGAGATGAAATGACTGAAGATGAAGATAAAACAGTGTTCTTGAATGGAGCTCGCTCCCAATCAAACATAAAACGGTGTTTTGGAGAATTGGTGGTTCCAAATGGTAGCTATTCAAATGGGCAAAAAAATAACGTTTGTTTTTTAAAAAAAAAAATACAGTGGAGAAAAATTACTCAAGCAAACAGACACTTGGACCCAAGCCTGCCTACGTTGGACTGAACCTTGCATGATGGATATAAATTCAATAATGCCAAAATAACAGCTCAAAAAATCTAACTTTAGAAGAATAAATATGTATTCATCTTCCATAACTATTGCAAATATTGTGGAATTTTGTCCACTTCTGATCATATACAGGTAAAATCAGTGTAATTGGGCAATATGTGTATGCTCTCATTTACTTCCTATCAAAATCTTATTCTTCAGTTTATTCTTTATGGATGAAAATGTGAAACTATCATTGTTATAGTTTGAGCAGAGAAATGCAGCGTATATGTACAAAATTGTACTGAGGTTTTGTTGAAGACACTCTACAGAGAAAAAAATGAGTGAAAATTTTAATTTTGATTTCAACACCACCTCATCAAACCTATATGTTTTGAGATTAAATTACCTGCTAGACATACTATTCTTCCAAACAAACTTCCTTAATTTGTAGAACATGTAGGTAATTGGCAGGATGCACCCTCGAATTGCACGGTTATGTCAAATTCCATCCCAAATTGTTAGATTTCAAAATAAGCCTCTCAATTAGAAAAAAACTGGTAAAATGCCCCCCCCCCCCCCCACCCCACACCGGGGGGTGTAAAGTGTCAACCTTTCTCTAATTGGGGGTGCATTTTGTCAAAATCCTACATTTGTGCATTGTGTCATTTACCCTGAGCATGCAGATGTTTTCTCTAATAGAACGAACAATCAGCCACTATGAACAGTAATTATATTTGGTCGAATATGATCTTTCGTAGAGTTCTAGGTAGACATAATCTATCTTTTTTTTCCTTGAATTAAAAAAAATTTACCAACCAACTGAATTCAGTGGTGATAGCTAGCATGGTTTACCATAATCCAGGAAATAGTTATAAAGATGCAAAAACCTAGTTGAAACACAGTGAAAATCCAAACACGGTAGCCGAGGAATAGGTCGATTGACTTGGTCGCTCAAAAGGGCAAAACAAATCTATAGAGAGATGGCGAATCGCGAGCACCAATACAGCATAAATTTCAGGCTTGACGAAAACCCTAGAATTACCAGTTTCCAGCAGCAGATCCAGTATCAATAAGAATGCAAGAAGGAAATTATCGATCCGGTATCCATCCTATAATCCGAACTCGAGCTCAACAAATCAGAAACCGGCTTCTTACCAAGGACGAGTGAACAGTATAGAACGGAGAAGATAGAAACCCTAAAACGGAGATAGGATAAGGATTACCAGGAAGAGCTCGACGAGGATGAGATCGGGAACGGCGGAAAGATCGGTGAAGCAGGCGATGTGCAGAAGAGCTGAGTCAACAGTGAGAGAAAGTAACGACGGGGGTTTCATCCACCTGCTTGTAGATCCCAGACCGGCGCCGCACATGCGGGAAATCAATACGAGCCCTTCAAAATTATTCTTCCACCGCCGCCATGATCGGAAGAGACGCGCTCTCTCTCCTCTTCCTCCCGCTCGAGTCAAAAATAAAGTTAACCGCGGCCCGTTATTGGCTATTTGCACCTCAAAATCTCTATAACTTTTAGTGCTTTTACGAAATACGTCTTGTACATACAATTTTAGGAAAAGTGTTCGACACGAAAGTTGTAGATCTACAACTTTCGTGTTGATCACTTTTCCTAAAATTACATGCACAAGACATACTTTGCAAATATGCTCTGATTTTGCGCCCTTCAGAAATACGTCTTGTACATGCAATTTCAGAAAAAGTGTTCGCTCAGGAAAAGTATTCGACACGTAAGTTGTAGATCTCAACTTTCTTGTCGAACACTTTTCCTGAAATTCCATGTACAAGACGTATTTCGAAAAGACGCGAAAAATTAGAAGATTTTGAGCTGCAACTAGCCAATAACGGATTGCGGTTAACAATCATAAAATTAAATTAAAGCTTTCTTTAACAAACATTTATCTAACTAATTTAAGTATTTAACTTTATTTTGTCAAATATTTTATGTACCTTACCTGTTTTATTTATGATAAGACTTTACACCGGAGATATTATAACTATGCATGTCATACTCTGATAAAATATTGTGTAATACTTTTAGCGAAAATTGCCGAAACAAATATTTGTAATAATCAAAAGCTCACGAACATAGTACTGACTGATAGTATTCATTTCACAGTCTAAATTTATTGGTGAGTGATTTGATGGGCTCGCTAGTCTAATCTTTTTTTTATTTCTCCTTTAATTGAAAAGTTGTGCACCTGAAAATGGACTTTCATTTGGGATCCAAATAAAGAGGAACTCGATCTGCGTACTTATCACTTATGTATGAAAGGTGCATGTTCACTCGAGGCCCTAAGAATAGTCGGGCATTAGCGAATCTCTATGCAAGTGTGCACTAAAGGAAGTTCTTTAAAAGTGTTGCGGATTAACTCGGCGTTCCGATCGGGCCAGAATTCGTGTACCGTCTTAGCTCTCGGGATGGTCGAGCGCGCACACAGTCAAAAGAATATGTTGATTGTACACAAGCAGTTTTAACGTGGAAAAACCTCTCAACTGGGTAAAAAACCACGTGACTGGATCTGTGTCGGTCAAAATCCACTATTTTCGGGTGGTTACAGCTGATTTGGGAAGTCGATGGTGACAGACCACCTCTCGTTACAATTATGGGGTGAGAGAGCACTTTGCACGCGGCGGACGACAAGTCGTCGCGCCGAGAGTTGTTACAGATTGTGTTTTACGTCGGTGGTCTTCGGATAGCGACTTGCTAATTCTGGGTGAGAGACGGCGCACTTGGTCTTGAAGTTGTTGGGGTCGCTCGGAACTTGGACGATTCGGTTTCGTCGGGTGGTTGTGACTTGACCCGCTCGTAGTTTGGATGTGACTCGGAGGCGGCTCAAAGGTGGCTCGAAGGTGGCCCGTAGGAGGAAACTGGCAGAGCTTCGACCTGAGTAATAAGAATACTTGGAGGAAAGAGTTAGTAAATGAGGAGCCCTGAGGCTCCTTTTATAGGCTTCAGGAGGTGGTTACGGTGGTTACGCGGCTATCCGCACCACCTGCATGAATGTTTTTAGTATAGTTTTAATGCGCGTGTTCGGCTATTGAGAGACCATTATATAAATAATAAAATATTAATTAAATCTTATCCCCATTAACATGGTGGTTAGTGGGTGGTTACGCATAGATCGGATGACCGAAGAGGCTCCCCACTGATCAGACGCTGAGGGGGGCAACCTCCACGGGCGGCCGACGAACTTGCCGCCACGTTCTCCGGCGAGGGGAGGTTTGTCGTCGGCGACCACGGAGGGGTGGCCGGCTCGACCGTCCCTCGGCCGCGAAAGCGGCGGCCAAGAGGGGGGCGGCCGGGCGGCCGTCCCTCGGCAACGAGGCGGCGGCCGAGGAGGGGGCGCGACGGCGGCCGTTCCTCGGCCGCAAGGCGGCGGCCGAGAGGGGGGGCGGCCGGCGGCCGTCCCTCGGCCGCAAGGCGACGGCCGGCCAGAGGGGGCGGGCGGCCGTGCCCTCGCGGGCCGGGGGGGCGGCCGGCCGTCCCTCGGCCCGCAAGGCGGCGGCCGAGAGGGGGGGGGGGCGCCGCCCCGGCGGCCGTCCCTCGGCCGCAGTGACGGCGGCGGCCGAGAGGGGGGGCGGGCGGCGGCCGTCCCTCGGCCGCAGGTGGCGGAGTGGGGCGGCCGGCGGCCGAGGAGGGGGGCGGGCCAGCGGCCGTCCCTCGGCCACAGGCGGCGACCGGCGGCCGGAGCGGCGACCGGCGGCCGGAGCGGCGACCGCGACCGGAGCCGCAGCGAGCGGCGACCGTCCCTCGGCCGCAAGGCGGCGGCCGAGAGGGGTGGCGGCCGGCGGCCGAGAGAGGGGTGGCGGCCGGCGGCCGTCCCTCGGCCGCAAGGCGGCGGCCGAGAGGGGGGGCGGTCGGCGGCCATCAGTCGGCGCAAGGCAGCCGGCGGCCGAGGAGGGGGGCGGCCAGCGGCCGTCCCTCGGTCGCAAAGCGGCGGCGGAGCGGCGACCGTCCCTCGGCCGCAAGGCGACGGCCACCCCTTGCCCGCAAAGCGGTGGCCTGCAAGACGGCGCCAGTGGCGGTTCCCTTTGTGCTTGTAGTAGGATCACCAAGTTAGTGGGGGCCCACCATAACCACCTCCTTGAGGCTATAAAAAGAGTCTCGGGCCTCCTCATTTCTCACCTTTTGGCTCCCGGAGTCTTCTTCTTCCTCAAGTCAAAGCTCTGTTGAACTCCTCCCTCAGGTCAGCTTCAAGCCGTCTACGAGTCAAGTCCCCAAGTGCCCGGAGAAGAGAAGAAGACAACCACCGCCAACGCTCAAACACGTCGGCCACCAAGTTAGCGTCTAGCTCTCCCTCAACGCAGCCCGTTGCGAGTCAGAAATTCTCTCTCACCTCTAAGTTGTAACGAAGAGCGGCCTGTCGCCCTCGATTCTCTGAACATATTGTAACCGCAACCTGATAGTGGACTTTGACCGGCACAGATCCGATCAAGTGATTTTTTACCCAGTTAAGGGGTTTTTCCACGTTAAAACCTCTTGTGTCAACTCTCTCTTTTCATTGACTGTGTGCGCGCTCGACAGTCCCGAGAGCTAAGGAGGTCCAGTTTATTCCGGTTCGACCGGGACGCCGAGTTAGTCCGCCACAAACCTTAACACTGCGCCAAACAAAAAAATAGGTCTCTTTGGCGTTTACATGATCGACGATAAGAGAAAAGTAAGGTTTCGTTTGGGAACTTATTTTCACCGGCCTTGCGGTTACGACCGCATGAATCAGATCATAATTAGAAGAACACTTATGGTGGAAATGCGTCTTTTGGGTAAATCATAATTAGAAGAAAACTCATGGTGGAAATATGTTTTGACTTTCAAGCCCAATTTTCGCTCAATTGTTTCAGCGTTTTTCTCTATTTTCAGTGAGAGAAAATGTCACCTTTGAAAATACATATTCGTCAAAACTTCATTAATTCTTCATTATCAACGCTACAAGACACCATTTTTAACTTTCAACATCATCGCTGCCCCCTCCCTCTATTCTCATCGTTCTCATTCTCATTTCTCCAAAACGCCACAGCCGAAACAAACACAGCCTAAGTGACACTTATCGCAAAAGTTTCCTTAAAATAAATGGCCTGTGAGGCAATATAAGATATATATATATATATATATATATATATATATTATATATATATATATATATATATATGTATATATATAATATACATAAAATGTATATTTCTTACATAGCAGAGTTTTAAATGCACATTATATGCTCGACAATAGTCATGGGCAAAAGCCCGGGCCTGAAAAGCCCGATCGGGCCCGGCCCGGCAAAAGCCCGGCTAGGCCCGGCCCGATAAAAGTCCGGCCCAGGCCAGGGTCGGGCTTGGGGCCCTTACCGGCCCCCCCATTTTGATCGGTTGCCGGCCTGAATTAAAAAAGGCGGGATAAAATTCCGCCTATCCCGCCTGGTGCCTTGCGGGATTAAAATCCCGCCGGACTTTCCTTTGCCCGATGCCAGGCTCAGGCTAGCCCGGCGCCCAGGCTTTCCCCGGCCCGGCCTGAAGGGCTAATCGGGCTCCCTCTTTTGGAGGGAGCCCAAGCCCAGCCCGACCCGACTAAAATTTGTTGGAGTTACCATGGTGATCTAGAAGTGGTCAAACATGTAATCTCACTGCCAACGCGATATGAGCCTGCAGGGTCGCACATAAGAGCTTGTGGAGAAGTTGGAAGATTGACTGTGTTGGTAAAGGTTACCAATCACCATACATAATGGGGTCCGGCAAATGTTGCCAAGGAGTATCGTCGAGATTCGTCGAGTATCGTCGACTATGGTTCGTCGAGTATCGTCGACTATGGTTCGTCGAGTATCGTCGACTATGGTTCGTCGAGTATCGTCGACTATGGTTCGTCGAGTATCGTCGAATTTGGTTCGTCGAGTATCGTCGAGATTCGTCGAGTATCGTCGAGATTCGTCGACTATCGAACTGTTCGATAATCGACGAATGCTGATACTCGACGAATTATTCCAGAAACCCTAATTCTCTGTGGTATGTGGATAGCGATTTTTCTAGGTCTGTTTATGCTTCGGGTATAAATTAGGACTTAGGTTTGAGGGTCAAAAAGAAGATCCCCCCGACCCGACGGAAGTGTTCCGCCGATTCGCTCGCTCCGCTGACCTCCTCTGCGACGATAGTCGCCGGTGCTTGTCTTCCTGGAGCGGACCTAGCAGTCCGTGAAAGTGCAAGGTGCAGTCGATCTCCCTCCCCGTTTTTCGTGCGACGAAGATCGGCGATCTCCCGCTCGTGTGGATTCCTGCAGAGGCGTAGACGCTATTCTACATGGGACTCGCCGCCGACAAGAACTAATACATTGGAGCATCTTTGTTGAGTTGTGACTCAACACCGCCAAAGTAATTTTACCTAGTTATTTCTTAACTTCTTGATTCAATTTTCATTGTCCGATCCCAAATCTCTTTTGTGTTATTCATGATTTTATTATTTCCGCTGCGTGCACAACTGTTGTGCCACCCTGTAGAAAACCCAACAAAATCGAGCACGGACGCGAGCCCGATTTGACAAATGCCTGAGCCCGATCGGGCCCGGCCCGATCAGACTTTTTGGACACGACTACTCTACAATGATAAGAAAATTAAAATAGGTCGTTGCTATTCACAAGTTGCGTTTGTCTATTCGCAGCTTTAAAGGAAGTCAAATTTGTTATTCGCAGATCATTTTGTTATCTACAAATTAGTAAAATATATATATATATATATAAACTAGAACTTCGGTCGTCCACTTCGCCTTCCTTGTTGGAATCAGCAAAGTCGGCTCCACCTAAAGCTCGGAACTACAGGGGCAGCTCGTGCTTACTCCCTTGGGATCACGCTCAAGGCGAAGAACTAGACGGGAGCCTCAGTGAGGAGGTCCCACCTCTTACTCGGAAGAGACTAGCTATGGCTCTTCCCCTCCCTAGCCAATACTGAGCTAGGTGCCTTAGAAGAGAGAGGGAGTCAAGAATGCTTGCTTTTCTAAGGCACCTTACCGGTCTATTTATAGGCCTTTGAACTGGGACTGCAAATAACTAAACTAATCCATCCTGAAATTACCGGAATGCCTCCGGCTAGGTCTGCCAACAGCCGAACTCCGCTGTCCTAAAAGGCTAATTGCAGACCACCCAGGATAAAAGAGTAAAAATACCCCTGAGACCCAAAAGGTGGGCCAGACCCTACCTGAAATGGCCCTGAACCAAGATGGCCCATCTCTCCGGGTACCTCTTGCTAGGGTCCTCTCGCCTGGCTGGGGCCTCTCGCCTGGGCCCACTCGCTCGCCTGGAGCCTCTCGATTGAGCCCTCATGTCAGGGCCCTTTCTCTCGCCTAGGCCCTCTCGCCAGGACCTTTTCTCTCGCCTGGGCCCTCTCGCCAGGATTCTCTCGCCAGGCTGCGAGCCCGAGGTTGTACATTCCTCATCACAGGAAGAAAGTAAACCTAGCTATCTAAATATTCTCAAACAAATCGAAATCGCATGAAAAATGAAGAAAATGTTTTTTTCCTCGACTCGATCTTTATCCGTGCATTCATTTTATGAATCACGATCCATGTACACATTGAAGCGCTCAGAAGGTCATCAGAAATGTTCATTCGTTTTCGGGCCTTATTCAGGAGAACGAAAATGTCCACTCCTCAAATTTAATATTGATAGGTGGATAATAATTTGTAAACTCAAATAAAATCAGAAAAAAATAGTATGGAGTAGACATTTTTGATCTGCAAATAAAAAATGTCTTAAAATTTATTTAATTACTCATGCTTAAAAATTAGGCAAAAATATTGACCAACCCCAAACAGGCAAATATAGTAATAAAGATAAAATATATATTCCTGACATCCTGTGTAAATAAAGCGAGCTTAAAGTAATTTTCCTTCCATTTATATCCGCGCCGGCTAAAAATAAAATAGAATTTATTAAATCAATAATATTAAAAAGGCAGGCGCGGACCGCGCGGTGTTCAAATATTAGTACCACATCGCGTACAGAAACAAGCTGAGGACGTGGGGACTCGATAAAAGAGGAGATGAGGGGAAGGTGAAAGGCATCTTTGCGCTTGGGGCAATGACGCAGGCAATGAGGTTATAACCGAGTCGCGTCTATTGCTGGTTGAAAACTATTTCCAAACCCCCTCTTGGGTCTGGGCTTGTCCCAGGCTCTCGAGAATTTCTGGAAGGGCACCCTTTATTGGGTATGCCCTACAATTTAATCCAAATTTAATTCAGTTTTATTATATGTTTTGACTCTAGTAATTTGTTATTATTTGCGTGGGAGGTATTTTTTGTGTACTGCTGCACTTAATTTTTTAGGTACCCTTCCCAAGTTAAATGTTACCTCAATTTTTTTTCTTTTACAGAAATTTAATATTTTTTTTAATCAAAAATAAATCACTCAGCCACCATTGTAAATAACCTTCTGCAAAACTATCCTCCTCTTCTCTCGCGGGCGATGAATACTACTCTTGCGTAATCAACTAATTTGTGCAACCAAATGCCTTTTTGCAGGAAGTAAATTAATGCTTTGCTCAAGAAGCCATCTCGTGTTCGACGCAACACCAAAAATTGTGTGACAACGCGCAACTACATGCTAATGTGACAAGCTAGCTCCCGCTATCAATGTGTGATGCTCGGCCTCCATTTCACGCATGCTAGGGCTCTACCCTAATTTTTGCAATTGTGCAGGGTGAGTAGGCATGCAGCGGGTCACGGAAGGGTTCAAAATAAAAGTTGGGGGTACAATGAATAGCTAAAGTTGATCTACGAATAATCAACTTTGGTCAATGAATTGCCAAATTTTGATCTGCCAAAATGCAAGAAAATGGGAGTGTCAATGTCGCTTTGATCTTCAATTAGCTCCCACATTCCCAAAACAAAAGTTGAGATTCAAGGTGCATGGGACGACCAAAAATGATCATATACATCACCGAACGGATTCCCCACACCCTATAGGTTTATAATTTTTTCCTTCACTTTGATCACGCGCGTTAATTCCTCCACGCGGCAAAGCGTGGAAGTTTTGATATACTACACCGAGACCACCCATAAAAATTTATTAAATTACACATTGCATCACACTATCTTCTGAATTTACAAAAATATCTCGTGTAAGTTTACATTTACTAACATGCATATACAAAAACAGAGGGAAGCCATTGGATTATTTTTGCAAATGCATGTTATGAAATGTAAACCTACCAGAGGAAAGTTTTTTGGTAATTAATAATACATTAAAGATAAAGGGGGTACAAGTTGTAATAATGCTACTTCAATAATAATTACTAGTATGGTCATTTTACCAAGACCTCCACTGTAAGTTTGCAAAATTACAGGCAGCAGCCCTCTATCTTTTGAAATTACAGAAACCTCCCCTATAACTTTATATATTTTATAACAAGCATGCAAAAAAATGCCCTTCAATAAAAATGTGGAGGCCATTTTTTGTGCATCACCATTATGAAATGTGAACTTATAAGGGATGTCTTTGAAATTTCAAAGGTTATAGAGGGGTTGCAACCTTTAATTGTGCTAAGGGGAGGTTGGAGTAAATAATTATTTAATAATATATTAAAATAATAAATCCCTGCTATTTATGTTGATTTATATTGTTTAATATGACCCCCCAAAAGCATAATAAATAGAAGAACATAAAAGCCTAAAGTTTCTTCACAACAGCTAAGATCCTATATCACCATCAAGAAGAAGAAAAAGAATAATCAGATCTGACAAAAATATGAATACCCTCCTTCCAGGAAGCAAAATGCTTCAGAACCAAAAATAAAAAGCCGGACATTACATTTACACGGGAAAGACCAGACGACAACCGGCATCTGGCCCTTCGGACTTCTTCCTCCCCTCTCACGGGGAGGAATTTTACGAAGCTTGGGCGAGCGTAGAGAAACCGACTATACCCTTGTGGCTGGCTCCACCAACTCGACAAACAGAGCACCAATTCGCAAATGACGGACTTCAGCCAACCGGCCACTCACCGTGGCCACGGCCCCGCCGGCGAATAACGAATTAACTGCCACGAAAAAAACAACAGATCGAAAAATCGTTCTCTCATGTTGATGCCGCCTTCTCGATCCTCTCCTGTTCTATTTCGATCCTCCTCTGCTCGGCGTGTTGAGCTATGCCGCTGGCGAGCGCCTGGTGATTGAAGTTCATCATCTGCATCAGATTTTGAAATCGTGTGGGATTTGCGGCTTGCATTCCTGAACAAATACATGCGAATTGTGGGAATGGTGGAGGCCTAAACCCAAAAATAGAGTTCTCTAGCTTTGAAGTATAAAGAAGAGGCAAGAAATTTACCTTTCACTGTTTCCACGAAGAAAATGAAGGGGTCCACGTTATCGATTGGAGATTGCATCTCTTCATCATCGCTATAATCATCGTCGGAATCATCGGCGTCCTCGTCCTCAGGTTGCAAACCCTTAGCCTGGGGTTGTCATCAAAAACATATAATAAAGTTGCTGGTAATACATATCATAGGTGCCATATTCTATAAAAAAAATTTGAAAAAAAATAACTTGGGGGTAATTCTCGACTAGAATGAGGGTGGGTAATCCACTCATCTCATTTCACATCTCAATTACTCTTGGTCCATTTTCATGAATGCATGTGAACGTTTAATGATTTCAAAACTAGCTTGCCAAAAATTTAGCCTTAGTTATATTTGTCATAATTTGCTTTCATGTTTGTCTCTCTTTTTGTCTCTCTTTGAGTCTTGTGGATGAGTTATTAATATTGTCGTATACGAACAAGTGATGGTCACTTGTGTGGGTTCACAAATCCTTAATTAATTTATCGCTTGCAATAGCTCGGGACGTCTCATTACGTCGCATAATTTTAAGAAGTCCACAAAGTTTATCAATTAAAATTAATCCGTTGATTTAGGAAACATCAAATATTGTGTGTGCATCACATCATTTAAAATTTCCACAACATTTCTAGAGTTGCACAGAACACATAATAGATCACCTGCAACTTGTGCTTTGTAAGAAGCAAGAAGTTCTAGAGTTGCACAGAACACACGCCCTAAAGCTTCTGCTGGTAGTTGTTCCTCGGAAAGTGCAATAAGTGAAGTTAGTCCTAAGCAGCATACCTTCTTGTCAAATTTCCACAACATTTCACTAACACCAAATCATTAGTGTCCCTAAGGGCACAATTGAACTCACATTCGTCCCGTGTCACTAGGTAAATCCAATCACCTACTAAAATTTCAGTAAAATGAATGTGCATAGCCTCACATGCCTTTGAACCAAATAAAACCATAGTGGCACTATTATGGGCTTTGTGTCCGGTTATTATCTTTACGTTTTTTATCATGTCATCTTTCAATTGTGGTTATTGTTCATTGTCGCTATGTCGTAGTTTTTAAGTTCAAGTGTTAGGACTTATTTAAAATTACGCCCCTTTGTAAGCTTATTTAAAGGACCCCTTTAGTCTTGTAATGGAAGTAAGAATTAATCCCTTCTTCCATTGTCGTGTCTATGAGATCATGGTAACTCTCTCCTCCCGAGCACATCCTGCCCAGGTAGACACGGTTCCGGCTCAATTGTACCCTCTAGCCATGACTCCAGTGAGCCCATAACAGACAAAACAATTGATCGCATTCAGAGTATGAAATATGAAACTATGGAGCACTCAAATTTAGATTAAAAAATTGTTCAGGGAAGCAAAAATGAAACAGAAAAGATTTCGGCTCGTGTCAATTATCTGAAGTACCTGTGCAGCTATTTTTTTGAGTTTTCGACTGTCCGCTTCATCTCCCTCTTCTTCATCATCGTCATCACCCATTTCTCTATCAGATTCATCCTCCTCGTCATCATCAGTTTGGAAGCCATCCATAACATCATCACTTTCAGCTTCAGCTTCCTTCTTAGCTTCTGCTCATAAAGGCCCAATTATTATAACTTTTAACAATTTTAAAACGCTGCACGAATAGTATGCCAAATAAACAAATCAAGCGGAAATTAGAAAGCATGGGGAGTTGACCTTTGAGAGCTCAATGTAAAGTTAAAGCTAAGATCATAAGCTTGATTCAAATAATAGATCACCTGCAACTTGTGCTTTGTAAGAAGCAAGAAGTTCTAGAGTTGCACAGAACACACGCCCTAAAGCTTCTGCTGGTAGTTGTTCCTCGGAAAGTGCAATAAGTGAAGTTAGCCCTAAGCAGCATACCTTCTTGTCAAATTCTCTGAAATCACAAAAAAAATGATGAAGTTTATTTAGATGATGGTGCAAAAATGAAAAAATGATCTTTGGAGCAGCCGGAGAGAAAGAGAGGCACCGTCTGAAATTAGCACGAACACCGCTCTTCTTAACCTCTTGAAGCATCTGAAACCACATGTTGAAAATTTCTGAGGAAACCCCAAGCTTATGAAGTATCCCAAGCGTTAAAGAACCATTGTAATACAGGGCATCGGCAATCTGCAGAGGAAAAAGAGCAACGCAGTGAGCAGGTTTGAACCTCGTGAAGGTGAAAGAGAAACCCACGAACAAAAAAAAGTAATTAATTATGAATAACATACCGTACACTAAAGGGAGTTTTTCTTTTGGAAAAATATAGATAACTAGAGAAGGGTTACGATATTTGTAGCACACACCAACAATATCTTACAGTTAAATAGGACTAACAACTCTAGCAGTCTTGATAGATTACATCTGGTTTCTCAACCATATAATTGTAGCGCCGATAAAAAAGTTGCATCTAGGCTGATCAATATCTATTATACCCAATCACCCAGTGCACTTTTAGTATGCATTGAAGGAACAAGAGGTTATTCATCAAGTTGTCAAACCCTGCTGCCCTTCTAAAGCATCTCTAGCTGTGAGATTACAACTAGGAATGATATACTGAACCAAGATTTATGGGAACACAACACCCTTCCCTGCCTCACAGTTATAAATGACCTCTACCATCTTCAAAACAAGGAAATCAAAGAAACCGCTTTAAAAATCTGCTAGGTAAATTACAGAGCTCTTGACAGCATAAAAGGTCAATGAAAGGGGTGAACTTCACATTCATAGTTTCTTGGAGAAAGCTGGTCATATGATGAGTTAGAAAACTTAGGCTCTATTTCAAGTGGTAGAGGGAAAAGCTCTATTCTCACCGTCACCGCCCTTTTTAGTTTTTTTGGATAAGGAGATTTTTCAAAAGAGTTTTTTTACAAGAAATGTGTTTTGGGGGATTTTTGAACAGCCGTTCCAACAAGGTTTTCTAAAAACCGTTTTGTCCGCTTTCAGCTTTTCCTCTTTTATTCTAAGGCTCCGTTTGTTTCGGTCTTTTTGTCGGGCGTTTGGAGTAAACGCCGCCGGACGGTGGGTAAACAAACGGGACGCCGGCGGCGTTTGCTCCGTTTGCACCCGCCGCAAGAAGAAAAAGCCCCTCAAACGCCGCTTTTCCAACCCCGCCTCCCCCTCCGGTTCCAACTCTCCATTTAGACCCGCCGGGAGCAAACGCCACCGCTGTACCAAATAAACCCTAAGGCTTTCCTCTCCCATTCGCGATTCTTCAACCATTCACGATCTTTGATTCTCTCCGGTGACCTTTTGTAAGATGCTTATTTAGGATTCATATTACATTAACCTATCTATGTGATGAATAATAAGCATAAAACACATTTTTATTATTAAAAACCTAAACAATTATTATTATAAAGTTGTTTGTTCTTCCAAATAGAAAAGCATGAACACCTTCTTGAAAAGCATTTAAATTGAGATTTTCCAAACAGTCTAACTTTTTCAGAACAGCTTTCCGGACAGCTCTAGTGTCACCATGTTAAGACACTAGATAGATAGAGAGAGAGAGGGAGAGACTAGAGAGGAAGAGGAGGCTAAGAGGAATTAGGGTTAGAAGGAGGAAGGAGATTATACCTCAATTACTTGCATGCTGAACCAAGAGGGGTTCCGGGATATAAATACCCGGAACCAAAGAGGGGCCGGCCAAAGGGCCGGCCGGCCCCAATAGGGCTGAACCGAACCGGTTCAGCCCTATTTCGGCATCTTCAGAGAGAGGGGGCTGAACCGGATGGTTCAGCCCCGTTGTGTACGGCATCCTTGCGTCTGCGAACATAGTGACGACCGGCAAAACGTTGCGGGGGCGTAACATTCCCCTCCCCATCAAGAACCAGCTTGTCCTCAAGGTGGTAGTCGGGGTAGAGTTCCTTGAAATCGAAGAAATCCACCCAAGAGTTTTGTGCCGGAGACAGGTTCTTCCACTTGACCAAGAGTTCGGGCCGGAATTCGGTGCCCCGGTGCTTCCATCTGCTTCGTAAAACATCCTCTGGAAGTGGCCTCAGCTCACCCGCTGCCGTAACGTCAGGCAAGAGAGCAGAAGGTTGGATATGCTGGCCCACCTTTCTCTTGAGCAACGAAACGTGAAAAGTGGGATGGATGCGGGAGCCCGGCGGCAAAGCCAAGGTGTAAGCTACCGGCCCCACCCTGCTGATGATCTGAAAGGGGCCGTAGTAGCGCGGGGATAACTTCTGATTGCCACGGGCTGCAACAGATAATTGCCGATATGGTTGTAACTTGAGAAAAACCTCATCACCGACGACGAATTCCCGCTCAGCGCGGTGCTTGTCCGCTTGCACCTTCATACGATCCTGGGCCAAACGGAGGTTGGCCCGAAGAGTGACCATCATGCGATCGCGGTCCAGAAGAGCCCGATCAACCGCCGGTAGAGCGGTGCTACCCGGCTCATAAGTGCCCAAGGTCGGAGGTGGCCGACCGTAAACAACCTCAAATGGCGTCATCCTGCTGGCGGAGTGATAAGACGTGTTATAACAGTATTCGGCCCAATGTAACCACTCTGGCCAAGTGCGGGGCTCATCCATCACAAAGCACCGAAGATATGTCTCCACCCCTCGGTTAAGAACTTCTGTTTGGCCATCCGATTGCGGATGGTTGGCCGTGCTGAAATGTAAGCGAGTTCCTTGTAAGCGGAATAACTCCCTCCAAAAGCTACTAACGAAGGTCGGGTCACGATCAGAAATAATCGCGCGAGGAACGCCATGCAGACGCACAATCTCTCTAGCAAAGAGGGCGGCCACCGAGTCTCCAGTGTAAGGGTGGCTGAGGGCAATAAAGTGGCCATACTTGGAGAGTTTGTCCACTACTACCAAAATGACCGACTTCCCTTTTGATTTAGGCAACCCGTCGATGAAGTCCATGGACACCGTGTCCCAAATAAGCTGCGGGATGTCCAACGGAACAAGCAGCCCCGCGGGTGAAGAAGTCTCATATTTCTGCCGCTGGCAGATCTCACACTGGCGAACAAACTGCTGAATGTCCCGTCGCATGCCCGCCCAAAAGACATTGGCCCGCGCCCGCTGAAGGGTTCGAAGTACTCCCGGCATGTCCCCCCGTAGGCGACGAGTGAAACTCATGCATCAAAACTGTTCTCCAAGCTGATGCGGCCGGCACTACCACTCGGCCCCTAAAGTGAAGACGACCATTACATAAATGATAACCAGGCGTAACAGTCTCGCCCCGCTGCAAAGCCTCCACTAACGGCCGCAAGGTGTCCGAGCCCATGACTTCCTCGTGAATGTCGGCCAAAGAATCGAGCAAGGGTCCCGTAATGTGAGTGAGAGCTGCCTCCGGCAAGCGAGAGAGAGCATCAGCGACGACATTATCCTTGCCGCGCCGATAAACGATCTCATAATCATATCCCAAGAGCTTTGTAACCCACTTCTGTTGGAGAGGCGAGGAGACCCGTTGGTCCAGAAAATGTTTTAAGCTTTGATGATCTGTGCGCACCTTAAAGTGCCGCCCCAACAAGTACGGCCGCCAAACGCCCACCGCATGAATGATTGCTAACATTTCTTTTTCGTAAGCCGACAGGCCCAGAGTACGAGGGGCTAACGCCCTACTATAGAAAGCTATAGGCCGTCCCTCCTGCATCAAGACGGCGCCGATGCCCACCCCCGACGCATCCGTCTCGAGGACGAATTCCTTCGCAAAATCTGGTAAGGCAAGAACAGGCGTGGTCGTCATGGCCTGTTTGAGGGCCTGGAAGGCGCCCTCCGCCTCTTCTCCCCAAGAAAAAGAATCCTTCTGCAAAAGCTGAGTCAAAGGTCGTGCTATCTTGCCATAATCCCGGACGAACCGCCTGTAGTATCCCGTGAGACCCAAAAATCCGCGCAAGGCACGCACTGTAACTGGCCGCGGCCACGATTGCATACTCTGAATTTTTCGTGGGTCGGCCCGCACGCCCTGACCTGAGACCATGTGGCCCAAGTATTCCACCTCCTCCTGACCAAATGAGCACTTAGAACGGTTGGCGTGAAGACGGTGTTGCCGAAGTCGGCATAGGACCTGTTCCACATGTCCCACATGATCCTCCCAACTAGCACTGTAAATGAGAATGTCGTCGAAGAATATCAGCACAAAAGTCCGCAAGAAATCCCGAAAAATCTCATTCATGTTGGCCTGGAATGTCGCAGGTCCGCCAGTCAAGCCATTGGCCATGACCAAGAACTCATAATGGCCGTCATGTGTTCGGAAAGCCGTCTTGTGGATATCTTCTTGGGCCATGAGAATCTGATAATATCCAGAGCGAAGATCTAACTTGGTAAAAAGTTGTGCTCCATGCAGTTCATCCAGCAGCTCCTCAATGTGAGGAATCGGAAAGGTATCCTTGATCGTGGCGCCATTCAAGGCGCGGTAGTCCACACAAAACCTCCAGGAACCGTCTTTTTTCTTGACCAGAATGATGGGAGCGGAGAAGGAACTAGTACTTGGCCGAATGATACCGGCCTCCAACATCTCCCGGACACTCCGCTCGATTTCCGCCTTCTGAATGTGTGGGTAGCGATATGGTCGCACATTAGTGGGCTCGGCGCCCGCCTTGAGCGGAATACGATGATCCCGGAACCGAGGCGGTGGCAGTACGGGGCTCCTGAAAAACGTCAGCGTAATCTGTCAAAATGGACTGTAAGTGAACTGGTACCTCAGAATTGCCGGAGTCGCCGGTCTGAACCTCCCGTAGAATGGCCATCACTTGCCCGTCTCCGCTCAACTGTTGCATGCTGCGAAGAGATACCTCCTTAATAGGAGAAGACATAAGACCCCGCAGGCAGAACTGTTGCTCCCCGAGCACAAACTCCATGGTCATGTGCGCCCAATCAAAAGTTACCCGTTGTAATTGGCGTAACCACTGAACTCCCAAGACCATATCCGAGCCACGAATAGGTAGCAAGTAGACGTCCGTTCGTCCCGCATAGTCTCCTATCCGCAGTTCCACGACCTTCAGCACCCCTTCACATTGCAACTTACTGCCATCCGCTACCATAACATGGAAGGCAGCCCCCTTGTCGACCCCGTGTCCAACTCTCCCTGCCACATCGGGATGCACAAAGTTGTGGGTGCTCCCACTGTCCACCAAAATAGTAACCTTCTCCTGGGCGATCCGACCCGCCAGCCGCATTGTAAGCGGAGGAACGCACCCTTCCAAAGCATGCATAGAGACCCCAAACTCAGTGTCTTCCAAGTCCACCTCCAATTCATCCTCGTCGGCCGCCGGTGCTTCCTCAGCCTCCTGATATAACATGAAGGCTTGTGTCCTCTGGCATTTATGGCCCGGAGCAAACTTCTCATCACAATTGAAGCATAGACCCTTCTCTTTGCGAGCTTGCAACTCACTCCAAGACAAGCGAGTCACCGTAGGTTGTTCCCGCCGTGCAACCGTAGTAGTAGTAGTGCTGGCCGAGGGGGGCCTATTCTGCATGCGGCCTCTCTGCCTGCTGAACCGCTCCTCCTGAATACGGGCAAGGTAATGGCGTGGTTCAACGACTGAGGCATGAGTGCCTGCACCTCATCACGAATATAATCCTTGAGACCGGAGATGAAGCAACTCTATAACGTCCTTTCTGGCCATTGCACCCGATTCGCCAACTTCTCGAACTCCGTGCGGTACTCCATCACAGAACCCTTCTGGCGGAGTTTCTGAAGCATGGCCTCATAGTTCTCATACTCTAGCGGACCAAATCGAGCCGTAAAGCCCTCCACAAACTCCCCCCAGGGCACGTACTCCCGTCCCCGCAGGAACCACTGTGTCCATTGGAAAGCGTCATCCTTTAGGCGAAAAGACGCCAACTGCACCCATTGGCCTTCAGGAACATCTTGATAATGAAAGAAGAGTTCGGCCTTCTGAATCCATTCCAAGGTGTCACCACCCTCGAACTCCGGAAAATACATGCGGGACAAGCCTGGAGACAAGCGATGCGGACCATGACCTCCTTCTCGCCTTCCGATATCGCCTTGCTCAAATACACCATAACCCGGTGGTTGGCCACCCCATGGTGGTCCATAAACCGGCGCACCCTGCTGTCCAAACCCCCGAGGAGGAGGAAGAAGACCTCCCCGCTGCTGTCCTGCCTGTTCTGGTGGCCGCCGCTGACCTGCGGCCTCATCCCAGCCCCGCCGCTGACCTGCGGCCTCATCCCAGCCCCGCCGCTTGACCTGCGGCCTCATCCCAGCCCCGCCGAAACCCTGCTGGGTCATCCCAGCCACGCCGGAAGCCTGCGGGCTCATCCCAGCCCGGACGCCCCTGGTTCCGGCTTGCGACGGGCTCGCCGAAGCCGCTGTGCAAGGATGCGGGCGGCATCGGCCCCGCACAGTGACCCGACCCCGATCCGCCAGCCCCGCCATACGCTCCTGTTGACGGAGGGGGAAAAAGACGCGATGCGTCGTCGCCGAGCCGCGCGACTCCGCCGTCCGTGGCCCCGCGCGCAACCACAGCCGGATCTTGTCCCGATCCGGTCGAATCATCCGTAGCCGTCGCTTTTCCTTTCAATAAGGTTTTCAACTCCATACCGGCCGTCATGGCCGCCACCGAATCTGTGAGAGTGGCCACCGTCCCCTCTAGGGTTTCGAGCCGTGCGGATTCCTCTTGCGTGCGCGTATTCACCATGTCGGAGACGAATCCTCTGATACCAAATGTTAAGACACTAGATAGATAGAGAGAGAGAGGGAGAGACTAGAGAGGAAGATGAGGCTAAAAGGAATTAGGGTTAGAAGGAGGAAGGAGATTATACCTCAATTACTTGCATGCTGAACCAAGAGGGGTTCCGGGATATAAATACCCGGAACCAAAGAGGGGCCGGCCAAAGGGCCGGCCGGCCCCAATAGGGCTGAACCGAACCGGTTCAGCCCTATTTCGGCATCTTCAGAGAGAGGGGGCTGAACCGGATGGTTCAGCCCCGTTGTGTACGGCATCCTTGCGTCTGCGAACATAGTGACGA
Source organism: Platanthera zijinensis (assembly GCA_039513925.1). Lineage (NCBI taxonomy): Eukaryota > Viridiplantae > Streptophyta > Magnoliopsida > Asparagales > Orchidaceae > Platanthera > Platanthera zijinensis. Next base: position 19,083,178 of record CM077082.1, read on the forward strand.
CCGGCAAAACGTTGCGGGGGCGTAACACACCACTAGTTTCCCACTATTGCTTTTTCCACCGCCACCGCCGCCCCAAACAGAGCCTTAATCTAAGATATCAAGCCCTTCTCATTTTTCTTGGGGAAAAATTCCGCTGGATGTTAAGTTTTGGTATGATCTTGCATTAAATTGAAATATAATGAATCAGGAAACATATACTAATGTAGAAAGAAAAGGCTTCTGCATGTGAATTGATGTACTCAGGAGTAGATGCGGCGTATTAAAGCTCAAAGAAGTGCATTAGCAATTAGTAATTTGCGATACGACTTCAGAGTGAATCAGTTAATGTTGGTAAATTGTGTCAACTTGATACTTTTTCATTATTCAAGGAGGACAAAAATTGGAAAAAGACTTTCTGGACATGGTGGCAATCGGTAGGGACTGCATGCACAAATAAGACAACAGATAGCAAATGTGCATATTAGTGGATGCGTGTATGACTAATATTCAGGACCTCACGAATGCAGGATACACACCTGCGCCCATGTACAACAAAGGTTACAATAAGAGAATGCATATATACCGACGGAGTCAAAAACCGTAAATAAAGTGGGACTAAGAGGAATAAAGTTTCGAATTTTTTTAAAAAGAAACTACTTAATAAGTACAAAATCCTTTCATATGCACACACAGTCACACACGTCGCACACAAATATACATAATATGGACTCATCAAATATATAAACTACTATATGTAGTTTCTAATCTCATTTTTTATTTATATTAATAATATCTCAAGTTTGAAACAAAGAAAAAACATAATAATTGGACTAAAGATTAATCTCTTAGAAATAATTATTTAACATTCTTTAGATAAATCTATGAAAGGGATCCTTGGTGCAGTGGCTAAGGTGTTGTTGTGTGACCTTGAGGTCACGGGTTCGAGTCCAGGAAGCAACCTCTCGTAAAAAATATAGGGTTCGGTTTGCCTACTTTTCACCCTTGTGGTGGGACCCTTCTCCAGATACTCAATGCGCAGGGATGCTTTGTGCACCGGGCTGTCCTTTTTTTACTATTTTTTTGATAACATAGAGTACATTTCATATTAGCAACTAACATATTTTGTTAGGCTGAAATGAAGCTAGATTAATCCTAGAGCTTGAAAAATAGTTCAATTATAACAAGCTCATGAGGAACAGCCACAGGATCGATAGTGGGATTCGGCCACCACTCCGCAGGGCCATCATTTGTGTACTCGAACAAGACAGCAGGATGCGTTGACCGGATTGGCAATCCGAGACCACGAGCGCATTCGGAACATTGTTTTCCTATTTAGATGTATTTTCTTTTATTTTTATTTTTTTAGTATTAATAAGACATCGGGTATAAAAGTCAATCATAGTCATTCATGCCAAGTGCTCTAGCTCTCTTTTAGTACACATAAGGATGATGGATGTCCTGGTGAGGAATTGTTAGCCTTGTGAAAATCCAAAGCCGACAATCAGATTGTGGATCCCGGGGTGGGGCCAGCCCAATATTCATGCTTCCATTCCCTATCTCTCCTGTAACCTTAGCCATTCCCGCACGATCTTTCTTTCACTCCAAACACTAATTGTGCATTCCCTCATCCGCTCAAAGCCGCGAGATCCCTCACCAGTTCCCTACTGCAAGAACCAATCCCGATTCATTGCTCCTACCGCAAAGCCGTCCAGATCCCTTCACATCTTCCTGCAAAACCATCACATGACGCCCCTCATGCTTTTGCCGCAAAGCCGCCCAGATCCCGATGCTTCTTCCTGCAATGCCATGGCATCCCGTCTTCCTGTTTCTGTCGCAAATCGTCCCAAATCCATCATGGCTTCTAATCGTCGCTGCACCACCTTTAGCATTCAGCCGCAAGCATGACTCCCTCAACCCCGTCAGCCTCCAGACGCCCACTCCCAACCCCATTGCTTCCAAACCAGAACTACCTCTTCCAGTCGCAAAACTTGATCATGTCGCTATCTCCCGCCAGCAAGAATCACTCACCAATGTTTGACCCTCCCTGTTGTGAGTATCTTGTATTGTGCTTCATCTCCTATTATTGAATATTTGGATAAATATTGCATAATTTTTTGAGAATCGTGGCTTGTATATGCAATTGTATAGCTTTCATATTATCATATGAACTTATTTGTGAAAGTTGTAGTTGAAAGCACTTCGTGCGAAGGAAATGACGTCTTGCTTGCTTAACTTAAAATTATTGTGAATCTTGTGTTGTGTTGCTAATCCTGTTTAACTTTATTGCTAAATCTAATGTTGGATTAATTCAAATCATGCACGCATCATATATATTAGGTTTGTTTGAGTCAACCCCGTACCACTTGCATAGGTTTGCATTAGTGTCAATTCACCTTCACAACCTACCCTACATCACAAGCTCAATGAGTGGTAGGCAAGAAAAAAAATAGACTTGATCAGAGTAGAATATTTCTATTTTCTGTCAAATCTTAAGAAGCAGGCTAATACAACACTATTATATTAAAAATAAGTCAAACAACCAAACCAACAAGTCTGAGAAGACATCCATGTTCATTAAATCGTATAAATACTGCTAACAGTCTTTAGACTTAAATTATTCAAATTAGCTTGCAGTGGCCTGCTAACAAATGGTTATTAAAATAAAATCACTGGAAGCTAGATAAATATGAAGACCTTTCTTACCACTTCCATTAGAAGACATCTTAAGGATGATTTTTCCACCCGTCGAAGTCGTTCAATTGTGATACGGAGATACGGTTCAACCCACTGATCCACCTGACCCTTGCAATTCTGAAACATTACTTGAATAAGTTTTGGTGCAGGTTGGATATCATTATCCTCCATATTTTTGTCTGCCATAATCTGTATATTTTATCAGAGAGATTTCAGTTTTTCTGTAGATCAATATCAAAGTTTCCGAAGTACACTCACTAATTTCAAGAAATAAAAATGGATGTGCGCATTCAAAACTGGAGAAAATAGAAGAAAAAAACTGGAAAAAGGACATTTATTGCATCACTTGCTAAATGGAAAAGACCATAATTTTATCAGCATCTTCAAAGGGATGTATTAAAGAGCTGACAATACATGTACAAAAGAAACTGATTTAGAAATCATTCAAAGAGTTGAATAAAATTTTATAATGCACTAAATACACACACGTGTACATATCCTTTCCTTCATAATTTACTAATTTAAAAAAAATGTTAATTTTGAATGCATATCAAATCTAATATCTAATGATCCAAAACATCAATTTTCATTCTATTAATGGAGTTGATTCTTTCTAATCAAATCACATAAGATTTTGCATCAACAAAAACTGAATGAGAATATTACATGTTTATCGAGATAAGATCATGTGTAAAGAAAAAGATTGAAATAGTGTGTACTAGATGATTAAATTTTACTATCTCTTTATCAAGATCCTTTCCATCTTGCTCTTAGTGAACGCTTAGAAGTACAGAACAAAATTATATATTTTTAAGAGCTAATATTCACATAAACTGAACATAATTCATCAACTAATCACAAAAATGCAACAGCCAGAAGAAAGAAATTAATCTAATGTTTATTGTGCCACAAAATTAATCACTCACAGAAGAAAGCATATTCCACAGGCTTTGCTGGTAATCAGGGTCTTTGCATGCTAGGAAATGAGCCGTGCCTCTGGATATGTAGTTGTCCAGCGGAACAAGAATATCTGCATTGATGTAGCTCAGTTAGCATCAAGAGTATCCATAAGATAAATCAAAGAAAAATCAGAAGGTGACAACAATAAATTTGTTTTTTCTCCCAATTTTTTTTATCAAGAAATCAATTAAATAATGCAGCATACTTCCATCCTTCAATCCATAAAGAATTATATGACTTAAAAGAGTAGAATAATATTGATTAGCAATTTACTAAACAAAAAGACATAAAAAAGTTAAGTGGACAAAATGCATTCATTCTCTTCCATCTACTGATGATGTTTTATGCTTTGCCCAGCTACTAAAATTACGGTTAAATGTGCCTAGAACTGACAAATTTTGAATAAATTATAAGCAGAAAACATTTCAAATTCCAATTTTCTCAACTATCCAGAAAAATAATATTTCAATCCAAATCTCTCTTATCACACAAATTCATTGAACTCCATGAAATATAAATGAAAATTAACAACAGCCGTAATTGATACATTTACTATCCTTCGTTGGACATGCCCAAACACCAATTTATTATTTCTTTTTCAATTTTCTTGTCTTTGGACTTTGGTAAATACCAATTTAGCTATATTCCTATAACACATTCATTCCTTATATTATCCTTCATTCCTTAATTTATCCTACATTCTTACTGAGCTCATTAAATTATCCTTAATTCATTCCTTAAATTATCCTTCATTCCTTAATTTATCCTACATTCTTACTGAGCTCATTAATTAGCTTAGGTTCAATTGATTTAAAGTGTATTTCTCTAATGTTAGTGCAAGGGGAAAAAATGCCGCACCAGTGTGTGGAAGCATATTTTAAAGTATATTTCTTTTAAGCATAACAATTAGTGAACCCAAGTGAAGTATACAAGAAAGATTTTCAACTAAGAAAACAGTTAAAAATATTTAAGCTGGGATGAAAAATTGAAAGATGAAATTAATCATAGTCAGTAACACTTGAATTCAATTAAAAACACCTATGACTAATTTATATAAGGCAATAACTAAAAACCTGCGAGTATGATTAAACCATTTGCATAGGAAACTGGCAAAAAAAAATGAAGATTTTTCCAGCAAACATATGAATAAATAACAAGGCAGTAACCAAAATAAATGAAACTCAATGAAACTACATGCATGATGTGCATATAAAAATGCAAGACAACATTTTTTCGGTGAAGATATAAATGATAAAATGCATAGAAACAAATGTAATTAAGTGAAAAAGTGGCGTGTCTGGTTGATAACTTACTTTCGAAGTAATCAATAGCCCATTCATTGAGTGATGCGATCATCAGAGGCCAAAGAGACCACATCTCCAAAGATATTGATGGGGAATAAAACGTCATATAGGAGACCATTTCTAAGACCTCCTCAAAAACATCTGTAGAAGCATGCAAAAGCATAAGAGACTTCATAATGCTTGGAGGCAGGCTTAGACTATATAATAATGCAGCAAGAATGGTTCATGAGACAACTTTAAAGAAGAAAAAAAATGAGATACAGAAATAACAAACGTAAAACACAAGGAAAAATCAAATTAGAACAATTTGAAATTCATGCATGGGCGATCTACGCTACTAACTACCAAGGCAATATCAATTAAACTATTATATATGTTTAAAAAGTCCATCTAAAGACCCATGTTTGTGGCCCATTTAGTCTTTTATTGTTTCTCTTTATACATTAGTCCCGCACCTTTTATAGGGGACTCGTCTCTCTTTCTCCCTCCTATATATATGTATTCATACATGTGATAACGAAGAAGTATAGACAAGGTTCAGCTTTTCGCTACAACATACAATGTTGTACTTGGGTAACATTACAAATTAAACTATCAAATATGGCTTCAATATCTAACATGTACTTTGATGAAATTATCAATTAACATATCAAATATGGCTTCGATGCACAATAATTAGGTATGTCTTACATGACATGAGTAAGAATAACTACACAGTTCAGTAGTAAATGTTACCTTGTCCGTCTGTACTCAACATCTTCCGCATAATTGGCAATAATGTAGGTTCAATTTGTACATAAAGCTGGGGAAGACTGTTCACAGATTCAAGAATCGTGCTTATGGCACGCAAGCAGCCAACAGCAGCAAGGGCACCAGAATCATCCCCTTCATCATCAGCTTCAGACGCATTCAAGCATCTCCAAAATGCAGCAGCCTGGAAAATAACAAGAGATAAGATGAACGGATGCCTCAATAATAATACTGAAAAGATTTATAGTATGTTACCAAGTTTTGGCATAATCCAATAGCATATGGTGCCATCTCTTCACCAAATTTATCAACAATTGTTTCTAAGGTGAAAACAAGATCCTCATTCTCAACCTCGTTCATAAGTTTAAAAAAATCTGGAAAACAAAAATATTAACATAATATCAAATTCATATCAGCATTAGCACCAAAATTAACAATGTCAGAACATACCATCAAGTAATTGAGGAAGCATGGGACGGAGCTCATCTAGATCTGAGTAACAAAACAGTTTAATTTTTTTTTAAAGAAAGATTTACAAAATCAAAAGAAACACGAAGGTATCATACCTTTGCATGCTTCAACAAAGGGACGCAGCGCAAAGATGGAATCAACACGAACAGGAAGCTCTGGATCCTTCAAACCAGAAACAATACAGTGCAATGCGCTACGAAAATTGTTCTGATCTGAAAAATTAGTGTATGCATATTGACCAGCAACCCATGCTGCCTATAGAAAAATATACAAAAAGAATCAGCAAATGAAATTTTTCTGGGAAACAAGCAATTTGTGAAAAATAAAAAGTGCCAAGGATGTCAAAAATCCTACAACCTTAGCTCTAAGGTACCCAACAGGACTTGTAAATTCAGGGAAAACATGTTGTACCAACATTCGCTCAAGCTCGGCCTTATAAGGCTCTGTTTGCTTTAATTTATCACATAATGTTCCAATTGCAAGAAGAGCACCATCCTTTTGCCGATAAGGTTTTAACTCAATACTCGTCTCATCGTATCTAAATATAATTATGCTAAAAAGTTAGAAGCTTCAATGAAAAATGTGGCCACATCTTATACAACTTACAAAACAACAAATAACAACTACCTCCTTAATATCTCCACAATGAATTGAACAAACTTCTGAAGGTTTCCCTTTCCACGTTTTCTAACTAATTCACTTACAAAGTCCATAGCAGCAGTCCTTGGACTGTACAGATCTTCAATAATATCTACAAGGGTAAATCACCGTCAAAAGCATAGTTAAAACCATATCCAAACAATGAGGCTTTAATTAATTTTCGTCTTTTATTAACAATGAATCGAGTGATATCTCACCATATCCTTTCCTAACATATTCATGAGGATCTTCATTCCATAATCTCTGATCATTGTCATTGAAACACATTAATGGAAATATAATCTCAAAAAGAACAATGTCCATTTGTGGCTGCAGAAGCTGATACATACTACCTCTTGAAATACTACAAAAGAAGAAATCATTGCCAACTTATTGTTGATTATTTAATCAATATATAAAGTCAAAATTTTAATATAGTAGATCAAACACTACTATTTAACCCATGCAGTTCTAATACAATGCATCGATGAAAAATAGTAAAGGCTTCATGCCTAAGCAGCAAATCAAATCAATCACCAGAGTATTTCAGAATCAATAACTGATGTATGCTAGGCTTTGTGAGTGAGTTCGGACACCTAAAACACAATGCTTAATGATGGTGAGTGTGCAAGGTGGACTTGTGACCAATATGCGTGTGTACTGAAATTAAATGCATGCAAATTTTTTGCCGTTAGATTAACACTTTAATAATGAAATCAGAAAAATTAGTAAAACATTCAGCAGCTTGCAAATATAGTGGAAACAATCGAGTTTAGCTCTTCACTTGGAGTACACAAGTAAGAATACTAAGCAATTGAATCGCACAATCTATATTGATTAATTAGAGAGAAACAATGACAGAATAGGTTTCACTAAACAATACAAACATCCATAGTGCACAATAAAGGAACAACACAACCAAAACTATAAGACTTACAAGTATTAGGGCTGCTTTGAGGTGCTCGGTGGACGCAGAGAAGTGTCCAGCGCCTGCGGGGGTGGATAAAGAGAGGGGTATGTGCTGGAAGTTGTTTGTGGAGGTGTTGAAAGTTAAATATGTCCATTTTTATAATTATTGCTAGTTTCTTTTTGTGCCTATATAAATGTAAGCCCGGCTAGGGCAACCCTAAGAAAGATCGATTCATCTCTACTTGGTATCAGAGGCGACGGACTCGCTCGATCGCCGAACGCCTCTCTCGCTCGCTCGCCAGCTTCTCCCGCTCGCCCGCGTCTCCCGCACGCTTCTCCCGCTCGCCGATCTCGCTCGCCGACGGCTTCTCCTCTCCCGCTCGCTCGATCTCGGGCCTTTTTCTCCGCACGCGCCGCTGGCGCGGTGATCCCGTTCAGCCGTGCTTGAGGGGCGGCTTTGCCTTCCATGGGGGCTGCCGGAGCCACCTCCCTTTCATGCTCGGGTATCTTCTTCGGCTCTCAGATCTAGCCCGCACCCGTAGGATGTTTTTTTTCTTCACTTGAGATCTTTGTACTCCTCTATGGACGATCAATCCACTTTGTCTCCAGCTTCTCAATCCGGTGCTCTTCCCGGTTCCTCGGCCACCCGCTCGGATCCTTTGCCTAGTCCCTCGGGTGATCCTCCTCGGAGTCATGGCCAGTCTTTGAAGATTACTACTATTGCCTTGGATGACACCAATTACCTGGAATGGTCTAGGGCGGCTCAACATGCGATCCGCAGCCACCAGTTGTATGGCCTTATTGATGGTACTATCATTGAGCCATCACGTTCTGATCCCTTGTGGCGCAAGTGGGATGCGGATAATTCCTTGGTCGTCTCGTGGCTTCTTCATTCGATGTCTCCTCAGGTGTATCGAAGTTATATGTTGTTGGACTCCGCATATGATATTTGGACGAGAGCCCGTGATACTTACTCCCAGGCAGGCAGTTCGATGCAGATATATGAGCTCACTCGTCGTGTTCTGGAACTGCGACAGGGGACTATGTCAGTTGCTGCCTATTATTCTGAGCATGGTTGTAGATGTCGGATGTCGGGTTCATGTCGGTTTGAGTTTGTAATGTCGGATGTCGGATTGCGGGAGATATATCGGGAATTTTTTACAATGTCGGATTTTAATAATTAAATAAATTTATTGAAATATATTACACAATTTTTATAAATATGTATAATTGTATACATAATGTAAATTTATAAATTACACAATAAACTATATACAAATAGTGCATGTTTATAAATTATACAAGAAAGAGTCATCGACTGCAATAAACGAGATAAAGATCACCAAATGAGAGCTAGATGAGAAAGTAGTCGATACTAGGCTTAGAGAGATGCACAAAATAAATTGCTTCTATTTGGTCTCCTCAAAAGGGACAACCCAGTGCACAAAGCATCCCTGCGCAGCGAGGGTTCAATGAAGGATCCCACCACAAGGGTGAAATGTAGGCAAACCTTACCCTGCATTTCTACAAAAAGCTGCTTCCAGGACTCGAACCCGTAACCACAAGGTCACACGACAACACCTTAACCGGTGTTTGGTCTCTTCAAAAAATGGAAAAAAAATATTTGTAATACTCTTGACGATATATCGGTCGCGAAATATCGCCTGATATAACGGGTTAAACGGATATATCGGGTGATATTTTCAAAAACGACATATTTGCTTAAAATATCGATATCATGGCGTTTTACCCTCAAAACCTTTATGTCGGCCGACATGTCGGACATGTCGGACGACATCTACAACATTGATTCTGAGTTTGAGCGCCTTTATCAGGAATTGGATTTCTTTAATACCTTTACTGCAGCCTGTACGACTGATGCAGTGGCTCTACAGAAGGATAAAGACCGCTTCCATGTTCACGTCTTCCTTATGGGCCTTAGTATGGAGTTTGATGTTGTTCGTCTGCATGTTCTCCATCGTGAGCCTCTTCCCTCCCTTCGGGAGGCCTTCAGCATGCTCCTCAGCGATGAGAATCGTCGCCGCACTCTTGGCCCTACTACTGACCACTCTGCACTCGCTGGGATTTCCCGCGGCCCCCCTCCTGTTTGCAGTCACTGCGGGAAAAGAGGCCATATCACAGACTCCTGTTTTCGCCTGCACCCGTACCTTGCTCCAGCCGGTCGCGGTTCTGGTACTCGTGGTCGAGGTGGATATCATGGAGGTGGTCGTTCTTCTGCTGACCGGGTTCAGTCTTCTGCTCACTCTACTGAGGTTCTGGAGGACACCTCTAGTGGTTTGTCTGCTGCCGAGTTAGAGGCTTTCCGCCGCATGTTGCGCTCCCACACTGACTCTACGTCTGCTTCTTCTCACGCTATTGTTGCTTCTTCAGGACTGTCCAGCGCTCATTCTGTGTCTTCCACACCTTCTGAGTGGATTATCGACTCAGGTGCGACCGACCACATGACTGGCTCTGCCTCAGGTTTTACCTCATACACTCCCCTTTCTGATCGTGATAAGGTTATTACTGCCAATGGCTCTCTCTCTGCCATTGCTAGTAAAGGGACAGTCTCTTGCTCTCCTGACCTATCACTTTCCTCTGTTTTGCATGTCCCTTCTTTTCCCCGAAATTTATTCTCTATTAGTCACTTGACTAACTCTTTACACTGTTCTGTGACATTCTTTCCTGATGTTTGTGTTTTTCAGGATCTGGCTACGAGGCGGACACTTGGCAGTGGTAGGAATGTTGACGACCTGTACATGCTGAACCAGTCTTCTCCCAGTGCTCTCTCCTCCACCAGATCTCCGACTCTTGACGATCTTCAACGATGGCATCAGCGCCTTGGCCACCCTTCCCCCTTATATCTTACTAAATTGTTTCTTGTTTTTCATCATTTACTTCAGTCTTTTTCTTGTGATGCGTGTGAACAGTCTAAACATGTTCGTCGTCGTTCTACTCATGTGTCTGTTCCTAGTCTGTATGCATTTGATGTTATTCACTCTGATGTTTGGGGTCCATGTTCTCTCTTTATCTGGCTATAAATGGTTTGTAACGTTTATTGATTGTTACTCCCGCACCACTTGGCTTTATATGCTTAAAAAGACAAGTGACGTCTTCTTTTGCTTTCAAAAATTTCATAAGATGGTGGTTCAACAATTCGGAGGCAAAATACGTGTGTTACGTAGTGATAATGGTGGCGAATATGATGATCGCGGTGTCTTTGGCGCCTATCTGGCGGAACATGGCATCATCCATCAAACTACGTGTGTCCACACCTCCACTCAAAATGGGGTAGTCGAACGGAAAAATAGGCAGTTGCTGGAGGTGGCTCGGTGCTTACTTCTTTCTATGCTCCTCCTTAAATCCTACTGGGGGGATGCTGTTCTTACCGCGGCGTATCTCATTAACCGCCTTCCGTCACGTGCTCTCTCGTTTGCTACGCCCCTCTCTCGTCTCGAACACACCCACATTGTCCACACCTCTCATCTTCCCCCTCGTAACTTCGGCTCCGTATGTTTCGTTAATGTCCATAGCCCACATCGTGATAAACTCGATGCGCGGTCTCTTCGGTGTCTTTTCGTTGGTTATTCTCCTACCACCAAAGGGTATCGATGCTATCACCCTCCGACACGTCGGTACTATTGTTCTGTCGATGTCACCTTTCGTGAGGGGGAGTCGTTCTTTGGTCCTCGTCAGGGGGAGATGACTAGCACTGGTGACGAGCTGATCGACTCCCCGCTCCATATTGTTGTCACTCACCCTATTTCTCCTCCACCCGCTCCCGTCTCTATTGTTGCCGCTCATCCTATTCCTCCACCTGCTCCCGTTCCTCCACCTGCTCCCGCTCCTCCACTCATATACACATACTCCCGTCGTCCTATGACTGTTGAGCAAGTGCAGACCGCGGATGTTTCGCCAGTACCGGTGGCTGTCTCCAGCCCAGATTCGGATGATGACCTCCATATTCCTCTTGCCCGTCTTATAGGTAAGAAGGGTAGCACTTGTCACCCCATTGCCAACTACATTCGTTATGATCACCTCTCTCAGGCACATCAGGCCTTTATTTCTACCCTTTCATCTATTGTTATCCCTAAGACATGGCAGGAGGCTGTTCAGATACCTGAATGGAAAACGGCAATGGAGGAGGAACTGCGTGCCTTAGACAAGAACAAAACGTGGCAGCTGGTGAGTCTTCCTCCAGGGAAGCGAACGGTCGGATCTCGTTGGGTCTACATTGTCAAACAAAACCAAGATGGTGTAGTGGAGCGGTACAAAGCTCGTTTGGTGGCTCAGGGATATACCCAGGCTCAGGGTATCGACTACCAGGAGACCTTTGCTCCTGTTGCAAAGATGAACTCTATTCGCGTGCTTTTTTCGGTGGCTGCAAGCCGAAGATGGGATCTACTTCAGCTCGATATCAAGAATGCCTTTTTGAATGACGATCTGGAGGAGGAAGTTTACATGGATATTCCTCTGGGCTCTGTTATCAAAGGGTCCAAGGGAAAGGTGTGCCGGGTTCTAAAATCCCTGTACGGCTTGAAGCAGTCTCCGCGAGCGTGGTTTGGACACTTTTACAAATTCATGCGTCAACTTGGATACACTCAAAGTCATGCTGACCACACACTCTTTATTAAGAGACAGGGTGCCCAGGTCTCTATTCTTATTGTGTATGTGGACGACATTATCATTACCGGGGACCACTTGGAGGGGATCATTTATCTGAAGGAGCAACTGTTTCTTTGAAGTTAAAGACCTGGGAAAGCTGAAATATTTCTTGGGAATTGAAGTGGTGAGGTCTCAACAAGGGATTTTCATCTCCCAAAGAAAGTATACTCTGGATCTTCTTGAAGAGACTGGGATGCTTGGGTGTGCTCCCGTGGACACACCTATTGAGGCTAATCATAAAATTGATGCTGATACTAGTGGAGAAAAGGTAGATGTCTCAAAATACCAACGTTTGGTTGGACGCCTCATATACTTGTCTCATACTCGCCCTGATATTTTGTATGTTGTGGGAGTCCTGAGTAGGTATATGCACTCCCCTTCTATTCGTCATCAGCAGGCGGTCTTTAGAGTGTTGCGGTATCCTCAAAAAGGCACCAGGTCGTGGGATCCTTTTCAAAAAGGGCCAATCATTGGGAGTTGAGGTGTTTACAGATGCTGACTGGGCCGGGAGCCAAGACGATAGAAAATCAACCACTGGGTACTGCACCTTTGTGGGAGGCAACCTTGTCTCTTGGAGGAGCAAAAAACAGAATGTGGTAGCTCGGTCAAGTGCAGAGGCAGAGTATAGAGCCATGACACAGGGTGTTTGTGAAGGATTGTGGTTGAGGACTCTTCTTCGGGATATTGGTCTTCAGGAGAACAATCCTATCATGGTCTACAGTGACAACAAAGCCGCCATCAGTATTGCGCACAATCCTGTGCAACATGATAGAACCAAACATGTGGAGGTTGATAGACACTTCATCAAAGATCACCTAGACAAAGGAAATATTTGCACTCCTTTTGTGAACTCATTCGACCAACTTGCGGATGTCTTCACCAAGGGTTTATCAAGCGATAACTTCAAAGACAGCACAAACAAGTTGGGAATGATCAATATATATTCCCAACTTGAGGGGAAGAGTTAAATATGTCCATTTTTATATTTATTGCTAGTTTCTTTTTTTGCCTATATAAATGTAAGCCCGGTTAGGGCAACCCTAAGAAAGATCGATTCATCTCTACTTTGAATATGACGGATATGGAGTGGGGGAGTGAATGTAGCAGTTGGAAGGGGCTGGACAGCAGGATTTACCAGTAGGGAGGTGCTGGGAGGTATGATTTTGGAGTGGGGAGGGGCTGGAATGCTGAAATTTGTGGCGAGGAAGGTCGTATCTTCTGCGGGGAGGAGCTCGAGGATGTATTTTGGAGTGTAGCCCTGTGGGAGGGGAGGGTATGCAACAGGGAGGGAAGGAGGGATACGGAACTGGGCCGCGGAGGACTGGAGAGGTGCAGGAATGAAATTACGGGTGGTGTTTTAGAGAAAGAAGGGAAGGGGTGGCTCGAATCTGAGGTGGGGTGGCGGTGGTTGCGTCGCACTGGAACGGGAAGAGGAGTGGCTCGGTTGAAGGTTGGGAAGGGGCGGAATACCTGGTAGGAGACGGTAGGAGATACCGGGAGATGGAAGGAGGTGGATGAAGACATGCCCTAAGTGTCGGCACCAAGGACGCGGGAGTCGGCTTCACCACCGACGGGATCCACGTGAAACTCCCGTCAAAACTAGATAAACCCGCAAGCAGTGGGAAGGGGCTGGACAGCAAGATTTAGCAGCAGGGAGGTGCTGAGAGGTAGAATTTTGGAGTGGGGAGGGGCTGGAATGCTGAAATTTGTGGCGAGGAAGGTCGAACCTTCTGCGGGGAGGAGATGGAGGATGTATTTTGGAGTGGAGAGGCGTGGAGAGGGTAGGTATGCAGCAGGGAGGCAAGAAGCGATGCGGAACTGGGCCGTGGAGGACTGGAGAGGTGTGGGAATGAAGTTACGGGTGGTGTTTTCGAGCAAGAAGGGAAGAGGTGGCTCGGATCTGAGGTGGGGTGGTGGCGGTGGCGTCGCACTGGAACGAGAAGAGGAGTGGCTCGGTTAAAGGTTGGGAAGGGGAGGAATACCTGGTAGGAGACGTTAGGAGGCGTCGGAAGATGGCAAGAGGTGGAGGAAGACATGCCCTAAGCGTCGGCACCAAGGACACGGGCGTTGGCTTCAACACCGGCGGGATCCACGCGAAACTCTCGTCAAACCTGGATAAACCCGCAAGCAACCTCGTATGCGCATTTATATATAATAGGGGTGGGGGGGGCAGGGCTTCCATCATGGACGGCTCAGATCGCACATGGATGCTTAAACCCACAAAATAGGCCATAAAAATAAAAAACTATCTAAAAATATAAAGCAATGGGCCAAGTGCGGATGTGGCCCGGTCCGCCCGGATGGTCAAGATGCAGCTCTGGTCAGCGCCTACAACGCGTATAGACGCACACATGCTTAGGATGGCGATCCTCATCAACTCCCCCCGACTCAAAAGCATTCATCTCCGCTAAATGAAGATGATCATGTTGCTAGCGTAGGGCGGGGGCGAGTTGATCTAACTCGGGAAGTGTGACCCATGTATCATCAAGGATTCAAGGGTTGTACGCCCTCTCCAACAAACTATCTCCAAGTTGGACCGATAGGACTGCTGACATACTCATGCGCCACAACATCAATGATACTCTCAATCAACTGTCATATACTCATGGGACTCTCACTATGCTCTGGTAGGAACAGTGGATTCAGCAGTGGTGCCCCAGTACCCTGGAGAGTGTGGGGCCTAATAAGGGTGGGGTGAGAAGGCTGGGGAGGAGAAGGTGGATGATGCTGAGGAGGGAAATCAGGAGTGGCTTCGGAATGTGGATCCATGTACTCACATAGCTCAAAGTATGGTGTTAGGTCATCTATATTGAACACAATATGAATGCCCAAATCCTTGGAGAAGTCTAACTCATAAGCGTTTATCACAATCTTTCTCAAGATACTAAAAGGGCTCATTCGCTTAGCTTTCAACTTTCTAACCAGCCCACAAGGGAGCCGCTCTGCACGGATGAGAACCATCACTCAGTCGCCTTCACAAAATACTTGCTCATGCCTGTGAATATATACATAAGCCTTATAGATTTCATTGTTAGATGTTATCTTTCAACGGATTGAATCATACAACTCATGCAAATGATGAACAAATGACTCGGCAGACGCACTAGGTCGAGACTCAAGGGGACAGGTCAATCGGCTTACTAAGCTCATACCCTAATACTGCGTGAAATGGGCTTAGAACCGTGGACCTATTGAATGATCTATTATACGCAAATTCGTCTATAAACATAATCAAATCCCAACTCAATGTGTGCTTAGCCACTAGGCATCGCAGCAAATTTCCTAGGCTCTGGTTTATTAACTCCGCCTGGCCATCGACTTGGGGGTGGTAGGCAGATGAAAATTTTAGGGTCGCCCCATGTTTTTCATCATAGAGTCTTCCAGACATAACTAATAAACAGAACGTCGTGATCAGAAACAGTAATCTACGGAAGACTGTGTAACCTAAAAACATTTTGAATGAAGAGTGAGTCAACCTGATAGGCATTTGACATCTTGCTACATGCAATAAAATGGGTCATTTTAGAGAACTGGTCGACAACTACGAATATGAAATCTTTCTTCCTAAAGGTGTGAGAGAGTCCCAATACGAAATCCATACTGATGTCTATCCAGGGATGGTGGGGAATCAGTAGTGTTGTGTACAAGCCTGTATTTTGTCAGATGTCTTTGGCCATTTGGCATACCGGACAGTGGAGAATGACACGGGCCACATCCCTTTTAAGGTTTGGTCAATAAAAGCGATCCTCAACTAAAGCAATTGATTTGTCCTGAAAGTGGTTGTAAGCACCACAAGCGTGCATCTCCCAGAGCAGATAGTCTTGATATGAGGCAAGTGAAATTAACAGTCGGGACCCCCGATAAAGAAAATTGTCTGGAATAAGAAACCTATCAATGGGTTTTGGGGGCACTCTACTGTACCAAAGTCTGGGCAGGAGGGGTAGTCGCTAATAATGTACTCAAACCCTATCACCGTAGTACTAAGTTTATGTAAAAGACTAACTCAACGGTTAAGGGCGCCAGCTAGCTTGTTCTCAAATCTCAACACCAGCTTTGTGTTTGAGAACAAAGTGAAACTCTTGCATGTATTCGACCCATTTCGCATGTTGGTGATTCAGCTTTCATTGTGATTCTAGATATCGCAAGGTCTGTTGGATTGAACATTAAATGAATTCTTTTGAGAGGAGATAGTGATGCCAATAGCGCAAATCGTGAACCACAATGTAAAATTCTTGATCGTAGTTCGAGTATTTTTGTCGGGTCTCATTCAATTTCTCACTAAAGTAGGCAATTGGATGACTCTCCCTTGGCTCAATACTCCATCAATACCTACTCCCGACGCATTACAAGTGACTTCGAACACCTTGCTAAAATCGGGCAATTGCAAAACAAGAAATAAGGATAACTTGACCCTGATTTCCTCTAAGGCCTTAGTTGCCACTTTAGTCCAAACAAACTCATGTTTACGGAGGAAACTCGTAAAGGGGGTCATGATACTACTGAAACACCGAACGAACCTCCAATAGAAGTGATAAGTCCGTGAAAGCTACGAGCCAAGTGCGGATGTGGCCTGGATCATCAAGATGCCTCTCTGATCAACGCCTAAGAAGTGTATAGACGTGCACGTGCTCTGGATGGCGATCATGGAAATTTGTGTAGCGCATATGAAGTTATTTATGATAGCTATGTTATCTCAAATGGGTAAGAAAAAACATTCTTGAAAGACCCTAAACCTAGATTCAAATCAAACTCCTAAACCTTAAACTGGTAATTTGGGATAAATTGTTTTTTATAACTCTTCTTCACTTCTTTCGTCAACCAACTCTGGAAAATGCATACACTACAAGCGACAAAATAAAATAAAAATAGACACCAAAATGTAGTCAAAGCAGAAGACCATGAAGGCAACTAATGTATACGCTAACAACTTTAACCATTCTAGATTAACATAGAAGGAAACAGAGTGTCAACACTCACAAAAAAAACTTTAACCATTCTATATCTATAGTATGTTGCTTCATTTGGAAATGAAAATTTTCTTCTTTATATGAAAGTGTACAGCTTTGCATTTTAACATATGACTGTAGAAGAGAAGAAATGGTCATAACATTAGCACTATTACAAGGGAAAAAATAATTAAAGGCTCACCTGCAGTTAAGATATTGAAGGACAAGGTTTATAACCCTATCAGGTAAATATTCACCAGTGCGGATAGCATTAAGCAAGCGCAAATGGCATTCAAGAATTTTTCCAGCATAATTCTTCTGAAACATTTGAGCAAAAGCTTTATTTTCAGGATTCTGAAGCTTCATGTCCCCAAATCTGAACAAAACTTTAGTTTTCTCATTTAATCAGGAAAAGAATATTAAGAATGTAGAAGATAACAATAACTACTAACCGAGTGTAAAGCCGGTTCAAGATGTGAACTGTCCACTTTTTTACTTTCCACCATCCCCAAGTTTTTCTGAGTTCAGGATCAGTTGGTTGACCTTCTAATGGAACCGGCCTTTCTAAAATGTTCAAGAAATGCACCATCCAAACATTGAAGACATTGGGATCATAAAGTTGTTTTGGTATCTCTAGCTGGACAATTAACATAGCAAGTAAAAGTGGACACATTAAAATAACAGAGAATTTCAAAATACCATAGCAAATAATATGATATACCACATCACAGGCAACATACATATATTGAAGACCAGAAAATTTTGCAAATTAACTTGATTAAGTCTGATACTTCAATAGGAGGATTGTTGATATGAATGAGTTTATGAAAAATGTTGAGCAAGTGAGGAAATGTCTCTTCCACGATGTGACTGACTGGTAACCGCTCCTCGTCGGATTTGAACCTATTTGAGGAATTGGAACAACAAGAAGATTGAGCAAAATCAAAATTAATGTACAATCATGTACTAGTAAATTTCAATAATGTACGCAAACAATTGTAACATACAATGAAAAGACAACATAATGACAAGTTCAACGTTAAAAACGTTTGGCAATATAGAACAGAATGTAAAAGGCTTGATTTTTCATGCATTTGTAATTTTGTAAGAGGAAACAACAATTTTACAAGTTGACCCAGGGTAGGCCGTGTAGGGCATGTGATGACTCTAATGCAAGTCTAGGTGAATGCGGAGTGTGGACTTGTACAATCTCTACCTAAATGATGCAAAATGAAAATTTTAAGACCATCCGGAAATTAACCTAGCGAATAATAAATTACAAGTTCAGCGAATAATAATTTACAAGTTCAGCGAATTAACACAACATTCACAAGCTTTTCAAGTGACCAAGCAATGTCACGTTTGACTTCACGTAAAGCACGATCAACATCATCCAGCACGAATTAGTTTATAAAATTTAAGAAAATTGAGAATGAATAACAGACAAATCAAACGCTCCAATAAATATGTGATATCTTCCAAATATTCAATACACAAAATAAATTAACACAGTAAATGAAATACTCACAAAATAGGGATCCGGCGACGGCAGAAGGCGGTGTCTGAGGCGGAACGAATGAAGGTGGCTCCATGGCAACAAGAATAGGGATGAATCACACGGTGGCTCCACGACAAGAATTAATAATGAGGGAGGAAATGAACCTAGATGTATGAAACAGAGAGGAGGGCTTGACCAACGAGAGAAGTGATAAAAGGAGATGGGAGTTTGTGGGGGATTAGGGTTGACAGCAGAGGAAGTACGAACGGTTAATGGCAGAAAGAAGATGGATCCATGGGGGGAGAAGACGTAGGCAGGGGAACTTCGACTGGAGCGAGAAAGATAATCGACGGTGGCTTTCACGCTGAGGCTGCTCTGGCGAGTCGAAAGGGGGCTGTCTGGGCTCGCTTGGAAGAGTGGAATGGAGTAATCGGGCGGTGGCAGGGCGGCTGGAAGGAGTTAGGTAGAAGTTGGTGTGGGGAAGGAGGCGTAAACAGGAATTCAGTGGCTTGCAAGGGCAGGAGACAAGGAGGATGAATCGAGCGAAGAAATTGTGGATTGGCGACGGGGAATGGGAGGAAGACCGTGGTAGACGGAGTCGAGAGTAGAGAGGCGGACAGGCGAGAGGATGACGACTAAATGGAGATCGTGATGGAGCAGTTTCAGAGGGACGAATGGTCGGGATTGCACGGGTGTGGGAATGGGTCGGTTAATAGTGGGGAGTTACGATATTGAGTGGTTGAGATGGAATAGAGATGGGAGGGGGGACGAGCCACGAGAAAATAACACTGAATCGTAAAATTAAAAGGTTAACTGAACTTCGAAGCTTCGCACCCCGAATTCCGCGGCGTCGCGCCACGAATTGATTGCATATTCTGGAATCTCTCACAAAAATACACAATGAAATAAAAGAAGGTCATCCGCCCCTATTTATAATGACCGGGGTGATTGGGTGTCGGGCATGAACGGCTAATATTGTTTGTTACGCCCGACATCCTAAATAAAAAATACAACCCAGAAAAATAAAAAAATATATGTAAATAATATTTGAACGACACTCCGGAATCATCGACGGTTTTCGATCGTTAATCCGATCAGCGCCTCCTGCGCATGTACACATACGCGGGCCCCGCCGAGTCACGGTCTGCGCGCCAATGTCGATCTCCATCAGCTCTCCTCGACTGAAAAACATTCATCTTCGTTGAATGAAGATGATCGTACTGAAGTCGAAGAGCGGGGGCAACTCTATCGAGCTCTGATGTTGAAATCCATGTATCATCAAAAGTGAGGCGTCCACTACAATGTACTAAGCAACGACAAGAAACACCATTTGGGGCAGTGGCACACTCATGAGTCGCAATGTCACTAATGCTCTCACCTCTCATCTCACATACTGGTGGATCCAGAAGAATCGGCGGAATTGCGGTGGTTGCGGGTAAGTCTACGGGTATACGATCAAAGAGATCAGAGGTAAGGTCAGACTGAGATTGGAGAGAGATTGGAGGTGGCTCAATGTATGGGTCCATATGCTCGCGAGGTTCAAAATAGGGTGTTAGATCGTCCGTATTAAATACAAGGTGAATACCCATATTCGCGGGGAGATCGAGTTTGTATGCATTAGACCCAATTTTCCTTATAATTCTATAGTAACTCATTCGTTTAGGTTGTAGCTTCTTTGCGACCCATTTTGGGAGCCTCTCAATGCGAATCCTGATCAAGATCTGCTCGCACACCTGAAATTGTTGCACACGCTTGTGTTCATCTGCTTGGGCCTTATGTAATTCATTACTGCTATTGATTTTTTCAGAATTAATTCATGCAACTCATGTATATGATGGATGAAGGACTCTGCAGACTCACTAGAGCGTAAACCACTTAACCTAAGGGAATGGGGACGAGGTCAATAGGCTTCCTAAGCTCGTATCTTGACACTATATGAAATGGACTCATGTCAGTAGACCTATTAAAAGAACTATTATACGTGAACTCTGTGATGGGTAATACAGAATCCCAAACCGTAGAATGATCACCTACGAGACACCGTAGCAAATTTCCTAAGCTCTGATTGACGACCTCGATTTGACCGTCCGTCTGACGATAGTATGCAGTTGAGAATTTGAGTAGTGTACCAAACTTGTGTCACAGTGTCTTTCAGAAATAACTCATGAATCGTACATCACGGTTAGTGATAAGATTTTGCAAGTAGAAGAGAGATCTAGGGGGAGATTTAGAGAGGAAAAGGAGAGGAATTAGGGTTAGGGAGAGAGGGAGAGGAAATACCTTGAAATAATAGTCCATGCCATCCAAAGGGAGACCCGGGTTTATTAATACCTGGGGCTCAAGGGGGCCGGCCGGCCCCCCCACTTGGGGACTGAACCGGGTCGGTTCAGTCCCCCCTTGGCGCCTTCATAGGTTGGGGGCTGAACCGGATGGTTCAGCCCCGTTGTTTGGCCTCCGTTCTTTTAGTCGCCGAGTGTATGTCTGCCCTTGAAATTGTAGCGGATGCGGCGGCATAACATTCCCTCCCCCTTCAAGCGTCAACTTGTCCTCAAGTGGGAAATCCGGAAACGCCTCGCGAAACTCCAAGAAGTCAACCCATGAATTATGTTCGGCGGTCATGCGCGCCCACTTGACGAGTAGCTCGAGCCGGTACTCGGCACCCCGCCGCTTCCATTTGGTCAACAGAATCGCCTCCGGCGAAGGCCGCAATTCGTCGCCGCTAGTAGCCTCTGGAAGAGTAGGGCTGATCGGAGTGGAGTTCCCGAGCTTCTTCTTCAGTAAGGATACATGGAACGTTGGATGGATGCGAGAACCCTCCGGAAGAGCAAGAGTATAAGCCACGGGCCCCACCCGACAGAGGATGCGGAACGGGCCATAGTATTTTGGTGCCAGCTTCTGGTTGGTCCGCCGAGAGACCGATAGTTGCCGATATGGTTGGAGTTTAAGGAAGACCTCATCGCCGACCGCAAACTCCCGCTCGGTACGATGTTTGTCGGCCTGAATCTTCATGCGATCTTGGGCTATGCGTAAGTTCTTCCGGAGTAGCGATAAAGTCCGGTCGCGATCCAGTAACATCCGGTCGACCGCGGGCAGAGCGGTGCTGGCTGGCTCATAAGAACTCAAGGTAGGCAGGGGCGGCCGTAGACCACCTCAAAAGGAGTGAGCTTGCTGGCCGTATGGAAAGATGTATTGTAGCAGTACTCCGCCCAATGGAGCCACCGAGTCCAGGAGCGTGGCTCATCCATGACAAAACACCGCAAATAGGTTTCAACCCCACGGTTGAGGACCTCTGTCTGCCCGTCTGTCTGAGGGTGATGGGTCGTGCTCATGCGGAGGGAAGTCCCTTGTAGCCGAAACAGCTCCTGCCAGAAATTGCCCACAAAGACGGGATCCCTGTCTGATATGATAGCGCTTGGAATTCCGTGAAATCTCACAATCTCCTTGGCAAAAACATCAGCAACTGTTGCTCCCGTGTACGGATGGCTCATAGCGATGAAGTGCCCGTATTTGGACAACTTGTCAACCACGACCAAGATGACGGATTTGCCCTGAGACTTGGGCAGGCCGTCAATGAAATCCATAGAGACAGTGTCCCAAATCTGACGGGAGATCTCCAACGGTGTCAGTAGCCCGGCGGGGGAGGTAGTCTCGTACTTCTGTCGCTGGCAGATCTCGCATTCACGTACAAACCGCTGAACATCTCGTCGCAGCCCTTTCCAAAAAACATTCGCCCGGACCCGTTGTAATGTACGAAGGATGCCAGCGTGTCCGCCGGTGGGTGAGGCGTGAAACTCCTGCATCATGACCGTCCGCCAGGCCGACGTGGCAGGGAGGACTAGCCGGCCCTGATGGTAAAGTCTGTCTCCCTGCAAGTGGTAGCCGGCCTCAGTAGGCTCCCCCTGTCGCAGTGCTTCAATGATGGCTCGCAGATCCGGATCCTGCTGAACTTCTGCATGTATCTCTTCCAGTGACTCAATCACTGGTCCTGAAATATGGGACAAGGAACTCTCTGGTAGGCGGAAGAGTGCATCAGCCGCCACATTTTCCTTCCCCTGCTTATACACAATCTCATAATCGTGTCCCAGCAACTTTGTCAGCCACTTCTGCTGCAACGGTGAGGCTAATCTCTGCTCCAGAAAATGTTTCAGGCTCTGGTGATCTGTACGGATCTGGAAGTGTCGTCCCAAGAGATAAGGCCGCCACAAGGCGACCGCATGCAGGATGGCTAACATCTCCTTCTCATACGTCGAAAGGCCCAGTGTCCGGGGTGCCAACGCCTTGCTGAAGTAGGCCAAGGGTCGGCCCTCCTGTATCAACACAGCTCCAATACCGACCCCCGAAGCATCGACCTCCACTACGAACGTCTTGGAGAAATCTGGAAGCGCCAGAACCGGGGTAGTAGTCATAGCCGCCTTCAGAGACTGGAAGGCGACCTCTGCCTCTGAACTCCAGTGAAAAGCGTCTTTCTGCAACAGCTGAGTGAGGGGGCGGGCTATCTTGCCATAGTCCTTCACGAACCGCCGATAGTACCCTGTCAGCCCGAGGAAACCCCTCAAAGCCCGGACCGTTATGGGGGGTGGCCAATCTACCATGCTCGCGATCTTCTTTGGGTCAGCTTATACCCCGTGTGCGGACACCAGGTGTCCCAAGTACTCAACCTCCGGCTGTCCAAATGAGCACTTGGACCGCTTGGCGTACAGCTTGTGATCTCGCAATATGGTGAGGACGGTGCGGACGTGCTCCAAGTGATCCTCCCAACTCCTGCTGTAGATAAGTATATCGTCAAAGAAAACTAGCACATACTTTCGAAGAAGAGGGCGAAATATCTCATTCATGACTGCCTGGAAGGTCGAGGGTGCGTTGGCCAACCCAAATGGCATCACCAAGAACTCATAGTGACCATCGTGGGTATGGAAGGCCGTCTTGTGGACGTCTTTCTCCTTCATGCGAATCTGATGGTAACCGGACCGGAGATCCAATTTGGTGAATAAGTGTGCTCCGTGTAGCTCATCCAGCAACTCCTCGATCATAGGAATGAGAAATTTGTCCTTGATGGTGGAACTGTTAAGCCCCCAGTAATCCACGCAAAATCTCCACGAACCATCTTTCTTCTTCACCAGTATGATCGGGGAAGAGAAAGCGCTAGTACTGGGACGTATAATACCGGAAGTCAGCATCTCGCGCACGCTGCGCTCTATCTCAATTTTCTGAATATGGGGGTAGCGGTAAGGCCGGATGTTGGTGGGGTCCGTCCCAACCTTCAACTGGATCTGATGGTCCCGGAAGCGGGACGGTGGAAGGGAGCGTGGCTCCTGGAAAACATCATCGTACTGTCCCAAAAGTGATTGTATCTGCTCTGGCTCCGCGCTAGCCTCCGATCCCACGGGTGTCACCCCCAAAATCATGGCTACTGTCCCGCCTTGCTCCTCCAGTCTCTGCAAACCCCTGAATGAGATCTCCTTGAGTGGAGATGTCCTGATGCCTTGCAAACAGTGGTCCTTGCCCCGCTGAGTAAACTCCAACGTCATCCTGTCCCAATCCGTGGTCACCCGCCGTAACTGTCGGAGCCACTGCACTCCCAAGACCACATCTGAGCCTCGAATGGGGAGAAGGTAGACGTCGGCGTGGCAGATGTACCCCGGCATCCGCAGCTCAGCCCCCTTCAGGACCCCTTCGCATCGCAACTTGCTCCCATCCGCAACCATGACCTGGAAGGCGGCCTCCCGATCAATTGGAAGCCCTGTCTTGAGAGCCACCTCGGGGTCAATGAAATTGTGGGTGCTCCCACTATCAACTAGTATAGTCACCCGCTCCTGGCCAATTGCCCCTGCGATCCATAAAGTGAGGGGAGTTGTGCACCCTGCCATCGCCTGAAGAGATATTCCAAATTCCGTAAGATCCAGATCATCCTCAACTGAGTCACCAGTAGTGTCTTCTTCGCCGTCTTCGTTCCGCAGCATGAAGACTTGGACCTTCTGACACCGATGCCCCGGAACGAATTTCTCATCACACTTGAAGCACAACCCCTTGTCCTTTCTGGCCTGCAGCTCCTGCCATGTCAACTTCGTCACAGTGGGACGGCCCCCGGCCGGTGGTTCCTTCCTGGTTACGTCTGTCACTGTGGGTGCCCGTCCGGTCGTCCGAGTCTTCTGCCGATTGTACCGCTCCTCCTGTATCCTGGCTAGGCTGATGGCATGACTCAGACTGTGTGGCATGTACGTGTGGACCTCGTCTCTCAAATGGTCCTTCAGTCCGGATACGAAACAGCTATGCATTGTCCTCTCTTCCCAATTGACCTGATTGGCCAACCGTTCGAATTCTGTCCGGTACTCTGTGACTGATCCTTTCTGCCGCAGCTTCTGTAACATAGCCTCCACATCTTCATACTCTAAAGGCCCGAAACGAGCCGAGAAGGACTCCACAAACTCCTCCCATGGTGCGTAATTGCGTCCCCTCAGAAACCACTTGGTCCACTGGAATGCGTCCTCCTCCAGGTGGAAAGACGCCAACTGGACCCACTGCCCCTCCGGAATCTCTTGGTACTTGAAGAAAAGCTCAGCCTTCTGGATCCACTCTAAGGCGTCGCCGCCCTTGAACTTAGGGAAGTTCATACGTGTCAATTTGGGTTGCATGTATGGCCGGGGTTCTGCATGTGCTGGTTGGTAAGGTTGCGCTGGGGCCGCTGCGGGACCGGGCCGCCCCCGGTCCATGTCATAGCCTCCTTGTTGCCCTCCACCCCATGGGTTGTCATTTCCGTAGTCCGCCGGTCCTCCGTAGAGCGGAGGTATCGGTAGGATGCCCGCCACTCCTCCGATTGGGACCGCATTAGCTCCAGTTGGTCGAAAAGGGGCCACCCCTTGCCCCGGACCCCGCCAGGAGGGGCCAGCCTGCGTTCCGGGTCCGTTCCAGGCGGACTGGGCGCCGAAAGCCCGCACGGTGCCGACAGGCCTTCCGGCGGCCTCCAGCCGCCTGGGCGGCGGTAGCCGGCCTCAGACGGCCCTCCGACGCTCCCTCCAGGGCCCCCGTATCCCTCCTGGGTCGATCCCGCCGCGCGGTTGGCGTACGCACCGATTCGCGTAAGATCGGCTTCCGCCGATCCCGCAATCGAGAAGCCGCCTCCTGTAGACCCCGATCCGGCTCCCTGCAGCACTCCGCTTCCGATTCCAGTGCCATTCTGCGCAAGAGGATGGTAGGATGCCTTCGTTTCAGATCCTTCCACCGCGGGATTTTTTCCTTTCAGATTTTGTGCAAGTAGGGTTTTGATCTCCTCCATGCGCGCATCCAAGCGATCCTCTAGGGTTTTTTGGGAGGATTTCACTTGTTCTTCGAGCGCCGTCATCGTGTCCGACAACCCTACATAGTTCTCCTCGAGGGATGCAAGCCGCGCGGTTTCGGCTTCTGAGCGAGTCACCATCGTCGCAGGATGTTGCTCTGATACCAAATGATAAGACTTTGCAAGTAGAAGAGAGATCTAGGGGAGATTTAGAGAGGAAAAGGAGAGGAATTAGGGTTAGGGAGAGAGGGAGAGGAAATACCTTGAAATAATAGTCCATGCCATCCAAAGGGAGCCCCGGGTTTATTAATACCTGGGGCTCAAGGGGGCCGGCCGGCCCCCCCACTTGGGGACTGAACCGGGTCGGTTCAGTCCCCCCTTGGCGCCTTCATAGGTTGGGGGCTGAACCGGATGGTTCAGCCCCGTTGTTTGGCCTTCGTTCTTTTAGTCGTCGAGTGTATGTCTGCCCTTGAAATTGTAGCGGATGCGGCGGCATAACAGTTAGACACTATGGATTTGGGTAGTCCGTGCAGTCGAAAAAAGTCTCTCATAAATAAAGCAGACACATGGGTTGCTTCAGTAGTTTTGCGGCATGTAATAAAATGAGTCATCTTCAAAAACCTGTCTACTACCACCAAAATCGAATCATGACTCCTCAGCGTGCGAGGAAGCCCTAGTACAAAATCCATGCAAATATCAATCCAAGGTTGAGCTCAGTATTCTGTTTAGTACCCTTCGCGGTCTGACACGTGTCGCAGTGACGGGCAACGCGCGCCACATCCTTTCTCAAGGTGGTCCAATAAAAGCAATCCTCAACCAGAGCAATCATCTTGTCTCTTCTAAAGTGTCCAGTGGCACCACCTGCATGCATCTCCCAAATCAGGAAGTCCCAGAACGAAGTCCGAGGAATGCAGAGACGAGGCCTGTAATATAAATAACCCTCGACAATATCGAATCTCTCAGTGGGCTTGGGGGGATCTCTCAAGAATCCAAGATAAATCACACCAAAATCGGCGCAGGTCGGATACTAACACGGTAAGCGATTGAAACTAGATGTACTAGAACTAAGTCTGCGAAGGAGGATCATACGACGACTAAGGGCGTCAACAGGTTTATTCCCAACACCTGCGTTGTACAACCTCGTATTCGCTGAGTGGACCCCTTCAGCGAGTTCAGGGTTTTGCGGGACATTCAGGTCCAAGAAAGCCAAAATGGATGAGTGGGGTAAATAGGTCAGCACTCGCCCAGGGGGAGTGAAAGGGTTCCCGCCAATAACAGGCGGGGAGGCTCCCGCCCATAGCAAGCGCGAGGGGGGCATGTTGATCTCGCATCCGCCCTTTTGGGGAGCCGCAGAGGCGAATGCCTGGCTCACCCAGCACTCGCCCCTTTCAGGCGAGTGGTGCCTTCATAGACCACTCGCACAGTGGGGTTCAGAGGCAGAATTACCTGGATTCTCTTGAAGGACTGCAAATAGCCCACCAGGACAGCGGAGCTACGCTGTTGGCAGACCCAATTGGGCTGCGTATAGTAATTCTGAACAACGGAGTTACGTTGTTGGCCGACCAAGGTCGGAAATCTATAAATAGAACCGAGGGGCACCTTTGGAGGAGCAGGTTCAACAGTTTTGCTCTTGCCTTTTTCCTTCTTCAGGCTCTCTCCAAAGGTGCCCAAGCTCAACATTGGCTTGGGAGAGGAAGAGTTTGATCTTCTGGGTGTGTGGTGGAATCTCCTGGCTGAGACCTCGGTTCTGTTCCTAAGTTTCTGAGCCTTCATTTTGGAGAGCTAGACAGAGGCAAGTAGGTGTGAGGCCATCCCCTATTTGGGACCCCAAACTCCACAGAAACCAATTTTTTGTTTCAACATGCGCGGTGTTTGAGAACATAATGGAAATCCTGTAACGGCTGTAAGTATTCAACCCACTTGGCATGGAATCCGGATCCTCTGGAGTTCGTGCGGGAACTCCAGGGTGGATTTCGCGCAATCTCGCTCGTCGATTGAAATCCAACGGGCGAGTATTTTTCATTTTTTTATATTTTAACTTTTTCTTTTTCTTGTCTTTTAGCGCGCGAGAAGTCCAACTGTTGGATTGATGGAGTGGAGGGTTTTCGCGCCGTTGGATTGAAATCCACACTGGAGTTCCCGCACGAACTCTAGAGGATCTGGATCCCTTGGCATGTCTATGCCCCAATTTGTGTTGTGAATCAAGGTAGCGCGGGGATTGGTGATCGAAGTATAAAACAAATCCCTGTGGGAGGAGATAGTGTCTCCAATACCGAAGCGACTGCACCACGACATAAAACTCCATATCATAGTTGGAGTACTTCTGTCGTGCACTCGTGCTTCATTCAGCTTCTCATTAAAGTAAAAAATTTGGATGGCATTCATGGCTCAGTACTCCGCCGATCCCAACGCTAGATGTGTCGCAGGCCGCCCCAAAAACCCTGGAGAAATCGTGCAATCTCAACACATGTGCGATAATCAGTTTTTCCTTGATCTCATTAAATGTGTGAGTGGCAGCAGCCATCTACTGAAAATCTCCCTTCCGTAGGCAACTCGTGAAGGAAGGCATAATGGAGCTAAAACTCTGATCAAACCTCCTGTAAAATATGGCTAGTCCGTGGAAACTACGGGCTTCAGTGATAGTTGTGGGAATAGAACGAACCTTGTCCGGGTCAATAGACACGCCGGAAGCTGATATGATGAACCTAAGGTAGTGCACGAAATCAGTCAGGAAGGAACACTTCTTCAAGTTCACATATAACTTCTCCTTTCGGATAATATCAAATACGAGCCTCAGATGGCTCAGATGGTCGTCAGAAGAGTGGTTATAAATCAAAATATCGTCAAAATTGACGACCAAGAACTTGCCCATGAAGAGCCGAAAAATCTGGGTCATGACCCTCGTAAAGGTGTTGGGGGTGTTGGACAGCCCAAATTACATGACCAACCATTCATAAAAACCATCTTTGGTCTTAAAAGTCGTCTTCCACTAATCTCCCTCGCACACTCTAATCTGGTGGTACTTGTTGCGAACATCGATCTTCGAAAATAATCGGGCATCAGCCATTGTATCAAGTAAATCGTCCAACTGGGAGATGAGAAAACGATACTTTATAGTAATATCGTTGATAGCCCCACTATCAATACACATTCTCCAACTCCCGTCCTTCTTCGGGGTGAGAAGGGAAGGGATTGTGCACGGGCTCAGACTCTCGAATGAATTGTTTCCTCTGCAACTCATCAACCTGCCGCCTGAGCTCAGTATGCTCATCCGAATTCATCCGGTAATGTGGTAAGTTTGGGGTGAACCTCCTGGTGTCAATCTATGACATGTTGAATGTCGCGTAACAGAGGTAACTCATCGGGGAGCTCATCCGGGATGAGATCACCATAATCATCAAGAAGTCATCGGACCTCAGGTGACGGCTCAGGAATCTCCATAGGGCTCTCAGAAGCCATGGTGGCCGCCACTACGTAAAAGATATCGATGCTGGCACTGCCTCTCATAAACTCGTTGCAATGTAGGATGTGCAACGACCTCAATGAGCTCGTACTAGTAGAGGGCATGACCTTCCCCGAGGACTTTTCCTTGGATTTGGTCGGTGTCAATGTGATCTTACGACCTTTATCGTATAATACATACGCGTTCGAGCGACCAAAACACGTGACATCACGGTCGTATAACCATGGTCTCCCTAAAAGAATATGAGCAACATTCATAGGGATGACATCACACCAAACACGGTTGTCAAATGAAGCGAGAGTGATCATAATTAGGCACCTATGGGTGACCTGTATAGTCGTCTTATCGACCCAAACGACTCAATAGGATGTGGATGAGGCTCAGGAGTCACCTGCATCCGCTCTAATGCTCGTTGGGCTACAATTTTCGCACAACTTCCGCTATCAATGACAAGCTTGCAGTGACCGCTTGGCTGGGAAAATAAATATAAAAGATTGTCGTATGGTGTCAATCCTCATAAGTATATGGGGTGTAGAGGAGAAGCGTATAACACCTAACTCTAGGTAACGCTCAACATCACTCTCCCAACTGTCCTCGTCGGTGGCAACAACCTCCTCATCGGCGATCTCCTTAGCATCAACATTGGGTTCTCCTTCTTTGACTAACAGATTTCTTGTAGGGCATTGGGCCGCCACATGGCCCCTACCCAAGCAACGATAACACTAGATGTTCCCCGACTTGGGGGTCGTGAAGGTCCAGTGATGACATCCTTGCCTTTTATGTCCGGGGGAACACGAGAGGGCCCTGTCGAGGTAGAAGTGGTCGGTGGTGCCCTCCTAAATGTGGACCCGTCTGACTTGGAAGAAGTCTGACGGGAGCCAGCGAGTCGCATGTACTGCTCATACTCGAGGGTCATCTGATAAACTTGCTCGAACGTCTCTAACTAGTGGGGAAGAAGTTCCCTACATAATTCCGATCTCAACCCAGTACGAAATCGGGAAACGGTGGCACTAGTCTTCTCTCGCAAATCATTCCCCACTGCTAGCTCATCAAATCGAGACATGTACTCCGCTACGGATTGTGTTCTCTGGCGCAACGCAAAAAAACTGATCAACAATGAATCCAGATAAGAGGCAGGAAGGCGTTTCTCCTTCAGTCGACGTTTCAAGTCTTCCCAATGGATAATAAGACAGTACTTGTCTTGTTGCAAAGACCTTTCTAGGTTGATCCAGAAAATTTTGGTTAGACCGACCAGCTTCATTTTCGTGAACCTAACACAACACTCGTCACTCATGTCATACCACTCAAAGTAGTGGACCATCTCCTGAAGCCAATCCCTAAAAGTCTTCGGGTTAAGCTGACCATCGAAGGTGGTGGCATTAATGCATATGCGACGGGTAATATCGTAATCAGTGTGTGGTGCTCGACGTAGCTCAAGATAATCATCAAAGTAATCATCTGGTCCATAGTCATAACAGTCTTGAGCTCTATCATGTGGAGTTGGACGTCATGAGGGAGCAGGTGCAGGCTAACGGACTCGAACATAATCAAGAAGTCCTCTCCGGTGTGGAGCAGGCTCTCGAAGTGGAGCGTCTTCTCGTGGTGGTAGATTCCTACCGCACACGTTTTGTGGTGGGAGGACAACCTGGCCTTCCTCAAAGGGAACATCAGGTGGAGTGAGTGAGTTGTCCCTACTTTGGGAAGTGAAATGCTCTCGTTGATTCTCAAGGGCGCCGACGCGGGTGCGAAGATCGCCATATAGTGCAATCATTTGATCAAACCGATCTAACATCAAGTGTTGGAACTCTGCTAGTGTCAACTCTAAATTTGAGTTGGTGGCTCTCTCCACGGTTACGTTTGGGTCAGACATGGTTTGACGGTAAGACCTACCACTACGTAACATGCATGTGCCCTAACCTAGGTTATGATACCAAATCTGACGAAGGGTAGGTCGTAGGGCTTGTGCTGACTCTAATTCAAGCCAGGGTGAATGTGGAGTGTAAACTTGTGCAATCTCTACCTAAATGATGCAAAATGAAAAATTTAGGACAATCCCGAAATTAATCTTAGCGAATAATAATTTATAAGTTCAGCGAATTAACACAACATTCACTAGCTTTTCAAGAGACCAAGCAATGTTGCGTTCGACTTCACATAAAGCACGATCAACATCAACCAGCACGAATTAGTTTATAAAATTTAAGAAAATTGAGAATGAATAACAAACAAATCAAACACTCCAACAAATGCGTGATATCTTCCAAATATTTAATACAAAAAATAAATTAACGCAGTAAATGAAATACTCACAAAATAGGGATTCGGCGGCGGCGGAAGGCAGCGTCCGAGGCGGAACGAATGAAGGTGGACCCACAACAAGAATAATAGGGACGAATGAGGGTGGATCCACGACAAGAATAATAACGATGGAGGAAATGAACCTGGATGTATGAAAACGGAGAGGGGGATTGACCAACGAGAGGAGTGATAAAAGAAGAAAGGGGTTTGTGGCAGATATGGATTAACTGCAGGGGAAGTACGGACGGTTAATGGCAGAAAGAAGGTGGATCCACGGGGGGAAGACGTAGGCAGAGGAACTTAGACTGGAGCGAGAAATATAATCGGTGGTGGCTTTCACGATGAGGTTGCTCGGACGAGTCGGAATGGGGCTGTCTGGGCTCGCCTGGAAGAGTGGAATGGATTACTCGGGCAATGGCAGGGCGGCTGGAAGGAGTTGGGTAGATGTCAGGGTGGGGAAGGAGGCGTAAACAGGAACTCAGCGACATGCAAGGGAGGGAGTCAGGGATTATGATCGAGCAAAGAAATCGTGGATTGTCGACGAGGAATGGGGAGGAAGACTGTGGTTGACGGAGTCGGGAGTATAGAGGCGAACGGGCAAGAGGATGACGACGAAATGGAGGTCGTGATGGAGCAGTTTCGAACGGACGGATGGTCGGGATTGCACAGACATAGGAATGGGTCGGTTAACAGTGGAGAGTTACGATATTGAGTGGCTGAGATGGAATAAACGTAGGAGGGGGTAAGGTCCACGGTAAAATAACACAGAATAGTAAAATTAAAAGGTTAACTGAACTTCGAAGCTTCGCACCGTGAATTTCGCAGAGTCGCATCACGAATTGATTGTGGATCTGGAATCTCTCACAAAAATACACAATAAAATAAAAGGAGGTTATCCGCCCCTATTTATAATGCCGGGGAGGTTGGGCCCCCGGCGAAAGACTATGATTGTCAGTTACGCTCGACGTCCTAAAATCAAAAATACAATTCAGAAAAATAAAGATATAATATGTATAAATATTTGGACGCATGTACAATTTCAGATCGTTAATCCGATCAGCGCCTCCTGCTTGTGTACACATAAGCGGTCCCCGCCGAGTCACGGTCTGCGTGGCAATGTCAATCCCCATGACAAGTAGTTAAACAAGATAACAAAACAATCACAAATAACTACATATTTTTCAAAGTATACGCAGAAAAGGCAATTTCCAGTTTGTTGCTAGATAAACAATCCCGACGTTTGGGCAGCATCAAATTACTATAATGCTTGAAAATGCAAAAAATATAAAGCAAACATCAAAAACTTGTGATTTGACATTAAGCATTAAACAACAAAACTGTTGTTGCTGCACATTTACATATGTATATCAATTAAAAATAATCCATTTTTGTAGAGAATGTCACGACTAAATCATTTTATATGAGTAAATGTTGGCATATTAGCAAGTATCGACGGGAAAGAACGATGGAGATCGACGATTTTTAGATCATCAGATGGATGATCGGAGACCGTCATCATCTTCGTCACGATATTACACATTTTTATGTATTTTATGTTATTTTATTGGACATGTATTTTGGGAATTATGTTAAGTTATCCATCGGGCGATTGTGGTCGTTGAACATACGTAATCTAACTCCCCCCTTTATATGCTAGCAGCCGGTGTTCAAATTCACGGAGAGTTTAGGTTTCAAAACAGAAGAAATCGCTCGATCTCACGTGGAAGGTGTCGACGTCGTCCCCGCACCCACCCACCCACCCACCCCGTGCCGACGTCGGGAACCTCTACCGCCTCTAAGACTTGGTTATTAAAGGCGCAAGGCGCACCAAGCCGCAAAAGGGTCTTGGAGCCTAGGCGCAAGACTCAAAACACAGGCGCACACCTGACAAAGACAAGACACAACCACATCCATTTTAAATAATTAACATAAAACATCATTTCATCTTCTCGATCAAATACTTCATCTATTCTACTAATTAATCATTCATTACTATCATTTATATCTCTTAAAAAATATACTCAATGTGGTCACTTGCATCATATTTAAGGCTTTGTTTGGATGGGTGTTTTTGCCGACCATTTAAGGCAAACGTCGTCGGACGGCGGGTAAACGGTCATCTCCTCCCATCAAACCACCACCGACTAACCCCTCCCCCTCAACCAAGCGCATAACCCTTTGACTGTTGGAGCCACCACAGTCACCCGTGCCTCCCCCAGATCACCGCCACCTCTCACAAAACCCGTCCCTGCACCCGGCAAGTATCTAGCCGCCAGCCCCAAGTTCCCCTACCCCTATTTTTCGTGGATCCACCTTCTCACAGCCCCTATTCTCTAGATCAGTCCAGATCTGGTAATTTCAGCCTCTGATCCGTCATTTTCTGCACCCATACGTCATCTCGTATCCCGGACCCGCCACCATACATCGGATCCACTCATCCCTTGCCCGGATCTACTCATACGTGGTCAAATTTATCTATTTTCGGTCTGATTCCACCATCCAACACCGAGGATAGCCACCACTATCATTTCCACGCCGTCGGCTCCACATTTGATCGCCGTCCCACGCATCCGACTTCAAAATCTTGAATTCCTCGGCCAGCCCACTACATTGGTGAATCCCTTGTTGTATTGGAACATTTGAGTTGACATTATTATTGGATTAGCTACTGTGTTTTGTTTGGATTCGTACTTGTAGAACTTTATTGCAATATGCTTATAATCTGCAGGTGAGATCTATTCGCCGTGCGCTTAGCCTTGACCCTCCGAGCGGAGGAAAACCATTAAATAATTGTTGAATTTAATGCTTGTTTTTTTTGTCATTTTAATTAACTGCGGGTTGAAATTTTATTGCTCTAAATTATTTTGTCGCTTTTTCATTGCATTTAGATTTGGGATTAGTGTGTCACTGTTGCATTCCACCCCTAGAAGTCTAGGTTTGGTGCACCACCGTAGACTACCCTACATCAGTTGTCAAGATCAAGATCCTAGATGAGATCATTTCGAGATTGGATCGGATTAGATGATAAGATTGGATCAAGGATTGCTTTACAAAATCTGGATCGCGATCCTACGATCCGGATCGCGATCCTGACGACCATGCCAAAGACACAAATAAGACGCACGAAGGCGGAGACCTCTGAGCATGGTGAGTCTTAAGCCTTAGGCACACCTTTAACAGCATAGCTCTAAAGGTGCCAACTCTCCCGCCTGCCGTTTTCCACCGCCTCCTACCTTCCCCTACTAGGTATTCCGCCCCTCCCCACCTCAGATCTGAGCCTCCTCTTCCCCTTCTGGTTCAAGAGACCACCTGAAACTCCAGCCCAATGATTCTCCAGCCCTCTATAGCCTATATTTGTACCCCCCTCCATCCCGATGTATATTCTAGCCTTCCCGCACATCGACACTCCAAAATACCTCTTCCAACACTCCACGCAGCAGGCTCGGCCCTCCTCTCCTCCAATTTCAGCATTCCAACCCATCCCCACTCCAAAATCACACCACCTTCCCGATGTTAAACTCTGTTTTCCAGCCCCTTTTCCACTGCCAAATCCACTCCCAAAGACTTTCCTGAAGCCTCTTCACCCCCCTCCATTTCCACGACAACACTACTCTACATGTCCACTACAGCGTTTCCCCATCACCATACATGCCTTTTCCCTTCCTCCAACAGCCCTCTCAACCCACTCCAACACACAAAACAGCAACCATCCCTCTCCAAGAGGGTCCCCCACAAAGCAGTATCTTCACTCCCGGACAACCACCGCCACCATCAAAGCTTTCCCACCACCGACATCAAATACTTGATAAGTCTTTGACATCTAGTGTTCATTTTTTCACATTGTGCGACATTTAGATTAAAAGGGTGAATTTTAAAATTAAGTGTTTAATTAGTCGCATGATTGAATCACAATGAATATTAATAAGCCTATCTCTCAGGTGGTAATATGATTATGAAATTGGCGCATGGTCCCTTCCTAGATAACCCATCCTATGGTTAGGTTTTATATCATTACAAAATTTAATTCCTATTAATGAATT
Source organism: Platanthera zijinensis (assembly GCA_039513925.1). Classification (NCBI taxonomy): domain Eukaryota; kingdom Viridiplantae; phylum Streptophyta; class Magnoliopsida; order Asparagales; family Orchidaceae; genus Platanthera; species Platanthera zijinensis. The sequence continues at coordinate 19,119,067 of CM077082.1, forward strand.
TCATCCTGCCGTACAACATTATTGATTAACCTTAATTTGTCCACTGAATTCCATCCTTCCAAATAGCAAAATTGAAATTCAGCATAATAAAAATTCCTAAATGTATTGGTATTGGCCAGAAAGTCAATTCCCTGCATCCAAACAGACCCTAAAATATGTCATGATATACTGTGATTAAATTGTATGGTGTGAAATTCCAAATCCCAAAAATACTACAGATGGCATAAATAATTCAGTTAAATGCTCACAATATTTCACTTAATAGAGTATTAGTACCCAAAATAGTAATGATGTATATTTCACTGCCTATAAGATGCTAAATTTAAATTAACGCTAACTACATTAAACATAAATTTTATGAAACTTGTACCCAACTATTTTTAAGCAATCATGATTTAACATCTGGATGGTATGCATCTGATGAGAAACTAAAAGAAAATTTTGTAGAAAATAACAGCTTTTCAAACAAATTGTAGTCTATTCTGAATGCAGCATTACCAATTCGGGCGTAATAGTAGTGATAAAGAATTAGGTTCATCCAAATTACACAAAGGAGTGCGCTTACTCGTATTTCCTAGAAAGAATCCTCAAAACATATAGAGCTCCGAGCACTTGTTGATCTTGCAACTGCAAGTTACATTTAATCCAGTGTAGAAGATTTGGCCACTGTTCAGGGTAATCAGCATGGACTATTGTCTTGAGACACTCGCCAAGTTGCGCTCTGTAGTTATTCACATGAAGTTAACACCATGAGAGTTTTATGAATGAAATAGTTAATGAAAGAAAAATAGCATAACCCTCCCAAAAACTAGGTCAAATAAAAGAAAATTGCCAAAGCATTTCAACACGAAAAAATCCTGTGGTTTATAATTAAAATAAGATTAGAAAAAGTATCATTGCACCTCAAAGGATTTCGAGATAATTAGTTTGAATGCGAGCTACCAATACTCTGTAGCATAAAATACCAAAATCATTCTATTGAGGGTGTAATGTGATGGAAACCATATGATGCTTAGTTGCTTACTAATTACTTCTTTATTTTAGGAAAAAATTGTAATTCTTTAAAATCTCTATTTATTTCATTAGAGCTTGTCTATCTAGAGATAAGTTGTATTTTATTTTATTCTTACAATTATCATTTAGGGTTTCTATTTCAAAAATAGATCCCTTAGGACTTTCTAGAATGATAGTTGGTTGACAAATCTTTAAACTAAGATGGCTTTGGGTATCTTCATCCTAGTGATTCTTTTTCAACTCTAGTAACTAATGTAAGATAAATCTATAGGAGGAACGACTGAAGGTAAATCTAACCGTAACCCTACATATAAAAAAGTAACTTGACTCTTGGAAGGAAAATAACTAATGAAAACTCTATATGATTAGAGAAAGTGTGAATGAGTAAAGATAAATGAATAAATGACTCCTATTAACCTAATGTGAATCAACTTTAAGATTTGCATGCAATTATCTTATGTTTAATTAGTCAAATAGTGAGAAATTAAAAATTGAAGCTAACAATCACACGAATCCAGTTAATTCAAATTAGACAATTTAAGTATAGAGGTATTAATAGTTTTTTTTTCCTTTGTACATAGGGGTAGCACTTTCAAATAGGGCTACGCCTAGACTTAGCTTCAGTTGATCCCCCTATAGATTCACCATGCGACACTAACTTTGTACTTAATTTGCTGAAACCATTCCATTGAAAGAGTAATGTGTTGGAGACATTTTTTGCTTTATCAATTATTCCTTCATTTAAAGGCAAAATTGTGTTTTTTTATTTCATATAATTTCCTTTTCAGAACCAGTTCTCTTTTGTCCATTTTCATTTGATCCTCATCAAATGGTTTCTTCCTTTCCCGTCATAAATCTTTGTTTTTGATGTCACACCATTAGGAAATCACAAGTATCATAAACATTGGTCCATCCTCAATACATTGATTCACCTACAGCACATGTTACTGGGAGCCTACTACCCATGCCCCCTCCTTATCACAATTACCAGCCCACAAAACTACAAGTTCCCAGAGTTTTCACTTGTCATTACAGACCACCAATTCTTAAATCATTGTGGGAACAATTTTTTCAATCTTATCACATCCACAATTGCAACAATATCAAGGACAACGTCCTCCTATATTGTTCACTCTGCAAATTCACAATAATTGTCTTTTCTTGTATTTTGCCTCATGTTGCACAAGTCTTGCATCGTACACCACTTTGATCTAAGAAATGATCTAGACTTGTTTGTACACAAACAAGACCAAGAAATTGGCCATCATGTGAATTGACCTCCATCACTCAAATAATAATTGATCCAAATTTCCAATTCAAAGTTATCCTGACAACAAGTTGCACTTAAATTGAACAGCCTTGAACAATAAGTTGAACCGACTCATGAATCAAAAGTTTCTCTTGTGAGAACATATATGTGGTAACAAAAGCTTTGTGGACGGTTCTAAAATGTATAATCAATAGCTTGAAATTTTTAATGAAACTTCTCTTATGATATTTAATGCAGACTTGTTTAAACTTCCAGAAAAGAGAATACTATCTTCTTTATAGGAATGGTTGACATATCCTGAGAATTACATCTTTATTTTGGCAAAGCTAATGATTTGAACAAACGGAATTTAATTTATTAGATATTTCATTGTGTGCATTATGATTTGATGGTCGTAAATTTAAATCTTGTGTACAATTTCTTTTTTCAACATGATAAAAATTGTTCACACATTTCATTAAGGTTGAGTGTTATGTTTGTTGCATCTTTAAATTTCTAAAGAATGCATCATTACCTCATTGTGCATAAATTGTTCATAAAAAATAGACCACAATTTTGCAAAATACTTCATTTAGCAAGATTAAAATTTAAAGTTAATGAAATAAATTAACATGCTAATTCTATACATGTCATAATCAACTTTATGGAGACCTTGCTAATCAAAACCAAGCTTTAGTTCTCATTGAGTTTTACTTCCTTATCCTTAAATCGTTCTTTCGTATCTATTTAACATTGTTCATCTCTCAACGTCCCCAAACATGCTTTGCATTGGATTTCTGCTTCCCACCTTCAAGAAATCTTATATTTGGGGCCACGAGTTGCATTATAATAGCAAAAATGGAAACAAACAATATCATTTGTCAATATCTCATGCTAACAAGTAACCATTTGAGCCATAAAGATCAATCGTCAAACCACTATTATTTTAGACATTTTGGAAGGTGGGGAGGAGAAACCCAGGTGTGTGTCATACCGGGAAAAATAATATGGCAGATAAATTCTTATGAAACATTGTGCTTCGATATACTATTAAGACTTGTAAAGAAAAAAATACGAGATGCACAGCAATGGTCTGAAGCAGTAAAGAGTGTTGAATTCCATAGATAGATGGTTCAATTACTATCATATATGAAACTGTGCGACTAAATTAAATGTGGACAAGATAATCAATGTACCTCAATAATTGAGGAACTTGAATAATGAAACCGAGTATATTCTCTCTGACAACAATTTTGTCACTTGCTGAAATCTTTTGAGGTTCATCTGCATCCCATAAATGAAAATTCTACATCTAAAATTACATGCCATACAGGAGCGATTTGTTAAGAAGAAAAGAAGGAGTGCAAACCAGGCTCATCAGGTGACCAATTCTTAGCCACAAAGTTCTTGAAATGAATGCTGGCAACTTGCCGCACCGCCAAATCACAGTTCCCATCCACTACGATCTGCAATAATCTCACCAAATGCTGTGGTGTGTACTGAAACTGCAGAACAGAACAGAATAAAACTATAGGCATCAAAAGAAGATTAATTCCTGTCAAAGAACCAATGCCTGTTATTTCCTACAGAGTAGTATAATCAAAATAGAAACATAATTTGATACAGCTCAATATAACTGTAGCAAACATATAACAGACAATGCCCCGATAATTGGCATCTTGTCGGAATTCAAAAAAAAAATATACATCCAGCTAACCTAATGATCAGTATCCGTATAATTAGCAGTAAGGTATGAACAGTGTGGCAATGAGATCTTGATCGGGATAAAAACAAAGATCTTGATCGGGGTAAAAACAAAGATTTTGATCCGCATAAATTAAGAAAAAAAACGTCAATCTTATCGCAAAGTGTGTGCAACGAGTGATTGATCAGCACGAGAGAAAAGGGATCAGTAAATACTGTGTTAGCACCAAATTTTAAGAAGATCTCATATAAGAAAGTAACAAGGATCAAACCAAGAGGAAGGTCAGAGTTTATTGAATCATGAAACCAAACATTCGTCCTAAGAATTAATCTGAACAGACGAATATTCACCGAGAAGAAGAACACGACAGTTCTCAATAGCTGGAGGGGAAAAGGAACCAGCAAAAACCTGGTTGAGGCTCTCCTCTGCAGCCTTCCGCTCCTCGTGATTAGGGCTCAGGGCGGCCTGAAGAATTATGGCGAGGCTCGGGAGGTCCATGGCCGCGGTGAATTACAAAAATGAGAATCCCTAGCTGAAGATTGGGGGCGTGGATCGGGAGCAAGAAGACAGGTTTCTTCTTTGATTTCTCCTAGGGGGAGAGGATGCGGAGAGGCCAGCAGAGGGGGGAAGAGAGGGAATCGGACGACGATGAAGCTGGAGGCGCTTTTCCTCCGGGAGAGTAGGCAAAGAGAAGAGGAAAACTGGGAGGCGTGACCGCGTGAGTATTTAACTCTAGGGTTAGGTTAGGGTTCACATGTTACATAGTTCAGGCGTGTCCGGGTCGGGTCCGGGCCGATGGTTGGCCGTTCATGTCGTGCTGCCCACAAAGATTCTGGGAAAGAAAACAAAAAATTATCATATTTAAAGGGCGATACATCACTTTTGATTGTGTGCGCGTCATAAATTTTATTTGCAGTTCAAAATATCAAGTAAATATCATAAATTTTATTTGTATGTCAAATTGTTAGATAAATACTAAAATAAATTTTGAGTTTTTTTACTTCAAATACAAAAGATTTCTTCTCTTTTACATTTCAAACCAACAAAATAAAAAACAAAAATCTCAAATCATTTTTACCAATATAACTAAAAATTTGCACAGTCCATTTTTAAGTTCATATAGACATGCACTGACATAAAGATATGAATATTAGTAGTGTTAAATAAATATAATATTTGCAAGTTACTTAAAATTGAATATTAATATATACACAGTCATTTTGCTTGTTCAAGCTTCCTTTTGATCGCCCCTTTAAGAGACCCGAAACCAAAAGTTCTACAGTTTGGCTTGCTGTAGGATCCAATAGCTCTTGTAGTTTTCTTTTCAATTCATTTTTTTTTGATTAGTCGATGATGTATTGTATTGTTGGAGTATCTCATGCATTCAACTTTACGTGTATGTCATATGAAGCGAGACTGAAGCTGGGGTGAGGGTAGGGTTTCAGCTTTCGGGAGAAAATAAAAGTGGGGTGTGCGCTTAGGTTTGATATGGGTGGAATTGAAAAAAAAATAGTGGTATTGTTTATTTTAAGAATTTGGTGTGCACATAGCTAAAAGTGGTGTGCATGTAACATCGCCCTATTTATATCTATATATATATCTACATGGCTATTGTGGCCTGCGCAACAATATCCTAATCATGACATTGTTCCGACGTGACAGTGTTATCTCGCTCGCAAGCCTCGGTATCCACGAGAGCGCTCTTTTATGTCTTCTTCTATGCATGCTGAAGCGCTCCCTCGAGTGTTGAGAGAGAGCAGATTTGAGTGCGTGCAGAGGAAATTTGGAGCGAAGAAACGATTAAAATCTCACGTTATCACCGAAAAAACCTCAGAGCACTCTATAGTTTTTATGGTTGCTTGTTTTCAAGTGAAGATCTGTGAGATTTTTTATAGTTTTCTTAAAGTAACGTATTAGTAATTGCGCTCAACTAGATTTTGAGCTGACAAATGTCGTTACTCCGTTCTGATCACTTGAATCACCAATATTCTGTAAATGACAAACATGACCCTCGGGTGATCCGGCAGCCCGAGCAAGTTGCACGGCGGCAGTGGCGGAGGCGTACAGAAGCGGCGACGACAACTGGAGGCAGCTGTGCGCACGCGCACACGCTAGACGCTCACGCGTGCACTGGCCATGCGCGTTGCCCATGCGTTCGGGTGCGTTCGAGAGTATTCGGGTGATTTTTCACAGAGGCCAATTTCTATTTAATTACCACGAGAGACACACCCAAAAAGACCTTAAATCTTGAGCTTTACAACGCCTTCTCCACAGACACATTCACCTGCAATTAGTGGCGGAACTGGGATTTTGAAGTCGCACGGGCAGAAAACGATTCTTTATGATCTTCTTTGCAGAAAATGTTCTTTCAACAGTAGCTGTAGTCACTAGTAAGATGCAAGCCAACTTCAACAATCTAAAAAATAAATGATTGTGATTATCTTTTTTTAATTCAATCATTTTTTGCAGAAGATCACTAATTCCTTTAACATCAGAAAATGTGTCTGTTGATGTAGATCGCATATCAAAAATATATATGTCAAGTTGTCCCTCAAGTAACTGCAACTTTATTGACGTAAAATCATACAGATATAATGCAGCAAGATGTAGTAATTTTTGTTTATCATAATTAAAATGATCATTTGAGTCTAGACAAACAACACGTAAGAGAAATTCTGTGCTTACTTCATCAAAGCGATCATTTAACTCATTTAGCATCCAATCAAGCACTGCATTAAAAATTTCAATCCTGAAATAATGTTTATTTGTAATCTCACGTGCATTGTGTCTTGATCTACCTTACTGAACAAACTTCTCTTCCATATTAATAACTTCTATGTCATGTTTTCTACAGAAAGTTGAGACTTCGGCTATAAATATTTCTCACTCGGCTTCATCATTTCTCATCTTCAATAATAATAGTTTTGACAATTTTACGAAATGCATTGCATTTACAATATCTTTATCTTTCCTCTGCAATGCTTGGGATAGTTCATTTGTTTTTGACAAAATATTTTCCATCAAATACATAACAAATGCAAATTTGAAAGTCAAAATAACTTGGACAAGTGCGTTTGTCATTCCTCTTTGATTTCCATCTGCCCCATCAACTATGATAATCTCCAACACATCAACAATAGAAGAGAACATGCGAATAAAATTTAAAGTTGTGCCATAATGTGACCCCCACCTCGTGTCACCAGCGCGTTTGAGCTCTAAAGGTTGATTCAACCCTCATCCACTTTCCAAGTCCCCACATCCCAGCTCTGTAGTAACTCGATCAACTTCCAAGGCTCTAAGAGAATCACGGCGTTTACAAGAGCCACAAACAACATTCATTACTGTGTTAATAAGTGTGAAAAGCTCAGCAATATCAGAATTTTTTTCTACAACAGCTACCAGTACCAATTGTAGTTGATGTGCAAAACAGTGAACATAGAAAGCGCAATTGTTCTCATTCAAAATTAAAGTTTTTAACCCCCTGAACTCTCCTTTCATATTGCTAGCGTCATCATATCCCTGTCCACACAATTTAGAAATACTAAGACCATGTCTTATAAATAAATAATCTATAGCTGCTTTAAGAGATAACGCAGAAGTATCTGCTACATGAACAAACCCAAGAAGACGTTCTGTGATCGTGCCATTTGAATTAACATATCGTAAAACAACAGACATCTGCTCTTTTGTAGATATATCACGTGATTCATCCACTAAAATTGTATAACAGTCTTCTCCAATTTCTTGAACAATTTAATTTGTTGTCTCTATTGCAATTGCTGATACTATTTCTTTTTGAATCTTAGGCGATGCAGTTGACAATTTTGAGGAGCATTTTGTGACACAACTGAGTTGATGTCATTATTATGTGATGCAAGAAACTCCAAAAGCTCAAGGAAATTTTCTCTGTTGGTAGACTCTTTAGTTTCATCATGATCACGAAAGGACAATTCTTCTCGTAAAAGAAATCTAACACAATCGATTGAAGCATTTAAACAAGCGCGATAATCCAAACTTTGTTGTTCATCTTGTCTTGCAAAAGCAATTTTAATACCCTGTTTTTGATTCACCAAAGACTCGCAGAGTTTTCTAGAAGCATTGTGTGGAGTAGTGTAACTTCCGACATGTCTGTCCAATACTGATTTATCTTTCCAATTTCTGAAGCCTCTCGTGATAAAAGTAGACTCACAACCTCTTTGAGGAAAAATATAACAGTAAAGACAAAATGATGCATCTTTTTCTTTGTTGTATTCTAATCAGCCCTTAAACTCGTTAAACCAATTCTTATTAAAGCGTCAAGCTTTGTTTCCGATTTCTATTTGGGAAAAACTTTCTAGATGAGGTTGACAAGGACCCTTTTGCAACTAATATCTTCGTATAGACTCTTGAATGTTTGCATCGTTGGAGTTAATAGGAAGTCTTAAGCCCGAGTCTGAAGGTAAATCTTCAATTTTGAACTCGTCTACGCGGCTTCTTTTACCAATTGCAACTATCTCCCGAGAATCTAATGAACTTTGACATGCTCCTTTTTTAGAAAAAATATTTCTCCATTACACTAACTAAAACGCTGCATAAAATCGACGGGACATTACCGTTAGCGCCTGACAAAAAAAAGTATCTAATTTGAATGTGTGACCATAACAATTTAGCCTGGACTGAATTCAAAACGGTGGCAAATCTTGACGGTACACGGGGCAATGCCCCTGCGGCCAAGCGCGACCGTACCAGGCCCGCGAGGGAAATTCCCAAGGTTTTATATGTTATACATCCTTCTATTGAAAAAAAAGTTCAATTGGAAAAAAAGTCTATCCACAACTCATTTGTATGTAAACACCTATGTGTAACCATGAAAGAAATCCAATATGGTACAATACATCCAAAAATTTTATAGATCAGCTAACAATATTTCAATTCCATCACTAATAGTAATTTAATTTCATCTCACTTAGCAGCCAGCTATCAGCCATGAAATTCCATGAAGCTAAGAAGGGATACATGTTCTTGGGTTGAAGAGACTTGTACCGACAAGTTTAGTTACATGTTCTTGTTGTTCTCTGTACAACCTAAGTTTAGCTACAGATTTTATATCAAAATGATATCATTGTCAAAATTGAACGAGACACGAAAGAGAATAAATTTTTTCTTTTACAATTTTACATGATTTATATGAAGAATACCAGCAATAGCTCTAGTTTGGCAAGAGTATCAAGGGATGACTGCAGAACTATAGAAATCTTATCGGAGTCGTTCTCCTTTATAACTTCAATTAGATTTTTCAATCCACCCTGATAATCAACACAAAGTTAACACTAAACCAATTCTTATTAAATCTGGACTGAAATTATCACAAATTTGAATATGGAATCAAAATACCCACAAAAGTAACATCACAAATTATCACAAGAAATCTGGACTGATTTCAGTCAAGATTTCTTATGAAATCTGGACTGATTTACTCATTCAATTTCAGAAGAAGAAGAAGAAGACCTAGGCGGAGAGCAGCCGAGAGGGGTCGGGATCGGGACGGAGCAGCCGAGCGGGGCCGGGACCGGGACGGGGCAGCCGAGCGGGGCCGGGACCGGGACGGGGCAGCCGAGCGGGGCCGGGACCGGGACGGGGCAGCCGAGCGGGGCCGGGATCGGGACGGGCAGCCGAGCGGGGCCAGGATCGGGACGGGCGACGGGATCAGGAATGGCGGAGACGGGATCGGGAATGGCGGAAGCAGAATTACCTAGGCGGAAATATCGGTCGAGCACGTGCCCAACCGTGTCTGACTGTAGTTCCTCCCGTGCCTGCAATTGCTTATAGTTATGCAGACACACAGTCTCTCATCATATAAGTGTTGATGCAAGTAAGGATTGCCAAATTTATTATACTTTCATTACATGAATGATTAAAATATATTTAATGTGAAGTAATATAACATTGATTATGATGAGAAAATGTTTTATTTTCTTGTTTTTTTCTCAAGAAGTTGGATGATAATTTTGTTGGGATTTTAACCCAACACAAGGATTTGAAATTGAGCACTTAAAGTACATTCATAGACACATAAACTGAATACATGCATACAAAAATGTTACATGAAAAACACAAATAGAGAGAAAAACTAAGAGCAGATGGATCACGAACCGTTGCATCATATTACAAATATAATTGTACGGCCATACGTGTCGAGCAAGGTTGTCAGGATCGAGATCCTATGTGGGATCGTTTCAGGGGTTGGATCGGATCGGATCGTAGGATCGGATCGAGGATCGTAAGATCCTACATCCTACTACATTCATAAAGCCAGACTGGCAGACTTATAAAATAAAAATGAATTTGAAATCATACAATTACACAAATAATTTATAAAAAAATTATATAGTTAATAATTTTCATTGGTTGACTCTAAGGCTAAGGCAAAATAAGAACATGAATAAAGAAACATTTATAATTATAAATGTACCTGAGTACTAGTGAAACTTCTGAGTTCTGACTCTACTTTAGCAACTGTAAAGCCAAGATGAGTATACTTTTTTGTCCTAACTGTCCCATCCTTTTCAAACTATCTTCAGTAACCAAGTTATGAAGATGAACCTACGAATGAGAAAACATAAATCTGAGAGATAATCATAAAGAAAAATCATCACATTGTCTAATAATCTAACCTCAGAAGCAAATGATGAAGCATCATGAGCTACTTGACTAGGATGGAATCGTGGACTGTTGCAAGCTTGAATGACAAATTTCCTATTTAAGTTTATAGTTAAAACGATAACAATGCTAGCAGATCGTTAATTTTGAAATATAAAATATAACAAAAAACAAAAATCATTAGCAGCCACATCAAATAGAAGTTTTCCAACATATCAAATAGGAAATAAAAAAAAGTCTAACACAAAATAACAAATCTAAGAGGTCCAGGGTCTATCAGAAAATCATCAGAACAGATCATTAACAGACACATCAACCATATCTTCATCAGCAATAATCGCATCTTCCTCATCACCACCACTGACATCCTCATCGTCATCCCATTCACCTTCACTAATATACTCAGTAACTTCGAGATCACTGCGCCTTAAGGTCAGATCTTCGACTCCACCTATAAGAAGAAGAAGATAATTAAACGAGTTATTTACACTTGATACTAATAGTGAAAACTTGAATTTTACAAATATTCTTCATTAATTATAAAACTTACCTTCTTCATTTACTTCTTTAGTAGATTCTTCATCATTCTTTTCAACACTGTCATCACTACAAATTTCATGTGTACTGCGAAGGATCCCCAACCAGTTGCCCTTACGTGGAAGAACTGGATCTTCCCTCTCCGTGTTCCATTCGTCATCTGAAGGGATATCCTCGAAATTATAAAACTTTTCCTTCAATTGTATATCCCTTCTATCTTGTCGTTCCATTAACCTCATGTTGTACATCACAAAAACCAGATCGTTCATTTTTTTTTTGATGCAAACGATTTCTTTTTTTGGAGTGTACCTATTAAATATCATGACAATTAAAAACAGTAAGAATACAAATATAAGAATTATTATTCATCATTCAAACAATTTCTTTATTTGAAGCTCACCATCTCAAATGCGCTCCAATTGCGTTCACATCCAGAAGAGCTACATGTCAAACTTAGAACGCGAATAGCAAATTTTTTCAATTCCGGACAATTGTCACCATAGGAATCCCACCAATCAGCTATAAAATACAATGTTGTAAACTTGTACTTGATTAAAATGATATTAATTATTTAATATGCAAAATGATTAATAAATTTAAATATTTTACCTGGAGCTCTTTTACTTCTAGTTGTCTTTGCCGAGTCTAAGCCAAATAAGCCTCTTGCGTGTTTGAAATCATCCATCTGAATATTTATCTTTGTCCTCTCATCTTCGTTTGGAATCATCCGTTGGAGGCAACTATAAAAGTCAATTTTAACCTCTGCATCCGCTCTAAAACTCGGGCTAAAGTGATAATGTGGATTTAAATAATATGCTGCCGCATGCAATGGTCTATGAAGTTGGCTTGACCATCTCTCATCAATGATGGCCCATATTGGCTCATATCTGCATAAGAAACAATATTGTACATTGTCACAAAACAAAAAAAATAAAATAACAATTAACAATTGCATATATTATAAACACTTAAATTCAAAATAACCAACTTACTAACTTTTTTTTGATGTTATCAAAATTGAGTTGAATTTTTTCCTTTGCTTTATCCATCTGTTCATATATAAATCCCATCATAGGCCCTTCTGAGTCAACCATTCTAAGCACCTTATGTACAACCCCATATTCGCTGGGAGGGATCCAAAGGCTTCAATGGTCAGGATTGGGCTAGTCTCAGGCTAGCCTCGGGTTAACCCTAAGGCATACTTGGGGAGTTCTCGTCCTGTAGGAGCTCTCGCCAAGGGCAGGCGAAAGCTGGGGAAGCCAGGGCAGATAGTCGACCTCTCGGCAGGAGGGATCGTCGACCGACAAGGGCAGATAGTCGAGCTCTCGGCAGGAGAGATCGTCGACCGACCGAAGCAGAGGGCCTGACTACGGAAGCTCCCGCCTTAGGGAAAGCTCCCGCCCAGGGCAGGCGAGAAGGCTCTAAGTAAGCCTTCAGTCGCGATAGTTTCAAGACCGTGAGGGGCGCGAACCTCCCTGGCAAGGGGTCTCGCCAAGGTTGGCCCAGTGGAGGGGTCCAGCGAGAGCTTTCACGGCCAGGGTTCTCGCCAAGTGGGCCCACGTGGTAGGGCCCGGCGCTCGTAAAGGGGATTATTTTATTATTATTATCCCGAGATAAAATTACCCAAACGCCCTTAGGAGAACAGCGGGATTTGGCTATTGGCAGACCCCTCAGGGGTATTTTAGTATTTTCAGGTCAAAGGAAGACTATAAAAAGACCCATAGGGGCTCTTTGGAAGGCAGGCTCTCATTATTCTCCCACTCTAGTGCCTTCTGAGGAGCTCCCAGCCCGGCATTTGGCTTTGGAGGGGAAGCTCTCAGAGATCTTCCGGGTGTGTGGTGGGACCTCCCAGCTGAGGCTTTGGATCAGTCTTTTGACCTTAGCGGCCAGTCAAGGGTCGAGATAAGAGAGAAGTAGGCGTCGGCTGCACTTTGGTTTGTGAACATTCATTGGGGTCATTTTTGGCTTCAACAGTTCTGGTGCGGTGAGCGTGGAAGCAGCCGGTGTAAGAAAATCTCGAGTTAAGTCCCATGGCAGGAGGCGAAGGTGAAGGATCAGGCGCAGGAGGATCCCCCACCCGGGTGGACGAGGCGACGAAGAAGATGTTTGAGGACTTCAGGCGGGAAGTCATGCAGACGATCAACTTGGCCTTCTCGGCAAGGAATGAGTGGGAGACGCCGCAGGTTCCGGTGGAGGTGGTTCCGCTGCTAGGCGAGAACGCTCCAGGGCAGCGCCCCGGGAAGGAGGTCCCGGTGGAGGCAGGCGAGAGGGACGTGGCCGCGCGGGAGCTTTTCCCAGGCCAGCGTCTCGAGAAGGAGCTTCCGGCGGATCTGGGCGAGAAGGAGGCGACGGTGCGGGAACTCTTCCCTGGGCATGGTCTCGCGGATCGGTCCAGCCAACCGAGGTCGCGAGATGTGCCTTCTCGCTAGGCGGGAGGCGAGACCCCCTTTAGTGAGCTCATTGTCTCGGCTCCAGTGCCGGAGGGGTTCCGGGAGCCGGACATGACCTACTACACCGGGAAGGATGACCCGGTTCAGCACGTGCAATGGTTCGAGGACGTGGTGTCCATCAGGCAAATGTCGGATGCCTTCAAGTATAGGCTTTTCGCCATCACTTTGAAAGAGAAGGCCAGGGACTGGTTCCACCAGTTGCCGGCGAGTTCCATCTACAGTTTTGAAGATCTGCGCAGAGGTTTCTTGTTGAGGTTCTCGACTTCAAAGAAGCGGAAGAAGGAGGCTGAATGCCTGTTTGCAGTGAGGCAAGGGCCGGAAGAGACGCTGGGTCACTATGTCGACCGGTTCCAAGAGGAGGTTCTCCTGGTCCAGGAGGTCCCGGGGTACGCGCTAATGCTTGCCTTCACCCTAGGGCTGAGACCAGGGTTTTTCAGCATGGAGTTGAAGAGGGTGCCCCCTCTCTCTTTTGAGGAGCTCATGGAGAGGGCGGCGAAGGAGATAGACTTTGAGAGGGCAAACCCTGCGTTTGCGAGGAAGCTGGCCAGGTTGGCCGAGGATGATGTGAAGGAGCCGGCAGTGGGAAGACAGAGAGAGCAGAGGGAGCAGAGGGAGCAGAGGGAGCCGAGGGAAGATAGGAGAAGAGAAGAGCCCCGAGGGCAGGGACAGTAGCATGGGGGGGCCAGGGAGCCGAACAACCGACTGGGTTGGAGGCCTCAGGAGGGTCGCCCCCAGGGCCAAGGAGGACTTCAGGGAAGAGATAACTTCCGGGAGCAAAGAAGGCTGGAGCAGGGAGGATGGCGACAAGGACCAAGGGGTCATTTCCCACCACCGCAGGAGGCCATGGAGGTGGGAAGAGGAAGAGGAAGGAGATTTCGGGGAGCCGGAAGAAGGGGAGGAGGAGAAGGAAGAGGGGGCAGGGAGGCGTTGCCTTATTGTGACTTCCATCAGGAGGAAGGTCACGCAACGGCCACCTGCCCAGAGTTTCTGGAGATTAGAGGGGCCAGAGTGGCCGGAAGGCAAGATCCGCCTGTAAGGATCGTTGAAGTACAGCGGGAAGAGGTGGAGGACAGATGTGAAGACAGGATTGACGTGGGGACCCGAGGAGGGATCGGAGTGATCCACGGGGGAGTGGGGATCGAGGCAACCCGCAAGGGGAGTCTTCAAACCATGTTCCGCCGAGGGGTCGCCTCGACCTCCCAGGCTCCACCCCCAGAAGAGAAGATCAATTTCTCATCCGCGGATATGCCAGACTACGAGGATCCGTTCTGCGACGCGCTTGTGATCCAGACAGCGATAGAAAACTACACCGTCTCCCGGATACTAGTGGATAATGGGAGCTCGGTGAACGTGATCTTCAAGAGGGCCTTCGATGAGATGGGGGTGGAAGGAAAGAGGGTCCTGGCTTCTGATGGACCGCTCTTTGGCTTCTCCGGAGAAAGGAAAGAAGTGGAAGGGGGAGTGGGCCTGCATGTGAGGCTTGGGGGCGTCTCACGGAACTGTCGGTTCGTGATCGTGGACGCCCCGAGTAGTTACAATGCCATCTTTGGACGTCCCCTCATCAGCGCCTTTCGCTGCGTACCCTCCTCATATCACCAATGCCTCAAGTTCAACAATGGAGGGGTGCAGGTTAGGATCAGGGGGGATCCGAAGATGGCAAGGCAATGCTATGTGACGGCGGTTAATACCGTGTCATGGATGGCGGAGGCAGAGGAGTTGGAAAAGGAGATGGCTGAGCGGGAAGGAGTTGAGGAAGGGGAGATAAGCCTGGGAGAAGCGATGGAGGTTGTTGAGGAGATGGCGGAGGTGGGGGAGATCAGCCTAGAAGAGGCGAGAGGAGTGATGGATGAAGAAGAGCCGAGGCAGGAGGAGAGCCTGGAGGAGGCGATGGAAGTTGATGAGGTTGGGGGAGAGGAGCTCGAGTTTGAGCAGGAAGAGGCAAGGGTAAGTTGGGAGCGGTCGGGGCTGGAGCCGGCTGAAGAAGTGGTGGAGATGGAGGTGCTTACAAGAGCGGGGGAGGCGCAAAGGATTCGGATCAGCGGAGGCTTGAGCCTCGAGGATCAGGAGCGGATGCGAGCCTGCATCCAAAGCAACGTCGACATCTTCGCTTGGAGCGCGGCAGACATGCCGGGCATCGACGCGGACGTGGCCTGTCATCGCTTGAACCTGGATCCCAGAGCCCGCCCCATACGCCAAAAGATGAGGGCCATCGCCACCAAGCTAGAAGCCCCCATCCGAGAGGAGGTCCAAAAGCTCCTGGACGCAGGCTTCATCTCAGAGATCCAGTATCCAGGCTGGATCTCCAACGTGGTAATGGTAAAGAAGGGAGGAGGAAAATGACGCATGTGTGTTGATTTTTCTTTATTAAATAAATCATGTCCCAAGGATTGCTACCCCTTGTCTCGGATCGACGCGCTGGTTGACTCAGCCGTTGGTTTTTCTCTTATGAGTTTTTTAGATGCATTTTCAGGTTACCACCAGATCCGGATGCACCCTCCTGATGTCAAGGATGTTTCCTTCATCACGAGAGAGGGATGCTTCAGCTATAAGATGATGCCCTTCGGATTGAAGAACGCAGGGGCGACGTACCAACGCATGATGGATCGAATCTTTCGAGATCAAAGGGGAAGGAACCTGGAGGTCTATGTGGATGACCTCATGGTCAAGAGCAAGTGTGTTGATTCCCACCTGCGAGACTTGGAGGAGACATTTGCCACCATGCGAAGGTTCAAGATGAGGTTGAACCCCTTGAAGTGTGTCTTCGGGGCTAGTCGCGGAAAATTCCTCGGACACCTCTTGACTCCCGCGGGGGTAGAGCCTAACCCCGATAAGGTTAAGGCTATCCTAGACCTGGAATCGCCTCGCAGTGCCAAGGAGGTCCAGCGCTTGACCGGGAAGTTGGCCGGGCTGAGCAGGTTCCTCTCTCGGTCAGGGGATAGATGTTCCTCTTTCTTCAAAGTACTTCGTGGCAACCAAGCATTCGAATGGACGGTCGAGTGTGAAGAGACATTTCAGGGGCTGAAGAGACAACTCTCCCAAGCTCCGTTACTTCAAAGCCCGAAGGAAGGGGAGGACCTAGCCTTGTATCTCGGAGTGGGGGGAGAGGCAGTGAGCTCCGTCTTGGTTAGGGAAGAGGGGAAGAAACAGTTACCTGTCTATTATGTCAGCCGAATCTTAAAAAAGGCGGAGCTCCGATACCCCATCCTGGAGAAGCTAGCGTATGCTTTGGTCATCTCAGCTAGGAAGCTTCGCCCTTACTTTCAAGCACATTCGATTAGGGTGGTAACCGACCATCCCCTTCGCAAGGTCTTGGAGGGGGTGGAACATTCAGGAAGGTTGGCAAAGTGGTCCATCGAACTAAGCGAGTTCGACATTTCTTTCGTCCCGAGGCTCTCCATCAAGGCCCAGGCCGTAGCGGATTTTCTGGCGGACTATGTTACCGAGGCCGAGGTTGAAGAACCAAGGCCGCAAGAAGCGTGGAAGATGGTGGTCGACGGGGCCTCAGGAAGGCACTCCCTGGGAGGAGGTGTGGTGTTGGTAAGCCCTCAGGGAGTTACCATAGAGCAAGCAGTGACTTTCCATTTCCCTGTAACCAATAACCAAGCGGAGTATGAGGCTGTGATCGCTGGCCTTCGCTTGGCAAAGGAGCTGGAAATCCAGGATGTGGAGGCCTTCACCGACTCCATGGTGGTAGCATCGCAGATCCGAGGCGAGTTTGAGGCCCGGGAGCCTACCCTCGCAAGATATCTATCAAAGGTAAGAACTATTATTGGAGGTTTCCGTTCTTTTTCTATTCAACATGTTCCCAGGGAGGAAAGCATGGCAGCTGACCGGTTAGCAAAGTTCGGGCCTCGGGGTGGAGGTACCCTAACCGAACTATTTCGGCCAGCCATTGAAGAGGGAGAGGTGATGGAGGTGAATCGGCGGTCCTCGTGGGTAGATCCGTTGGTGACCTTCTTGACCACAGGAGAACTGTCAAAAGAAGTCAAGGATGCAAAGAGCTTCAGGCACAAGGCGGCTCATTACCTGATGCTGGAGGGGAGCTTGCATCGGAAGATGTTGTCAGGGCTCCTCGCGAGATGCATAACCGAGGAGGAAGTCCCGAGGATCCTGGAAGAGGTGCATTCGGGAGAATGCGGCAGTCATTCCGGGGGAAGGACATTGGAAGCAAGGGTGATAAGGCAAGGATATTTCTGGCGGACCTTAAGGAAGGATACAACTGAATTCGCAAGGAGGTGTCGGAAGTGCCAAGTGCATGCTCCTCTGCAGCTCTTGCCCGCCCAAAGGCTTCGAAGCATCACGGCGCCATGGCCCTTCGCCATTTGGGGAATGGACCTGGTTGGACCCTTTCCTCCAGCTAGCGGACAGAGGAGGTTCCTCCTAGTTATGATTGACTACTTCTCCAAATGGCTGGAGATCAAGCCGTTAGCCAAGGTAACCTCCCAGGTCATCAGAAACTTCGTTTGGGGGGAAATCATTTGCAGGCACGGATTGCCCCAAGCGATAGTTGTAACATCCCATTTTTCAATTAGACCCCCCCTTAGGAGTGACTTGAACGTTCCTAGGTCATACCAAGTCCTGGGTTGAACCTAGGAGGTCAAGTGACCCAACTAGTTAGTTGAGACTCACTTGGGCTGCAAATAGTAAAATCTTAAAACCCTGATTTTGGTGGCCTAGTGGGTTCAATCTGACTCCAAGGCATTCCTAGACCTAATATGAGATCAATGGGTCACCAAGGACCCATTGGGTGCAAACCTAATGGCTAAGTTGACCCAAGTCAACTTAAGCCCTAGTTAGGCCAAAGTAACCCTGCCCTGGATCAACTCACCCTCTTTATCCCAAGTCTACCCTACCTAACCATACCTAGGCTTTAGGGGAGGTCAATGGGTCCCTTGGGGTCTATTGATGTTGACTCAGAAGGTCAAATTGACCAAGTCAACCCTAAACCCAAATCAAGTCAAACCTAGCTCAATTGGGTTAACTCAAGCTCAAGCCGCCTCATGTAGACTTATGGGGTTTTATTAGGAGTTATTATGGCTGCCTATAGCCTAAACCCTAGGCTAGCCAACATGTTGACTAGGAGAGAGAAAGAAGAGAGAAATAGGCTAAATATAGGAGAGAGAAAGTGTGAATTAAGGGTATTTTCATGGTAGAATGGTGAGCCCCCCTCTCATATGGCATTTAAGGTTTTAATATTAATATTATGGGCTGCCTTTAGGCTTCTAGGGGAAGAAAATTCGTGAGGATGACTAGGAGAGAGAAAAAATAAGTATTTGGTTATATAGAGGAGAGAGAAAAGGTGGTGGAGAGGTGAAGAGGTGTTTTGAAGAGGGAGGAGGCATGAGTTCGGCCAAAGAGGGGCCAACAGCCACCTAGAGGTTGACACCTCCTCCCCCCACCCTTTTCCCGGCCATCAAGAGGTGTTTCCACCCTCTCTCTCCTCTAACCACCCCCCCCCCCCACATGAAGAGGTGTTTTGCCTCTTGGAGAAAACCGCCCCTCTCCCCTCTCCTCTTTATATACTCACTTAGGAGAGGGGGGAGATCATTTTCGAGATCAGAGAAGGGGGGGTGAACCCTTGCCGAAGCCACCAAGGAGAGAAACGCCGCCACCGCCGCCACCGCCGCCACCATGTCATCCCGTCGTTCAACTCGCATCCAAGCCCGAAATAAGGTCCTCCTCCTCTCCTTCTCTCATGCTTAGATCCTAGGAATGCTTAGAATCCATTTCCATGCTCATCAAAACCGAGTTTGGTTTTTATTTTTTTGAAAATCTCCATTTTTTTGGGTTTTTTGGAGCTCTCGGGTAGGGCGGCGCCGCCACCTCCGGCCGCCCTAGCTCCGGCCGGTGATAGCCCCCACCACCGGGAACATTTAGGGTAAGTTTCCCGGTGGTGGCGCCGCCTCAGGCCGACGGTAGGTGGCCCGCAAAAATGACCTGCGCAAGCACTATTTCGGCCTCAATCGGAGAAGATGAACAGTTGCCGTCTGATGCGCTTTAAGATTCGTGCAGGATCTTTATTTCTATTTTTTTCTGTTTTTCTGTTTTGTTTAAATATGCAGTTCACTGTTTTTGGATTTTAGGCCCCTTATGGGCACCTGATGAAAAAGTTGTTAGCATGAAAGTTGTAGGTCCTTTCAATACCTACAATTTGATATGCTGTGGTGAAAATTTGGTAGAGTACCTAGACCTGTAGGGCCATTTTAATATGGGTATGTCCTAGGTTTAGGACAGTTTTACTATAAAAATTATTTAGGCCCCTTAGAGGCTTGTTCATCGATTTTGATCAACATGAATGTTGTAGGCTATTTAATTATCTACAGTTTGATATGTTATGGAAAATTTTATGACAAGTATTCTGACCTGTAGGGTCATTATTCTAGGGTAGGTCCTACAATTAGGGCAGATCTTTGAAAAAATTCCCCACACCTAACCTTTGGTCCAAATGCTTTGAATTTTGTACAGAGGCTTAATATCACCTAGATCTAGCTCCTGTAAAAATTGGAATCCATTTAAAGAAGTATAACCTAGGGTTTTGCCCTAAACCTAGAAAAGCTAGGTTAAGGTAGTTGAAGGGACAAATGACCTCCAAACCCTCCCAAATTTTGGTGAGGTGTCCCTGGTATAGGTATTTAGGTCTGGTTAAAATCTCAACTCATTTGGTTGAGTTTTGATTAGGAATACTCTAAACCCTAATTTTGACCTAGTAGAAGGAAGTTTAGTGAGAGGTTCTTTGGACTCTTGTGTGATCATCTCACCTCAACAGAGGATGAGATTTTGAACACTGGTTTATTTTGATCCTAAGATTACCCTTAGGGAGGATGGAATGATTTAGGGTAAGTTTACCCTAGTGCCCAAGTTCAAACCCTAAATGTGGACTTTGGGGGTTTGTGAAGAACATAGGGGCAAATGCCATTGTATGGCCTTGAGTTTTGGTGGAGAGGTTTTTAAGGAGTTTGTAACTCTCTGGATTTAATTTTAGAGAGTTTTGAGGTAGGTAGCTACCTCAAAACCTAAACCCTAATTTTAGGGCAGAAGGGTTTTTAGGTCAAAACAGTATTTTAAACTCTTTACAAAGCCATGAAATTTGGGTAGTGTGTTTCTAGGGTAGTTAGGACCCTTGGATAATTTTCCTAGAATATTTGGATAGGTATTTCTAGTACTTCATTCATGAATGTGGTTATAGCCCTTTTTGATGTTTTATTTATTAAAGATTTTTAATTCAAATAAGGCCCCTTGAAACTCTGGAATTAGATGTTGTTGGTCAGTAGGAATGCCCATGAATTTTTAGTTCAATTTTATGTTGGTTAAATAGAATAGTTCCTTCACAAGTATTATTAAAGGGCTCTATGTTTCAAAAATATTTTATGGCATAAATAATTTCTGGAAAATTATGAAAGCTAGTAATTGGTGTTTTTAAATCATTATGAATCAGTGGGATTTTTCTCTGGATTTTTGGAGTTATGGATTTTGTACTTGGTTCACAAGCATGCTAGATTAGGGTTTTTGGTAAATGATTTATTATAAATTAATTTCCAGCAAGAAAATTATGAAACCTTTATAGTACTGTTTTCATAGTATTTCTAGTACCCTGTAATTAATCTAAACTATTTGGAAGAGTATTTGATGTAGTTTATTCATTAGACATGAAGAAATTGGATTATTGCAAAATTAAGTTTAGGCCCCTTAGACCATAGGGAAAATTGCCAAACCTTGGATATGTTATTTTTAGATACACTAATAGTCGTCTTAAATTTTTTATGATTTATACATGACTGAAAAGTATGATCCTTGTACAAATTTGGAAGACCTTGGATTTAATAAAAATTAATTAATTATTAGGTTAATTGGAAAAATTGTTATTATCAGAAAAATCGATTCAATAATGTCTTGATAGGCCCCCAGAAATTAACTTAGGCCGTATGGAAGAAGACACAAAGGACATCCTATCAAGGTCATCATATAGTGTAGGTTGGTCTGCATTTAGTGTTTTCGTAAAAGATCGCATTTGGAAACGACATAGGGCAATGTTGGAGTTTCTCAATATGCAGATTGGGATGGATTTAGATAGGTTGTCATGGAAGGTTCTAAGGAGTGACGAGAAGTGAGTGGTTGTGGTAGAAGGAGCACGGACTTGACGAAAGATCGTCATCCCCGTAAGAGTGAAGAGTCAAATTCACCCTAGGTTTAGTTTAATGTAATTTATTAAGGGAAAGGGTAAGAATAATTAGTTGAAATAAGTTTACACTTCACACACTAGTTAGATAGACATTTGGAAAAGGTTAAGTCGTCCCGAGTTGTTCAAAGGGGCGCCATCCCGCGGTGCTCAAGGGATGAGGTTTGGAATTGAGCCGGACGGTTTAGTCCGGGGAGCTTAGTCTCGGTTTGTGGTTGAGCCGGACGGTTTGGTCCAGGAGCTTTACTCTTGACTTCTTATATTAACTGCTGCATGTGCATAAAAATAGGAAAGATTAAGGTGGTGGGTTCTCGATATCGGGGAGTTCGATTGCACCGACACCGATATCGTTGACTCGGCAAGGTGACTAGCACTTAGCCAAGGTTAAGTCCGGCGGTCCAGTCGGCAAGAGTACGCAGGAGTCCGCTTTGTGCACCAAGCGTTGAGGGCGTACGATAGGTCAGACCAGTGGTGCTTTTACTGGTTTTGAGGTGGGCGAGGCCCAACCCACCGCTTCCGTCTGCCACTACGGAGGTATCCTGGGAGGTAACGGCTCTGAAAGGGGGAACTAAAGGTTTGTGTACACAAAGTCGTGTGTGTGAGTTGCACTGCATGAACATCATTAACCCACCATATAGTTGCATACATAATCATTCATAACAACTTTGACACCTAAAGCATAAGTGGAATGAGACGCTTATACTTTAGGACTTGCAAAACGACCCCTTGGTCTATAAGCTTGTGTGGGCAAGTTTATAAATCAAAGGTTAATTTCAATATATATATATGCTGCTGTTTGATAACCGACACCCCAACGTATAAGTGGTATGGGACACTTTATACGATGGGAGCCTTGCAAAAGATCCCTTGGCTTATGTGTACTCACATAAGTGAAGGTTTAAATTACCTTACTTATTTTCCTTCTTGTCTGACCTATTACAACACTTATGATTAATTGCTCCCCGATTACACAACTGCAAGTTAGGACCACCGTCATTTGTTTTTGACTACTCTCCACCTTCATGTCCTACCCTTTCTTCCTCTCCGCTCGGTGCCTTAGAGCATGGGGGAAGGGGTGGGGGATGATAGGGCTTAGTCTTATAGACTAACGGTTTTCGAACCACATCATTTTAGGGAATCGTGGAGCCCAACCCGGAGGAGCAGCCCAGGAGGCCGGTGCGCTTGGAGACAGGGCAGTCTAGCTCAGGAGTTCAGACAGCCGGGACCGTGAGTTCCGTTCCTTAGTAGCAGTTTGTTTTTCAGCTTCCGTTTGAGTGACTATGTAGTGAGGTGTTGTTGTACCGGGCTTAAGCCCTCTTCCTTTCAGTACTCTATTTTTACTCTGATGTTATACTGTGGACACTCCCTTCGTGGAGTTTACATATATGTGATTTATTATTGTGGACTGCATTTCTCTTTACTGTTCTACTTGCTACTTGATTGTGATCGAAAAGGCCGGCAGTATCGGCGCGTTGTAGTGACTACCTTCCCGGGTGCGAAGGTGTCACCGCAAAGCGGCGGTTCTGGGCATAAGACCCCGAGTTTTAAATCGAAAAAAAAATGGGGTCTTACAAAGTGGTATCAGAGCGAAATCACGATCGAAAAAGTAGCAGTCCACAAACCCTAGGTCACCCCCGTTCGAGTTTAGTTTGTGGACAAACTAAGCAGCGGAAGCAGTGGTGGGCCCATATGGGTATCACATAATATATGTCCATTTTAGATTGAGTTAGCGTTTTCTGACGATGAAGTTTTGTTGTGCAGCCTCCAACACTGCCTACATTACAGGGTGGGGCCCAGCAGACCCCGTATACTGCACCGATTCCACCAGTTCCCGCTCAGTTCCTACAAACCGACATGGGGCAGACTTTGACTGCCATCTTGGATGCTTTCAGGGCCCAACAGGCCCCGGCTCCACAGCAGATACCAGGAGTCAACTGGCTCAGCATCTTCCGAGCACTTTCTCCTCCGTCCTTCTTGGGGACGGAGTCAGCAGTGCGGACAGAAGAGTGGCTGGACATCATGGAGGAAATGCTGACAGGGATACGGAGCCCGTGGGAGGAGAGAGTACCTTTGGTTGTGTCCTGCTTGGAGTCTCACGCCAAGCGTTGGTGGAAGATAGTTCTGGATACTACTTTTGCTGGGAGGCTGGCTGCTGAGGTTTCATGGGATGAGTTCAGGCCTATGTTGTTGGAGCATTTTGTTCCACAGTCGGCCCGAGACGAGTTGGAGGACCGCTTCTTGCAGTTGAAGCAAGGTACCAGGACGGTGGTGGAATACCATCGAGAGTTCAACCATCTGGCTCATTTTGCAGACTCTTATCAGCTAGATGAGGCAGCGTACACGAAGAGGTTCTTCAAAGGTCTGCGGGAGGACATGAGGGATGCCCTTCTATTTGTGTCGGATGGGCCTATCTCCCGTATTCTGGAGATGGCAAAGAGGTTAGAGGCAGATTGGCACACCACCAGAGGCCGGAAGCGGCCAACGGAGGATCAGAGCCGGGGAGCCCGGAGCGATCAGCGTCGAGGCCATGCAGCAGATGGCAGGAGGACAGAAGTTCAGCCTCGACAGGAGGTGAGGCAGGAGCCGAGGGAGCAGGTGACACTGGCCCCTCAGCCTATTCAGGTGAGGGAACTGCCGAGACCTCAGATGCGAGACGTGCAGAGATCGGGAGGTGGGGCTTACACTCCGCCGGAATGCTTCTACTGTCACCAGTTGGGGCATATCAAGAGGAACTGTCCTATGAGGGGAGCACCCCCTCCAGCACCGCAGATTGCCCCACCGGCTCAGCACTATGGAGGCCGAGGACGCGGCCAAGGTCGTGGATATCAGGGCGGAGATCGCCGACAGGAGAGGGAACAGGTATATGCATTAGATCTGACCCAGCCTCGACATCCTGAGGAGGTAATCACAGGTACGTCAAAA
Organism: Platanthera zijinensis; assembly: GCA_039513925.1. Classification (NCBI taxonomy): domain Eukaryota; kingdom Viridiplantae; phylum Streptophyta; class Magnoliopsida; order Asparagales; family Orchidaceae; genus Platanthera; species Platanthera zijinensis. The sequence goes on from CM077082.1 coordinate 19,143,759, forward strand.
GATTGTATATTTCCTTTGTTTAATAGTTAGACTCTAAACTAAGAAATTACAAACTGGGAAAGAAAACTTTAACTAGACTTCAAAATTTTGTTACCCCAGGCATTGTCCTCATCAGCGGCAAGCCCGCATATACTTTGTTCGATACGGGTGCGTCACGCTCATTTGTATCAGAGGCCTTCATTGTTGGCTTGGCAGGCGTGGAGAGATTCATCGGCTTGGCATTAAGGGTACGACTAGCTGACGGGTCCGAGCTACACACCACTGCGCATTGCAACATGGAGGCACAAATTGGCGGGAAAGCATTCGAGGCACCAGCCGCAATCCTGAGGATGCCTTCATATGATTTGATTTTGGGCATGTCATGGTTATATTGGAACCATGCCCTAATTGACTGCGTGGCCAAGAAGATTATTCTGAGGCATGGAGATTCTTCCGTCGTAATAGAAGGTATAAGACATGCCTCCTTTTCATTTTTGTCATCTATTCAGGCCGTCAAGGCCCATATACAGGGCGACGAGATTTACCAGGTTTTATTCGAGATGGCGGAGGCCAATGTTCCTGTAGCGGAGATTCCTGTTGTGCGAGATTTCGAGGATGTTTTTCCCGAGAAGTTACCGGGGCTACCCCCGCACAGGGAGCAGGACTTTCAGATTTTGCTGGTGCCAGGGGCTAAGCCAGCATCTAGAGCCCCCTACCGGATGGCCCCAAAGGAGCTGGTGGAATTCCGGAGCCAATTACAGGAGCTGGTGGAAGCCGGTTATGTCCGGACAAGTTCCTCGCCATGGGGAGCCCCTGTATTGTTCGTCAAGAAGAAGGATGGGACACTTAGACTGTGCATAGATTACCGGGCCTTGAATCGACTGACGGTCCGAAATACTTATCCGTTACCAAGGATAGACGAGCTATTCGACCAGCTGGAGGGAGCTCACTTCTTCTCGAAGCTGGATTTGAGATCGGGCTACTACCAGTTACGGATCCGAGAAGAGGACATCCCGAAGACTGCTTTTAGTAGCAGATATGGTCTATACGAGTTTACCGTGATGCCCTTTGGGCTCACGAATGCACCATCAGCGTTCATGACTCTCATGAACCAGGTTTTCGAGTCTTACTTGGATGTGTTTGTCATCGTTTTTATTGATGACATTCTCATTTACTCTCGGACGGAAGAGGAGCACTCGAGGCATTTGGCATTGACACTACAGAGATTGCGAGAGCATCAGTTGTACGCAAAATTCAGCAAGTGTCAGTTTTGGTTGAAGGAGGTGGCCTTTTTGGGTCATGTTATCAGTGGAGCTGGGTTGGCAGTGGATCTAGCGAAAGTTCAAGCAGTCCGAGATTGGCCACCATTGAAGACAGCTACAGAAGTTCGGAGCTTCTTAGGACTTGCCGGTTACTACCGGAAGTTCGTAGAAGGATTTTCTAGTCTTGCACTCCCTCTCACATCTTTGACGAGGAAGGAGACACCTTTTGTGTGGACCCCGAAATGCGAGGCAGCTTTTCAAGAGTTGAAGGAGAGACTTACCTCGGCTCCTATACTGACTCTCCCTTCGGGGAAAGAAGGATTCCAGGTGTATACAGATGCCTCCTACCAGGGCTTGGGAGCTGTTCTGATGCAGAATGGGCATGTTATTGCTTACGCTTCACGCCAGCTAAAGAAGCATGAACAAAACTACCCAGTGCACGATCTGGAGTTAGGTGCGGTTATTTTTGCGCTGAAGGTCTGGCGCCATTATCTCTATGGAGTTCACTGCGACATTTTTTCAGATCATAAAAATCTGAAGTATGTGGATACGCAGAAGGAACTGAACATTAGACAGCGGAGATGGGTGGAGTTCCTGGCAGACTATCAGTATGAGATGCACTACCATCCGGGTAAGGCAAATGTGGTAGCCGATGCTCTGAGCCGGAGAGCTACTACTTCAGGAGCAGGGCCCCAGGTCTTGTCGTTAGAGATATTGCGGAGCTTTGAAGATATGCACATCACCTTGGTATCGTCCGAAGACACCGATCTGTATAGGGAGTATTTAGCTGCGACGAGCGCCACCGACACTATTCATGACAGAGTTAGAGATTGGCAGAGGCAGGATGCCAAATTGGAGCCGATTTTCAGGGCCATAGAGGCAGGCTCAGCTGGGGACTATTCGATGCGAGGTGGTCTGTTGTGCTTCAAGGGTCGGACTTACATACCGGATGGAGGGCAGATTCAGGAAGACATTATGGCAGAGGCTCATCATAGCCGATACTCTATACATCCCGGGATTACGAAGATGACGGCGGATTTGAAGAAGACACTCTACTGGCCGGGCATGAAGAAGGACATCACTTATTTCGTGACCCACTGCGAGGCATGCCAGTTAGTGAAGGCAGAGTGCAGACACCCCGCTGGTCTGCTGCAGCCACTCCCAGTGCCGGAATGGAAGTTTGATGATATCGCGATGGACTTCATCCATGGCCTCCCTCGTTCACGCACGGGAAACGATTCTATCTGGGTAATCGTTGACCGGCTGACGAAGGTGGCTAGATTCATCCCGATCAGGAAGGATGACTCGGTTGGAGTTTTGGTTCGGAAGTTCGTGGAGCAGTTTATTCGTTACCATGGAGTGCCCAGGACGATCGTATCTGATCGAGATGGTCGGTTCACATCCAGAGAGTGGAGGTCAGTGCAGTCTTACCTTGGCACACGACTGGCCTTCAGTACAGCCTTCCATCCCCAGACTGACGGGCAGACAGAGCGTACCAACAGGACGCTAGAAGACTTACTGAGGCTGTGTATTGTGGATCACGGAGAGCCCTGGGAGCGGATGTTGCCCCTAGTGGAGTTTTCTTACAATAACAGCCATCAGTCCAGTATAAGGATGGCTCCGTACGAGGCCTTGTATGGGAGGAGATGTCGGACTCCCTTGTCTTGGATACATGATGCGGATCCGAAGGTGCTAGATTCGGAGTTTGTTGAAGACACCGAGGCTCAGGTGCGACTGATTCGAGAGAGGATGCTAGAGGCACAAAGCAGACAGGCAAAGTATTATGACACTCGGCATCGTTTAGTAGAGTTTCAGGTTGGGGACCGGGTATTCTTGAAGATCCGGCCAATGCACGGGGTTTCACGAGTACGTGGTCGGCGGAAGAAGCTCAGTCCGAGATACATGGGGCCTTTCAGGATCCTGGAGCGGATCGGTCCATTAGCTTACAGACTGGAGCTATCGCAGGAGCTGTCCAGCCTACACGACGTGTTCCACGTATCTTCACTCAGGAGGGCTCTACTACGCCCGGAGTTACAGATTACCACCACTGATGGGCCGGTAGCTACAGATCGGTCCGTACAGGTGGAGCCGATACGGATTGACGACCAGGGGATACGGGTCTTGCGCCGCAAGAAGATCCCGCTAGTCAAGGTCTTGTGGAGGAATCATGGGCAAGAGGAGCATACTTGGGAACCCGAGGACTTGATGCGAGAGAAGTACCCGGAATTGTTTAGCCAGGTAATATCTCCTAATTTCTCAAGATGCTTGTAATTATTTTTTTCCCTACTTGTTTTACACCGGAGTATCACCTAAGATTAGAGGCTAATCCTTTGTTTATTGGGGCTAGCCCTTGTTTATTAACCTTGGTTAAGCAATTCAACCCTCGTGGGATGTTACAAGCTTAAGATAACCCGGTAGTAAAGCTCCCATAGACTTAACCTTAATTTCGGGGACGAAATTTTTGTTTTGTTTATTGGGATTTGTAACATCCCATTTTTCAATTAGACCCCCCCTTAGGAGTGACTTGAACGTTCCTAGGTCATACCAAGTCCTGGGTTGAACCTAGGAGGTCAAGTGACCCAACTAGTTAGTTGAGACTCACTTGGGCTGCAAATAGTAAAATCTTAAAACCCTGATTTTGGTGGCCTAGTGGGTTCAATCTGACTCCAAGGCATTCCTAGACCTAATATGAGATCAATGGGTCACCAAGGACCCATTGGGTGCAAACCTAATGGCTAAGTTGACCCAAGTCAACTTAAGCCCTAGTTAGGCCAAAGTAACCCTGCCCTGGATCAACTCACCCTCTTTATCCCAAGTCTACCCTACCTAACCATACCTAGGCTTTAGGGGAGGTCAATGGGTCCCTTGGGGTCTATTGATGTTGACTCAGAAGGTCAAATTGACCAAGTCAACCCTAAACCCAAATCAAGTCAAACCTAGCTCAATTGGGTTAACTCAAGCTCAAGCCGCCTCATGTAGACTTATGGGGTTTTATTAGGAGTTATTATGGCTGCCTATAGCCTAAACCCTAGGCTAGCCAACATGTTGACTAGGAGAGAGAAAGAAGAGAGAAATAGGCTAAATATAGGAGAGAGAAAGTGTGAATTAAGGGTATTTTCATGGTAGAATGGTGAGCCCCCCTCTCATATGGCATTTAAGGTTTTAATATTAATATTATGGGCTGCCTTTAGGCTTCTAGGGGAAGAAAATTCGTGAGGATGACTAGGAGAGAGAAAAAATAAGTATTTGGTTATATAGAGGAGAGAGAAAAGGTGGTGGAGAGGTGAAGAGGTGTTTTGAAGAGGGAGGAGGCATGAGTTCGGCCAAAGAGGGGCCAACAGCCACCTAGAGGTTGACACCTCCTCCCCCCACCCTTTTCCCGGCCATCAAGAGGTGTTTCCACCCTCTCTCTCCTCTAACCACCCCCCCCCACATGAAGAGGTGTTTTGCCTCTTGGAGAAAACCGCCCCTCTCCCCCTCTCCTCTTTATATACTCACTTAGGAGAGGGGGGAGATCATTTTCGAGATCAGAGAAGGGGGGGTGAACCCTTGCCGAAGCCACCAAGGAGAGAAACGCCGCCACCGCCGCCATCGCCGCCACCATGTCATCCCGCCGTTCAACTCGCATCCAAGCCCGAAATAAGGTCCTCCTCCTCTCCTTCTCTCATGCTTAGATCCTAGGAATGCTTAGAATCCATTTCCATGCTCATCAAAACCGAGTTTGGTTTTTATTTTTTTGAAAATCTCCATTTTTTTGGGTTTTTTGGAGCTCTCGGGTAGGGCGGCGCCGCCACCTCCGGCCGCCCTAGCTCCGGCCGGTGATAGCCCCCACCACCGGGAACATTTAGGGTAAGTTTCCCGGTGGTGGCGCCGCCTCAGGCCGACGGTAGGTGGCCCGCAAAAATGACCTGCGCAAGCACTATTTCGGCCTCAATCGGAGAAGATGAACAGTTGCCGTCTGATGCGCTTTAAGATTCGTGCAGGATCTTTATTTCTATTTTTTTCTGTTTTTCTGTTTTGTTTAAATATGCAGTTCACTGTTTTTGGATTTTAGGCCCCTTATGGGCACCTGATGAAAAAGTTGTTAGCATGAAAGTTGTAGGTCCTTTCAATACCTACAATTTGATATGCTGTGGTGAAAATTTGGTAGAGTACCTAGACCTGTAGGGCCATTTTAATATGGGTATGTCCTAGGTTTAGGGCAGTTTTACTATAAAAATTATTTAGGCCCCTTAGAGGCTTGTTCATCGATTTTGATCAACATGAATGTTGTAGGCTATTTAATTATCTACAGTTTGATATGTTATGGAAAATTTTATGACAAGTATTCTGACCTGTAGGGTCATTATTCTAGGGTAGGTCCTACAATTAGGGCAGATCTTTGAAAAATTCCCCACACCTAACCTTTGGTCCAAATGCTTTGAATTTTGTACAGAGGCTTAATATCACCTAGATCTAGCTCCTGTAAAAATTGGAATCCATTTAAAGAAGTATAATCTAGGGTTTTGCCCTAAACCTAGAAAAGCTAGGTTAAGGTAGTTGAAGGGTCAAATGACCTCCAAACCCTCCCAAATTTTGGTGAGGTGTCCCTGGTATAGGTATTTAGGTCTGGTTAAAATCTCAACTCATTTGGTTGAGTTTTGATTAGGAATACTCTAAACCCTAATTTTGACCTAGTAGAAGGAAGTTTAGTGAGAGGTTCTTTGGACTCTTGTGTGATCATCTCACCTCAACAGAGGATGAGATTTTGAACACTGGTTTATTTTGATCCTAAGATTACCCTTAGGGAGGATGGAATGATTTAGGGTAAGTTTACCCTAGTGCCCAAGTTCAAACCCTAAATGTGGACTTTGGGGGTTTGTGAAGGACATAGGGGCAAATGCCCTTGTATGGCCTTGAGTTTTGGTGGAGAGGTTTTTAAGGAGTTTGTAACTCTCTGGATTTAATTTTAGAGAGTTTTGAGGTAGGTAGCTACCTCAAAACCTAAACCCTAATTTTAGGGCAGAAGGGTTTTTAGGTCAAAACAGTATTTTAAACTCTTTACAAAGCCATGAAATTTGGGTAGTGTGTTTCTAGGGTAGTTAGTACCCTTGGATAATTTTCCTAGAATATTTGGATAGGTATTTCTAGTACTTCATTCATGAATGTGGTTATAGCCCTTTTTGATGTTTTATTTATTAAAGATTTTTAATTCAAATAAGGCCCCCTTGAAACTCTGGAATTAGATGTTGTTGGTCAGTAGGAATGCCCATGAATTTTTAGTTCAATTTTATGTTGGTTAAATAGAATAGTTCCTTCACAAGTATTATTAAAGGGCTCTATGTTTCAAAAATATTTTATGGCATAAATAATTTCTGGAAAATTATGAAAGCTAGTAATTGGTGTTTTTAAATCATTATGAATCAGTGGGATTTTTCTCTGGATTTTTGGAGTTATGGATTTTGTACTTGGTTCACAAGCATGCTAGATTAGGGTTTTTGGTAAATGATTTATTATAAATTAATTTCCAGCAAGAAAATTATGAAACCTTTATAGTACTGTTTTCATAGTATTTCTAGTACCCTGTAATTAATCTAAACTATTTGGAAGAGTATTTGATGTAGTTTATTCATTAGACATGAAGAAATTGGATTATTGCAAAATTAAGTTTAGGCCCCTTAGACCATAGGGAAAATTGCCAAACCTTGGATATGTTATTTTTAGATACACTAATAGTCGTCTTAAATTTTTTATGATTTATACATGACTGAAAAGTATGATCCTTGTACAAATTTGGAAGACCTTGGATTTAATAAAAATTAATTAATTATTAGGTTAATTGGAAAAATTGTTATTATCAGAAAAATCGATTCAATAATGTCTTGATAGGCCCCCAGAAATTAACTTAGGCCGTATGGAAGAAGACACAAAGGACATCCTATCAAGGTCATCATATAGTGTAGGTTGGTCTGCATTTAGTGTTTTCGTAAAAGATCGCATTTGGAAACGACATAGGGCAATGTTGGAGTTTCTCAATATGCAGATTGGGATGGATTTAGATAGGTTGTCATGGAAGGTTCTAAGGAGTGACGAGAAGTGAGTGGTTGTGGTAGAAGGAGCACGGACTTGACGAAAGATCGTCATCCCCGTAAGAGTGAAGAGTCAAATTCACCCTAGGTTTAGTTTAATGTAATTTATTAAGGGAAAGGGTAAGAATAATTAGTTGAAATAAGTTTACACTTCACACACTAGTTAGATAGACATTTGGAAAAGGTTAAGTCGTCCCGAGTTGTTCAAAGGGGCGCCATCCCGCGGTGCTCAAGGGATGAGGTTTGGAATTGAGCCGGACGGTTTAGTCCGGGGAGCTTAGTCTCGGTTTGTGGTTGAGCCGGACGGTTTGGTCCAGGAGCTTTACTCTTGACTTCTTATATTAACTGCTGCATGTGCATAAAAATAGGAAAGATTAAGGTGGTGGGTTCTCGATATCGGGGAGTTCGATTGCACTGACACCGATATCGTTGACTCGGCAAGGTGACTAGCACTTAGCCAAGGTTAAGTCCGGCGGTCCAGTCGGCAAGAGTACGCAGGAGTCCGCTTTGTGCACCAAGCGTTGAGGGCGTACGATAGGTCAGACCAGTGGTGCTTTTACTGGTTTTGAGGTGGGCGAGGCCCAACCCACCGCTTCCGTCTGCCACTACGGAGGTATCCTGGGAGGTAACGGCTCTGAAAGGGGGAACTAAAGGTTTGTGTACACAAAGTCGTGTGTGTGAGTTGCACTGCATGAACATCATTAACCCACCATATAGTTGCATACATAATCATTCATAACAACTTTGACACCTAAAGCATAAGTGGAATGGGACGCTTATACTTTAGGACTTGCAAAACGACCCCTTGGTCTATAAGCTTGTGTGGGCAAGTTTATAAATCAAAGGTTAATTTCAATATATATATATGCTGCTGTTTGATAACCGACACCCCAACGTATAAGTGGTATGGGACACTTTATACGATGGGAGCCTTGCAAAAGATCCCTTGGCTTATGTGTACTCACATAAGTGAAGGTTTAAATTACCTTACTTATTTTCCTTCTTGTCTGACCTATTACAACACTTATGATTAATTGCTCCCCGATTACACAACTGCAAGTTAGGACCACCGTCATTTGTTTTTGACTACTCTCCACCTTCATGTCCTACCCTTTCTTCCTCTCCGCTCGGTGCCTTAGAGCATGGGGGAAGGGGTGGGGGATGATAGGGCTTAGTCTTATAGACTAACGGTTTTCGAACCACATCATTTTAGGGAATCGTGGAGCCCAACCCGGAGGAGCAGCCCAGGAGGCCGGTGCGCTTGGAGACAGGGCAGTCTAGCTCAGGAGTTCAGACAGCCGGGACCGTGAGTTCCGTTCCTTAGTAGCAGTTTGTTTTTCAGCTTCCGTTTGAGTGACTATGTAGTGAGGTGTTGTTGTACCGGGCTTAAGCCCTCTTCCTTTCAGTACTCTATTTTTACTCTGATGTTATACTGTGGACACTCCCTTCGTGGAGTTTACATATATGTGATTTATTATTGTGGACTGCATTTCTCTTTACTGTTCTACTTGCTACTTGATTGTGATCGAAAAGGCCGGCAGTATCGGCGCGTTGTAGTGACTACCTTCCCGGGTGCGAAGGTGTCACCGCAAAGCGGCGGTTCTGGGCATAAGACCCCGAGTTTTAAATCGAAAAAAAAATGGGGTCTTACAATAGTGACGGACAACGGTCCTCAGTTCGCCAGTGAAGAATTCATCAATTTCTGCACCCAATTGGGGATTGACCTCAGGTTCGCCTCTGTCCATCATCCTCGGAGCAATGGCCAGGTGGAGGCGGCAAACAAAGTCATCGTCAACTTGCTAAAAAAGAAGGTGGAGAACCTGAAGGGTAGCTGGGTGGAACAGCTCCCTTCCGTCCTGTGGGCCTTGCGAACAACTCCGAACACGGCCACAGGAGAGACCCCCTTCAAGCTCTCTCATGGGTGTGAGGCTGTCCTCCCTGTGGAGTTCGAGGTTAGGTCCCCAAGGGTCGCGGCCGCAGCTGAGGGAAGCGAAGCTTGGAGGTTGGAAAATGAGGAAGGGTTGCGCCTCTCACTAGATATGGTGGAAGAGCTGCGGGATGTTGCCGCCATCAGGCAAGAAGAAATAAAACGGCGAATGGCTCGGTACTTCGATAAGCACATCAGAGTCAAGCAATTCGCCGAGGGGGATCTAGTACTGAAAAAGGTCGACGCTGCGGGAAGGTCGGCCGCGGTTGGTAAGCTCAACCCTAGCTGGGAAGGGCCTTACATAGTAGAGAAGGCTCTGGTTAACGGAGGTTACTATCTCCAGGACGCGGAGGGAAGGACCTTGAGTCACACCTGGAATGGTGATGACCTGAAGCGCTTCTACCCGTAGGAGGGAAAGAAGGATTGTAGTGTTGTAAACAGCTGTTGCATTTTCAATGAGTTTATTTCAAAATGTTGACTGTCGCCGAATAGGTAATCTTTATGTTTTAGTTTTAACTGGCTATGATCCCTCATCTCAGTGATAGAATAGGCCTGGTTGAAGGGATCTTCATCAACACCCCGAGCTCGGCTCGGCCCCAGGTAGACCCGCTGCGCAGGCTCTCATCTAGCTGGCAGGTCCGAAGGCTCGCCTGTGGGGGAGAGGTTTGGTTGTCTTCATCAACACCCCGAGCTCGGCTCGGCCCCAGGTAGACCCGCTGCGCAGGCTCTCATCTAGCTGGCAGGTCCGAAGGCTCGCCTGTGGGGGAGAGGTTTGGTTATCTTCATCAACACCCCGAGCTCGGCTCGGCCCCAGGTAGACCCGCTGCGCAAGCTCTCATCTAGCTGGCAGGTCCGAAGGCTCGCCTGTGGGGGAGAGGTTTGGTTGTCTTCATCAACACCCCGAGCTCGGCTCGGCCCCAGGTAGACCCGCTGCGCAGGCTCTCATCTAGCTGGCAGGTCCGAAGGCTCGCCTGTGGGGGAGAGGTTTGGTTATCTTCATCAACACCCCGAGCTCGGCTCGGCCCCAGGTAGACCCGCTGCGCAGGCTCTCATCTAGCTGGCAGGTCCGAAGGCTCGCCTGTGGGGGAGAGGTTTGGTTATCTTCATCAATACCCCGAGCTCGGCTCGGCCCCATGTAGACCCGCTGCGCAGGCTCTCATCTAGCTGGCAGGTCCGAAGGCTCGCCTGTGGGGGAGAGGTTTGGTTATCTTCATCAACACCCCGAGCTCGGCTCGGCCCCAGGTAGACCCGCTGCGCAGGCTCTCATCTAGCTGGCAGGTCCGAAGGCTCGCCTGTGGGGGAGAGGTTTGGTTATCTTCATCAACACCCCGAGCTCGGCTCGGCCCCAGGTAGACCCGCTGCGTAGGCTCTCATCTAGCTGGCAGGTCCGAAGGCTCGCCTGTGGGGGAGAGGTTTGGTTATCTTCATCAACACCCCGAGCTCGGCTCGGCCCCAGGTAGACCCGCTGCGCAGGCTCTCATCTAGCTGGCAGGTCCGAAGGCTCGCCTGTGGGGGAGAGGTTTGGTTATCTTCATCAACACCCCGAGCTCGGCTCGGCCCCAGGTAGACCCGCTGCGCAGGCTCTCATCTAGCTGGCAGGTCCGAAGGCTCGCCTGTGGGGGAGAGGTTTGGTTATCTTCATCAACACCCCGAGCTCGGCTCGGCCCCAGGTAGACCCGCTGCGCAGGCTCTCATCTAGCTGGCAGGTCCGAAGGCTCGCCTGTGGGGGAGAGGTTTGGTTGTCTTCATCAACACCCCGAGCTCGGCTCGGCCCTAGGTAGACCCGCTGCGCAGGCTCTCATCAAGCTGGCAGGTCCGAAGGCTCGCCTGTGGGGGATAGGTTGGCTCTTGCGATACTTTGTTCTTAGCCACTTCTACGACACCCCGAGCTCGGCTCGGCCCCAGGTAGACCCGCTGCGCAGGCTCTCATCAAGCTGGCAGGTCCGAAGGCTCGCCTGTGGGGGATAGGTTGGCTCTTGCGATACTTTGTTCTTAGCCACTTCTACGACACCCCGAGCTCGGCTCGGCCCCAGGTAGACCCGCTGCGCAGGCTCTCATCAAGCTGGCAGGTCCGAAGGCTCGCCTGTGGGGGATAGGTTGGCTCTTGCGATACTTTGTTCTTGGCCACTTCTACATTACAACGAGCTCGACTCGGCCCCAGGTAGACCCGTTGTGCAGGCTCTCAATGAGCTAGCAGGTCCGACGGCTCGCCGGTGGGGTAGGGGTTTAATTGGTTGGGAAAATACGTGGGCAGGGCCCTGACTCAGACTGGGGGCAAGGCCCCAAAGGTCTCGGCCAGTAAGGGTCTCGCCCCAAAGGTCTCGGCCAGTAAGGGTCTCGCCCCAAAGGTCTCGGCCAGTAAGGGTCTCGGCTCAAAGATCGCGGCCAGCAAAGGTCTCGGTCAAAGGGGGGGGGGTTCTCGCGAAAAGAGGCTCCCGGCGGACCTGAGCAGGGCAACTTAATTAACAACGCGAGGTTCCCGCCTAACGGATTTCTAAGAGGTTATCCTAAAGAGACTAAGGGTCTCGGCGGAAGTTCGCGCGGAAGTCATTCGGCAGAACAATATACTTTCAAGCACGCTGAAAATGAGAGATAAAACACTGCTTTACATAAAATTAATTACACAATGTTGGAGCCTCTCGCTCATTACAAAAGAAACAAAAAGAGAAGTTTAGGGGGACGCGCTGTAACTCCCGCTGGTGCTTTCGCTTGAATCCTCGCCAGAGCCCTCTCCAGATGTCTCGCCAGCGGTAGAAGACCTCGGGATGTCTGAGGGAGGTGAGTCCGGCGCGCCCGGAGGTTTGGGAACTGGATCGTAGAGCCAAGGAAGAAGCTGGCGAGCGTCGATGGTCGCGCCGTCCTCCCGAAGCAGCTTGACATCTCGCAGCGTCTCGAGCGTCAGCTTGACGGTTGCCTGAGCGTTGGCCTGGAGCAGCTTGTCAACGTCGTACTCTGAAAGGTAACGACTCCGCAGCCTCGCATCTAGCTCCGGAGGCGGGACCTTCGCCAGCTCTGCGCGAAGTTGTTCCCTCAAGAGGACGCTCTCGCAGCGCGCGTTGGCCAGCTCTGCGCGAAGCTCCCTGACTTGGGCAGAATCCTGTGAAAAGAAAAAGAGAGTTCAGCCTGGAAACATCGCACCATCATAACTTTGAAAAACGAAAGCAAGGGTTCGGGAGGGTCTCGCTTACCTCAGCCGCAGGGCGTAGAGACAGCGCCAGTCGAGTATCCGCAAGCTCTTGTTGAGCTTTCGCGAGTTCTTCTCCCGCGGCCTGCCCTCGAGCCATCGCGTCCTCCCTCGCCTTGCGCATATCGGTGAAATTCTTGTCAAGGGTGATGCTTCGGCGCGCACACATATGCGCAAGCTCGAACCCGCGCAATAGAGCCCGGATGGCATCGAAGGCTATAAGGCGGGTGGACATCTGGTCGAATGTGCTGGCATCCTCCCGGCTGTAAAGGCCGTATCCAAGCGAGAAGGCCTCGCCAGTCACATCTTCCCCCTCCGCCCAGCTGGGAAGGAGCGTCGTAACTTTGATCAAGTTCGACTCAGGGTCCCATTCCATCTGAGGCTTCCCCTCCGCGTCGACGTACTTCACGCCGAAGCCAAAGTTCCTGTGCCCTCTCGGCACCTCCTGGGGCGGGACGCTGGCAGAGGTTTCGGCGGCGACCACTCCTCCCCCAGCCTCGCTCGCGGTCGATGGGTTCCCAGTAGAAGCCTCGGCGCGGCTCTTGGCGGCGGCATCCATCTCGCTGGCCATCTGAAGGATCGCTTCAAAGGACCTGCCCTCTGGAGGAGGTTGGACAGGCGGGACGGCCGGGGCTTTCCCCTTCTCAAGGGCAGAGGGTTTCGGCCTCTTCAGCGTTCGGAGAGGAGGAAGGGTGACCTTCCGCTTCTTGGCTGGTGGCGGCAAGGGAGGGGCTGGATCTTCTCGGCAGGCGCTGGCGCTAGCTTCCGCGAGCGCAAGGGAGCCTCTCGCTGCCAGACCCTCGACACCCCGGCCTTCAGCGAAGGGTTGGCGCAGAGGGACCTCCCGCTCTCCTGCAAAGTTAAAACGCTTTAGCACTTCAGCGCAAGAAAATCTTTGATAAAAAAGGGAATCTGAGGCGAGACCGTACCTTCGCCCGAGTGAACAAGTGGGAGGGAGTCGACGTCCCGCCGAAGATAGGGGACGTCGAACTCCTTGGTCCCGAAGAATTCCAGGATTGCGCTCTCGCGCGATCCCAGAGCAGGCGGCTTGTAGGCAGCGTCCTCATACTGGACGGGCTGAAGCGGGACGTTGCCGAAGTCCCCGCTGACATAAACGAACTTCTCGCCCCAGTGGTGGTGCTTGTTGGCGAGACTGGTAACCTCGAGCAGTTGCCCGGAGAAGAAAACTACCCCCCCCCCCCTGGCGCGGAAGTTGAATAGCTTCCGGAAGATGGGCAGACTAAACTCGATCCTCTCGGATCGCATATAGCATATGAATGCTATAAGTATCGCGACTGAGTTCGGGTTTAGCTGGGCGGGAACCACCCCATAATAGCGAAGAGCTAGCCGAACCTCCGGCCAAAGGGGGAGGCGGAAGCCCACCTCGAAGTGCTCGAGGGGGATGGCAAGCTCTCCCGCCCCCGGAGTATTCACCCTATCGTGATTCCCCGGGTTTCGCGCCGAGAAGCCGGCGGGGATGTAGCGGTCAACGATCATGTTGTATTCGTCGAGGGTGAGCTTGCAGGAAGGGAAGAGGTGTTTTTGGAAAGCTTCCGCGCAGTGGGCGCGACCCTTGCTCTCGCCAGGCATGGTTGGTTTGTGAGTAAGAGCGAGAGCGGAAGAGGGGTCGAAGCGAGAGCAAGAACGCGAAAGCAAGGAGGGAAGGCTGAGGTTCCGGATCGAAGAAGTAAATGCGGTTGGTAGACTTCTCTATTTATAAGAAAACGTAATCATCATGAATTCATCCGACAGAGAGAGAAAGTGACAGCGGAGTACAGCTGTCAGAATCCGGGCTAACGGCGCCTCGGTTCTCCCCCTCGGGATACAGCGGTCAACGGTCGTTTCGGGTTTCGACGCGACTACCTGGATTGGCGCAAGCCTCCTAGATTGGCGCAAGCCTCCTAGATTGGCGCAAGCCTCCTAGATTGACGCAAGCCTCCTAGGTTAACACAAAACTCCTAGATCGGCGCAAGCATCCTAGATTGGTGTAAACGTCTTAATTAAAAAGCCTCGCAGAGCGATAAAAAGAAAAAGGAAAAGAGAGACATGAGTAGAAGCGGGATCCTCGCTAGCGCAAGCGGGATAAAACTTAATGGGTAATAATGTTTATTACAGATACATTGAAAAAAAAAGAGATACATTGAGATTCAGAGCGTGAAGGCTAGTAGGGCTTCCAGCTCCATCGTCCCCGTTCTCGCCGCCTAGTTCTTGGGGGCGCCAACGGGTTGAAGTAAGACGATAGCGTGGTACACCCAAGGTTGATCCGCCTGGCGTAATCCCGGATCTGCGAGATGCACCTCCCTGGCGAAGACTCGGCGGAAGGCCCACGCGGGCAATCAGTCTCGCCCAAGAAGAAATTCCGCTCCAGAGCCTCCAGCCTTTGCTCCACAGATTCGCGGAATGCCTTCGCCGCGGCAGTATGGGCACGGTCTTGCCGGATAAGCTTGGCCAGGATGACCGAGATCTTCCTCCGTCTCCCCTTCGCGCTCCCAGCACTGTTCAGGGTCTCCTCTATCTCGCCAGACGAAGGGAGAGGGGACTCTTCATCCTCTTCTTCCTCGTCTTCTTCTTCCTCTTCTTCTCCTTCTTCCTCGTTGACTCCCGACCGCAAGCCAGGATCACCTGCGAAAGAAACGTGCGAGAATTTTGGTTAAAGCATGGCGATCAACGATTTTAAAAGGTCTCGCATACCTGCGGTTGGGCGAGAACCGTCAACCAAAGTTGGACGAGAAGGCCCGACCCCTCCGTTGGTCCCATATAGAAGGTGAAGAGGCTTGCCCAGCCCCGGGCGGAAGGGCTCGCGCGCGATAATCCCGGCCTGGCCGGAAGCAGGAGGGGAGTTGTCTTTTCTCAGGGGACGATCAGCATCCTTGAGAGTAGCGGAAGGTTCAGAAGCCGCCCCTCCCGCCTACAGGATAGGATTGGCCACCGCAGGAGGCGCTTCATCGGTTCTCGCTTCATCTGCCCGGGTGGTTAGACCCGGGTCGGCGGGAGTTGGCACTGCGAGAAGACGGTTCAGAAAAGAAAAGGTCGGGTCGAAATACTGACGAGGGAAAATGTACCTGTCGTTCCGGTTTCGGCCGGAGGAATCCTCTCCAAGACCCGCGTTTGGTCCTTGGGTGAATGAGCGGGCAGGTTCGAAGAATTTGGCGGGATCTCGTCGCCATCGTTAGGAGCGGCTTCCTGCGAAAGCTTGCGTTAACTGTCGGATCCAGTGCACAATCAGCTCGATAGGAACGGTTGAAAGGCCTACCTTCTGCGGAGAAGGATCCCCCTCAGGATTGGGAGTGGGGGAAGGAGGATCCCTGTTCTCGCGAGAGAGGTCCCGCCGGACCACCTTTGCCCTTTTCTTTTCCTTCTTCTTCGGCTCGGACGGCCCGGCGATGGAAGTCTTTTTCACTAACCATGGAGCCACCGCCGCACAGTTAGCCAAGGCCCGCGCTTGGGCAGCGGCTAACCGGTCTTGGAGGTCTTGCGGAAGCAGTTTGGCAGCACGTTTGGGATGCATGGTAAGCTCGCGCAAAAGTCCCGGGGGCGAGAGCTCAGTCGTGAAAACAGTATTTCAAGGGCGAGGCATATGGTCGCCTATCGGTGCGTATTTATAGCCGTAGTAGGACCCACCAAAAGATTCCCCTGGTTAGTTGGCACGTGTCCAGCGAATATTTCGGGGGTTGGACTTGTCTTGTCGAGCGCAGGGCTAGCTCGAAAAGAGCGGGGATTGTGTACAACCCCATATTCGCTGGGAGGGATCCAAAGGCTTCAATGGTCAGGATTGGGCTAGTCTCAGGCTAGCCTCGGGTTAACCCTAAGGCATACTTGGGGAGTTCTCGTCCTGTAGGAGCTCTCGCCAAGGGCAGGCGAAAGCTGGGGAAGCCAGGGCAGATAGTCGACCTCTCGGCAGGAGGGATCGTCGACCGACAAGGGCAGATAGTCGAGCTCTCGGCAGGAGAGATCGTCGACCGATCGAAGCAGAGGGCCTGACTACGGAAGCTCCCGCCTTAGGGAAAGCTCCCGCCCAGGGCAGGCGAGAAGGCTCTAAGTAAGCCTTCAGTCGCGATAGTTTCAAGACCGTGAGGGGCGCGAACCTCCCTGGCAAGGGGTCTCGCCAAGGTTGGCCCAGTGGAGGGGTCCAGCGAGAGCTTTCACGGCCAGGGTTCTCGCCAAGTGGGCCCACGTGGTAGGGCCCGGCGCTCGTAAAGGGGATTATTTTATTATTATTATCCTGAGATAAAATTACCCAAACGCCCTTAGGAGAACAGCGAGATTTGGCTATTGGCAGACCCCTCAGGGGTATTTTAGTATTTTCAGGTCAAAGGAAGACTATAAAAAGACCCATAGGGGCTCTTTGGAAGGCAGACTCTCATTATTCTCTCACTCTAGTGCCTTCTGAGGAGCTCCCAGCCCGGCATTTGGCTTTGGAGGGGAAGCTCTCAGAGATCTTCCGGGTGTGTGGTGGGACCTCCCAGCTGAGGCTTTGGATCAGTCTTTTGACCTTAGCGGCCAGTCAAGGGTCGAGATAAGAGAGAAGTAGGCGTCGGCTGCACTTTGGTTTGTGAACATTCGTTGGGGTCATTTTTGGCTTCAACACCTTAATTAGTGGAAATGCTGCTTTCAAACATATGGTCACATGAGACCAAAAATGCCCCGTGTTTAAAACAATTTTTTGAATCAATTTTCCCTCCTTAGAACCAGCAAATCTACTAGACTTCCATTTGACGGAAGTAAACATTGTCATCAAACCACCTTTGTTCTCCGAAAGACATCCCAATGTCAAGTAAGCAGTTGCAAATCTTGTCACTGCAGGTCGAATCAATTCTGTCCCCTTTGTAAATTCAAGTAACCAAGCATGAACCAAAGTTCTAGAGTAGATATATGTTGTTATTTTTCTACCCTTTGCTATTGTTGATTTATGCAGCTCAAATTTTTTTTCAAAATCTTCTAACATCAAGTCAATACAGTGGGCAGCACATGGTGTCCAATATAAGTTTTTTCTCTTCTCCATCAACATATGACCGGCCGCCTTATAGTTCGATGCATTATCAATTACTACTTGCACAACATTTTCCTCCCCGACCTTCTCCACAACCTCATCTAACATTTGAAAAACTTTTTCGGAGGTCTTAGCAATGTCAGAAGTATCTATAGAAGACAAGAACACAGTACCTTTGGGACTATTTACCAAAAAGTTACATATAGATCTTCTTTTTCTATCTGACCATCCATCAGACATAATTGTGCAACCAACTGTTCTCCATTCTGCCTTGTAGTCCTCTAATCTTTGTAGAGTTAGGTCGACCTCCTGTTTCAGGTATTTGACTCTTATGTCGTTATAAGATGGAGGTTTCATTCCGGGGCCATGTTGTCCGATCGCTTCAACCATACTTATGAATTCCGGATTCTTCACACAATTGAAGGGAATTGCACTTGTGTAGAAGAAACGAGCAATTTGTTGGCATGCTTTTTCGCGTGTATCTTTTTTAAATATAGCTCCAATTGTTGATTGACTGGTCTTTCTTACAAAAGCATTCATTGACTCTTTTCCCTTTGCTTTTTTTAGTTGCCCCAACTCAGCTTCGTAGTCAACTGTTGCTTCTTCAATATCTCTTTTCTTCTTTAAAGCGTCCTCTCCATGAGCTTGAAGAATGCTCAAAAATTGATTTCTCACTTTTTCAGGTACTTTAGTGCAGGCTTCCACGTTAAATTTTGTCCCTGCTAGATGATGTTTCAACCTATATATTCCACCGGATCTAATGACCAGACAATATTTACATTGTACTTTTTTTGTTGTGCTGTCTATTTCGATCCCATGCTCCCACCCAGGATCACTTCTAGAGTCGGATGCATTTTTTCTGGACTTTTTGCTTATGGGATTTGACCCAGAAGGTCCAGAACCCGAGGTGGACATCTAAATATTAATAAAAATTAACCCATGATTTCTAGAATAAAATCAGTCTAGAAAATATAACCCATGAGTTCAGAAATCATCCAGAAAATATAGCATAGCAGTACAAAGAAGAAAGTAGAGCATAGCAGTGCCAGTAATCATCCAGACTAGAGCAGAAATCATCCAGATTTCTGGATGATTTCTGGTCCAGAAATCATCCAGAAATCTGGATGATTTCTGCTCCAGAAATCATCCAGAAATCTGGATGATTTCTGTCCAGAAATCATCCAGAAAACTGGATGATTTCTGGGCTTGAATGTGCCTGCGCGCACATAGTTGCTATATGATGATGTCATGCTTTGTAGGGAAAGAATGCTAATGCCCCGAGAAAGGGGTAAGATTGTTATAATTGGGTCAGCTGAATGCTGACCGTTGCATTGTTTGCCACCGGTTGGGTGGATTGTTCCCTTGCAGGTGCTGGAGAGCCAAGTGGTAAGTGAAGGGCTGAAGCCCTACTGCTGTTGCTGCTGCTGCTGCGGCTAGCCCTTGAAGGCTAAGCGAATGTTTTTGCTTATTTGCTTTTACTCATGTATGGCCGGCCTGCGCGCCGAGGTTTGTAAACCATACGTTGTAAAAAGAGGAACTGTAAGGCCTTAAGGCCAAACTCTATGTATTTGTGTACATTCCGTGATTATATATAAAGGTGGTTTATATATTGGACATTCCTGGTTAGAGTTCAAAATACTACTTAAAGCTTCCGCTAGAATGCTCTGAGTTAGGATTCGTGTTTGATTTGGTATTATCCTGTGACCTCACCGTCTGTTTGTGGCATATAGTGTAACTGGATGATTTCTGCCCAGAAATCATTCAGTTTTCTGGATGATTTCTGGGCAGAAATCAGTCCAGTTTTTGGACTGATTTCTGCCCTAGCTGACATACGAAGAAGAGAAATCAGTCTATTATCTGGCAGGAAGCACAGTAAGCACAGTAAGCACAGTAAGCACAGTAAGCACAGTAAGCACAGTAAGCACAGTAAGCACAGTAAGCACAGTAAGAAGAAGAAGAAGAAGAAGAAGAAGCGGGGTCGGGAGGGGAAATAGGGTTTAGAAGGAGGAGGAGGAGGACCTGAGCCGAGGAGGAGGAGGACCTGAGCCGAGGAGGAGGAGGACCTGAGCCGTCAGTCGTCGCTGGAGCAGCAGGGAGCGTCGGGGTCGGGAGGGGAAATAGGGTTTAGGAAATGCGGGGGGAAATGGAATTAGGAAAGCCCGCACATTTTAACTATTCCGCCGGATCGTGGAATCGGGCTTGCAGATCGCGATCCTAACGATTCCACGATCTGGATCGCGATCCCGCTGAATCTTCCCCTGATTTCGATCCGGGTTAAGATCCGGATCGAAATGTAGGATCTGGATCGTAGGATCGTCCGATCCTACGATCCGGATCGCGATCCTGACAACATTGGTGTCGAGATAAGCAAAGGACGCTCAGACAAGCAAATACTACTAAAGGAGCGCCGTAAGGAGGAGCTCAAAGTCACTTTGCTGGGGGCAATTCTTCCCCTCGCCGGACAACAGGATAAGCTCGATCACTTGGCTTGGGTGGAGCCCACCTTCACGGGATGGGGTATACACAGACAGTATCATCAATTATAAATGCGACCCATCATCAAGGGGGAGAGGCAGTCTTAACAGTTCACAAGAGTCCTCGCCTAAAACTCGACGAGCTCGCTAGTTCTTGCTTTGAGTCTGCTTTTCCCCAGCCCAACACAACATTTGATGTGGGAGAGGAGTTTTGAGAAACTTATGGGTGTGCAGTATGACCTCATATCTGCTGTTATCTTGTAAATCACACAAACAAGCAATAAAATATCTATTTCTTGCTAGTGATTGCTACTAACCTAGGCCCATATTCTAGTCCATATTTTGAATAATATAGTAAAGCATAACTAAAATGATTTTAAATACGCAAAAATTAACATGCCTTGTATTTATGAACACGTGTGTATCAATGTCTTGTATCTTAGCCTCTTCCTTTGGAAAGAGACCTTACATAGGAGATGTTTCGAAATTAACAAAACTTTTCCTAAAGTTTTTATTTCATTACAAAAATCTCTCCTGAAGTTTTAATTTCATAACATCCATACACAAAAACACCCCCCTCAGTGAACTGTGTCCAGGGGGTATTTTTCTTCATGGATGCAATGAAATGAAAAGACCAGAGGAGGTTTTGGTAATGAAATGAAAACTTAAGGGGAGTTTTTTATAATTTCGAAAATAAGAGGGGTGCTCTCACTAATTATGCTAGTTTACAGGGGAGGTTTGGGTAATTATTTATATATATATATTGATGGGTACCCCCTAATTTATAGAGAATTATGTTAACTCCCGCGCACCAGATCGTAACTCCCGCACACCGGATCGTAACTCTCGCGCGCCGGATCGCAACTCCCGCGCACCGGATCGCGTAACCACCGCATGGCAAATCGCAACCGCCGCCACCGCCTTTACGGGCGGCCATCCATCCATGGCCAGTCGCCCCCCCCCCCCTTGCGGCCGGCCGCCTCCCTTTGTGGTCGGTGGCCTTGGCCGGCCGGCCCCTTGCGGTCGGCGGCCCCGGCCAACCCCCTCCGTGCGGTCGACCGCCCCCATGCGGTCGGCCACCCCCATGCGGCCGGCGGCCCCGGCCGGTCCCCTCCGTACGGCCGGTGGCCACGACCGTCCTCCTCGCGGCCGGCCGCCCGTGGCCGACCGCCTCCTCGTGGTCGGCCACCCCCTCCCTCGGGCGGCCGCCGGCCGACGCGCCTCCTCCGACCACCATCGTGGGCCAGCCTTCTCTCCACCGTCCGATCGTGGCAGGTCATTACGGCCCTCCGATCACCACAAGCGATCACGCCCCTCCGATCGGCGATTAACCGCCGTAACCATCCTAACCACCTCGGAAACCCTATATAAGCACCCCTGATAGTTCATTTTAGGGGATCCCTCATTCATTCTCTCCTTCGCTTTCTCTCTCTTCATTCCTACTACTCCCCAGAGCTTCTCTCTCTACTCTCCTCCTCCGTTCCCCTTTCACTCACTAACGTTGCAGGTTCTCCTCTAAGCGCCGCCCAAAGAAGAAAGGGAACGAAGTGCTAGTGAAGGAAACCCTCCTCAGCCTGAGGGATAAAGTGCAGGCATCCTGCGGAGCGGAAGCCAGAAGAGCAAGCACTTAAGAAAGACGCACGTCAAAGTGCACGAACTCCTAAGCGGTGGCCTGTCACCCGAGGAGAGATCTCTCACCCCCCCCAATATTTGTAACGAGGCGCGGCCTGTCGCCCTTGCATTCTCTTTACAAGAGCATTATAACAGGGGCAAATAGTGGATTTTGACTGACACAGACCCGACCACGTGGTTTTTTTCCTTTCCGGAGTTTTCCACGCTAAAGTTGAGTGTGTACAATCTCTCTTTTTATACTTTGACTGTGTGCGTACTCGATCGCCCGGGGCTAAGACGGACCGATCCGGAACCGGTCTACTGAGGGCATTGAGCGAACCACAACAGTTTAGCGTCATCTGTGGGAAGCATTCCCAGCAAGCGAGAGAAGACTCAAAAGTTTGTCAGAGCGTGACAGAATGGCCGGAAAGAGCACCCGAACGACTAGGGGGTCGATCCGACGTGAGCAGGAGGATCAAGCCACGTCGCAGTCTCTAGCGAATGCGCCACCGTAAGAAGGCGTCGCAGCGCCTGGGGCGGCGCCGCCCGAGAACGCGGCGCCCCCACCAGACATCCAGGTCGAGATGCTCGCCCTCTTGAGAAAACTCGCAGGCCCCCACGTGCCTGCAAGGGCCCAACTCAAGAAAATCTACCAGTACCACCAGCAGAAGGCCAGAGGGTCGTAGATAAAGAATCCGAGTCGTCAAGGCACGACAGCGTCGAGCATCCCATTCGCCGCATCAGGGCGGCGGGAATCGCCCCTCTCCTCAGCAATCAGCAGCAGCCGGTCCCAGCAGAGCCAGGTGCAGGAATGACTCGGGAAGCATTTCGCGAAATGTTCGAAGAAGAGTTTGGACCTGTCGGCCGGCAAGCGATGGCGACGCGGCGCCTCGCTCGGGGGGCATCACCCTTGGCTCCTGAAGTACTAGTTTATCCCGTCCCTCAAGGATTCAAGATCCCCCACGTCGAGACGTACGACGAGTGGACGATCCTTGGGAGCACATCAACCACTTCTATACGATCCTCCACCTCTGCAACGCGCCCGATCAACTGCTTTGTCAGGTCTTCCCTACCACCCTTAAAGGGCAGGCCCGCACTTGGTTCCATTTCCTCCGAGAGGGGTCCATCAGAAACTTTTCCCAGCTGAGCCAGCAATTCCTCGATCAGTTCATGGCCAACTGCGGGATCGCAAAGGATCCATCCCACCTCTCCGGCATCCGACATAGTGAAACTGAGACCTTGAATGAGTTTTTCTGCCAATTTACTGCTGAAGCGAGACAGATCCCTGGGGTAGACCCAGAACTCCTTCGAGGGGTCTTCCTCGGGGGACTCCGACCAGGCAGATTCTACTCCGCTCTAATGCGGGATACTGTCCCCAGTTATGCAGATCTGGTACACCGAGTGAAAGCTCAGATAGCCGCGGATGAGGCCATTGAGGCCCACCGTCGACAGTTTGAAGGAGGCCAAAAGAGGCAGAAGCAGCCCTCCGGAAGACGAGCAGAGAGGCGCGACGAGAACCGTCGCATCGATCATTGCAATCAGGAGCCCCAGGGAGGCCAGGATTACGGGCCTCCCCGGACTTACACCCCTCTTAACACCACTCGAAATAACGTCTTATATGCCATTCAGGACGATCCGGCGCTCCCGCCCAATCCAAGGGCTGATCCATCAAAGTACTGCGACTTCCATCGAGGAACTGGGCACACTAATGAAGAGTGTGTGAAGTTGAAAGAAGAGATAGAACGTCTTGTTCGGCAGGGAATACTCGGGCATTTTCTACAAGGATATGTGCAAGAGCAGCACGGGGGCCCGCCTGCTGGAGTTGAGGTCGTCAAGGGCATCCAGGACATGGCACGCTCATTCTATCTGCACCAAGCGCAGCCGGAGGGCGTCTCGGGAACCAGCATCTACGGCATCTAGAAGGCCGCTCTAGAGAAGGGCTAGAACCGAGGCGAACGCGCCTCCCAAAAACATTTCGTTCTATCAAAACGCCTAAGAACAACTATAAAGTCGCGAGGAAAACCCTCGTGCACAAACAATCCTGCTTACTGCATTTTCTGCGTTCATACTAACTCTTGTCATGCATCAAACGCGTCGGAAGGACATCTCATCCCTCAGACCCCCCTGAGGCCAGGATCATCTGTTCCTCAAGGCGGTCCAGGATCCATCGACATGCGATCCGCTTGGCGGTTTGAAATCCGTCATCGTGCAATGGCACGACCAGGCTAAAACAACTCATCTTTTTACATTTATATGTTGTGATTACGACGTCACTAACTCCTAAAACTTGTAGGATCGATTTGGCATCCAACCCCTGAGGTCCGGCGAGCAACTTTAGCACGATTGTCTCGATCCCCCTGCTGCGGTTCAAAGGTTCGCCCTTCACCCGTCCAGCGAATTGCGACGTCGTCGGGAATGAGCACCCCCGGTTGACCGCGGCCCATAGCGCGACAACCTTGGCCTAACAACAGGTTGCGATGTCGCCTGGGGACCGAATACCAAGTCCCACGCAGACTGTAGCACGGTGGCCTCGACCTTTCTACTATGGCAGAAATGCTCACTCTTCTCCTACGGAGCGGGTCGCGAAATCGTTAGGGACCAGCTCCCTCAGTTGTGCGCAGCCCACAGCGCGATATCCTCGACCTCACTCCACCGGCGCAAGGACCCAGTCTTCGCTGCGTAGTAGGTTGCGATGTCGTTCGGGTCTTCGGGGTCACGCCTCAACAAATACTAGGGTCCATCAGATGCTCGCGGGGGTTCGAATCGACCATGTCCTCCTGCCGACAAGAGGCCGAGTGTAAGGACCCTGACCAGCCTGGCTCACCAACGCTGAATTCGTCCCAGGCCCCAATCATGGACTGCAGTCCGTGCCACCCCAACCCCTCTCCGTGCCCCTTCGACCACGACGGGTTGTTGGAAACCGCAACCCCCCTTTGACGAGAAGCGATCCAGTTAAGCGCCCCTACGGGGACTTCTCAGAAGGTCACCCATCCCGGAATTGCTCCCGTCTGAGCACGCTTAACTATGAAGTTCTTTTGAGATGCAGCTCAACTGGTGATGAGAAGTGAAAAAACTCCATAGTTAAGCGTGCTTGGGCGAGAGTAGTACTGGGATGGGTGACCTCCTGGGAAGTCCCCGTACGGCCAAACTTAACTGTCGAGTTCGCTCATCAAAGGAAGGTTGTGGCGACCAACAACCCGTCCGTGGACCGAAGAGGGGTTGGGGTGCTTGGGCTGCAGCCTGGTAACGTCGCCTACAGTGGAGCCGTGACATCGTCACGTTGTATCGGCTAGGGACGTTACACCGAGGATTATGACTCTTCACCTGCATCCGAAGCTCGATGCCTTGCCATCCTGGGAAAGCCCCCACGATCGGTGTAATTACAACCTCAGGGTCCATCAGCTACTTGCAGGAGTTCAAATCGACCATGTCCTCCTGCCGACAATAGGTCGAGGATTATGACTCTTCACCTGCATCTGAATACTGACGCCCCACCCTCGCAGGGCCTGCCCCCCTCGCGACTGGTGCCTAACTAAGCTACAATCACAACTAAATCGGGTTCCGGCCCCGCTGAATCCAAACCTAACAAACCACAGCCATACTGTGGCGCGATGGCTTCACTCTCACTGTCGTGGTTCAGGGGTACACCCTTCGTCCGCCCAGCGGTTTGCGACATCGTCGGGGACCAGCTCCCCCAATTGTGCGCTGCCAACAACGCGATATCCTCGGTCTAACAGCAGGTTGCGGTGTCGCCAAAGGGACCAAACATTGAGTCCCCCGCAGACGGTAGCACGACGACTTCGACCTCGCTCTCATGGTGGCAAGGCTCACCCTTCTCCTATGAAGCAGGTCGCGACGTCGTCGGGAGCCAGCTCCCTCAGTTGCGTGCAGCCCGCAGCGCAATCGTCTCAACTTCTCTACCCTAGCACGAGGGAACGCCCTTTGCCTCATAGTAAGTTGCGACGTCGTCAGGGTCTACGAGGCTACGCCCCTCCAATGCCACCGGGTTCACCGCAACTCATATGGGTTCGAACGAACATGGCCTCCCGCCGACAATAGGCTGGAGCACCCATAACTTTTCACCCCTTTTCAGAGCAAACACTCTTCCACAACTCAGGGTCTGCCCCTCGCAGTTGGTGCTTGGCTAAGACAATAATTGGCCACAACAGTCAGAAGCAAAGGAAATGATAACCACTCAACAAACATATCAACAAATCAAAGAAGTACAAAGGTACGAATCGACGGGAACAAGCCCACAAATACAAGAAGTACATATACACAAATCAATAAAGAGCATCAAAGAGATATTGCTGTAACTCAGCGGCCTCGCCCGCCTCAGCATAGGAGCCCTCCTCCTCTGACAAATCCTCAAGCCCGAGGCCGGCAACGTCGCATCCCCGTTTCCGGGACACCATCCGAAGGGTCTTCGCCATCCCCTGGCAGAAAGCGACTTCCCACAAGTCCTCCATCTGTGGCTCCACCTCCTGAGTCCACACCTCCTCGCGGACCTCCTCCGAGATAAGACACCGGTCTCGTATGTAATCCACAGAGTCCCGATACTCTACCAGACCAGCCTCCTTCAGCTCAACCTCCCGCTCCGCGGAGGAAAGCGCGTCACCTCCGCCCTGGATAGCTCCAGCTCTGCCCGAGCTTCATCTAGAAGACACAAAGTCTCCTCCGCAGCCGTCTTCTCAGACTTATGCGCCGCTCTGGCTAGGGACGTTACACCGACAATTATGACTCTTCACCTGCATCCGAAGCTCGATGCCCTACCATCCTGGGAAAGCCCCCACGATCGGTGTAATTACAACCTCAGGGTCCATCAACTACTCGTGGGAGTTCAAATCGACCATGTCCTCCTGCCGACAATAGGCCGAGGATTATGACTCTTCATCTGCATCCGAAGACTGACGTCCCACCATCGTAGGGCCTGCCCCCTCGCGACTAGTGCCTAACTAAGCTACAATCGCAACTAAATCGGGTTCCGGCCCCGCTGAATCCACACCTAACCAACCACAGCCATACTATGGCGCGATGGCTTCACTCTCTCTGTCGCGGTTCAGGGGTGCACCCTTCGTTCGCCCAGCGGTTTGCGACATCGTCGGGGACCAGCTCCCCCAGTTGTGCGCTGCCAACAGCGCGATATCCTCGGCCTAACAGCAGGTTGCGGTGTCGCCAAAGGGACCAAACATTGAGTCCCCCGCAGACGGTAGCACGGCGTCTTAGACCTCGCTCTCATGGTGGCAAGGCTCACCCTTCTCCTACAAAGCAGGTCACGACGTCGTCGGGAGCCAGCTCCCTCAGTTGTGCGCAGCCCGCAGCGCGATCGTCTCTGCTTCTCTGCCCTGGCACGAGGGGATGCCCTTTGCCCCATAGTAAGTTGCGACGTCATCAGGGTCTATGAGGCTACGCCCCTCCAATGCCACCGAGTTCACAGCAACTCACAGGGGTTCGAACGAACATGGCCTCCCGTCGACAATAGGCCGGAGCACCCATAACTCTTCACTCCCATTTAGAGCAAACACTCTTCCACAACTCAGGGCCTGCCCCTCGCAGTTGGTGCTTGACTAAGACAACAATCGGCCACAACAGTCAGAAGCAAAGGCAATGATAACCACTCAACAAACATATCAACAAATCAAAGAAGTACAAAGGTACGAATCGACGAGGACAAACCCACAAATACAAGAAGTACATAAACACAAATCAATAAAGAGCATCAAAGAGATATTGCTGTCAAACAGCGGCCTCGCCCGCCTAAGCATCAGAGCCCTCCTCCTCTGACAAATCCTCAAGCCCGAGGCTGGCAACGTCGCATCCCCGTTTCCGGGACACCATCCGAAGGGTCTTTGCCATTCCCTGGAAGAAAGCGACTTCCCGCAAGTCCTCCATCTGTGGCTCCACCTCCTGAGTCCACACCTCCTCGCGGACCTCCTCTGAGATCAGACACCGGTCTCGCATGTAATCCACAGAATCCTAGTACTCTGCCAGACTAGCCGTCTTCAGCTCAACCTCTCGCTCTGCGGAGGAAAGCGCGTCACCTCCGCCCTGGATAGGGCTCACGTAGTGGTCATTCCACGTAAGCGTAATATTCGCATGAGCCTCTATCTGCAAAAGAAAAGGGACAAGTCAGAAGAGCTTTCCTCAAAAGCCACTACTCAAAAGTTGAGATCATATGTACCACATGGTTCATCGCCTCCAAGGAAGAGGAGACCCTCTTTCCTTTCACCACCTGCCGCTCGGCAGCCCGTGTAGGGGAGGCCTGGGGGGAAGAGGACCCCAAGACCTCAAGATCCGCGTCATCCGGCTCGCCTCCAACTCTAAAGCCGCAAGGGGCATGTTGAAGCCAAATTTGACCTCAACGAAAGTTCAAAATAGGGGTGCAGCCAGCGCCTACTTCTCTCAAGCCCTACCCCTCGACCGGTAGCTAACGTCCTAGAACTGACCCAAAGCCTCAGTAGGGAGGTCCCACCTCACACCCGGAAGATCTCTGAGAGCTTCCTCTCCAAAGCAAAAAGCTGGGCTAGGAGCTCCTCAGAAAGCACTAGAGATCTAGAGAAAAATGAGAGTCTGCTTTCCAAGGAGCCCTTATGGGTCTATTTATAGCCTGTTGCTGATCTGAAGTTACTGAAGTACCCCTAGTTGGTCTGCCAATAACAAAATCTCGTTGTCTGAAAAGTGTTAAATGCAGCCCCTGAGGGTATAAGGGTAATTTTACCCGGGGGCAATTAAGACATTTTACCCTGACCCCAGGCCCCACTCGGCGAGAGCTCTGTGCCGAGAACCCTCTCGCCTTCCTTTGGCAGGAGCTAAAATGAAGTGTCAACAGTCTCATGCTGGGCCTCCTCCCGCCTTCTCGACAGCTTCATCCTTCTTGCCGACTCTACCGAGAGCGGATCTTGCTGACTGAGAGTGAACGTTCTCGCCCTTCTCCCGGTGAGAAATCTTTTAACCTCGATACTGTCGCTGGACGGCGTTGGGTGAATGGAGCCCACTCAATGCCCTTGCTGCTGACCGCGACGTTGAGTGAGTGGAGCTCACTCAATGCCCTTTCCGCTGGATGCGGCGTTGAGTGAGTGAAGCTCACTCAACGCTCTTGTTGCTGACCGCGACGTTGAGTGAGTGGAGCTCACTCAATGCCCTTTCTGTTGGAGGCGGCGTTAAGTGAGTGAAGCTCACTCAACGCCCTGCTGCTGACCGCGGCGTTGAGTGAGTGGAGCTCACTCAACTCCCTTTCCGCTGGAGGCGGCGTTGAGTGAGTGAAGCTCACTCAACGCCCTGCCCTCTTGCCTGCTCCTAGGCGGGAGCTCCCCCGGCGCGAGGGCTCTTATGGCCTTTAGGCCCGAGCTGACTTATGGCTGGTCCAACCCCAACCGTTGCGCCTTTGGGTCCCACCCAACGAATATGGGGTTGTACACAATCCCAGCTCTTTTTGAGCTAGCTTTACGCTCGAAAAGACACGTCCAACCCAGCAATATTCGCTGGGCACGTGTCACTTCAAAAGAGAATCTTTTGGTGGGCCATGCCATGGCTATATATACGCGTTGATAGACGACCGAAAATCTGCCCCTGACCTTTATCGCTCCTCTGAGATCCTGCGCGACCTCACGATGCGCCCCAAACAAATTGGTAAGCCACTCTCGCAGAATCTTCAGGAGCGCATTAAGGCGGCCCAAGCGCAGGCCCTTGCCAGCAGCGCCCTAGTGGCTCCTTGGCTGGCGAGAGGAGCACCCATCGTGGAGCCTCCGCCGTCACCGCAAGAGAAGAAGAAGAAGACCCCTCGGGACCCCGTGCGAGAGCACCGGGACTCTCCAACTCCATCCCCAAGCCGCGCTGCCAATCTCCTTCTGCCGCCTAGGGTATGTCTTGCCGACTAGCGGATTACGGTTCTTAAGAATCGGTCACTGAACCTCTCTTGGCAGGTGGTCCCGGAGGGTGGTGCTGGGCTTCCGCTGGTGCCCCCGAACCCATTGACGTCTCGCCCGCCTGAGGACCGGCCGCAGGCTCCGGAAAGAGCTCCCGCCGATGGTTCGGGAACTCCAGGTAGCGCCTCCCTTTTTGTCCGCTTTTCCTTTGGTTATTCTAACCCCTTGGGCGGGACTCTCGCAGCGTCTGCTTCCACTTGCCCGGATCCTACCTTGCAGGAGACTGTCACAGAGATTGCCCCTTGTGACGATCCCGCAATCAATCCTCACCCAGCAATCAATCCTCACCCTTCCGTAGGTGAGGCGCCTGCCGACCCCTCCTTGACGCCGGAGGCTGACCGTTCTGAGAGGGAGGGCAACCCTCCCCAGACTTCGGGCCCTGCGGAGACTACGGCGCGCAAGACCTTCCGTCCGTGCCGTGGAAAGCCCCTCCATCTTCTGTTTGGGAGGGATGTCGAGGGAGAACCCGAGCCTTCTCGCCTTCCCCCGGCCGACGGCTCTCGCCATGGTTCTGGTATGCCACACACTGCTGTTGCCCCTACCTTGTTCTCGCACTGACCGCCCGATTGCCTTCTCAGGGGATCCGGACCTGCGATCAGGGGCTGAAGAGGACGAGGACAATGACGGGGATCAAGAAGAGGATGGAGACAGCTCTCCCTTCCCCTCCTCTGACGAGATGTAAGAGATGCTGGTTGGCGCGGGAAGCGCAAAAAGGCGCGGGAAAAGGGTCGCGACCATCCTCTCTAAACTTGCGCGGCGGGAGCGGGTCAAGGCCTACGCAGCGAGAGAGTTCCGCAGATCAGTGGAGCAGAGGCTGGAGGCCCTGGATCGAGACTACTTTCTAAGCGAGGCGGAGCGGCCGGGCTGCCCTACTACGGGATCCTCCCCCGGGAGGTGCCTTGCGCGGATACGAGACCAAGCTCGCCGGATCAATCTAGGGTACACCGTGCTCTCCTCCTACTTTTACCGGCTGGCGCCCCCGAGGACCCGACAGCGAGAGCGAGGACGCTGGCATTGGGAGCCTTATTGATTCCTGCTATCTCGCCTCTCCTTACCTCTAGCCTTCCCTTCTACGCTCACCACACCAGAACTGTTGAAGCCAAATTTGACCTCAACGAAAGTTCAAAACAGGGGTGCAGCCAGCGCCTACTTCTCTCAAGCCCTGCCCCTCGACCGGTAGCTAACGACCTAGGAATGATCCAAAGTCTCAGCAGGGAGGTCCCACCTCACACCCGGAAGATCTCTGAGAGCTTCCCCTCTAAAGCAAAAAGCTGGGCTAGGAGCTCCTCAGAAAGCACTGGAGATCTAGAGAAAAATGAGAGTCTGCTTTCCAAGGAGCCTTTATGGATCTATTTATAGCCTGTTGCTGATCTGAAGTTACTGAAGTACCCCTGGTTGGTCTGCCAATAGCCAAATCCCGCTGTCTGAAAAGTATTAAATGCAGCCCCTGAGGGTATAAGGGTAATTTTACCCGGGGGCAATTAAGACATTTTACCCTGACCCCGGGCCTCACTCGGCGAGAGCTCTGTGCCGAGAACCCTCTCACCTTCCTTTGGCGGGATCTAAAATGAAGTGTCAACAGTCTCACGCTGGGCCTCCCCCCGCCTTCTCGACAGCTTCATCCTTCTCGCCGACTCTGCCGAGAGCGGATCCTGCTGATTGAGAGTGAATGTTCTCTCCCTTCTCCCGGTGAGAAATCTTCTAACCTCGATGCTGTCGCTGGACGGCGTTGGGTGAATGGAGCCCACTCAACGCCCTTGCTGCTGACCGCGGCGTTGAGTGAGTGGAGCTCACTCAACGCCCTTTCCGCTGGATGCGGCGTTGAGTGAGTGAAGCTCACTCAACGCCCTTGTTGCTGACCGCGACGTTGAGTGAGTGGAGCTCACTCAATGCCCTTTCCGCTGGAGGCGGCGTTGAGTGAGTGAAGCTTACTCAACGCCCTACTTCTGACCGCGACGTTGAGTGAGTAGAGCTCACTCAACGCCCTTTCCGCTGGAGGCGGCGTTGAGTGAGTGAAGCTCACTCAACGCCCTGCCCTCTCGCCTGCTCCTAGGCGGGAGCTCCCCCAGCGCGAGGGCTCTTATGGCCTTCAGGCCAGAGCTAACTTATGGCTGGTCCAACCCCAACCGTTGCGCCTCTGGGTCCCACCCAACGAATATAGGGTTGTACATATAGTGTGGTGTGTAATATTGTGTTTGTGTGTAGTGTGTGTGTACGCATATATTTATGGGAGTGTGTGTGTATATATATATAGTGTATGTGTGTGTGTGTATAAGTTGGATAACCGGCATTTGTGTATTTGTGTGTGTGTGTGTGTATACAGTGTGTGTGTATATATATATAGTGTGTGTGTATATATAATGTGTGTGTACATATAGTGTGTGTGTGTATATTTATATAGTGTGTTTGTATGTTTATATTTATGGGAGTGTGTGTGTATATATATATAGTGTATGTGTGTGTGTTTATAGTGTGATGATGTTTTTTTTTTGTTTTAGTTTTTGTGTGCATATATGTGTTTAGGTGTATGTGTGTGACTTGTGCATCACTAAAATTGGTCTTGGAAATCGGCTAACGACCCATTTCAATAAGGAGGGGTGGAACAATCTGGTTTTAAAGTTTGAGGAGAGAATAGGTAAGAGGTATGATAGAATTCAGATGAAGAACAAATGAGATCCCCTAAAAAAAGAGTGGAAATTATGGATGGAGCTTAAAAGGGGAGAGACTGGTCTTGGGTGGAATGCCTCCAGGAAAACAATCGATGCGAGTGACGAATGGTGGGACGAGAGGTTGAAGGTAAAACAAATATTCAATTTGCACGTTTTTATTCTATTTATTTTGTGCAGATGATTAACTTTACTGTACGTTTTTTGCAGATTGTGCCCGCGGCAAAGAAGTTTAGGTACGGAGGAATTTCCCCAGAGCTTGAAGAAAAACTGAACGCTATTTTCAGTTCGGTTGTTGCCACAGGCGTGCATGCTTGTACACCAAATACCGCATCCCAAGGCCGAGAGTCGATAGCAGAGCGTATTATGTCCGAGGAAGAAAATGATCCAGTTGACATCACTGGGAACGCAGATAGTGCTCCAACTGAATCTCGGAAGCGTCGAAAGAAGGGCAAACAAAAAGCATCTACATCATTCCTAAGTGACTTGGTGGAGTCCACTAAAGACATTAGTATGTCTCTCCGGGAGCCTCCAAAGTCGTCGTGTCCTTTTACTATTGTCGAAGCTGTAGTGAAAGTTGGAACCTACCCTGAGATACGTGGAGATTATGAGTTCTACGATTTTGCGACAATGTTCCTGATAGATAAGAACCATAGGGAGACCTTCATGGCCGTTGAGGAGGAGTTCAAGGTCAGGTGGATGCGCACTCGCTACGAGCGACGGGGAGAGTAGAAACTGTTTGTTGTTGCTATGTATCTGTTATTGTTATGTATCTGTTATTGTTATGTATCTGCTACTGTTATTGTTTTGTATCTGCTACTGTTATTATTTTTGCTACTGATATTGTTTTTTCTACTGATATGTATTATTCATGCTATTATGTATTCATGCACCCGTTCATGTTATTGTTTATGCACCCGCTACTGTTATTGTTTATGCACCCGCTGTATTATTCCTACTGATATATCAAATGTTCATGTTATTATTCTTGTTATTATGTATCCATTTTTTACCAATTTCATTTAAAAAACAGCAAGTGAAACAAAAAATGTCAACTGAGGAATCAGATACAGATTACTCGACTGAAGAATATGAGATGATTAGAAGACGTCATGCTGCTGCTTATCAACAAACTCTTAATTCAACGTTGTATGTGATGACTCAGCACATCAATTTCTTAAACAATAACTCCCCTTGCATGACGTCACGACAAATAGGGGATAAATGGTTGGGTGAATTGCTTGGTGGGCATCCGGTGCGATGTCATAATGCCTTCAGAATGCCTCAACAAATCTTTTTCGATTTACTACGTACCTTAGAACAGAACCATGGATTTCAAGGTTCACGAAGGACTGCGGGCAGGGAGGTCCTAGCCATTACGTTATATGTGCTGTCTCACAACGAGTGTATCAGAACAATAAGTGAGCGTTTCCAACATTCCACCGAGACTGCAAGCAGATATTTTAGTGTTGGGATTCGTGCTTTGGTACGTCTAGCAGAGGTTATTATAGTTCCGGAAGAAGGATACTTCGCTTCTACTCCACCAGAGATTGCTAAAGATACGCGGTACATGCCATTTTTTAAAGATTGCATTGGGGCAACAAATGACACACATGTTCATGCAAACGTACTGGTAAGAAACAATGTACCTTATATTGGACGTCATGGAACAACTACACAGAATATAATGACGGTTTGCGACTTCAACATGTGCTTTACTTTCGCCATGGCCGGTTGGGAGGGATCTGCACATGACAGTCGAATTTTCAACTTTGCAATAAGCGATCCCAAATACCGCTTCCCACACCCCCCAAGAAGTAATGAGGTTTATATTTACTTATTTTCTTACTTTTATGTTTTCATATAATTATACATTTAGCTTTACTTTTTATGATCCAGGAAAATTTTACTTGGTAGACGCTGGATATCCACTACAGCGAGGATATATAAAACCATTTCCAGATACACGATACCACCTTCCAGATTTTGCACGTGGTAATCGTCCAGTTGAAGGACTGCGGGAGATTTTCAATCAATCACACTCTTTTCTTAGGAGTGTGATTGAACGCACATTTGGCGTATGGAAGAAGAAATGGGCAATACTTCGTGACATGCCGAGCTATAGTTTTAAGTAGCAAACACAGATTGTCCTGGCGAACATGGCCTTGCATAATTTCATCCGGAGACATCCTTCACGTATAGATCCGGATTTTACAGAAGGTGAGACAATGGGTACGGGAGCCGGAGCAGACACACAGAGACAGTCCGAGGCATGCAATGACACGGCGGGTGGCATGGACGAGATGATAGCATTGCAGGATTCAATTGCACAACAACTCTATGAGTCAAGAAGGTAATATTAATTACTGAAATTTTCTATTTTCAATAATTTAAAACGATGTTCTAATAAAAAAAAAATTCACATATAGGTGATACAAGACACTACTGGCAAGCAACCGATAAATCAGAGCGTTGAGAGTTTTAGCATAAATTTGATATTTGTTGTCTGAAAACATGAAATTTGTATTTGTTATTTCGTGTAGTAGTAATTTTAAACTGCTTTTAAGTATTTAAAATTCAAAAAAGAATATTATATTTCATTATAAAAAAAACAGCTGCCAAAACTCTATTTTATCCAAACAGTTTTTACAAAACAGTTTATGGGTAAGCTCTGCAAACTCTATTTTACCCAAACAGTTTTTTAACAAAACTATATTTATAAAAAACAGCACTTTTTCTGTCAGCAGCTTTCCGTCAGCAGCTTATCATAAGCAACAGCTTAGCCAAACAGACTCTTAGTTTTCTATGAAAAGTCACATGTATTTTATAATAATGCATTTATGCCCCTTGTTATTATTTGTTGAGATTGTGACATCTCAACGATCCATGTGCCTATAGGTTTTCCAAATTAGGCTAATCCAATTTTGGAATGTCTTTATAGGGGAGATTTATTTTGGCCCGGTCAAATAAATTGGGTGTTTCCTATTAGCTATTATATCCTATTTTAGGGAGATCCTATTATAGATATATGATTTATTTGGGATATTCATTTGGTGGCCGGCCATTCTCTTTGACAAGCAAAATTAATATGAGATTTATCTCCTATTTAAGAGTATTATCTTTTCCCCTTATAAAGTGGCAGCCTTCCCCTATCTAGAACAAGCAAGGATCTGTATAGCACTAGTGAGAATTCAGAGAGGAAGAGCTTTGAGCTCTTCACGCGGTTCTTCCGGCGAACGACGACAGTAGGCGGCGACATTTGGCGTGCAAGGTTGCGGCGCATCCGATCACCTCAGGTGAGGCGACATCCGGCCGGCCACCAGCAGTAGGCCCCAGAGGTTCGGCGGAATCAGGCGCGACAACAGGCGCAGAGGCGGCGATATATGCGGAGCTAACGGAGGCGGCGCATCCGGTCACCTCAGGCGAGGCGACATCCGACCGGCCTCTAGAAGTTGACTCCAGGCATTCGGCGGCTTCAGGCGGCTGATCCAGGCAGGATCGGCATCAGACGGCGGGAGCAGGCGGTGATTCTAGCGGGGAAGATAAACAGTGTTTTCAGTGTTTTCTTTTTTCTCTTGTTGTATCTTGTAACCTCATCAGTTTTTAGTGGATCTTTCTGGCGCGCTCTCCCCGTGGACGTAGGAGCCCAAACTCCAAACCACGTAATTATTTTGTCGTCTGGTTTTGCTTGTTTGGATTTAAATTTCGTTTATCATATTATTGCTCAGACTAGCTTCCGTTGCTAGATCCGCGGCGAACTACCGTAGTCGCGGATTCGGTCCCAATTTCACAACAATTGGTATCATAGGGAGGTTCGACCCTTCAGACCCCGGTGAGCAATAATGACAGCAAAATTTGAAGTCCCCAAGTACGACGACAAAATTGACTTTGGTGTGTGGCAGAAACGGGCCAAAGAGGTTCTCGTCTAGCAAGGTCTTCATAAGGCTCTCCTCAAAAAGGAGAAATCCGGGAAGAAGAACGACAAGTGGGATGAGCTAGATCTGAAGGCCATCAACACAATCCAGTTGTGCTTGGCCGATGAGGTTATGTATAATGTAGTCGATGCTGAGACTACAGCGGATCCGTGGAAGAAGTTGGAGGAGATTTATATGTCAAAATCCCTCACGAATAAACTGTACGTAAAGAAACAACTTTACAGCTTGAGGATGTCGGATAACACTCCGCTTCTTGACCACATGAATGCGTTTAATAAACTGATTTCTCAATTGTGTAGTATGGACATTAATGTTGAGGAGGAAGACCAGCTCTTCTTCTGTTGTCTTCATTGCCGAAGTCCTTCGATCATATGGTCACCACAATTTTGTATGGGAAGGACACCCTGAAGATGGAAGAATTGATGACAACGCTGCTCTCAACCGAAACGAGAAGCAAGTCGAGCCCTAGAGCCGACGAGAGCTTATTTGTTAAGAGCAAAGACCCCACCCGGGGTAGATCGAGAGGAAAAGGGAAGGAGGAAGACGGACCTAAATTTAAGTCCGGGGGCAGGAATACGAAGTGTCACTACTACAAGGAGGAGGGGCACTGGAAGAATGAGTGCCCGAAGAGGAAGTTTAGAGAACAGACGCATGAGCCACATCAGACTGCGGTGGCATCCGAGGATGATAACGACGCCGACGTTCTTCATGTCTCACCCAGCGGTGAGACCACAGACTCCTAGATCTTGGATACAGGATGCACATACCACATGTGCCCGAACAAAGATTGGTTCTCCAATTTTAGGCAGTGTGAGGATGGTCGTGTTTTTATGGGGAACGAATCAGAGTGCGAGATTTTGGGAGTTGGTAGCATCAGGATTAGGATGTTCGACGGAGTGGTCAGGACACTCACCAACGTTCGGTATGTGCCAAGTTTAAGAAAAAGCTTGATTTCTCTAGGCACTCTGGTGGCCGTCGGGTATTCTTATATCGGTAACGATGAATATTTGAAGGTCATGAGAGGCGCGCAGGTAGTCATGGTAGGAGAGCATTCCGGTACACTCTACAGACTGATCGGTACCACGATTGCGAGTGGAAGGGCGAGGAGAGAGGTCAGATTGCCTCTCAGGCTACAGGACACAGTAATATATATCTTTCAGTCTAGTTCCTCAGATCCTGCTTCCTATGGAAAAGCTTTAGAGAGCAGAGACCGCTCTCAAATGAAAGCTAGGAAGGACCAATGGAGGAATAAGGCAAGATTTGTGGTGAAGGAGTTCGCGCAGAGAAAGGGCCTTGGCGAAGATAAAATCATCGTAGTCGTGGAGAAGGTGGGGAGAGTGTCATCTCAGAAGTGCCCAGGCACTGCAAGGGGAGCCATCTGGCTCAGGAGTCCCACAAAGGAACTCAGGTTTACTCAGAAGAAGGTGTAGCTGCACAGTGCTAACTGTCTTGCAAAAGACACGGTCTATCGTGCAAGGATAAAGCGCATCGGAGTGCGCCACCAGGAGTCGAGGGAGTTCGCTGGAGGTGGAGGCGTGGAGTTGCGGAAGATCTCTATGGAGGATATCAGTGCGAACATGCGGAAATCCGTGACAGGAGTCAAGTTCAAGAACGGTCTTGACTTGACTCATTCTGATGCATGTTAATCGAGGTGGACCCCAGGGAGAGGGGGTTTGTAGTCGCCAGTCGGAGAGATCCAGGTTGGAGGTAGAGTTACCTTCGTTAGGCGTCGAGGTGGAGTTCTTCGCGTGAGGTGTCAAGGTGGAGATTGTTGAGATTGTGACACCTCAGCGATTCGTGTGCCTATTTGGGATATTCATTTGGTGGCCGACCATTCTCTTTGGCAAGCAAAATTAATAGGAGATTTATCTCCTATTTAGGAGTATTATCTTTTCCCCTTATAAAGTGGCAGCTTTCCCCTATATAGAACAAGCAAGGATCCGTACAACACTAGTGAGAATTCAGAGAGGGAGAGCTTTAAGCTTTTCACGCGATTCTTCCGGCGAACGACGACAGTAGGCGGCGGCATTTGACGCGCAAGGTTGCGGCGCATCTGGTCACCTCAGGCGAGGCGACATCCGGCCGACCACCAGCAATAGGCCCCAGAGGTTCGGCGGAATCAGGCGCGGCGATGGCGGCAGCAGGCGCAGAGGCGGCGACATATGCGGAGCTAACGGAGGCGGCGCATCCGGTCACCTCAGGCGAGGCGACATCCGACCGGCCTCCAGAAGTTGACTCCACGCGTTCGACGACTTATCCAGGCGGGATCGACATCAGGCGGCGGGAGCAGACAGTGATTCCAGCGGGGAAGATAAGCAGTGTTTTTCAGTGTTTTCTGTTTTCTCTTGTTGTATCTTGTAACCTCATCAGTTTTTAGTGGACATTTCTGGCGCGCTCTCCCCGTGGACGTAGGAGCCCAAACTCCGAATCACGTAATTATTTTGTCGTCTGGTTTTGCTTGTTTGGATTTAAATTTTGTTTATCATATTATTGCTCAGACTAGCTTCCGTTGCTAGATCCGCGACGAACTACCGTAATCGCGGATTCGGTCCCAATTTCACAACAATTATTCATGTCTACTATGCGACAAGGGAAGAGGTTGAGGGCCTTGAGGCCTCATTATTTTGTCCACTTATAGAAAAGTATTTTATAAGAAAAATAAGCAATCAATTATCTAGCAATCAATATTGTTGTATTTTTTTATTGTGCATCTGCAAATAGAACTCAATGCAGTAGTCGTAGGCAAATAGCGCGGGCCAGAAAAGCCCGCCTGGGCCCGGCCCGGTAAAAGCCCGGCTCGGGAAAATCCCGGCCCGGGCCAAGGCCCAGCCCCAATTTTTGCCGGTTGCCCGGCCCGTTGCCGGGCCGGGCAAAGCTCGGGCGCCGAGCTAGCCTAAGCCCGACACTGGGATAAGAAAAAATCCTGCCTGACGGGATTAAAATCCCGCCTAATCATAGGCGGGATTCACCTAATCATAGGCGAGATTTTAATCCCGTCTATGCCTTTTGAATTCTGGCCGGCCCGGGCTGGCCTGAAGGGCCTAACCGGGCTCTCCCCTTGAGAGGGAGCTCGAGCCCGACCCGGTTCAAACTGGGCCCGGGCAGAGCCCGGTTGGGAAAATGCCCGGGCCCGACCGGGCTGGGCCAAGTCCGACCCAGTCGGGTTTTTTGTCCATGACGGGATGCGAGTGAACTTTCTTGTGACTTAGGCTTGGTTTGTTTCGACGATTTCTCTTCGTTGCGTTGACATTATAACGGAACAAAAAAAATTGTCATTTTGTTTTGTCATTGCGTTGCCATTAGAGGAGCAAAACTTCTTTCTCAGCGTTCCTTTCCAACAGTTGCTCGTCCCTTCTTTCCAACGCGAGCGTTCCCATCGCAGCAGACGCGCCATGAACGTCAGCGTGGATTTCTGCCATGGTCGGCGGGGAGGAATCCTGTCATGGTCGCCGGAAAGGATTTCTGGCATGGACGCCAGAGAGGATTTCTGTCATGGACGCCAGAGAGGATTTCTGTCATGAACGCCGGAGAGGATTTCTGCCATGGACGCCGGAGAGGATTTCTGCCATAAACGCCGGAGAAGGGGCAGTGTTCTTTCGGCGGCGTTGGTTGCCAGAGAGGCCGGTCCTCCCCCCGCCGTGAAGATTTCTGCCATGAACGCCGAAGATGCTCACCCTCCCTCCCCTACGCTGATGAGATGCTCCGTCGCCCTCCCGTGATTTGGATTGTACAACCCCGTGTTCGCCGAAGGGACTTGGGCAAGCAGGTGGGTCGACCCCAGCCCGCACCTCCAAAGGTCGCTCAGGCGGGTCGACCCCGACCCGCCTCTCCTAGGCGGGTGAGCCTCCGAGGGTCGCCCAGGCGGGTCAGCCCTGCCCGCCTCTCCTAGGCGGGTCAGCCTCGGCCCTCCGACCCGCACCCATTAGGGGGGTCAGTCCTGCCCGCCTCTCCTAGGCGGGCCACCCTCGGCCCGCGCCTTCCTAGGAGGGCCGTCTCTAGCCCGCGCCCCCTAAGCGAGCCAGCCCCGGCCCGCGCCTCCTATCGAGTGGAGGCATTGAAGGGCTACTCGCTGTTGGCAGACCTGGGTGGACTGCGCATAGCCGGTCAGGACAGCGGAGTTCGACTGTTTGCAGGCCAGCCCAAGGGTTTTTCAGTAATTTCAGACCTGCAAATATTAGTTATTTGCAGACCGCTTTCAGAAATCTATAAATATGACCCAAGGGGTACCTCAGAAGGCATGCTCACTTGTCTCCCAGTCTCCTAGCGCTTTCTGAGGTACCTTAGTCCGACATTTGGCTAAGGAGGGGAAGCGCTCAGTGATCTTCCGAGTTTGTGGTGGGACCTCCGCGCCGGGCCCTTGGTCTAGTCCTTTGCTGTCATTTTCTTGTTGTTTTTCTTGCAGGAGCGAAGTAGGTGCGCGACCACCCCTTCCCCAAGAGTGAACTCCACAAGAGACCGATTTCCGGTTTCAACATGGATCCTCCGGTGATCTAAGTCCTAAGATTCTGATTTTATTATTATTATGATTATTATATTAATATTATGATTAATATTATGATTATTATTATTAATAAATTAAATTTATAATAAATATTAATTATAATTTATTTTAGTTAGTGTACTTGCAAATTTTTTATAATTAAATGTGACAGAAACGTCACCGCTGTTTTAACAAACTGTTTCTCCATTATGAATAGCGATGTCACAGCTGTTTTATCAAACTATTTTGTCATTTTGAATAGTTTCATCCCAACAGTTTCATTTCCACAGCTTCATTCTCACAACTCTTTTTGCTGCCGTCACCGCCGAAACAAACTGACCCTTAGGCTCCGTTTGACACGGTGGAGGTGGTCATGAACACGGGATTCAATTGTCATTTTTAACGCCCATCCAAGGAACTTCATCCACTTTTATGTTCAAACAAATGATGCTTGTTGGGTGATTCTTAACGAATGATGTTTTAAACCATGCATTTACGACCACCACCATCGTGCCAAATGGAGTCTTAGGATCCGTTTGGCGCGACTTTTTTGTTCCGACGATGTTCGACAAAAACGTCATTATCATACAATGTATGTTTTACATGACAAATGTTACCACCGTTATATATAAAAATAATTTGTGACATAGAATTTTGGCATGACAATGATATTTTTGTCCAACCTTACCGAAGCAAATAAGCCACGTCAAACACAGTCTTAGTCTTACAGAAGAAAATTTATAATTGTGATCTAAATGATAAAAAGAATGCTCGAACATAGTATCTACGAAAAAAATACTTTTCAAACTAAAAATTATAGCTCTCAACAACAATTTTTGGGAGTGAGTCAGAAACACTCTCCATTTCACATGAAGGTGGTGGTCATGCGCATTGTGATTAAATTGTCATTAGTTAATGTTCATCTAAGGAACTTCATCAACTTTTGTACTCAAACAAATGATATTTGTTAGGTGAACCTTAACGAATGACGGTTTAACTCATGTGTTTACGATCGTCACCACAATGTCAAACGAAGTCTTATTCATTCCTAATTTTATATCTATTTACGCATAATCATGACGACCAAGGCGGAACCGAAGCATAAGAAAATATAAAAAAAATTATGGGGCTAAAGTTATGTTTACCCCTAAAAATAGTTCAATAAATTTAAGTATTTTGAGGAGTTCGAATAATCATTTTAGGACTGCTAATAGCTATTTTTGGACGGCCAATAACATTGCTATTATGATTCTAGAAAAAGGCTAAACCCTTAACACTATATAATAATAATAAAAGGTGAGTGTTATCCGCACTACAGTTTTGGTTATCCACACTTTTTTTTTCCAAATTTTTCGCGCCTTTTAGAAATACGTCTTGTACATGCATTTTTACGAAAAGTGTTCAACACCAAAGTTGATCTACAACTTTCGTGTTAAACACTTTTCCTGAAAATGCATATACAAGACGTATTTTTAAAAGGCGCGAAATCTGGGTGTATTTCTAAAGTACGTCTTGTACATGCATTTTCAGGAAAAGTGTTCAACACGAAAGTTGTAGATCTCGATGACATCTACAACTTTCGTGTTGAACACTTTTCCTGAAAATGCATGTACAAGACGTATTTCCAAAAGGCACGAAAAATTAGGAAAAAAATATTTGCAAACCAAAACTGCAGTGCGGATAACAATCACCTAATAAAAATAATAATAATAAATATTTTCGGGTCATCCAACCGGTCATTACCATTCTTTCAATCCTGGCCGTACAAAAGGAGTCGGGAAACCGAGGCGAATCCAACCGTAGAAACCACAATCTCTACCGTCACTACCACTCTGGCACACTTTACCATCCACATCCAATCGCCCTCCATCTCCTCTTTCCAGATCCCCCGCTCCCGCCGCCATGGTTGCCGTCGCCGCCTCACCGACCCCTGGCGCCGCCGCCGCCGGTTCCTCTTTCGCCGCTAAATCCAACGAACACCCTCCCTACAAAGATGTAAGCCAAGCTTTCTGCAAATCCCTCCTTCCATCCCCCCGATCTTCCCCTAACTTTTCTTATCCGAATCGCACAGATGATCGTCAGCGCCATCGAGGCGCTCAAGGATCGCAAGGGCTCAAGCCGTAAAGCTATATTCAAGTACATCGCCGACAACTACACCGGCCTCCCCTCAACCCACGCCGCCCTACTAACTCATCATCTCCGCCGTCTTCGACACAAAGGCGATCTCATCATGCTCAAGCACTCCTTCAAGCTCTCCGATTCCTCCGCCGGCGTTGGATCTAAGAAGCGTGGGCGTGGCCGGCCTCCGAAATCGGCAACTCATCCTCCTCCGGCGGAGAAGAGGGATTCTGCTAGGGCGCCGAAACTGAAGACTCCCGCCGCAGTTGATGCCGCTTCTGTTTTCATTCTTCCTCAGGCCGAGCAGCTCAAGTCTGGATTCTTACAGAGTTTACCTGGCGCTGTAGCCATTATTCTCCCGGAGGGACTTTTGAGCAAGAAAACCGCCAGAAGCCCCGTTCTCATTCTGCCGAATGGCGTTCAGTCCCTCGTCGAAGCTTCGGCCTCCGGGAAGAAGCCGGGAAGGCCCAGAAAAGATCTGATCCAGAAGAAGAAGAAGCCTGTTCATCCAAAAGAACCTGAGAAAATCCAACCAGTTCCACCCAGGAGGAAAGCCGTGGTGCCGAAGCAACTGCTGCTGCACAATGGACATACCAACCATGACGACCCTAATGCTGCTGTAAAGAAACCCGGCCGCCCCCGGAAAAACAAAACCCCCAACTCCCCTGAAAATTCACTGCCAAAGCCGCCGGACGCCGGTAAGCTTGCCGTTGAAAAGCTAACAATGGGCAAGGTTGTTAAAGGCAAGCCCAATTCACCTGGTTCCGAGCTGAAGAAAAAGACCAAAGCCGCTGAAAAATCACTTCCAAAGTCACGCAAGGCCGGTAAGTCTGCCGCTGAAAAGCCTACAATGACCAAGATTGTTCAAGATAAGCCCAATTCACCTGGTTCTGTGTTGAAGAAAAGGCCAGTTCGTCGACCAAGGAAAACTTCCAGTTCCCCCTCGCTCTAATGTCAAAGCCAGTTAAGGCGGCAAAATCTGTATGGCTCAATCTTCTGTGTTACTCTGGATTATCTCCCTTGGTCAACAGACTGGTAGCAGGATTGGTAATTAGTCTATCTGCATGAATGGTGTGTTTGATGAATTTGGTTTTTTTTTTTTGAGTACTGACTGACAGCACAAGAGGTTCTGCATCTTATTCAAAATAGATTTCAACCTCTTGAAGTTGACCTAGCTTGCTCTAAACTGTGCATTTTGCTTGATCAATCTCAGTCTTTTGCTGATTTTGCTATGTTTGACAAAACTGGAGTGATTGCCTGTAGTCAGAATATTTTGAAAACCAATGAATTCATTAGATTTTTGTCATCTCGTTGAGTATCTATGCAATAAATTATAGATGATTGGCAGGAAAAAACTTCGAATTGTTACTATTAAGCATGCAAGTAGGTAGCATAAGTGAGATTTAGCATTTTTTTAATGATTTTAGATATCTGGTTTATGCTTTAAGTTTTTTAATACATGAATACCACAATTGTATATAGTAATGTGATGCATTAACATTTTTATCACCTTTTGTACAAGCTAAATGCAGGAGCAGGTGAACTCCTAAGTAGGATCCTAAAATTTGTCATAGTCATCATTCCTTTTTCTCTTATTGCCTTCATGCTTGTGATGATGTATTTCCATTGTGCATATGCATGTTGATAAAAAGACTTTTTTTAAGAATGGAAAAACAATGTGCCCCAAAATGTCCTCATCTTGAGAGAGACTTAAGCTCTGTTTGGGACACGGTTGGCGTTTAAGTCCATTTCGGTTTGAAAGGGCCCTTTTTAAAAACGGGAGAATGGAGCTCCAAGGGCTAGTAGTGCAAAAAGGAGCCGCTGGCCGGATTTGAAAGGGAGTGTGACGGGAATGGAGCCAAACCGGCACAACAAGCAATGCTCCCTTTGCTGCCCAAATGGAG
Organism: Platanthera zijinensis; assembly: GCA_039513925.1. NCBI lineage: Eukaryota > Viridiplantae > Streptophyta > Magnoliopsida > Asparagales > Orchidaceae > Platanthera > Platanthera zijinensis. The sequence continues at coordinate 19,188,282 of CM077082.1, forward strand.
TTAAACCGGTGCCCCAAACAGAGCCTAATTGATGCAGGGCATGCCTATATTAATGGTTGACTAACCGAGTCAAATACTGAAACTGCGAAAAATTTCCCATTTGGGTTTGTCTGATTAGGATATGATCTGGTGTAGGTTTAATAATGTAGATTGAAGCGTATCACAGCCATCGATCTATTCCTTAATGAAATCCCAGCCTTCCATGTTCTCAATGCCCAAACTCATATTCTCATGCGTCCTAGGTGTGGTGAAATTTCCACATTGATCTGCAAGATCAAGTTTTGCGAGATTGGGGATCAGAATTCTACTCATTGGCGTTGGCATGGTAGCTTGCATATTGCTGCAGCTTTGCTTGAAATTTGACGTGGCACATTTCAATGCGTTCAACGTGTTCTAGCACACCCCATCCTTGATCTAGCGGTTGACGTATAATCTTGGAATCATGGTTTCTTTCTGAGTTTGCCACTGTCGAAACTTGATAGTGTTCCGAATCGAGAAATTAGCATAGCTTTGTCTGCTTCAACACGGTATCAAAGCATGTTGAGTCCCAAGTTGAGAAACTGACATAATTTTGTGCATTTAATATGATCATATGAATCATGAGCCTCTCCACCTCCAATCAGTTGGTTTTATGCTGGATGTTTGCATTCTCTTAGTTCTTTTGCTTCACTCTTCAGAGATTCATAGTTTCTGCCAATTGGCTAGTTATAAGTCTGAAATAATTGTCAAGTACCTTTTTTTCTTAGGGTTTGTTTGGCATGACGGTGGCAATCGTGAACGCGGTGGTTAAGAATCGTCATCTGTTTGGCGCGGCATTTTTGCTCCTATGAGCTTGGACAAAAACACCACCGTAATGAAATATGTATTTGACATGACAACACTTATGACCATTATTAAGAAAAAAAACAATTTTGAACATAAAAATGGATGAATTTCCTTAGGTGAGGTCGGGCGTTCACAAACGTCGGTTCGTAATCGTAACCACTCACGACCGCCACTACCGTGCCAAACAGACCCTTGGTAAACCCTAAACCTTTTTTTTCTCAGTATTCGATCAATCATTCTTAGTTTCAAATCTATGTAGTTTCCTAGCTAACAAATATACGAGAGGCTAGTAGCGTCGAATAGTGCCTCTCGTAAAGATGTCACCTTTTTTTAATTATATAATGAATGCTTGACATAGCATTCGGGCGTTCTTCGGTAAATTTGCCACGCTGTGGATTCGGCAACTCCGACGATCCTTGGTAAACCCTAAACCTTTTTTTCTCAATATTCGATCAATCATTCTTAGTTTCAAATCTGTGTAGTTCCTAGCAAACAAATATAAGAGAGGCTAGTAGTGTCGAATAGTACCTCTCGTAAAGATGTCACCTTTTTTAATTATATAATGAATGCTTGACATAGCGTTCGAGTGTTCTTTGGTAAATTCGCCATGCCGTTATTCGGCAACTCCGACGACCTTCGCTGCCTCCCGACATCAACATTTTCGTGTGGAATCCAATGTTGTAAATACAAGTAGATACATTTTCACTCCCAGATCATAGCAGGCAAATTTGAATCAAATGGTTTGTCTGTTCTCAATAGATTGAATTTCATGAGTTGTTTATTTTATTTCTTGATTGGTGATCATATTTGCTTTGATTAATTTTATTTTTACTGCATATTTTCCTATTTATTTGGTTGCTGCCTGCACATCTCAGTTTGAGATTGCATGGCTTTGTTTAACCTGGGAGTGGTAGATGAATTTGTGTAAGCAATGCTGATCCATTCTTCCTTCTACTTGCTGGTACTACAAATCATGCTATGGAACTTTCTTAGATGCCATTTTAGAAGTTTCCGGGTGGTGAGTAGGGAGGGCGGCGGTGAGTAGAGAGGGGAAAAGAAGAGAGGAGAAATCCAAGAGATTTAGGCTCCGTTTGGGGGGACTTATTTTCACCGGTCAAGCGGTCACGACCGCATGAACCGGACCTTAATTAAGGCCTCGTTCATGCGGTCGTGGCCGCTGGACCGGTGAAAATAAGTCCTCCCAAACGGAGCCTTAGGCTTCGTTTGGCGCAGTGGCAGCGGTTGTGAACATGGTGGTCATGAACCATCGTACTTTACCTAGAAAATTTCATGCATTTTATGGTCATGAACCGCCGTTGATACTGGTCCCTGCCAACGCTCAGTTGCGCCCATCGGTCTTTGTGCCTCTACCAGCTCTCAAGCGTCGCACTCAAACCTGTCAACGACCAACTCTCGTGGCTTGATCTTCTCTTCCCTGCACGTCTCTTCCTCATTCGCGGCAGCGAGAGGCCAGCGAGATCGTTGACTAGAACATTTCGACTGGAGCAGATGCCACGATTCAATTGGAATACAGAAGGGAGAGAGCGAAGTAGAGGCCAAAACATACGTACGACGAGAAGCGTCGGGCGTTCTGTTCGGTGTGCGCTTAAAGCATGAAGTTTTAGGATTTTGTGTTTTATTAGAAAGTTTTTTTGTTTGTCAATAGCAGGATCGAGTGTCCTTTTTGCGTTGCTTTTTCGTAGCGGAGTTCCAAAGGAATTTGTAGTGAATCTCTTAAATAGCTTCTTTCTTGCCCTTCACTCTATTTGCTTATTGTTGGAGTATCTCCAAGAATGCCGATCGGTTGTGCTCCAATCGATCTCTAATTGCAAATTTTTTTTTTGCCTAAGGGGAGCGTCTCCGAGGAAGGAATGCTACTCATCAGGTAAGCCCTTGGATACACCTTTGAAAAACGTGCTTTTTTTTTATAAAAATGACTGGCGTTGAATTTGAGGATTGATGGCTTGGATTTCATCCGCTTTCAAAGAAACAAACCCTACCCATTCCTAAAAAATATTCCTCTAAATAGGCCTTTAAATAGGTCTCTCCTCCTTATAATATTTTAATATATATTTCAATATATATATTTTTATTTTCATTATTTAAATATATTTTTTGTCAAACTCTTATGTTAATTTATATCCTACGTAATCGCTAATATACTGGTCCAATTATAATATATGATATATCAATAAAATCGTCTTTTTGAGAGATATAAATCGAGACTAATATTGAATATCTTTTAGTTATTATTTATTATATTATTATTAAAATATTATTTTTTTAATACATTTTATGTATAGACATACTATAATTATATATATATATTTGTGTGTGTACACATACAGATATTAAAAAAATATCATATTTCTTTAAATATGAAGAACATGAAAATATCATATTTCTTTAAATATGAAGAACATGGTTGAAGTTGAAAATCAAATTCTTTATATTTGAAGAACCTAATACAATGAAAATCTTTAAATATAGAGATTTTCATTGAAGATGCTCTTAGGCTTGAAAACTTATTATGATTTACTCTTTGTTTGATAGTCTTTAATTTGATTATTGAAAAATTAGGATCAAATATTTTTAACAAAATCTATTCACAATTTCTATGTGATTTTAATGGTTATTTCTTATCACCCAATTATTACTATTTTAGAAAGGTTTAATTATTTCTCGAAAGCGTATCGTCGGTCACAACAATTCTGTCGGTAGCCTTTGTTGATTTGTAACTGCAGTTTCCCCGACCACCATTGCATGTCGTGATGGTCTTCAACTCGCTTATATGTTCAAGAGAAGCTCTTTTTTTTTTGCTGAAAATGGTCATAATCGTTGTCATATCAAACACATATTTCATGACGGTGATATTTTTGTTCAAATTCACCGAAGCAAAATCTCTGGGCCACACGGATGACAGTTTGTAACCATTGCATTCACGCTATCACCATCGTGCCAAACTGACCCTTAGTGACACTAGTCTTATTTTTGCGATATGCAAACATGCTCATATATATTAACACTAACATTTTTTACCAAATTCAACCATTATATTCAAAACTAGTTTTTTTTGTAACAACTCGAAAATTTTAATAAAATGCTAATGACATTTTGGTAATTATCCTAATTTAGTTTTCTTCTATTTACCTAAACCGGCCCCCTCACCTATTATTTCCCGCACGCATCCGCCGACCGAGGGTTTCTCCCGATCCCGAATTTGCGCCTGCTTTCGTCTCCCGCTATTTCCGTCGGTCCCGATCCTGCATGTCGTGGCCGTCGACTGCTTCTCCTCCTCAAGTCGGCAGCAGCGACTCCTCTCCCTGCATGGCGTCGACAACAACTCCCCATCCAGCCGGTGGCCTCCCTTCTTGAGGCCGACGCCTCTTCCTCCTGTCATGGCCGACTGGAGTTCTGCCTCCTTCCCAAGCATGGACATTAAGCCTTCTCCTCCCCCCTTCTCAGACCAACAACCTCTTCTCTTCCCCTCAAGAGGGCCGACATCAACTTTCGCTCCTCCTTGCGCCCCGCTTGAACCTAGAGTTTGCTCAAATCTTCCTCCACTCAGATTTTGGGCATGAATTTATTTTCCTTGGGTAAGAAACTCACTCCTCTCCCCCTCTATTCAAATTTCTTAATCTTTCATGAAATTATTTGTCGCCAAAATTGTGCATACTTGTGATTTTAGATTTTTGTGTTGGGTGTGGTTCTCATCCGATGCGGAGAAAACCACCGAATTTATGTGTATCGAGTCCTCGTAATACGTTCTCGTGATTCTCACCCGATGCGGAGAAATTTTAATATATATATATACAAGCATGCAGATCACGCTTTGTATATCTCTACCATATAAAGAAGTATGAAAAGCATGAAATAAAAATTCATTGGAAGAGTTATGGCCGTCGGATCTACATCAAATCTTTATCAACCATTTATTTTTTATATATTAAAAAAATGAAACTTTCTAGGCATCCTAAACCTACAGCCATTAAAGGATATGGAGAGAGAGAGAGAGGGAGAGAGAGGGAGAGTTAGGGGAGAGAGGGGAGAGAAGGGACTTTGATGACAGGATATAATAAATATAATATAGAGAGGGGGCGGTGAGAGAAGCAAATGGAGAGAGAGGGAGGGGAGAGAATGTCGTAGAAAGAGAGAATGATGGGAAGAGAGAGAGAGATTTAATAAGAGAGGAGCAAAATTAATTATTGTAAGTTAATACGTACATGTTTTTACAAAATAAAATTTATAATCGTGATTGATGTTTTTTTATGTTCATTTTGAGTACTCATATGTATATGTTGCGGGCACGGCCGCCGGGGGCGGGCGAAGCCCGCCGTCGCCGGGAGGGTACTGTCGCGCTTGGCAGTAGGGGCGGAGCCCCGTGTCGTGCACTCGCCGTGCGGCGCAGACGAAGTCCGTCATCGTCGGGCGGGTACTGTGGCGCGTAGCCATCGGACTGGAGGCCCGTGTCTGTCACTCGTATATATATATATATATATATATATATATATATATATATATATATATATATATATATATATATATATATATATATATATATATATATATATAATATATTATATATATATTATATATATAGATATATTAATAGAAAGCATGATTCACGCTTTCTATTAATATATAGATATATATATATGGAGATGCAGAGAAGATTGGCAGATACAGCAAGCAGAAAGCAAAGGAAAAAAAGGAGAGGCACCGTGAAGTAGCTCCGCCATCGCTGTTGCCGCCGCGTTCTTGAAACGCCATCGCCGCGTTGTTAAAACGCCGTCATTGCTGCCTTTGTTTGGAGGCCGCCGCCACCGCCGTTGCTTCAGGAGTTCGGGCGTCGTAGTACGACGTTGACGTGATCACGCTGCACGAATCAAGAAGGTTCACTGGAGAGGATTTCTTAAATCCGCCATTTGTTCCGATTTGGTATTTTGTATATTCGTGTAGCGACATGGTGAAGATCCTTTGTGGATCGAGGAGGGAAAGCCTGTAAATTTTTTGCGTGTTTTTATACACGTTCTAGTGGAGGCTTTCCGGGTTGGACTCCGATCGTCCCGTGGTTTTCACCCACTTGGGTTTCCACGTTAAAAATTCTTGCGTGCTATCTTTATTTTATTTTGTATTTGTGCCCGCTAAAACGGTCGTGCAGGTGCTCGCGCTAAATTATTTTGCAGGTGCTCTGGTCGGGTTTGCGTGCTCTCAAACCCAACAAGTGGTATCAGAGGGAGGTTCGTGATCGAGCAGGTTCAGTGACAGAGCAGTTACCGGGCTGACCCTTGGGGTTTCAGGACGAGTCGATCGGGATCTCGGGTGTGCAATTGGGAGTGCTAGTTTACGACCATTGGCCCGCTGACCATCCTCTCCAGTTGCATACTTTAAGATAGTCGACTCAAAGATCAGTGGTCGGTCCGGCCAGTTGGCAGAGCGAGATGGAGTCCACATCAGGTTCTGGTTCGGATCAGATGGTAAAGTTGAATGGTGCCAATTATCACCAGTGGCATCTACTGATGGAGGATTTGATATATGTGAAGGGTTGGCATGCTCCTATCTTTGAGGAGATGCCAAAGGACACGGATCCTGCGAAATGGAAGGTGGAGCATCGGAAGCTGTGTGGGTTTATTAGACGGTTCGTAGAGCCGAACGTCTATAACCATGTGGCTAGTATCAATGATGCAAAGGATCTATGGAAGACGCTCGAGACCTTGCATGCCAAGAGCACGGGCATCAACAAGTTGTATTTGCTGAAGAAGCTCGGAGAGTTCAGATACCGGGAGGGCTCTCCTATTTTGGATCATGTCAACGAGTTCCAGGGGATTATTGATCGTCTGACTGCTATGAAGGTGACATTCGAAGATGAGGTGAATGCTTTGTGGCTACTCAAGTCACTTCCAGACTCTTGGGAGATGGTCAGAGTTTCTCTGATCAATTCCTCCCCCCAGGGGATTGTTTCCATGGAGATCGCCAAGAGCGGGATCTTGAATGAGGAGGTGAGACGAAAGTCTCAGGGGACTTCAGGCTCTTCTTCACGAGCTGACGTTCTCTTTACTGAGACCAGGGGGAGAGGAAGGAGTAAGAGCCGAGGAAGGAAGGAGGATAGGAGTCAGAGTAGGGGCAAGTCAAAGTCACGTTATCAAAACGTGGAATGCCACTATTGCCATAAGAAGGGGCACATCAAGAAATTCTGTTATTCGTGGAAGAACGATCAGAAGAAGAATGAGATTGCCACTGAGGGCAAAGATGAGGGTCACACGTGTACAACCCCATATTCGCTGGGTGGGACCCGGAGACACCACTGAGGAATTGGGCTAGGCTCAGGTTAGCCCTGGGTCAGCCCTAAGACATACTTATAGAGTTCTCGCCCTGAAGGGGCTCTCGCCCAGGGCAGATGGTCGACCTCTCGGCAGGAGAGATCGTCGACCAACCAAGGCAGATAGTCGACCTCTCGGCAGGAGAGATCGTCGACCAACCAAGGCAGATAGTCGACCTCTCGGCAGGAGAGATCGTCGACCAACCAAGGCAGATAGTCGACCTCTCGGCAGGAGAGATCGTCGACCAACCAAGGCAGATAGTCGACCTCTCGGCAGGAGAGATCGTCGACCAACCAAGGCAGATAGTCGACCTCTCGGCAGGAGAGATCGTCGACCGACAAGGGCAGATAGTCGACCTCTCGGCAGGAGAGATCGTCGACCGACCAGGGCAGACAGTCGACCTCTCGGCAGGAGAGATCGTCGACCGACCAAAGCAGAGGGTCTGACTAAGGAAGCTTCCGCCTTAGGGCAAGCTCCCGCCCAGGGGAGGCGAGAAGGCCCCAAGTAGGCCTTCAGCCGCGGTAGTTTCAAGACCGTGAAGGGCGCGAACCTCCCTGGCAAGGGGTCTCGCCAAGGTTGGCCCGGGTGGGGGTCCAGCGAGAGCCTTCTCAACCAGGGTTCTCGCCAAGTGGGCCCACGTGGTGGGGCCCGGCGCTCATAAAGAGGATTATTTTACAATATATTATCCCGAGGTGAAATTACCCAAATGCCCTTTGAAGGACAGCGGGATTTGTCTATTGGCAGACCCCTCAGGGGTATTTCAGTATTTTTAGGTCAAAGGAAGACTATAAAAAGACCCATGAGGGCTCTTTGGAAGGCAAGTTGATCATTTTCCTCTAGCCCTAGTGCCTTCTGAAGAGCTCCCAGCCCAGCATTCGGCTTTGGAGGGGAAGCTCTCAGAGATCTTCCGGGTGTGTGGTGGGACCTCCCAGCTGAGGCTTTGGGTCAGTGTTAGGGCCTTAGCAACCTGTCAAGGGTCGAGGTTTGAGAGAAGTAGGCATTGACTGCGCTTTGGTTCGTGAACATTTGTTGAGGTCATTTTTGGCTTCAACAGTTCTGGTGCGGTGAGCGTGGAAGCAGTCGGTGTAAGAAAATCTTGAGCTAAGTCCCATGGCAGGAGGCGAGGGTGAAGGATCAGGCGCGGGAGGATCCCCCACCCGGGTGGACGAGGCGACGAGGAAAATGTTTGAGGACTTCAGGCGAGAAGTCATGCAGACGATCAACTTGGCCTTCTCGGCAAGGAACGAGTGGGAGACGCCGCAGGTTCCGGTGGAGGTGGTTCCGCTGCTAGGCGAGAACGCTCCAGGGCAGCGCCCCGGGAAGGAGGTCCCGGTGGAGGCAGGCGAGAGGGACGTGGCCGCGCGGGAGCTTTTCCCAGGCCAGCGTCTCGAGAAGGGGCTTCCGGCGGATCTGGGCGAGAAGGAGGCGACGGTGCGGGAACTCTTCCCTGGGCAAGGTCTCGCGGATCGGTCCAGCCAACCGAGATCGCGGGACGTGCCTTCTCGCCAGGCAGGGGGCGAGACCCCCTTTAGTGAGCTCATTGTCTCGGCTCCAGTGCCGGAGGGGTTCCGGGAGCCAGACATGACCTACTACACCGGGAAGGATGACCCGGTCCAGCACGTGCAATGGTTCGAGGACGTGGTGTCCATCAGGCAAATGTCGGATGCCTTCAAGTGTCGGCTTTTTGCCATCACTCTGAAAGAAAAGGCCAGGGACTGGTTTCACCAGTTGCCGGCGAGTTCCATCTACAGCTTTGAGGATATGCGGAGGGGTTTTCTGTTGAGATTCTCAACTTCGAAGAAAAGGAAGAAGGAGGCTGAGTGCCTGTTTGCAGTGAGGCAGGGGCCGGAGGAGACATTGGGTCGCTATGTCGACCGGTTCCAAGAGGAGGTTCTCCTGGTCCAGGAGGTCCCGGGGTATGCGCTGATGCTAGCCTTCACCCTGGGGCTGAGGCCAGGGTTCTTTAGCATGGAGTTGAAGAGAGTGCCCCCTCTCTCTTTTGAGGAGCTCATGGAGAGGGCGGCGAAGGAGATAGACTTTGAGAGGGCAAACCCTGCGTTTGCGAGGAAGCTGGCCAGGTTGGCCGAGGATGACGTGAAGGAGCCGGTGGCGGGAAAGCAGAGAGAGCAGAGAGAGCAGAGGGAGCAAAGGGAGCCGAGGGAAGATAGGAGAAGAGAAGAGCCCCGAGGGCAGGGACAACAGCATGGGGGGGCCAGGGAGCCAAACAACCGACTGGGTTGGAGGCCTCAGGAGGGTCGCCCCCAGGGCCAGGGAGGACTTCAGGGAAGAGATAACTTCCGGGAGCCCAGAAGGCTGGAGCAGGGAGGATGGCGACAAGGACCAAGGGGTCATTTCCCACCGCCGCAGGAGGCTATGGAGGTGGGAAGGGGAAGAGGAAGAAGATTTCGGGGAGCCGGAAGAAGGGGAGGAGGAGAAGGAAGAGGGGGCAGGGTGGCGTTGCCTTATTGTGACTTCCATCAGGAGGAAGGTCACGCAACGGCCACCTGCCCAGAGTTTCTGGAGATTAGAGGGGCCAGAGGGGCCGGAAGGCAGGATCCGCCCGTAAGGATCGTGGAAGTACAGCGGGAAGAGGTGGAGGATAGATGTGAAGACAGGATTGACGTGGGGACCCGAGGAGGGATTGGAGTGATCCACGGGGGAGTGGGGATCGAGGCAACCCGCAAGGGGAGCCTTCAAACCATGTTCCGCCGAGGGGTCGCCTCGACCTCCCAGGCTCCACCCCCAGAGGAGAAGATCACTTTCTCATCCGCGGATATGCCAGACTACGAGGACCCGTTCTGCGACGCGCTTGTGATCCAGACAGCGGTAGAAAACTACACCGTCTCCCGGATACTGGTGGATAATGGGAGCTCGGTGAATGTAATCTTCAAGAAGGCCTTCGATGAGATGAGAGTGGAAGGAAAAAGGGTCCTGGCTTCTGATGGACCGCTTTTTGGCTTCTCCGGAGAAAGGAAAGAAGTGGAAGGGGGAGTGGGCCTGCATGTGAGGCTTGGGGGCGTCTCACGGAACTGTCGGTTCGTGATCGTGGACGCCCCGAGTAGTTACAATGCCATCTTCGGACGTCCCCTCATCAGCGCCTTTCGCTGTGTACCCTCCTCGTACCACCAATGCCTCAAGTTCAACAATGGAGGGGTGCAGGTTAGGATCAGGGGGGATCCGAAGATGGCAAGGCAGTGCTATGTGACGGCGGTTAACACCGTGTCATGGATGGCGGAGGCAGAGGAGTTGGAGAGGGAGATGGCTGAGCAGGAAGGAGTTGAGGAAGGGGGGATGAGCCTGGGAGAGGCGATGGAGGTTGCTGAGGAGATAGCGGAGGCGGAGGAGTCGGGGAAGATCAGCCCAGAAGAGGCGAGAGGAGTGGTGGATGAAGAAGAGCAGAGGCAGGAGGAGAGCCTGGAGGAGGCGATGGAAGTTGATGAGGTTGGGGGAGAAGAGCTCGAGTTTGAGCGGGAAGAGGCAAGGGTAAGTTGGGAGCGGTCGGGGCTGGAGCCGGCCGAAGAGGTGGTGGAGATGGAGGTGCTTACAAGAGCGGGGGAGGTGCAAAGGATTCGGATCAACGGAGGCTTGAGCCTTGAGGATCAGGAGCGGATGCGAGCCTGCATCCAGGGCAACGTTGACATCTTCGCTTGGAGCGCGGCAGACATGCCGGGCATCGACGCGGACGTGGCCTGTCACCGCTTGAACCTGGATTCCAGAGCCCGCCCCATACGCCAAAAGATGAGGGCCATCGCCACCAAGCTAGAAGCCCCCATCCGAGAGGAGGTCCAAAAGCTCCTGGACGCAGGCTTCATCTCAGAGATCCAGTATCCAGGCTGGATCTCCAACGTGGTAATGGTAAAGAAGGGAGGAGGAAAATGGCGCATGTGTATCGATTTTTCCTTATTAAATAAATCATGCCCCAAGGATTGTTACCCCTTGCCTCGAATCGACGCGCTGGTTGACTCAGCCGTCGGTTTTTCTCTTATGAGTTTTTTAGATGCATTTTCAGGTTACCACCAGATCCGGATGCACCCTCCTGATGTCAAGGATGTTTCCTTCATCACAAGAGAGGGATGCTTCAGCTATAAGATGATGCCCTTCGGATTGAAGAATGCAGGGGCAACATACCAACGCATGATGGATCGAATCTTTCGAGATCAAAGGGGAAGGAACCTGGAGGTCTACGTGGACGACCTCATGGTCAAGAGCAAGTGTGTTGATTCCCACTTGCGAGACTTGGAGGAGACGTTCGCCACCCTGCGGAAGTTCAAGATGAGGTTGAACCCCTTGAAGTGCGTCTTCGGGGCTAGTCGCGGCAAATTCCTCGGGCACCTCTTGACTCCCGCGGGGGTAGAACCCAACCCTGATAAGGTTAAGGCTATTCTAGACCTAGAATCGCCTCGCAACGCCAAGGAGATCCAGCGCTTGACCGGGAAGTTGGCCGGGTTAAGCAGGTTCCTCTCGCGGTCAGGGGATAGATGTTCCTCCTTCTTCAAAGTACTTCGTGGCAACCAAGCATTCGAATGGACGGCCGAGTGCGAAGAGGCTTTTCAGGGGCTGAAGAGGCAACTCTCCCAAGCTCCGTTACTTCAAAGCCCAAAGGAGGGGGAGGACCTAGCCTTGTATTTAGGAGTGGGAGGAGAGGCGGTGAGCTCCGTCTTGGTTAGGGAAGAGGGGAAGAAGCAGTTACCGGTCTATTATGTCAGCCGAATCTTAAAAAAGGCAGAGCTCCGATACCCCATCCTGGAGAAGCTAGCATATGCTTTGGTCATCTCAGCTAGGAAGCTTCGCCCTTACTTTCAAGCACACTCGATTAGGGTGGTAACAGACCATCCCCTTCGCAAGGTCTTGGAGGGGGTGGAACATTCAGGAAGGTTGGCAAAGTGGTCCATCGAGCTAAGCGAGTTTGACATCTCTTTCATCCCGAGGCTCTCTATCAAAGCCCAGGCCGTAGCGGATTTCCTGGCGGACTATGTTACCGAGGCGGAGGCTGAAGAACCAAAGCCGCAAGAAGCGTGGAAGATGGTGGTCGACGGGGCCTCAGGAAGGCACTCCCTGGGAGGAGGTGTGGTGTTGGTAAGTCCTCAGGGAGTTACCATAGAGCAAGCAGTGACCTTCCACTTCCCTGTAACCAATAACCAAGCGGAGTATGAGGCTGTGATAGCTGGCCTTCGCTTGGCAAAGGAGCTGGAAATCCAGGATGTGGAGGCCTTCACCGACTCAATGGTGGTAGCATCGCAGATCCGAGGCGAGTTCGAGGCCCGGGAGCCTACCCTCGCAAGATATCTATCAAAGGTAAGAACTATTATTGGAGGTTTCCGTTCTTTTTCTATTCAACATGTTCCCAGGGAGGAAAGCATGACAGCTGATCGACTGGCGAAGTTCGGGCCTCGGGGAGGAGGTACCCTAACCGAACTATTCCGACCAGCCATTGAAGAGGGGGAGTTGATGGAGGTGAATCGGCGGTCCTCATGGATGGATCCATTGGTGACTTTCTTAACCACAGGAGAACTGTCGGAAGAAGTCAAGGATGCAAAGAGCTTCAGGCACAAGGCGGCTCATTACCTGATGCTGGAAGGGAGCTTGCATCGGAAGATGTTGTCAGGGCTCCTCGCGAGATGCGTAACCGAGGAGGAAGTCCCGAGGATCCTGGAAGAGGTGCATTCGGGAGAATGCGGCAGTCATTCGGGGGGAAGGACATTGGAAGCAAGGGTGATAAGGCAGGGATATTTCTGGCGGACCATAAGGAGGGATACCGCTGAATTCGCGAGGAGGTGTCGGAAGTGCCAAGTACATGCTCCTCTCCAGCTCTTGCCCGCCCAAAGACTTCGAAGCATCACGGCGCCATGGCCCTTCGCCATTTGGGGGATGGACCTGGTTGGACCCTTCCCTCCAGCTAGCGGGCAAAGGAGGTTCCTCCTAGTGATGATTGACTACTTCTCCAAATGGCTGGAGATCAAGCCGTTAGCCAAGGTAACCTCCCAGGTCATCAGAAACTTCGTTTGGGGGGAAATCATTTGCAGGCACGGATTGCCCCAAGCGATAGTGACAGACAACGGTCCTCAGTTTGCCAGCGAAGAATTCATCAGCTTCTGCACCCAATTGGGGATCGATCTCAGGTTCGCCTCTGTCCACCATCCTCGGAGCAATGGTCAGGTGGAGGCGGCAAACAAAGTCATCGTCAACTTGCTCAAAAAGAAGGTCGAGAACCTGAAGGGTAGCTGGGTGGAACAGCTCCCTTCCGTCCTGTGGGCCTTGCGAACAACTCCGAACACGGCCACAGGAGAGACCCCCTTCAAGCTCTCTCATGGGTGTGAGGCTGTCCTCCCTGTGGAGTTCGAGGTTCGGTCCCCAAGGGTCACGGCCGCAGCGGAGGGAAACGAAGCTTGGAGGTTGGAGAACGAGGAAGGGTTGCGCCTCTCATTAGATATGGTGGAAGAGCTGCGGGATGTTGCCGCCATCAGGCAAGAAGAAATAAAACGGCGAATGGCTCGGTACTTCGATAAGCACATCAGAGTCAAGCAATTCGCCGAGGGGGATCTAGTACTGAAAAAGGTCGACGCAGCGGGAAGGTCGGCCGCGGTTGGTAAGCTCAACCCTAGCTGGGAAGGGCCTTACATAGTAGAGAAGGCTCTGGTTAACGGAGGCTACTATCTCCAGGACGCGGAGGGAAGGACCTTGAGTCACACCTGGAATGGTGATGACCTGAAGCGCTTCTACCCGTAGGAGGGAAAGAAGGATTGTAGTGTTGTAAACAACTGTTGCATTTTCAATAAGTTTATTTCAAAATGTTGACTGTCGCTGAATAGGCAATCTTTATGTTTTAGTTTTAACTGGCTATGATCCCTCATCTCAGTGATAGAATAGGCCTGGTCGAAGGGATCTTCATCAACACCCCGAGCTCGGCTCGGCCCCAGGTAGACCCGCTGCGCAGGCTCTCATCTAGCTGGCAGGTCCGAAGGCTCGCCTGTGGGGGAGAGGTTTGGTTATCTTCATCAACACCCCGAGCTCGGCTCGGCCCCAGGTAGACCCGCTGCGCAGGCTCTCATCTAGCTGGCAGGTCCGAAGGCTCGCCTGTGGGGGAGAGGTTTGGTTATCTTCATCAACACCCCGAGCTCGGCTCGGCCCCAGGTAGACCCGCTGCGCAGGCTCTCATCTAGCTGGCAGGTCCGAAGGCTCGCCTGTGGGGGAGAGGCTTGGTTATCTTCATCAACACCCCGAGCTCGGCTCGGCCCCAGGTAGACCCGCTGCGCAGGCTCTCATCTAGCTGGCAGGTCCGAAGGCTCGCCTGTGGGGGAGAGGTTTGGTTATCTTCATCAACACCCCGAGCTCGGCTCGGCCCCAGGTAGACCCGCTGCGCAGGCTCTCATCTAGCTGGCAGGTCCGAAGGCTCGCCTGTGGGGGAGAGGTTTGGTTATCTTCATCAACACCCCGAGCTCGGCTCGGCCCCAGGTAGACCCGCTGCGCAGGCTCTCATCTAGCTGGCAGGTCCGAAGGCTCGCCTGTGGGGGAGAGGTTTGGTTATCTTCATCAACACCCCGAGCTCGGCTCGGCCCCAGGTAGACCCGCTGCGCAGGCTCTCATCTAGCTGGCAGGTCCGAAGGCTCGCCTGTGGGGGAGAGGCTTGGTTATCTTCATCAACACCCCGAGCTCGGCTCGGCCCCAGGTAGACCCGCTGCGCAGGCTCTCATCTAGCTGGCAGGTCCGAAGGCTCGCCTGTGGGGGAGAGGTTTGGTTATCTTCATCAACACCCCGAGCTCGGCTCGGCCCCAGGTAGACCCGCTGCGCAGGCTCTCATCTAGCTGGCAGGTCCGAAGGCTCGCCTGTGGGGGAGAGGTTTGGTTATCTTCATCAACACCCCGAGCTCGGCTCGGCCCCAGGTAGACCCGCTGCGCAGGCTCTCATCTAGCTGGCAGGTCCGAAGGCTCGCCTGTGGGGGAGAGGTTTGGTTATCTTCATCAACACCCCGAGCTCGGCTCGGCCCCAGGTAGACCCGCTGCGCAGGCTCTCATCTAGCTGGCAGGTCCGAAGGCTCGCCTGTGGGGGAGAGGCTTTGGTTATCTTCATCAACACCCCGAGCTCGGCTCGGCCCCAGGTAGACCCGCTGCGCAGGCTCTCATCTAGCTGGCAGGTCCGAAGGCTCGCCTGTGGGGGAGAGGTTTGGTTATCTTCATCAACACCCCGAGCTCGGCTCGGCCCCAGGTAGACCCGCTGCGCAGGCTCTCATCTAGCTGGCAGGTCCGAAGGCTCGCCTGTGGGGGAGAGGTTTGGTTATCTTCATCAACACCCCGAGCTCGGCTCGGCCCCAGGTAGACCCGCTGCGCAGGCTCTCATCTAGCTGGCAGGTCCGAAGGCTCGCCTGTGGGGGAGAGGTTTGGTTATCTTCATCAACACCCCGAGCTCGGCTCGGCCCCAGGTAGACCCGCTGCGCAGGCTCTCATCTAGCTGGCAGGTCCGAAGGCTCGCCTGTGGGGGAGAGGTTTGGTTATCTTCATCAACACCCCGAGCTCGGCTCGGCCCCAGGTAGACCCGCTGCGCAGGCTCTCATCTAGCTGGCAGGTCCGAAGGCTCGCCTGTGGGGGAGAGGTTTGGTTATCTTCATCAACACCCCGAGCTCGGCTCGGCCCCAGGTAGACCCGCTGCGCAGGCTCTCATCTAGCTGGCAGGTCCGAAGGCTCGCCTGTGGGGGAGAGGTTTGGTTATCTTCATCAACACCCCGAGCTCGGCTCGGCCCCAGGTAGACCCGCTGCGCAGGCTCTCATCTAGCTGGCAGGTCCGAAGGCTCGCCTGTGGGGGAGAGGTTTGGTTATCTTCATCAACACCCCGAGCTCGGCTCGGCCCCAGGTAGACCCGCTGCGCAGGCTCTCATCTAGCTGGCAGGTCCGAAGGCTCGCCTGTGGGGGATAGGTTGGCTCTTGTGATACTTTGTTCTTAGCCACTTCAACGACACCCCGAGCTCGGCTCGGCCCCAGGTAGACCCGCTGCGCAGGCTCTCACCAAGCTGGCAGGTCCGAAGGCTCGCCTGTGGGGGATAGGTTGGCTCTTGTGATATTTTGTTCTTAGCCACTTCAACGACACCCCGAGCTCGGCTCGGCCCCAGGTAGACCCGCTGCGCAGGCTCTCATCAAGCTGGCAGGTCCGAAGGCTCGCCTACGGGGGATAGGTGAAGTCCTTGACCTTTTGATCCTTGGTTCTTGATTGATAGCTACTACGTTACAACGAGCTCGGCTCAAACCCCGGTAGACCCGCTGCGCGGGCACCCATGTGAGCTAGCAGGTCCAACGGCTCGCCGACGGGGTAGGGGTTTGATTGGTCGGAAAAATATGTGGGCAGGACCCTGACCTAGACCGGGGGCAAATCCCTGAAGGGTCTCGGTTCAGGGGTCTCGGCCAGTAAAGGTCTCGGCTCAGGGGTCTCGGCCAGTAAAAGTCTTGGCTTGGAGGTCTCAGCAGATCGCGGCCCGGAGGTCTCGGCCAGTAAAGATCCCGGCCCAGAGGTCTCGGCCAGCAAAGGTCTCGGTTAAAGGAGGCTCTCGCAAAAAGAAAGCTCCCGGCGGGCCCAGGCAGGACGATTCAATCGACGATGCGAGGTTTCCGCCTAGCTGATCTCTAAGTAAGGTCACCCTAAAGAGACTAAGGGTCTCGACGGAAGCTCGCGCGGAGGTCATTCGGCATAGTAATATACGCTTAAAAAACACAATGACAGTGAAGAAATGAAACATTACTTTATATAAGGTTAATTACAAAAGTGAGGAGCTTCTCGCTCATTACAAAAGGATATTCAAAATAAAAGACAACTTAAGGAGACGCGCTGTAGTCCCCACTGGTGCTCTCGCTTGAAGCATCGCCAGAGCCTTCCCCGGACGTCTCGTCAACAGCGGTAGAGAACCTCGGGACATCTGAGAGCGGCGAGTCCGGCGCGCCCGGGGGTTTGGGAACTGGGTCGTAAAGCCAAGGGAGAAGTTGGCGAGCGTCGATGGTCGCGCCGTCCTCCCGGAGCAGCTCGACGTCTCGCAGCGTCTCGAGCGTCAGCCTGACGGTCGCTTGAGCGTTGGCTTGAAGCAGTTTATCGACGTCGTACTCCGAGAGGTAGCGGCTCCGCAACCTCGCATCTAGCTCCGGGGGCGGGCCCTTCGTTAGCTCTGCGCGGAGCTGTTCCCTCAGAAGGACGCTCTCGCAGCGCGCGTTGGCCAGCTCTGCGCGAAGCTCCCTGACTTGGGCGGAATCCTGCAAAAGGGGCAAAAGATCTTAGTCACGCATTACACAGTAGAAACTTCGAGGAAACGGGGGCAAGGGCTCAGGAAGGTCTCGCCTACCTCGGTCGCGGGGCGCAGAGACAGCGCCAATTTGGCATCCGCGAGCTCCTGTTGAGCTCTCGCGAGTTCTTCCTCCGCGACATGCGCGCGAGCTATCGCGTCCTCCCTCGCCTTGCGCATATCGGTAAAATTCTTGTCAAGGGTGATGCCTCGGCGCGCACACATATGCGTGAGCTCGAACGCGCGCATCAGGGCCCGGGTGGCGTCGAAGGCTAGGAGGCGGGTGGACATCTGGTCAAAAACGCCGGCATCCTCCCGGCTGTAGAGACCATACCCAAGCGAGAAGGCCTCGCCGGTCACATTCTCCCCCTCCGCCCATCTGGGAAGGAGGGTTGAAACCCTGATCGAGTTTGACTCAGGGTCCCATTCCATCTGAGGCTTCCCCTCCGAGTCGGCGTATCTAACGCCGAAGCCAAAGTTTCGGTGCCCTCTCGGCACCTCCGGGGGCGGGACGCTGGCGGAGGTTTCGGCGGCGACCACTTCTCCACCAGCCTCGCTTGCGGCCGATATATTCCTGGCGGAAGCCTCGGCACGGCTCTTGGCGGCGGCATCCATCTCGCTGGCCATCTGAAGGATCGCTTCAAAGGACCTGCCCTCGGGAGGAGGTTGGACAGGCGGGACGGCCGGGGATTTTCCCTTCTCAAGGGCAGAGGGTTTCGGCCTCTTCAGTGTGCGGAGAGAAGGAAGGGTGGCCTTCCGCTTCTTGGCCGGTGGCGGCAGGGAAGGGGTTGGATCTTCTCGGCAGGCGCTGGCGCTGGCTTCCGCGAGCGCAAGGGGGCCTCTCGCTGCCAGACCCCCGACACCCCGTCCTGCGGCGAAGGGTTGGCGCAGAGGAACCTCCCGCTCTCCTGCAAAGTAAAAACGCTTTAGCACTTCAGCGCAAGAAAATCTTTGATAGAAAAAGGGAATCTGAGGCGAGACCATACCTTCGCCCGATTGAACAAGTGGGAGAGAGTCGACGTCCCGCAGAAGATAGGGGACGTCGAACTCCTTGGTCCCGAAGAATTCCAGGATTGCGCTCTCGCGCGATCCTAGAGCGGGCGGCCTGTAGGCAGCGTCTTCATACTGGACGGGCTGAAGCGGGACGTTGCCGAAGTCCCCGCTGACGTATACGAACTTTTCGCCCCAATGGTGGTGCTTATTGGCGAGACCGGTAACCTCGAGCTGTTGCCCGGAGAAGAAAACTACCCCCCCCCCCTTGGCACGGAAGTTGAATAGCTTCCGGAAGATGGGCAGGCTAAACTCGATCCTCTCGGATCGCATATAGCATATGAATGCTATAAGGATCGCGACGGAGTTCGGGTTTAGCTGGGCGGGCACCACCCCATAATAACGGAGAGCTAACCGAACCTCCGGCCACAGGGGGAGGCGGAAGCCCACCTCGAAATGTTCGAGGGGGATGGCAAGCTCTCCCGCCCCGGGGGTATTCACCCTATCATGATTCCCCGGGTTCCGCGCCGAGAAGCCGGCGGGAACGTAGCGGTCGACGATCGCGTTGTATTCGTCGAGGGTGAGCTTGCAGGAAGGGAAGAGATGTTTCTGGAAGGCTTCCGCGCAATGGGCGCGACCCTTGCTCTCGCCAGGCATGGCTAGTTCGTGAGTAAGAGCGAGAGCTGTAGGGGAGTCGAAGCGGGAGCAGGAACGCGAAAGCAAGGAGGGAAGGCTGAGGTTCCGGATCGAAGAAGTAAATGCGGTTGGTAGACTTCTCTATTTATAAGAAAACGTAATCATCATGAATTCATCCGACGGAGAGAGAAAGTGACGGCGGAGTACAGCTGTCAGAATCCGAGCTAACGGCGCCTCGATTCTCCCCCTCGGGATGACAGCGGTCAACGGTCGTTTCGGGTTTCGACGCGACCTCCTAGATTAGCGCAAGCCTCCTAGGTTAACACAAACCTCCTAGATTGGCGCAAGCATCCCAGTTGGGTGTAAGCGTCATAATTGAAAAAGCCGCGCAGAGCAATAAAAAGAAAAGGAAAAAGAGAGACATGGATAGAAGCGAGATCCTCGCTAGCGCAAGCTGGGTAAAACTTAGTTAATAATAATGTTTATTACAGATACGTTGAGAAAAAAAAGAGATACATGGAGATTCAAAGCGGGAGGGCTAATAGGGCTTCCAGCTCCATCGTCCTCGTTCTCGCCGCCTAGTTCTTGGGGGCGCCAACGGGTTGAAGTAAGACGATAGCGTGGTACACCCAAGGTTGATCCGCCTGGCATAATCCCGGATCTGCGAGATGCACCTCCCTGGCGAAGACTCGGCGGAAGGCCCACCCAGGCAATTAGTCTCGCCCAAGAAGAAATCCCGCTCCAGAGCCTCCAGCCTTTGCTCCACGGATTCGCGGAATGCTTTCGCCGCGGCAGTGTGGGCACGGTCTCGCCGGATAAGCTTGGCCAGGATGACCGAGATCTTCCTCCGTCTCCCCTTCGCGCTCCCAGCGCTGTTCAAAGTTTCTTCTATCTCGCCAGACGAAGGGAGAGGGGACTCTTCATCTTCTTCATCCTCCTCCACTTCTTCTTCTTCTTCTCCTTCCTCGTTGACGCCCGACCGCAAGCCAGGATCACCTGCGGAAGAAACACACGAGAGTTTTGGTCAAAGCATGACAATCAACAGTCCAGAAAAGGGTTTCGCATACCTGCGGTTGGGCGAGAACCGTCAGCCAAAGTTGGACGGGAAGGCCCGACCCCTCCGTTGGTTCCATAAAGGAGGTGAAGAGGCTTGCCCAGCCCCGGGCGGAAGGGCTCGCGCACGATGATCCCGGCCTGGCCGGAAGCACGAGGGGAGTTGTCTTCTCTCAAGGGGCGATCAGCATCCTTGAGAGTAGCGGAAGGTTTAGAAGCCGCCCCCCCCCCCCGCCTGCAGGAGAGGATTGGCCACCGCGGGAGGCACTTCGGCGGTTCTCGTTTCATCTTCCCGGGTGGATAGACCCGGGTCGGCGGGAGCTGGCACTGCGAGAAGACGGTTCAGAAAAGAAAAGGTCTGGTTGAAATATTGACAAGGGAGGATGTACCTATCGTTCCGGTCTCGGCGGGAGGAATCCTTTCCGAGACCCGTGTTTGGCCCTCGGGGGGATGAGCGGGTAGGTTCGAAGAGCTGGGCGGAATTTCGGCGTCATTATCGGGAGCGGACTCCTGCGAAAGCATACTTTAATCATCGAATCTAATGTACAGTTAGCCCGGTAGGCGCGGGCGAAAGGCTCACCTTCTGTAGGGAAGAATCTCCGCAGGATTGGGAGTGGGGGAAGGAGGATCCCTGTTCTCGCGAGAAAGGTCCCGCCGGACCGCCTTCGCCCTTTTCTTTTCCTTCTTCTTCGGCTCCGAAGGCCCGGCGGTTGAAGTCTTTTTCGCTAACCATGGAGCCACCGCCGCACAATTAGCCAAGGCCCGCGCTTGGGCAGCGGCTAACCGGTCTTGGAGGTCCTGCGGAAGCGGTTTGGCAGCACGCTTGGGATGCATGGTGAGCTCGCGCGAGAATCCTGGAGGCGAGAGCTCAGTCAGAGAGTCGTATTTTAAGGCAGGGCGTATGGACGTCCATCAGTACATATTTATAGCCGCAGTGGGACCCACCAAAAGATTCCCTCGATAGGCGGGCACGTGTCCAGCGAATATTTTGGGGGTTGGACTTGTCTTGTCGAGCGCAGGGCTAGCTCGAAAAGAGCGGGGATTGTGTACAACCCCATATTCGCTGGGTGGGACCCGGAGACACCACTGAGGAATTGGGCTAGGCTCAGGTTAGCCCTGGGTCAGCCCTAAGACATACTTATAGAGTTCTCGCCCTGAAGGGGCTCTCGCCCAGGGCAGATGGTCGACCTCTCGGCAGGAGAGATCGTCGACCAACCAAGGCAGATAGTCGACCTCTCGGCAGGAGAGATCGTCGACCAACCAAGGCAGATAGTCGACCTCTCGGCAGGAGAGATCGTCGACCAACCAAGGCAGATAGTCGACCTCTCGGCAGGAGAGATCGTCGACCAACCAAGGCAGATAGTCGACCTCTCGGCAGGAGAGATCGTCGACCAACCAAGGCAGATAGTCGACCTCTCGGCAGGAGAGATCGTCGACCGACAAGGGCAGATAGTCGACCTCTCGGCAGGAGAGATCGTCGACCGACCAGGGCAGACAGTCGACCTCTCGGCAGGAGAGATTGATGTAGGCCCGCTCTTTCGAGCGTTTTGGTGGCCGACAAATTAACGCGACGCTCTCTGACAACTCTCACGTCACACTCAAGCATTTAACATAGCAGCGGATCGATTAAAATTATTATTAGATTAACAATTACGTGGGGTTCGCAAAGCCCCTTAGATAATACCAAGGCGATATGCCAAGGTCCTCTCAAGCGAAAAGAACCCACACGGTTCGATCGAGCGTGTTGTACCAAAAGAGAAATCACCGAAAACAAACGATTCGGGCAAGGATGGTTCTCTCCCAACAAAATACATACGAGGACCGCCACGCCTCACGAACTTAAACGAAAATACGGTAAACAAGACAATAACTAAAATAAATTAACCACGAAAAATCAAGCGTTACACAAGCCACGCAATTTGCCAATGCCACAAGAATTATCAAGGGAAGAGAAACACATAAAGTAGAAATTTTCGTTACCCAACCGGATGGGATGAGTCCGGTTTCACTCGACTAGAATCATTCCTTAACGGCACCACCGGAGATACGACGGAGGAAGAGAAATTCGTCGCCTTCTTCGTGTCACGCCAACCGGAAAGCTTTTACACAAGATAACTGTGGGAGAATCACTCTCTCCACGGATCCGCCGGCGTCACACCGAGGGGTTTGCAACCTTCTTCCAAGGAGTCGCACCGAAGGAAGCCGCGCCGGAGTCGCACCGAACGGATGGAGGGAGCAAGGGGGGGCGGCGGCTTCACACCACAAGCCAAGGGGCGGCGACAAGGAGGAATTCTCTTTGGCCGAAATTTCTCTTAGAGAGGAATTAGGTTTTAAATTTTCATTCATTCACTAATTAATCCTTCATAACATGGCTATATATAGCCTACACCACTCAATCTCCCTCCAATCAACATTCAAAATTCAAAATTCAAAATGAAAATTATGATGGTTATAAGCACCCATCATAATACAAGAAATGAAATAATGAAAACAACCAATGATGGTTATAAGCACCCCATCATTACATGACTTATTTAAATGCAATAAATATAAAAATGCTTGAAATAAAATTGCTTAAAATAATAAATTAAAAATATATAATTATAATTATTTAATTTATAATTATATATTTCTATAAAATGGCGGCGGACGTCGAGCAAAACATGTGGCGGAGGTGGCGGTGGCGTCGCGGAAGAAAAGCCATCCTCGAGCTTGCGGCAACGATCGTCCCAATCCACAAACTCTCTCCGATGGGGATCAATGGCGGCCGCATCAGCAACGTCTCCATTCAAATTTACCGGGTCACCATCATCGTCGGAGGGAGGACGCTCCTTGGCCACATGTCGTGGGAAGTCGGCTCCATCAATCCTCCCCCTCTTAAAAATACTCATCACTGATGAGTATGCCTGTTTGTACTCGCCTGGAAGGTCGTCAGCGGGGAAGAAGAACCTGCATGGCAAAAGGTGGTCTTGGAGGGACCTCAAATACGCGTTAGCCAAAGAAGGAAAAGAATTTCAACAACATCCACCAACGTACCTCCGATGGAGACCGAGAAGGGGAACGATCCTAGAAAACTATCACCACCCAACCCAATAGAAAGCATAGTGGAAAATATATACGAAGAGGTAGACAGTTCTGGTGGCATTAAAACATAAAGCGTAAAGTATATAACGATGAAATAGGAGCTATGCCCCAATCAGTGGAAAATTTTATCAGGAATGTCATGTCACCAAACTTCTGTAAAATTCGTAAAAAATGGACTAGCCTATTCGTTAATATTTCTAAAGTGCCCGGGGCATCCGTTTAGGGGTGAGACAAATCAAAACCAAACCATTCACATAACGGCGGAAGACTATTCGAAACAACCTCGCAAGTAATTTAAAGGACGCATTTAGAAGGGTCAAGAAATTAAAAATGCGTCTAATTAAATTAAAACCATGAGGGGAGAACCCATGTGCCACATGACTTGAATTAATAGAATAAAATAACGGAATTATGTCCGGTGGCACATGTGCTTTAAATTCAAAAATTAACGTAGTGGGTTCCAACGTTTTCGTTTTAAATTTAAAATTAAATTTTGATTTAAAAATATCATAATAAATACTCAGCAGAAAACGTTCGTCATCAACTACGTTCGCCCACGTCCTTCTAAGTAAGTTTAACGGGATGGCGGGAATAATAAACTTCTCTAAATATGAAGGGCTAGAAATGACTAAATCATCTACTCGAGCTAAGGGAACCGGAGGGAGAGTCGATAGGGTTGACTCCGTAGGGGAACCAAGTCACACTCAACGTCAAAGCATGGATTAAGCGTCCAAGAGAACGCCTCCGGTTGCAAGCCTTTAAAATCAAAAGTAAACTCGAATAGTGGATTCGTCCTCACTGAAAACTCATCCTCAGTTAACGTTTCTCCACAGAATGAATCCACCAAATCATTAGAAATTTTACTTACGTCAGAAACAGTGATCGTCTCAATTGTAGGCAAATTCGTATCCGATAAAA
This sequence comes from Platanthera zijinensis, assembly GCA_039513925.1. Classification (NCBI taxonomy): domain Eukaryota; kingdom Viridiplantae; phylum Streptophyta; class Magnoliopsida; order Asparagales; family Orchidaceae; genus Platanthera; species Platanthera zijinensis. Next base: position 19,212,363 of record CM077082.1, read on the forward strand.
TTTCCAAACTAACTTGGGCCTCAGGCGAAGGGGCTATCATCAAAGAAAAGTCAGTTGGGCCCTCAGTGCTATCGTCATCCAAACATAATTCTTCCCATGAGGTGGGGACATCGTCTAAGTAAGAATAGGGGGATGGGCAAATCAAATCTAGGGGAGTATAATAATTAGCTTGAGCTCCAAGCGGCGATAATAACGTCAAAGGACTAACTCCCGGATGTATCACACTAAGCTTATCCCAAACTGAACATCCATCCCAAGGTGACTCTACCAATATCGTAGAAACCTCTAATAATCCTGGGTCAACCAATATAACGTCGGATCCTAACAAGTCATCACCTAAATCAGTGACATGTAAGCTCTCAGCATCGGATGACTCTACCGACTCAACGGGAATGTCTACTAGCTCAGGGTCAACAGAAGATTCCATGACTAAATTAACGTCGAAGGGGATTGGAGATGATTCCTCAGGGGAGAAATCCTCTTCCAGGTCACTAGGGTAACCAATCTCCTCAACGTCACTAAAAGAGTCAGTGAAACTTGCCTCGTCCTCAGTGACAGGCGCAATCCTAATCACATCCTCAGGTTCAACAGGAGAGTCAGGCACTATCGTAAGTGAAGGAAGACTCTCACCTAGCTGATTAATTTCATCTTCCAGAGATTCCATATCCACATAAGCATCCTCAGAGGTATCAGTCACTATATCAGAGGGCTTAGATGTCGAGGCTAAGGAAGCAAGCACCCTAATAGTAACCTCTTTTGATTTCAAATTTTTGGGTCGGAATGGCTTATGTTTCTTATAGTTGGGACTAGGCACACTCTGGGTAATACTACCTCTCTGGGGATTGGATCTATCCTGAGGCGTAGGGTCAATCCTATAAGCGGATACAGGTCTAGTGCTGTAACTATTCTTACTAACGGGTGTGGTGCTATTAGTGCGCAGGTAGGCGGGATCAAATTGATCCGAGAGGAGGTTACGCATGTGCGGCCAAGCATAACGATAGCTACCAACACGGCGCTCTTCGTTTAACCAAAATAATCGGGCCCGACCTACTAATTGCTCTCGGGCAAAGCTAACCTTTTCGTAGTCATCCAGTAAGTGATAATTAAAATATTGTTCTAATCCCTTAAGCCAGTCTCTAAAATTTTGGGGATACTCTAAACCGTCATAAGTACGATAAATGTGGTGTGTCCTAGGGGTGTGATTAGTCATATCCTTAGCATAGGAATAGTCTAACCGAGAAGCATATACGTCATATGCCATTTAGTGAGAACCGGAGAGGAAACTCGATCCGATACTTGTGCACAAGCAAAGAAAAGTAAACTGGCCCTAATTAAATCTCAAAGATTTAATTGTTCCCGCTAGTTTAAAAAAATAATACATGCATATTTTTTTATTTTTTGAGCAAAAAAATTATAAGGAATATTAATTAAATTTTTTCAGATTTTTTTATTGCAGAAAAAAAAAAATTTAGCCGGCTATTGGCACACCAAATACTAAATTTTCAAATTAATTAATAAAAATAATTACTGAATGAAAAATAATATTTTTTTTTGTTTTCTTACTAATAATTAGATGGAGAAATACCAGAAATTTTAAATTTTAGATTTTGAGAAAAAAAATAACATTTTTAGGCTGCTATTTGCAGACCACTATTATTAATTTTTTTGTAATTTTGAGAAAAATTTGAATTTTTTTGATTTGAAATTTGAAATTTGAAATTTGAATTTTGAATTTTGAATTTCGAAATTTGAAATTTGAAATTTTGAAATTTGAAATTTGAAATTTGAATTTTGAAATTTTAATTTTGAATTTTGAATTTCGAATTTTGAAATTTGAAATTTGAAATTTGGAAATTTGAATTTTGAATTTTGAATTTTGAAATTTGAAATTTGAAATTTGAAATTTGAAATTTGAAATTTGAAATTCAATTCCAAATTTGAATTTTTAATTTTGAAATTTTAATTTTTATAATTTGAAATTTAAAATTCGAAATTTGAATTTTAAATTTTTAAATTTGAAATTTGAAATTTTGAAAATTTTAAATTTGAAATTTTAATTTTCAGATTTGAATTTTTTTTTTGAAATTTCGCTGAAAAATAAAGATTTCAGCCCGATATTTGCAGACCAACTAGACAGAATTACGATGTTCCAATTTTCAGGCTGACCTAACGAAGACGAATCGAAAAAGTTTCTGTTTTAATGTTGCTGGAAATAAGTGCAGGAAGCTACATAATTTTTTTCAGATTTTTTTGACAAGTTTAAAATTCCGAAGGGTTTTACTAAACGCAGACCAATCCGAAAATTTCAGATCCTAGAAAGATGAGATCGACTAATGAAGAACGCAGAGAGGATGTTTGCAACTTGGGAGTTGAAACGACCGCCTCTGATACCAAATTGATGTAGGCCCGCTCTTTCGAGCGTTTTGGTGGCCGACAAATTAACGCGACGCTCTCTGACAACTCTCACGTCACACTCAAGCATTTAACATAGCAGCGGATCGATTAAAATTATTATTAGATTAACAATTACGTGGGGTTCGCAAAGCCCCTTAGATAATACCAAGGCGATATGCCAAGGTCCTCTCAAGCGAAAAGAACCCACACGGTTCGATCGAGCGTGTTGTACCAAAAGAGAAATCACCGAAAACAAACGATTCGGGCAAGGATGGTTCTCTCCCAACAAAATACATACGAGGACCGCCACGCCTCACGAACTTAAACGAAAATACGGTAAACAAGACAATAACTAAAATAAATTAAACCACGAAAAATCAAGCGTTACACAAGCCACGCAATTTGCCAATGCCACAAGAATTATCAAGGGAAGAGAAACACATAAAGTAGAAATTTTCGTTACCCAACCGGATGGGATGAGTCCGGTTTCACTCGACTAGAATCATTCCTTAACGGCACCACCGGAGATACGACGGAGGAAGAGAAATTCGTCGCCTTCTTCGTGTCACGCCAACCGGAAAGCTTTTACACAAGATAACTGTGGGAGAATCACTCTCTCCACGGATCCGCCGGCGTCACACCGAGGGGTTTGCAACCTTCTTCCAAGGAGTCGCACCGAAGGAAGCCGCGCCGGAGTCGCACCGAACGGATGGAGGGAGCAAGGGGGGGCGGCGGCTTCACACCACAAGCCAAGGGGCGGCGACAAGGAGGAATTCTCTTTGGCCGAAATTTCTCTTAGAGAGGAATTAGGTTTTAAATTTTCATTCATTCACTAATTAATCCTTCATAACATGGCTATATATAGCCTACACCACTCAATCTCCCTCCAATCAACATTCAAAATTCAAAATTCAAAATGAAAATTATGATGGTTATAAGCACCCATCATAATACAAGAAATGAAATAATGAAAACAACCAATGATGGTTATAAGCACCCCATCATTACATGACTTATTTAAATGCAATAAATATAAAAATGCTTGAAATAAAATTGCTTAAAATAATAAATTAAAAAATATATAATTATAATTATTTAATTTATAATTATATATTTCTATAAAATGGCGGCGGACGTCGAGCAAAACATGTGGCGGAGGTGGCGGTGGCGTCGCGGAAGAAAAGCCATCCTCGAGCTTGCGGCAACGATCGTCCCAATCCACAAACTCTCTCCGATGGGGATCAATGGCGGCCGCATCAGCAACGTCTCCATTCAAATTTACCGGGTCACCATCATCGTCGGAGGGAGGACGCTCCTTGGCCACATGTCGTGGGAAGTCGGCTCCATCAGAGATCGTCGACCGACCAAAGCAGAGGGTCTGACTAAGGAAGCTTCCGCCTTAGGGCAAGCTCCCGCCCAGGGGAGGCGAGAAGGCCCCAAGTAGGCCTTCAGCCGCGGTAGTTTCAAGACCGTGAAGGGCGCGAACCTCCCTGACAAGGGGTCTCGCCAAGGTTGGCCCGGGTGGGGGTCCAGCGAGAGCCTTCTCAACCAGGGTTCTCGCCAAGTGGGCCCACGTGGTGGGGCCCGGCGCTCATAAAGAGGATTATTTTACAATATATTATCCCGAGGTGAAATTACCCAAATGCCCTTTGAAGGACAGCGGGATTTGTCTATTGGCAGACCCCTCAGGGGTATTTCAGTATTTTTAGGTCAAAGGAAGACTATAAAAAGACCCATGAGGGCTCTTTGGAAGGCAAGTTGATCATTTTCCTCTAGCCCTAGTGCCTTCTGAAGAGCTCCCAGCCCAGCATTCGGCTTTGGAGGGGAAGCTCTCAGAGATCTTCGGGTGTGTGGTGGGACCTCCCAGCTGAGGCTTTGGGTCAGTGTTAGGGCCTTAGCAACCTGTCAAGGGTCGAGGTTTGAGAGAAGTAGGCATTGACTGCGCTTTGGTTCGTGAACATTTGTTGAGGTCATTTTTGGCTTCAACAACACGGCAGCCACAGTTTCAACTGAGGAGGATGACGTCATTATTGTTGGAGACGACGTCACGGCTGCACTCTCGTGTGACGATCGATGCTGGATCGTTGACTCTGGAGCTTCTGCACATGTCTCCCACAACAGGGAGTTATTTGCCACTTACACCACTCATGACTGCGGGGTGTTGAGGATGGGCAATGGGGATACGTCCAAGGTGCTTGGGCGTGGAGACATGAACTTGAAGACGAGCACTGGAGCCCTACTAGTTCTGAGGGATGTGCGACATGTGCCAGACATCCGCTTCAATCTGATATCTGTTGGCAGACTTGGAGATGAAGGACACCTGAGTGTCTTTGGAGGAGATTTCTGGAAGCTGATCCGAGGATCACTTGTGATGGCCAGGGGTTATAGAGATTCTGGCTTGTACTACATGGAGGGGAGGCCTGAAGCTGTCAGGCCAACTCCGTCAGGGATGAGGCATCCACTTCCTTATGGCACAGGAGGCTGACACACATTAGCCAGAAGGGATTGGGATGCCTGGCGAAGAAGAAGCTGATCAGTGACATTTCTGACGTTCACTTGGAGAGGTGTGACCACTGCATGGCTGGGAAACAAAACCGGGTCTCATTCCACAGCCACACATCCACTAGGAGATCGGAGTCATTGGAGCTTGTTCACACTGATGTGTGCGGACCACTGAAGGTCCAGACTAGAGGAGGGGCATCATACTTCGTCACTTTCATTGACGACCATTCGAGGAAGCTTTGGGTCTATGCCATCAAGACCAAAGATCAGGTACTCAATACTTTCAGGAGATTCCACGCTGAGGTGGAGAGACAGTCTGGGAAAAGACTGAAGTGCATTAGGTCCGACAACGGGGGAGAGTATATTGGTCCATTTGACGAGTACTGCAGGGACCATGACATCCGTCATGAGAAGACCCCGCCCAAGACGCCATAGTTGAATGGGGTAGCTGAGAGGATGAATCGGACACTGATGGAGAGGATTCGATGCATGCTATCTGAGTCGAAGCTGCCAGGGATGTTCTGGGGCGAGGCTCTTCTTACTGCAGCGCATGTCATCAACCTCTCTCCGAGTTCAGCATTACAGGAGGATGTCCCAGATAGGGTTTGGTATGGGAAAGACCCTTCTTACAGTCACTTGCGGGTGTTTGGCTGCAAAGCCTTTGTGCACGTCCCCAGGGACGAGAGATCGAAGTTAGATTCGAAGACCCGGCAGTGCATTTTCTTGGGGTACGGCTACAGTGGAGAGTTTGGGTACAGGTTCTTTGATCCAGTTGAGAAGAAGCTTGTACGTAGTCGTGATGCTGTTTTCAGTGAGGATCAGATTGTTGGTGATCCTGAGGAGACTGGTGAGATTAAGGTTGACTCTCCCACTACTGCAGAGTCGCCTATAGTTGGAGATGACGACACTGAGGAGCCTGTTGAGCCTGAGCCGGCACAGGGTACTGATACCCTTCCGAATCATGATATCACCACTGATGGCGATCCAGGAGTCGCTGAGGACATTATTGATGATGTACCTGCACCGACCCCTGAGCCTGTTCTACGGAGGTCAGATCGGGCCAGGCACCCGCCCGCTAGATATTCTACATCAGAGTTCATATTGTTGACTGATGCGGGGGAGCCTGAGAGTTATGATGAGGCTGTGGAGAGTACCGAGAAGCGTCAGTGGATGGATGCTATGCAGGATGAGATGCAATCGCTGCAGAAGAACCACACTTATGACCTGATGAGATTGCCTAAGGGCAAGAAGGCCTTGAAGAATCGATGGATCTTCAGGGTGAAGCAGGGAGATTCCTCCACACCTCCCAGATACAAGGCCAGGCTGGTAGTGAAGGGTTTTGGACAGCGACAGGGTGTTGACTTCGATGAGATCTTCTCTCCTGTGGTGAAGATGTCGTCTATTCGTGTTGTTCTTGGACTTGCTGCGAGACTAGATTTGGAGGTTGAGCAGATGGACGTCAAGACCGCCTTTCTGCATGGCGATCTTGACGAGGAGCTTTACATGGAGCAGCCTGAGGGTTTCAGTGTCAAAGGGAAGGAAGGTCTGGTGTGCCGCTTGCAGAAGAGTTTATATGGCCTGAAGCAGGCCCCGCGGCAATGGTATAGGAAGTTTGACTCTTTCATGGGGGAGATCGACTTCAGGAGGACCACCCTTGACCACTACGTGTTTGTCAAGCAGTATGCTCCAAAGGACTTTATCATTTTGCTTCTGTACGTGGACGATATGTTGATCGTCGGGAGGAACACTGCACGCATTGCTGAGTTGAAGCGGCAGTTGAGTTCCACCTTTGAGATGAAGGATCTGGGCGCTGCGAGGACAATTCTGGGTATGCACATTCGCAGAGATAGGGGAGCCAGACTCCTTTGGTTATCACAGGAGCGGTACATCCGCAAGGTGTTGCAGAGATTTGATATGGATCAGGCGAAGAAGGTGAGCGTGCCGCTTGCAGCTCACTTCAGGCTTACCGCTGATCAGTGCCCCAGCATTACCCGAGGACATTGAGGCTATGCAGAAGATTCCTTATGCATCTGCAGTTGGGAGCCTCATGTATGCGATGGTGTGTACACGTCCAGACATTGCGCACGCCGTTGGGACCGTTAGTAGATTTATCTCCAATCCTGGGGGGGAGAACACTGGAGCGCAGTGAAGTGGATATTGAGATACCTGCAAGGGACGTCAGAATTGACTTTGAGATTTGGAGACAGTGAGCCAGAGCTATTGGGCTACACTGATGCTGATATATGGCTGGAGATGTAGACTCCAGGAGGTCGACGTCCGGTTACATGATTATGTTTGCAGGGGGAGCTGTCTCGTGGGCGTCGAGACTACAGAAGTGCGTTGCACTGTCCACTACGGAGGCTGAGTTCATTGCGGTTACTGAGGCTGGGAAGGAGTTGCTTTGGATGAAGAGGTTCATCAAAGAGCTTGGTTTCACTCAGGGACCGATACACTCTCTTGTGTGACAGTCAGAGCGCTATCCACCTGGGGAAGAACCCCACATTTCACTCGAGGTCGAAGCACATCGACACTCGGTATCATTGGATACGAGATGTCCTGGAACAAAATGAGCTTGATCTTCAGAAGGTTCACACGGATGATAATGGGGCAGACATGCTGACCAAGACGGTGCCAAGGGGGAAGTTTGAGCATTGCGTTAGAATCGCCGGGATGGCGGTTTCTTCCGCCTCGATGTGAAGGGGGAGAATTGTTGGGTGTGGTTCTCATCCGATGCGGAGAAAACCACCGAGTTTATGTGTATCGAGTCCTCGTAAAACGTTCTCGTGATTCTCACCCGATTATGCGGAGAAATAGAAATTTAATATATATATATATACAAGCATGCAGATCACGCTTTGTATATATATATATATATTATATATATATTTATTTATATATTTATATATATATAGATATATTAATAGAAAGCATGATTCACGCTTTCTATTAATATATAGATATATTTATATTTATATATATATATATATATGGAGATGCAGAGAAGATTGACAGATACAGCAAGCAGAAAGCAAAGGAAAAAAAGGAGAGGCACCGTAAAGTAGCTCCGCCATCGCTATTGCCGCCGCGTTCTTGAAACGCCATCGCCGCGTTGTTAAAACGCCGTCATTGCTGCCTTTGTTTGGAGGCCGCCGCCACCGCCGTTGCTTCAGGAGTTCGGGCGTCGTAGTACGACGTTGACGTGATCACGCTGCACGAATCAAGAAGGTTCACTGGAGAGGATTTCTTAAATCCGCCATTTGTTCCGATTTGGTATTTTGTATATTCGTGTAGCGACATGGTGAAGATCCTTTGTGGATCGAGGAGGGAAAGCCTGTAAATTTTTGCGTGTTTTTATACACGTTCTAGTGGAGGCTTTCCGGGTTGGACTCCGATCGTCCCGTGGTTTTTCACCCATTGGGTTTCCACGTTAAAAATTCTTGCGTGCTATCTTTATTTTATTTTGTATTTGTGCCGCTAAAACGGTCGTGCAGGTGCTCGCGCTAAATTATTTTGCAGGTGCTCTGGTCGGGTTTGCGTGCTCTCAAACCCAACATTTTGCTCTCCTATAATCGTCTAATCGTAGATTATTTGTGTTTTCCAACTTCGATCGACAAAGCAACCTGCGTGATCATGCAAAACCCTCTCCGATTTAGGGTTTCCCCAAGCTTAAGCGCTGCTAAGTCTCCGTCCCCGCGTGATGTCTCCTCTCCCCTCATTTTTGAGTGAAGTAAATCACTAACTTTCTCGTGCTTTAGATTTTGTAAATAATACCACGTGCTATCGTAGAATTTCCGTCATGTCAATATTAGTTATGTTTGTACTTGATCATGTGCAAAATAAGATTTTTGGTTTTTTGCTTGCGTCACTTGGCCACCTCCGTCAGATTCTGCTTCAGCTTTAAGGCAAGTAGAGATCTTTCTCTCTTACAAACAATGAACTTCAATTACTTGGTCTGTTCTTATGATTATACGAATTCACCCTTGATTATTTGTGTTGTCAAATGAATTGAAATATCGAATGTCTAATCTGGCAAGTTAATATTTTAGGGTTAATATATTTGAAATGTCATGAGATTGTGACCGCATATAATTTTTTTTGAATATTCACTTAGATGGATGAATTTCTCATTTGATGTATAATTTGTAGTATATTGAATTTTTTGGCATGAGTAACAATGTCATAATGATAATTATTAAGGATTGTATGAATTGTATTAATTGGATTCATACTTATATAAATTGCATCTCATTCAATGAATTATTAGAATACCTATAGTTTTTGTGAGCATGTGTATTAATTATTATAATGGTAAGTGTTAAGATCTCTTGGTAGCAAATAAATGAATTGTGTTTTGATATAAAATGTTTGGATCTAACACATCTATTTGGAGATAATCGTGTCTTACAATGATTTAATCTAGATGAGTACTTGATATCTCAGAATTGATTCATGTCAAGCTTATCTCTGCGATGTGCTTGAAAAGTCTTCTTGTTATTATAACCTCTCGAACCTGCAAGGTTCAAAACTCACTGTTTAGTTTCTTATGTGTCATCAAATCTTTTTTCTTATGTTTATCTGGTTGCAAGAATTATGTAAATCCGTTTCATGATTTGAAGTTTCTCCTTTAATGTGAACTTGTTCCTGTTAGGATCGTTAAACTATGAATCATGTAATTTATTTATGTCATAAGTAATTTTTGAAAGGTAACGATTAGTTAGGGCAACTCTCTGCTTGCATGGTCACGACAAGCATGAACCTGTCCAATAAGACTTGTGTCTGACCCTGAGTGTGAACCATGTGCACCCCCATAAACACATACACACTTCATTGATTACAACTTGTAATATTATATGATCAATTATATGTTATGCTCCGGAGTAAGCTTAATTCAGATTATTTTTTATTTGACTCTTTTACTTATCTGTTTTGTTAGTTTTGCTTCATGAACACTGATACTCATACATTTCTACTTTACTTATCGTTCTGTATTTTACCGTGCTCTTGTTTATTTCAATATTCTAAGATTTTTTCTTTCTTGTTTTGAAATTGCTTAGCGTTCATAACAGCGCCGTCAGGTCCTCGAGCTCGATCAACTTTAACTTTCAGGTTCTATATTTGCATTTCATTTTTTTTACTGCCAAACATTTCTTTTATGTAATAATAATAATCAGTAAATCATGGACAACTGTTAGGTTATATTATATGTATTAGAATTTAACATTATTTGCATGTTCTTTTATCTGAAATTGACATTGCGTGAAAATCTGTATCAAAACTTGTATCATTGGTTTTATTAAAAATGCATGTGCACATGTTTCACACTAACATATTTTAAGACTTCTGCATAAAAACAAATATTTTTTTTTAAATAAATTATTTTAAAACTATTTTCAGTTTTCTCTGCTTCCGTCTTTGCAGACATAGTTTTCTTTCCGCTCATGCTTGTGACATCACGACCCGCCCGAAGCGCACTCTGACTTTGGTTGAGACGGGTCGTGACATTTTTCCTTCTTGAGAGCATATATTCCAAAATTCTCTAAAGCAAAACGTGATGCCACCGAAGCTCCCCACCTACTTCTATTCGGAACGCTCCCCGCCGACTGCCCTATTGACCCCCTCTAGGCTTGATCGACGCTTCATCAAGACATGTTCGACTTCCCTTCTTCTCCAAGTGCGATCCCTTCTTCTCCGGGCATGATCAAATCTTCTCATGGTAAGAAGTCGTAAATCCAAAATCCATGATTTTTCTTCCACCATTTCTTTTCTCATTTTTCGTTCTTGACCGAAAACCGAAAATCCAATAATCTATTGTAGTCATTATTCGTCTGACATTGCTTGGGAGGGGTAAGGAGGCGGTAAAATACGAGTAATGAACTTTACCATAAAGTACGAACATCTAACGGTTTGTGGGGGATGCCCATACAAATCTCATGTTCTATCATAACATGAAGGCTATTAATGGCGACCTGAAGGATGCTATTACCATTGCTCTCTACAAATAGAGGCGGACCCAGAGGAAAGCCCGAGGGACACTACCCATCCCCCTTAAGAATTTTGCAAAATGATTTGTGTATTTGGATTTCTCTTATCAAAACAATGATTTTTGACTTCTTATACATCAAAATCAGTGATCGGATGAGGGAGAAACGATTCATGTACCTCCGCACCTCCTCCGCAATCATTTTCCTCATCGCCGACATCAAACACACATTCCCGACCCAATCCCGTCTCCGACCATCCTCCGCAGTCACCGGAATCTAGGACGATGGAAGAACCGACGGCCGAGCTCTCTCCCGCAGGGTTCAGGGACAGCGAAGCCACCGGATCTTCCACCCCCGGTGTCAATTCGAGACGCCGGCAGAGGCGGAGCGTGGAGTTCCAATGATTTTTTATAGCGTCATCGGTACGGCCGGGGAGGAGGCGGGAAATGGTCGACCATTTGTTTCCGTACACGGCGTGTGCTGCGACGATCGCCGCATCTTCCTCCGGCGTGAATGGGCGGTGTTGCACCTCCGGGCTCAGCTGATTGTACCATCTCAGCCGGCAAGACTTGCCGGATCTGCCGTGTATTCCGGCGCCGATAAGCGTCCAGTTCCGGGCCCCGTGCCGCTCCACCAGATCTTTCAACAGGGAATCCTCCTCCGGGCTCCACGATCCCTTGATCCTCTCCTCTCCTCCTTCCTCCATCGTCTCCCACCTCCGATCAACCTATTCTTCCTCCTCCGTTTATAGAGAGACGAGATCAGGGAAGCAGGAGGAGATTAGTTTGTCTGCTTGCGGTTTAGGCGAAGACGACGATGATGATGAAATTCCAGCTTGCGGTTTGGTTGGCTCGGTACAGTGAACCGGAAACTGGTTCTAAATTAAACCAGACCGCCTGAACCGCGTGCTTTAATTACGCACTTAATGGCCGGTGGGATTGTGGGAAGTCGTCGTACGTGGGGATGTATTATTTGCAACGGCACCGGCGGTGAGCGTAGCGCGGTCCATGGCTTGTTGCACGGAGGGAATTTTGTTTGCGGGTGGACGGCGGTGATGAGGTCGTACGCTGATCAAATGGGGCCAACGCCGTCCACGGTGTAACGCCGGGCGACACCTTAACTGCGCCGGCCAGGCTGCCAGCTGGCTTGGAAGGACTTTCTCGTAAAAAATATGTCATGATAATTAGGGTCCGGGCTCCGGGGTCCGTTTTTGAGCGAGCAGATCAGACCGTAGGATATCGTCATTAACGGTCGAAATACATCTTTCGCAATACTTCTCAAATATTCTTCAAATACTGCTTTATCATACTCCCACAACACATTGCGAATACTAATATGCACCGCTGGATCTCGTGATCCTACGGTCTTAGGTGCACGCACACCTCCGGGAGGTGCGCATGCGCGCAAAAAATTTCTTGTGATAATTATGGGTGTTCATAAGCATTGCAACACCAGCTGGAGTCCCCAAATAGAGAAATTTGTGTCTGTCCAGGACTCGCGCATGAACCTCAAGCATTTGAAAATCGGACCGGATCGGATCGGCCGGTTTGATCGGTCGGACTGCCGACTGGACTGCCAGCCAGTCTGGTCTAGCTAAGCAGACGGCTTCATCCATGACCCTTCTGAGAATCGCGGAATCGGGCAGGCTGACCGCAAACCGGCGAACCGAACCCGATTTTTAAAGCACACCCCGTTCCAACACTAAATATAAATTACTATCTAAAAATACTCATTTATATATAAAATTATAAAAATATGTCAAAAATATATAACTTATAAATATGATGAAGTTTAAATAATTTTTATATATTTTTATTATTTATTATAATATTATGGCTTAACCCTGGTCTTATCGGTCTAACAGTTCGGACCGGAACTTCAACCTTTGTCTTCACCGATTTGATCTCGGTCCGAATTTTAAAACTTTCGTATAAAGATGTTCATGTTTCTGCAAAATTACCGGAACAAAATAAAAAATCTCAGATATAAATAGATTATCTCAGAGACAAGTACATTATGTCAGTGACAAGTACATTACGTCAGAGACAAGTACATTATCTCAGATAAATCTTGATTATCTCGAAAACAAATCGATTATCTTAGATATAATTGACTTATCATATAGACAAGTGTGTTGTGGGTCACCCGGTCTTTTCCCGGTTCGGAGAAATCGGATCGGCTTAACTCAGAATCGGACCGGACGCACAATTAGTCGAAATGAATCGCAACAAATGTCAGGAGGCGTTTTTACGTGAGTGAAAATCCAGAACGAGTGAAAAATAACGTGACTGGAACTATGTCAAGTCAATATCCATTAGCTTCTTTGAGTTTTACAGAGTTTGGGTTGATCTCGGAGTCAGGTCGCTACTTCGTTACAAGTGCGGAAAATGAGTAAAAACGACTAATTTCTCGGAGCCTTGATGGAAGCGCTCCGACCTTGGAAAGTTGCTGAGCTCGCGGAACCTGGGTGAGAGCATTCCGGCTGAAAAATTCTCTAAGTCCACGGAGTTTCTGATGGGGGCGCTCCCGTTGATGTGGAGATTTGATGGGAGCGCACTCGCAGAGGCGGTTGGTGTGACTTGGGGTGTGCTAGAGCCTAAGCACAATGAGGAGAGCGAAGAAAATTCCTGATCGAGTAGAGAGTCAGCCTAAGTACACGATCTCACCGGAAAATCCCAGAGCTCTCTCTTGCCTCTAGAGTTACTTCTCTTCAAATGAAGGCCCGATGACCTATTTATAATTTTCTGGAGGGTCATGATGGTAATTGCGTTGGGTAGTGATTTGTGATGGCGAATGGTATCGCTCTGTTTTGAGTGGCGCAGGTACACCGCCCGACAAGGAACGGGTCGCCACTAGCGCTAGAAGTGCTAGCATACCCGGTCCCACGGAGATTCAAACTCCCAAGCTTCGAGTCATACAACGGAACGGAGGATCCCTTAGAGCACGTAAACCATTTCACCGCGAACCTCTGCATTTTTAACGCACTCGATCTGTTGCTTTGCTAGGCCTTTCCTGCCACGCTAAAGGGCACGCAAGAACCTGGTACCACTCGCTTAGAAAGGGGGCCATCCAGAACTTTGCACAGCTCTCCCAGCAGTTCCAGGACCAGTTCATCGCAAACCGCCGCATCACGAAGGACCCATCTTATCTCTCTCGAATCCGACAGAGCTAAGGGGGAAACCCTCAAGGAGTTATTCCGAAGGTTCACTGCGGAAGCCAGACAGATCTCGGGGGTAGGTAGACCTAGAGCTTTTGCGCAGAGTCTTCCTCAGGGGGCTCCGGAGCAGCCCGCGTGCGGTCATCCCCGCATGCGCGTGCGGCCGCAACCGAGTGCGGCAGCCCCACACCCACGCGGGCAGCCCCGCACCCACGCTGGCCATCTCGTAACCGCGCGGCCTACCACGCATATGCCCCCCCCCCGCCGCGCATTGCTACGTCTGCCACCTCTGCGCTTGCCGCCTCTTCCGTCATCCTCTGCACCGACGCTCTTTGGTGTAGAAATACCACCAACGCCATCTCCCGCTTGCTTTGTTACTCACTCCCGAGTTAAGAAAAATACTTATCTTCTTCGAGGGTGGCATGCCAGCCACAAAAGCTCTATAAACTCCAAAGTCTCTACAATAGCGTGATGAAAGAGCAGAATGATCACCTCTAATTTATAAGCATTAGAGGGAGTCTCATAAAGGAAGACCACCAAATTTACAAGATATTTCTTGCCAGATTTTTCTGTCTCAAACGGACAACAAATAAGCATCAATTTTTTACTAGGGTCTCGCGAAACATGGTAGATAATTTCCTAACGATTGGAGCGCAATGGGAGAAGCAGGAAATTTCGCGCTCATCTCTTCGCGGATCATGACTCGCGAAAATTTGGGGGGATTTGATGGGGCTCCCCCTGAAATTTCACAGTCAAACCAGCAAGCCTGGCAAGACCGATTATGTGTAGCAGAACCACAAGCCCCTAGAGCACCCAAAAGAGAGGCCGAACCTGCACACACGCACGGCAGGGCCGCACAGGTGCGCCAGACCTACGCCCGACCTACGCGCAGGCGCGTGGGGCCAGCAACGCAGCCTGCGCAGCCTGATTCCAAGGGCGGCCTACGCGTGAGCAGCCGCGCACCGCCAGCCTGCGCGGCCGCACCCCGAGCGGCCTTGCGCTGCCAGCTCGCGCGCGACCGCACCCCGCGCTTGGTCGCGACCGCACCCCATGCAGTCATGACCATCACGTGCATGCTCCGCGCCCGCGGGCAGCGGTGGGGGCCGCCGCCGCCGGCGACCCTCGCCGTCCCCGGCCACCTCCTTCACCGCCGCCGACCACCTTCGGCCGCCATCGCTGCCTACGGGCACCCTGCACGGGCCGCCGAACTGTCCGGGTGGAAGGGGGCACTCTCGTCATTTTGGCAAAAATAGTGATCTAGGTGACCCTGTGTAGCCTACCTGGTCGAACTCTTCTTCAAGCAACTCCCTGACTTCTTTTCTGGTCATTCCCCCTACTACGTTTTCGGGGGGGGGGGGGCCTACCTGCTAGGGGCGACGAAGCAGTCCATTTTCGGCGGCCCTTGCTTGGCGGACGGGGTGTTCTGTACTGACTTCTTGCGAGGACTCAGAGTCCTCCACTTTTATCGCTCTTTGATTGTGGGATGGTGGCGGGGGTATGTTTACTGGTGCTGGAGCTCCCGCAGGTGTTTGAACGACGACGAGGCCTCTAAGAAGGGAGAGCACTTCTGCGTGGTGCTCTTCCATAGGCCTGAAATTTAAAAACCGAAACCGCAAAAAAACCGCAACACCGCACCGCACCACACCGCACCGTTTTCGAACCGCACCGCCTAGTTTTGCGGTGCGGTGCGGTTGCGGTTGTGCGGCGGTTTTGGTTATTGGAAAACCGCCCTGTTTGCGGTGCGGTGCGGTTTTTGTCTTGTCAAAACCGCACACACCGCACCGCACCGCATTCTTTACAATAATATTTTTATTTATATATATAAATATCTTAAAAATATAAATGTACAGTTATATTTTATTAATAGTATTGATTGCCGACATAACTCAAATCCTTTAGGCTCGGTAAACCAGCGGTCCAGCACAGTTATATTTTATTAATAGTATTGATTGCCATTTGCCGACATAGCTCAAATCCTTTAGGCTCGGTAAACCAGCGGTCCAGCACAGTTATAATACTTATAATACTTATAATACTCTAGATCTCCAGCACTGTTATAAACTTATAATATTACTCCGCTTTTTAGTTAGGTCACGACTCCGCCGCGGAACTCGGGAACGACGGGAAGGGCGGAGGCGCGTCTTCTCCGACGTGCGAAAGCATCGGGCCGACGGGCTCTGCGGCGGCCCTTGTCTTCTTTCTCCGGTGGGCTCCAGATCTCACGGCATCCAGCTTCTTCAGTTCTTCCCCGTCGACTCTGTCTTTTTTTCTCAAAGTTGATCCCTGCACGCTGCAGGTATGACGTTTTTGGCCTTCTTTCTCTTGCCGACCACGATTTTGGTCTTCTCCAACGTGCGATGATGGTCGATGGAGCATCCTATTAATTTTTTGCTCGATTTTATGATATTTAGGGTTGAGCATTCGAGTTCGTGACTCCGGCATTCACGCGCGAGGGCAGCTATACTCTAGCGACTTCCAAATCCCTTCTCCGGCGGGCTCAGATCTCACGACATCCAGCGAGCCTTCAAAGCATTTGAGTCCAGCTCTCACGACATCCAGATCTCACGACATCCAGCTGCATTAAGGAACCACCAAGATATTGGACAAGTTCTCCTGGAAAAGTTTCAAATCAGAGGTCTGAAAATTGCGTTTATGTTTGAAAATCGCGTTTATTGATTTCTTAAAAAAACAATTTATGGCCCGTGCAATAATTTGAACCTTGTGTGCTGTTTTTGAGATTAAATGGTCGAAAATCAGAAGTTGTATTATGCTCTCATTCAGCATTTGAGTCTTCAATCTACAAGATAAAAGATAAATGCATTCGGTTGTTTTTACACACATTTCAATCATCTTTACCTCTTCATGCATAATAGCCTAGTTTGCTCCATTTAGGCATCCAGTTTATCTAATGTGATTTTTTTCTTCATCATCAAAACAGGTCCGCTTTCTTACGAAAATATACCATCCCAACATTGACAAGGCAAGTATGGAATTATCGATTGATTTCTCCAGTTCGTCTGTTATGTTTCATTTCTTAAAGGAAACTTGTGCGCATGCAGCTAGGACGAAAATGCCTTGATATTTTGAAGGATAAGTGGAGTCCTGCTCTGCAGATTCGAACTGTACTGTTGAGGTGACCAACCTTTACCTTTTTTTTCGTTTTCCAAGCAGAGATTTGTTATGTCGCTCGAAGCATCCGGATGAGGATCAAAGTGGAATAACATTCTCGAAGCATCCGGATGAGGATCAAAGTGGAATCCCCTACCCGTTGCCCCTAGGTGGGTATAAATAGGCAAACCCTTAGGAGTTACTACGGGTATGGGTTAACCGTGTACCCGACACGACCCGTTAAGCCTCCGAACCCGTTAATTGTCCAAATATACACTAACAAGATTTTCATCATCCATCCTCAAGAAATGAATTATATTTTCATTAGCACAAAATAAGATGTTCTTTACATAATATAAGATATTCTCATTATTTCCAGTGTAATAGGATGCTTACTTCAAAGAGTGACAAAGGGCAAGTGTCCAAAGAGAAAGAATGTGTGGTTGTCAAAGCGATAGAGAAAATTGACGCAAAAAATGTTCATGAGGGAGAGAAAAAAGAGGATGTTTGTGGTGCTTCAAAAAAACAAAAAGTTGAGGAGCGTGAAGGTGCGAAAGTTAAATCTGCAGTGTGGGAATGGTTCGATAAAATTAAAGATTCAGAAGGAAGAGAGAAAGCTAAATGTAAACATTGTTCGAAAGTGTATGCATCAGATCCTAGGAAAAATGGCACTAGTGCTTTGAGAGCACATATGTTAACGTTATGTCGTTTCCGAAAGGTAGATAGCAATCAAAAAATGTTATCTTTTACGGAGAAGAAAGAGGATGGTATTGTTGTTGGGTCATTAAAAGCCATTAAGTTTGACGACGAGCAGTGTCGAAAAGCTTTGGCAAAAAATGGTTGTTGTTGACGAATTGCCATTTAGATTTGTAGAAAGTGAAGGATTTAGAAACTATTCTAAACAATTAGAACCAAGATTCAATGTTCCTTCTCGAATCACAATTGCTAAATATTGCACAAATATCTATGCTGAAGAGAAAAAAAACTAAAGAAAGAGCTAAAGTTAGAGAGGATTTATCTAACAACCGATACATGGACATCGACTCAAAGATATGGTTATATGTGTCTCACCGGACATTGGATAGACAAAAATGGAGATTACAAAAACGAATTCTTAATTTCGTTAATATCATTGATCACACGGGAGAGGGACTAGGAAATGATGAAATTATGAATTGTTTGTCTTCATGGGAGATAAAAAAAATCTTCACAATTATCATGGACAATGCATCTGCTAATGATGTGGTGGCAAAACATATAACCAAAAAAAGTATTGGATGGAGAAGTACCATTCTTGGACATGAATTTTTACATGTTAGATGTTCTGCTCATATTTTAAATTTAATTGTGAAAGAGGGATTATCTGAATATAATGAATCAATTGAAAAGATTCGGTTGGCAGTTAAATTTGGGAAAGGGTCGTCTCAACGACTTGAGCGCTTTAAGAAGTGTGTTGCAAAATGCAGAGATAGAGTGTAGAGCATTGTTATGCCTTGATGTTGACACTAGATGGAATTCAACCTATTTGATGTTAGAAAACAGCGGTAAAATTTGAGAGGGCATTCAAAGGATTAGAGGATGCAACTTCATATTCTAGTTACTTTTCCTAATGGACCTCCTACTCCATTAGATTGGAAAATGCTAGCCTTTTTGTAAAGCTCCTCAAATTATTTTACAGTGTTACTTTGGAGGTATCTGGTTCTAATATCCGACTTCACATCTATTCTTTCAAAATATTTCAATGATGGAGCATGCTATTAATTCAATGTGTGACAACACTGATCTGGCAATGAGTAGTGTTGCTAACCGTATGAAGACTAAATTTGATAAGTATGGGGGCAGTTCAGAAAAAAGTAATGTATTATTATATGTTGCTTTTGTGTTGGATCCTCAGTGTAAGATTAAGCGCTTGACCAAGTGTTTGAATGCAATACATGACGCTATAAAAACCATGACTATTGTTCAGTTGACCGAAAGCACACTCACTCGCTTATATGATCATTATAATGCAAATTTCAACCATAATATTAGTCAAAATTATGTTGGTCAATCATCAAGCTCTACACAGTGTATGGACGTACACAACAAGAAAAATCTTAATTAGCAAGAAGCAAAATTTGTTGCTAATTAGCTAAATTCGTTGCTAATTTTAATTAGCAAGGAATTTAGAAACGAAAAAATTTTGTTGCTAATTTGATCCTAGCTAAATTTAGCAAGGATTTTATTCGTTTCTAATTGCAATGATTTTTTAGAAAGGAATTTTTTTGATGGTAATGCTTTGTATTTTATATAATTATTTGGCTAAATTAAAATAATATTTAAGTACAAAAAATTATTTTTAACTTGTACTTGTTGAGATTCGAACCGTAGACCTCTCACAAATATTTTCTTTACCTAACCAATCCTCCTAATGAACTAATTCGTTTTATATTTACGGTTATATATATATATATATATATATATATATATAATTATAAATTTATATTATTTATATATATGATTATTTATTTATACATATATATTTATTTATTTATTTATATATCATATAAATACATATTTTTATTTATAGTTTATTATATATTATTATTTATATATATCGTTATTTTTGTATATTATATATATATATATATATTTATTTATTTATATATTTTTTATGTATATATTTATTTATTTATCGCTAGTGCAAGGCGGGGAGATCGCGTGAGAGTACGAGTGACGAGCTCGGCGGGGGAGATCGTGCGGGAGATTGACGATCTTGGCAGGGGAGCATATATTAGAAGAGAATGGGGATATCGAGGGCTTCTTTAATTTGTTTAAGAACTTATAAATATATTTTTGTTTATTAAAGTGAGAGATGAAAATATTTGTAAGGAATTGAATATTTTCCCTCCATAAATATTTACTCTAAAATAATTAGTATAAAAATTTTGAAACGAAATATTTTGTTTCTATTTAGCAATAAGTATTTTGCAACAAAATAATTCGTTTCTATTTTGCAACAAATTTTTTCGTTGCTATTTTTGTAGGTAAAAACAAATATCACATACCTAGCTAAATTCGATGCTAATTAGCAACGAATTATTTAGCCTTCCTAATTTTCGTTGCTAAATAAAATTTTTCTTGTAGTGGTAGATGTTGAGTTTAGCTTTTTGGAGTACAAAAAAAAATGTGGTTGGATGATTCTGATGAAGAACAACCTAAAATTTGTGTATCTGAGTTAGCATTATATTTAAAGGAAGATACACTAAAAATGCAACTCAACTTTGACATATTGAATTGGTGGAAAGTGAACTCAACACGATTTCCAATACTATCTGAAATTGCGAGAGATGTCTTGGCGATACCAATTTCAACTGTGGCCTCTGAATCAGCATTTAGTACCGGTGGCAGAATACTAGATCCATTTAGAAGCTCACTAGCACCAAAAAACTGTTGAAGCTCTTGTATGTTGTCGTGATTGGTTGCGTTGCAAGACAAGTCTCAATGAGATAGAAGAAATGATGATCGATACTGAGAAATATGAAGAACTTGACAAAGGTAAACCTATTTTTTCTCTTTATTATTTGCATATTACATTCTAAATTAACATATTTTAAATTTAACATCTTTATTATTTTCTCTTGTATATTGTCTTTTTTTAGAGTTAGAAAAGGAAATACGGGAGAGTTCAGATAATCTTGAAGAGGTAGATGTTGTACTATGAGGACTTCGAAAGTACTCACGGAAGGAGAACAACTGTTTGGGAACTCGAAAAAGGTATATTTATCAGTTATGTTTGCTTGCATTGCTATGATTATAAAATTTTTTATGCAACTAAAGTTTCCAGATTTGAATTCACAAAACAATGTAGATGTTATGATTATATTTATCTAAATATTATCTAAAATTACATTGTTATGATTATATTTATCAGCTGTGTAGATGTAGTCTAAAGATCTCATAACTTATTTTAATTTTTAATAGTTATAACATAACATAAGCAAGAATACAATATAGCAAGGTTTGATAAATGTGCAAAAACCGAAACCGCACCGCAAAAACCGACTCCAAACCGCACCAATGTCAACCGCACCGCACGGTTTGGATGCGGTGCGGTTTTGTAAAGTCCAAAAACCGACTCTCTTCGGTTGCGGTTGCGGTTTGGGCTCAAACCGCACCAAACCGCACCAGTTTCACCCCTACTCTTCCATGCGGGTGACTCTCCCTGCGAGGGCGACATCTGGTACGGTGGTGACCTCTTCATACTGCGGTGCATTGACGAATGAGTGAGATTGAGCAAGGTCGTCGTGCTCCTGACGAGCCAACCTTTGAGTCGTTCGGGTGCTCTTCTCGATCATAGTCTTATTTCTCTGGTTCTGTAGTGTAGGGTGTGGTTTCTTCCAAATCTTTCATAGATTCTTGGGAACGAGTTCTCACAGATGACACCAAATTGTTGCGGTCTGCGACAGCGCTCCTGATAGATCAGACTAATTAGATTGTCTTAGCCATTAGAGCGATCAATTACGCAAGCAGTCACAGAATTGGATCACAAACGAGACACATTTTTTTACGTGGAAAACCCTCTGAAGAGAGTGAAAAACCACGGTCGGGACTGTGCCGACATGAACTCCACTAGATCGTTTTAGGTTACAATGCTTCTCTAGAAAAACCAAGGGCGAGAGAAAGAGACAACGTTCGGGGCGCGGGAGAATGCCTGCACGCTTCTGGATGATCACTGGCAGACTATTGGGCCGATACGACAGGAATTCTGCGGACGGTGTGCTCTGGATGCTAATGGTTGCGGATGATGGGCGAGCGATTTCCTACGAGCACCGAATTGCGCAGAGGGGATCGCAAGCAGTCTTTGACTTGGGAGCAAGCGTGTCGACGATGGACTTTGTCTTAGCGGCGAGTTCGGCGGCGGCATACCTGTGAAGGGAAAGGGAGAAAGCAAGAGAGAAAAACTAGAGAGAGAGAAAGAGAAAGAAGGATTCCGTTGAGATCCGGGTTCCGAAGTTAGATAAATGAGAATGAGCATGGGTCTATTTATAGGCTCGAGGAGGGACGACCCGATAATTTCCCTTGGTAATCGTCGTTCAGACCAATAGGAAGGCCCGAAAGTGATCACATAGATCACCATTTTTAGAAAAATACTGAGCCTGCCCCTGAGCTCAAAAATAGACCTGCCCAAATTCGGGAAAGGCTCAACGAGCCACAGAGGTGGTTACGCGCGGTAACCACCCCAACCACCCACTTTGTGGGAAGTTACGAGCGGCGGCCGCCCCCTATGCGGACGTTAGAGGGGGCGGATGACCCCTTGGAGGCTGGCCAAGGCCCCCGGCCGGCGACACACCGGCCGACCAAGGGGGCGGCCGACTGGCCAAAGGGGGCAGCCGACCGGCCAAAGGGGGCAGACGGTGGTGGATGACGGGCGGCGACGAGCGGCGACGACGGTAGTGTTGTTGAATGGGAGGCCCCCATGATTTCTGTTATTGTGGTGGGGATCATTGGGAGTGGGTTGACCGGTCAAACTCAAGATCTCCACCATAGGAGAAATTATGGGGAAGTGGTTAAATGCATACCCAAGCCTATAAATGGAGCCCCATCCCCATCAAAAACCATCAAAAATTATTTTCTATCATTATTTTGGTATGTTTCTTTGAGTGTTGTTTGGCTCATGTAGTATTCTTAATCATTGGTAGTATGTTAGGATAGAGACTAGTTTAATTATATTACTTTTGCATACAATAGTTTTGATGTTTTCTCTTTCATAAAATTTTGGCATCACATTTTTATTTTATCGGCATAATGATATTGTAGTCTTTTTTTCTAATCTAAGTGAAATAGCGTGCATATATGTTCGTTAGACGATATTATTAGACACTCACTTGCGAGGTAGTCTTTCTTGGTGGCTAGAACTTGCCTCTAGCGATTCTCGAAACATTTGCATAGGTTTGTCGTGGCTTTTAGATGTGATTTAGACCATCTTTTGGATCGTTTGTGACTGTTTGCCCACCTTAAAAATTTTACTTTGTTAACCCACTTCGGGTCTTTTCCTTATTTTTCTTTGTCAACTCAACCTCTTATTTTTCACCAAAGCCAAAAGCCTCATCCCATTATCACACTTAATCTTTGAGTTTTATTTAAATTTCATTTTGTGATGGGTTTTATTTTGAAATGAGGAGGAAATTTCAAACTTATATTTGGAACTTCTACATGTAAAAAGCAAATTCTAACAAAAAAAAATCAAATCAAAAAAGGATCAAGCGAAAAAAATTTTGTTGGCCGATTTGAAAAAGAAAATTGTTCATGACTTATGTTTCAAAATTTGAATTGGAGAAAATTTACTTATGCTTCATGTCATTTCTCATTTTTGGTGAGCTTTATTGTGATATTTTTTATAAAAAAATTTTCTTGGATTAGTGTGATATTTTAGCCATTGTTTTTACTTTTGATTTCCAAATTCATTATCATTTACCTAAGCCAAGTTATTTCCTAATGAAAGTCCTATTGATCTTTTTAAGTCATGACATTATACTTATGTAGTGGAGAGAGTGTGATCGGACAAGCCTATGTACACTATCATTGATGGATTTCTTTGGAGGTTATCTTGGAGTGTTTTATAGAATAATCGTAGTCTAGCAACATGTTGCTCAATACACTTGTTTTGATTGAATTGATACTTTTGTTATGTTTGTTAGTTTAATTTAATTTTGATGCCTCTTTGTTATGTTAGTAGAAAATTTGCAATCTAGGTTTATGCTCTAATAGTGTCTTTAAACTTTTCTTTATTCTCCTCTACCTTGATTTCTCGCCGCACTCATTGGTAGCATATTAGTCTTGATAGTTTGATTAATGTTTTGGGTTTCGTAACTAAAATGTTGGGTGGTGTAGCCTCCCCTATTTTCATTTCTATTTTTGCTTGGGGACAAGCAAAATGCTAAGTCTTGTGGAAATTTGATAACGCATATTTTGACTTAAATATGCTTATCATTATTATTGTATTTTTAATATAAATTATATAATTCTCCTCTTAATTATATTATAATTATCTTATTATTATTATTTTTATATTATTCGCACTAATATTATTTTGTTTTATTTTGTGACATGCTTGGGGGAAATTTCGGCACGATTTGACATAAAAAGCCCGCTGTCAACCTTATCGGAGAGAACAATCTCTTTCCGCCACTTTTTCCGAGATGAAATTATTTCATGCATGACCACCTTTCTCATGCATAAAATATTTTATTAATACATGTGCACTCTCTTTCTCTCCATTATTATTTCTTCATTTTAAATATTCATGGCCAACCCTTCAACTCCTCCATATATTTTATTAAAGATTTGATCATGACATGCCACCTCATCATGCCCTCTCTCTCCTCATATTCTTCACTTTAATAACTTCATTTTAATAATTCATGGATTGCCACCATTTTTTTCTCTCTCTCTTCTTCTTTCACCTCTTCATCTCCTCCATTTATTTTAATATTATAGCATGACACCACTCTTCATCTCCCATCTTTCTTTTTAATTCATTGCATTTAACCCTTTATTTCCTCCTCCACCTCTTCATATCACCCATTTAATTCCCCCAATCAAAGCATGCGGCTCTTCATATTTTCTTCTAGGTCTTTTCATGGTGGAAGAAGACATCAAGTTCAAGAGAGTTTGAGATTTTTATTTTTGTATTAGTGCTACATGTTTGAGAGCTTTATGTTAGAAGTTATTTCATGTTTTTTTTTTCTCTTCCCTAATATTATAATTTATCTTGTTTAATTTTGTACTTCTGTTCTTTTTTTATATTAATGAAAATGCAACTTTCTTTTTTATTGTTGTTTTCTATTCTACTATGCATAACTAATCTTTTAGTGCTTGATTTGTTAGTATTAGAATGAAAATTAAATTGTAATCTATCGTCTCAATTTTTTGATATTTCGTTTCGATTAATTTTTGGTGACGAGTTTATATTACTAGTATATAAATTTTGCTATCCGATTGAGTATTTTAGTTGGCCGAGAGGCTCGTGGATGCTTTAGATCTCTCGGAAATAAAGGATTCGTTATATTTTCTTTGAGAATTGAAAAATATCGCTGCTTTTGAATTTGTGATTAACGTTCATGCAATTTTAATTTATTTCAAGAGATTTTTTTGAAATATTATTAAAATTAGGCGGTAGTTGTTTTTAGCGAGCTTCTATCGTATTTTTCAATCCTCCAATCGAAACGGAATTTTAAGAATTAAGACGCATCTTTTATAATCGGATTCCCAAGAACACTCAATCAAGTGTTAAGTCTTTTTAAATCGTGAATTTCTCTTTCGTAATTTATTCGTCTTTGCAATTTTAAATTTTCAAACCAAAACCAACTTCTTCGGTAGAATAATAGTATTGGCGTGAGTAGTAGTACTTGACAAGCCCGTATCTAAATACGACCTTGATACTACGATTCGAATATGTATACTTGCCTTTTCGGGTTGTTAGTAAAATAACCATCAGTCGGCCTCGACGGGGCCGGCGCCTCCCCGGCCGGCCTCGCCGTAGGCGGCCAGGGAGAAGAGGAACGGCCGGCGCCGTCGGCCGGCCGCCAGGAAACCTGCGCGTGGGATCCCAAACGGCAGTTGGCGATCCCGTGTGCGGGAGTTAGGATCCCGCGCACGGTGGTTACGATCTGGTGCGTGCATGATATTCATGGCGTGAATCGGGCGCGGCGATCGCGCGTGAAGCGTTTTGAACCGTAACCCCCCACTTCGTTAGTGGGGGGAATGGATTTTTTGGCTAAACGCAACCCAGTTTGCCTATAAATTGGGTACGGCCCCATAACAGTTGAAAGTTAATTTGCTAACAGAAATCCTCCTTTTGACCACCCAGAGCCGAAGCCAGAGCCGAAGCCAGAGCCAAGGTGTAAAGTCTATGATTTATTCCTCCTCACCCCCTTGGATGACTACCCATCTTCCTCCTCCACTCCCCACAGTCGGACACCACATCCCTATTGTTAGCGGGCCACCCTCCCCATCCACCACAACCAACACAACCCATGCTCCTACATAACTACCACAACCACCTTCTTTTAGTACCTATAACTACCCATTAACCTCCATAACTACTTTCCCGGGCAATCCATAACTATCCCGCTACTCATAACTACCTTCTTCCCTTACCACATAACATGCTGCATCCACTAACCTCAAAGCAGTGACGGACGCAGAGATTTTTCTCTGTGTGAGCGGTGTATGAAAAATATCAAAATGAAAATATTATTAGTTTGAATTATATTAAAAAAAAAATAACTAAATGTGACATACAAATAAAATAAATGATAAAAAATGTGTAGAAAATATAATGATAAATAAATATGTTAAAAAATAAAATGATAAATAAATATGTAATAATAAAAAAATATAAAATGCATAGGACTTGAACCCATAACCATATAATTAGATATCATACACTCTATCAACTTAGTCAAAATACTTACTTGCTTAAATTTATTCATGATATATATTTATATTTTATATCTGTCAAATAAATAAATTGCATATTCTGCTATTGATAAATGATATTTTTAAAAATCAGTGTGGGCGACCGCCCACACTGGGCCCTATGTGGGTCCGCCCGGCCCTGCCTCAAAGTAATCACCTTGCCCCCATGTAAATAAGGCTAATTGGCTTCACCCAATAACCATAAAAAAGATGCTAACAAGTGCATTTTCTATTGGCAATCCGCTAACCAAAGCTCTCGAAGCATAGTCCTCTGGTTTTGAAGGTAACCAAGAAGCATCAAGTTTAAGACTGTTTGAAGGCCAAACTTCATTACTTCAACTTACATGTATAATACCTAATGGCAGAAATCACTGTGGAGGTATTTTTATGCCATGCTATGAAATATAAATTTACAATGCAACACTTAATATTTATGATAAGTACTCCTAAGAAAGATTTGAGTAATTAATAGTGTATTTAAGATCGTCTAACGATAGCTTTAGGCCTAATTCAATGTTTGCATGATTGCATTATTGTGCCCTTCTCATCCAATCAAATCTGGCAAATTTCGGCGCCCTAATCGCTCGCTGTCTCATCGGCGAGTCCATGATTTGTGGATTCCCAACATTTTATTTGATATTGGGCTAATAAATATTTGTTCTTTCATGAATCTTCAGTTTTGAATATTGTATCCATAATTTTACATAATAATAATAATAATAACTACTAAATTATCAAATTTTGACAATATTACAGCAATATAATGTTTGATCATATTATTATTTATTGAGTTTGGATTGAATCCGACTCTAATCCAAAAAAAAGACAATCTTCACCAACTAGCATCCGCCCGTTCGAAATTTTCTTGGGTGCGCAAACATATCATGATCATGATGCCATATGCTCTCTAAATCTTAATTTTTAACATCTAAAAAATAACTTTTACAAAAAAAAATTTACAAAATGTTATTTTTGGTATTTGTACACTTTTTTAGAAAAAAAAATTGATCGAAAAATTATGCATTATTTCGGTCAAATTATATTTTGATAAAAGTTATTTAAAATAATCGGTACAAATACCAAAAATTAATATTATGAATTTTTTTTTTGTTAAAATCATTTTTTATGTTAAAAATGTGATTTAGAAGGAATAATGCACCATGCTCATGGTGCTTTATCCGCACCCAAAAAATTCTCCCCTGTAGCTGTAGCTGGAAATTTTTTTGGTGTGCATGGAGTGCCCACATCTAGGTGCGCCAAGAACTTTTTTATACACTAAATCAATTTTTTTTATATTAAAATAATCATAAAATATTAATGTTCTTATATTTACGCTCATTTTATACATCATATTACCCATATTCTGACCGTAAATTCATACATTATGGCTGTCAAATGACATTATGACCGTAAAATGAAAATACGTCCATAATACATGATTTTACTGTCTGAATATGAGCAATATGATAGTTAAAATGAGCGTAAAAATAAGTACATTAATATTTTATAATTTATTTTGATATTTTTTTTTAAATTGAAATAATCGATTTAGTGTATAAAAATAGATGTGTGCTGTGCACCAAATGTTTTTTCCCTGTAACTGAATCCTCAATCCCTGCAGCGCCTCAAGCACCATTCCTCCGCTTTCTCCGATAATCCCAGGGCTTCTCCGGATTGGCTTGAGCCCATAAGCCAACGCGGGCCTCCCGCGCTTCCTTCTCCCACTGCACAAATCGCTTATTAGAACGCAAAAACAAACGTGGAATATATCGATCGCGGCGATTCTAGGTCAAAGTTAATTGGGACTCACGGCGGCGAGCTCGGGCCGTTTGTCGTAGGCGGTGTAGTGCCACGCGAAGCCCTTTCTCAGCATCGACTCCTGCATGCGCGCGGGATATTATATATTCAGATTTATTAATTCAACGGCGGCGAGTAAAATATATACGACGGCCGGCGGCGGCGACTCACCTGCACGAAAGTGCCGTTGCAGTAGATATCTCCGACGCTGCGGCCGTATTGATCGGTGTCGTAGACGTAAACCTTGGCTCGTTTTCCTTCCATCATCTTCACCAGCTCCTCTTTAGCTTCGTTTCCGTACGGCATCGGAGTTCTCCGGCGCATCGATTCCCCTGCACAAAATTAGGTTTTTGTCCACAAAATTAGGTTTTTGTCCACTGTCAATGAGAAATTTCACTCTCAAGAGTTAGGTAAATTTTTTATGTTTGGAGGGATAGTTTTGTCTATTTTTTTGGCTTTATATTTTTGACGGTTGTTATTGGCAAATCATGTTTGTCTATTCACATATTTTAGCTATTCACAGCTCTAAAGGAAGTAGACAAACGTGATTTGTAAATAGATAAATGTGATTTGCGAATAACAACCGCCATATTTTTTACTATTCTGCTGAGTTCTTCTAACTGTTTTACCGTGCATTGTGTCAGGATCCTCTCCATTTATGACGAAATGGAGGGGATCCATTTCGTCACAGACAAGATCTTTTACTTTTTGATCCAACAGGTTCTCTTTTTCCCAACCTTTTATATTTTTTTAATTCAAAAATATCGTGTCCACTAGATTTTTTGGGGGACTAATCCTATCCAGTAAATATGAAATGGATCCCTTCCATTTCATTTGAAATGGAGAGGATCCCGATCCGTTAGTTTGTGGGGTGTTGATGTTGTAGCAGTTTGTTTGATTGGAAGTATTAATATCAAGTAGTGTTATTCCTCTTTTTCCCTGTTGTATTTCTGAGTTGCTGCAGCGAGGATTGCGGAAGTTCGCATTGCAGCTGCGGAAAAAGTTTCATTCTCTTTTTCTCGTGAGATTTTTTTCTATCATTGTTTTTCTGATGTGGATGCATTCTCATTTGATATAATGACGAAAAAAATTTTTATTAAAAGGAAAATATAATAGGAAGATCGAGATTAACAAATCATTCCAAGGATCGGCAAGAAATATAACTGGACCATGAAATCGATGCTATCCATTTCACTCCAAATGGAGAGGATCTCCATGGCCATTTGGCGTGACGGTTTTACTTCAGTGAGTTTTGAAAAAAAAATTGTCACCGTCATAGAATGTATGTTTTCTACAAAGAAAAGAAAACTAGTTATGAACATGAGAGTAAATGAAGTTGTTTAGGTGAGATTGTGCGTTTACGAACGGTGTCTCGTAACAACCATGCTTGCGGCCGCTATCGTCGTGCCAATCTGAGCCTTAATCTCAACCATAATTTCCTGGAGCCACAATCGCCCCAATCTACCAATTTTGCTCCCCAAAATTTTACAAATATCGGAGTTCAAAAAGCAATCCGCAACAAAGATGAATTTTCGCTATCAGAGCTTATGTAACACGCGGCAATGTATTCATAGATGACATAAATTAAAGTGGTTTTGAACTCAAGAAGTTTGAAACAAATTAAGGCTCCGTTTTGGAGGATTTAGGTCAAGCGATTACGATCGCATGAACCAGGCTTTAATTAACGGAGCCTAAGATTCAAAATTTTGATTTACATTCTTTCATACCTTAGCCTTATGCGGTATTTTCTTGCCAGGGTTTCATGGCCTTTCCGGCCTTCCACAACTCTGCACCAAAAAGATGATTTCGAGCAAGTAAGAATTTGTCGGCGACACGATGATATGTTGGGAGGTGTGTTCTCGCTCTTTCTATCGATATCTCCATACCTGTATCCGGCATCGGTGATGATTTTATGTTGTGTTTTTGCGGCCTTGAGATCATTTGCGGCCTTGGCCTTGGCTCTTGCGGCGGCGGCCTTTCGCACCTCTTTAGGTACAATCGACGACTCCTTACGGTCGGCTGCGTCCACGTAAACTGTGACGGTGTCTCCGTCGGCAATGGACTTGAGATCAAC
Source organism: Platanthera zijinensis (assembly GCA_039513925.1). Lineage (NCBI taxonomy): Eukaryota > Viridiplantae > Streptophyta > Magnoliopsida > Asparagales > Orchidaceae > Platanthera > Platanthera zijinensis. The sequence goes on from CM077082.1 coordinate 19,242,838, forward strand.
CTATTTTTAGCACGCAATCAATTTTGTGCATGTTAGCTTAATTTTGATTTTCTTATACCTGCCATAAATAACTATAATAATTTTTTTTCTTCAGATTTTTCGGTATTCTCACCGGGAGGGAGTGCAGTATGACTTTTGCCCCCTCAGGTTTTGGCGGCGGTGTGGTGGAAGGTACTTCTGCGGCGGGCGGGGAAAGTGGGTCCAGTGGGAGCCCGTAAAAAGCAAGGAGCCCCTGAAACAATATATATAATACATTTAAATTAATTATGAAAATACAAAAAACATAACATAGTGCTGATAGCCTGATAGTACTCGATTATTAATATTTAAATTTAATTTTTGACCCATTTTTACAGCTGCCCCCTTTCCTCCTCTTCACTCCGGTGAACCTTCTGCCGAGGCTGTACGGTGCCGTGGCGGCGGAATGGGAGGGGATGGCTCCTATCGCAATCTCCTGCAACACAGTCATCGTTTGACGGAGGCAAGATGGAGCGAAGTTTCTAAAGTCATGAGTTCCATGCAGCTCAATTGGTGATGATGAGCGGTTTGAAGGCTCCTTATCAAGGAGGTCTCGGGATCGAATCCTGGTCTCAACAAAATGTCGCACCCGAAAAACAGGCCGTGCGAAAATAGATTGGGGGTTGCATGAGCTGCAGCCCGGGCGATCTCAGTGGAGCTTCACGCATATGTGCCAGTCCTGGATCACGACAAGAAGGAACCCAGAGAGAGACAGGTGGACGTTGGTTTATTCCTTCACTTTGAAAATGAGAATTCCCCGAGTTGTGAATTTCTTCACAAAATCGTGTTTTCAGAGGAATATGAGAAACAGGGGAAACAAAAATTTAAATATTGAGCAACCAACGAGCTGGCCAATCCATCTGGTGATATTATAACTATCAAAAATTAAATTTAAATATTAATAATAGGGTGATATCAGCGTAATTAGGGATGTTATTAACATTGCTCTTAATTTATCTACCAGAAATAAAATATTCATATTTAAAATAAGAATTTATATGATTCGTTTTTAGAATGTCATATCTTCTTTTTGTATAAAACAACAACAGTCAAGTTTTTATTCACTCCCTATATGGATCTTTTGTCGTCATTCGCTCTATCTTTATTCGCTCTCGTATATCATATATTTTTTTGTATATTAATTTTTAAAAAATTAATGCACTTTTTTTTAATGCTATGTAAGTTTAAAAGCAAAAGGAATTTTGATTGATAGGGAATACCAGGGTGGAAAAACAAGTATTTAGTGCACTTCGTAGAGAATGTTGGTGAAATATTCTTGGTGTAAGGCTCAAAACCTACCTTTGTAGCATTTTTTGAAATATCAATTTGGTATTTTTATTAAAAGAATACTTGATTTAAAAATAAATCCAATAAATACGATTAATTTGATATATAGTATAATGGAAAACCCTATGTTAAAACTATTATGTATATATAACATAGATACGAAAACTCTCGATGAGATGATGCATAGATTATTTGTAATCCCTATTGAGCGGGTTTGCATTCAATTTTCTTGACACTTCTTACCAAAAAGATTGTTCGCCTGAAAAAAGCAATCTTTCTCTCGTTTTGTGATGGGCTCACCGCTTTGATTGCGTAGAATATTACGACATAACTACTTGTACTAAATATCGCGTGGAAACCCTAGGCAGTACATTTCTCCTATATGCTGAGGACTCAAGTCTTTTTAAAGCTCATGCCTTAAACCTTTTGATGGTAATCCAATATGCCTTATTCCTCTTGACATTTGACTACTAACTGAATGACATAGTGTGGAAAAAGTTTCTTCTTGATGTGGAAGGCAATGACACTCTCACTAATATTCTGAAATCTTCTTAGGCTCCGTTTGGGAGGACTTATTTTCAACGGTCAAGCGGTTACGACCGCATGAACCGGACATTAATTAAGGTCTGGTTCATGCAGTACGTCGTAACCGCTTGACCAGTGAAAATAAGTCCTCCCAAACGGAGCCTTAGAATTGGTGATCACTCCAGTACTAACCTTGCACAAACCAGTCTTCTTACAATCTCCTTGGAAGTTATCAACACACTCGATTTTGTAGAGTGGTTGCACATGCCGAGAGTGATCGTGACAAAGTTTATAGTATTCTTGACACTAATTTGCGGAGCGGATGACCAGATATAGAGTGAGAGGCAACATACACCGATATTCATATTCCCAAGTAAATATGCATGCAAATTGAATCTCAATCAAGATGAATTACCATCATCATTCCAAAAAAAAGTCCTCGAACATGCATCTAGATCGGTTTTTGCATGCTTGATGTATGGCGATCACTCTCTCTGAGCTAGGCTGACTATTTAAGCATCCTTATGAGGAGAACAATGTTGTAAATGTAGGATGTCGGTGACATATCAGATTGAGTTTTTAAATATCGCATGTTGAAAGTCGATCAAAAACATGTGAGAGATATTATAAAATATATGATTTTCATACTTTCTAAATAATAATTTTTTATATATATATACTTACTATAATTATATATTCAAATATATATATATATATATATATATATATATATATATATATATATATATAACAAATAGATGAAAAATGAGTCATGTTAAATATACAAAATGATAAATTGTAAAATATATTTAATATTATACAGTTGTTTTATATTGACAATAATAATTAGTTTATTGTAAGAAAAAAAGATTAAAAAGTTAAATAACTTTGATTGATTACAAGTCTTTTCAAATTTATAATTCTATATAAAAAAACATACAAATAATCAACTAATAAATATTTTAAATATTTTCACATGTATTGTAATATGAAATAAAAAATTGTGTGAAATGATTATACAAAACTAATTATAGGAGTAAAATGTTACAAAATTGAAACAATAAGTAAAATTTATCTAAATATACATAATATAATACATATAAGTGATTTAAACATATACTGATAGTATGATAATATAACATGAAATAAAATAATAGACGATATATTTAAAAATCATGTCGATCGATATATCAAAAAAATCCAGAATTTTCGACCTATATTTTACTAAAAAACATAATTTTTTTTTTGTAGAAAAACATATTGTTGAAACCTGAAATTGGTCTTTTGTGAAGTTCGGGATCCCAAAGAACGGGTGGTCTCATACTTCTCTCAGGCAATCTCACTAGACCAAAGGTTTAGGAAAATGGGAACAAAACCAACATCCCAGCTAGGAGGTCCCACCTCACACTCAGAAGATCTAAGAGAGCTTCCCCTCCCAAACCAATGCTGGGCTTGGGCACCTTGGAGACGCTCACAACTTGCTCAAGACAAGCCTGAAAAGAGAGAGAAGACCAAAAACCATCCCTTCAAAGGTGCCCCTCACGTCTATTTATAGATTCCCAAATCTGGTCTGCCAACATCGTAACTTCGTTGTCCCGTTTTGCTATATGCAACCTAATTGGGTCTGCCAACAACGTAACTCCGCTATTCTGAAAGGTTATTTGCAGACCTTCAAGGGCATCCAAGTAACTTTGTCTCTGGACCCCACTAGGCGAGTGGTCCATGAAGACACCACTCGCCTGAAGAAGCGAATGCGGGGGTGAGCCAAACATTCGCCTCTACAACCCCTCAAAGGACGAGTGTAGGTTTCGCATGCCATTCGCTTGAATTGGCGAGATCATTTCCGCCTGCTTTGGCGAAAGACTTGTATCCCCTCTAGGGCGAGTGCGGGTCTGCCTGCCCCACTCGCCTACTTTGACTAACTTGAACCTGTGGATCATTGGCCTTGTCGAGAGGTCCTACTCAATGAATATGTGATTGTACACAATCCCCGCTCATTTCGAGCTAATTCTACGCTCGGAAAGAAGAGTCCAACCCCCGGTATTCGGTGAGTGCTTGCTGACATGGAAGAGAATCTTTGTTGGGTCTCTTCATGGTTCTATATATATCCCAGGACCTAGCCTTAACATGATACCATTTGCTCATTCACTGCTCATCCCCTGAGCTCTCGCTGCTCCGACAATGTTCGCTAAACTGACCTTGAAGCCGCTCTCGCAAGAGCTGCTGGATCGCCTTGCTGCCGCACAAGATAGGACCGGATCCAAAGCGTCACGCTACGCTCCATGGCTCCCGTCCAAGCGACCTGCAGATTCACCCTACCGACCGAGAAGGGCCAAGACGATTCGACGAGACCTTACGGCGGGAGAGTCTGCCTCTCCGACTCCAACCCTTCACCGCGAGAACCACGTCATCCTAATGGAGGTATTACTCCCAACCCTGGTTGTTGCCTCTAGAATCCCTGTCCTCTTGGCTCGTCTCTTCTCCTCTCCTCCTGCTGCCTGCTTCCTCCCTGCTCCCTATCTTCTCCTCCTCCCAATCTGGTCAGCTTCCTGGCAAAGTTAGGATTTGCTGCCCCCTCAATCTCCTTCTCCGCTCTTTCCATCACCTCTTCAACGCCACCCTGAAGAACCCTTCTCGGAACCCCAACGTGAAAGTCATCATCAGAGTAAACCCTAGTACTTCCTCCACGACGAGGACTTCCTCCTAGAATCTGTCCACGTAGCTTGTCAAGGTTTCTTTCGGCCCCAGCTTGACCGTGAAGAGGAACTCTGCGTCCTTCCGTTTCTTCGAAGTTGAGAACCTCAGTAGGAATGCCCGACACAAATCTACGTAGCAGTAAATGGAGCTAGTGGGAAGCTGGTAAAACCAGTCCCTTGCCTTGTCCTTAAAGGAGATGTCAAAGAGTCCACACTTAAAGACATCCGACATCTGTCTAATAGAAACTGCATCCTCGAACCACTGGATGTGTTGAACTGGATCATCCCTGCTGGTATAGTAGGACAACTCCATCTCCCTAAACCCATCTGGGACTGGGGTCGATACAACCAACTCACTGAAAGGGCTCCCGTCTGGGAGGCGAGTGGGGGGCTCTCGCATAGCCATCTCGCTAGTCAGGCCAGCACTCAGCGAGCTAGGGAAAAGCACTCGTATGACGAGATCCTGCCCAGCTCCCTTGCCCTCTTTCTCCTTCACGGTCCGCCTGACCGGCGCATTCTCGCCTAGAGTAGGCTACGCGACCACCGACATCGCTGGGGTCGAGCACTCGCCGCGAGTGGCGCTGAGCCAGTAGTGCAGGGTCTCCATGACTTCCTTCCTAACCTCGAACAAGCCCACCGTGGCCAAGGCTGGTGGGGGTGGCGAGTGCTCCTTACCGGACCCGCGTCCTTCCCCTGCAGTCATGAAACTAACTGAGAATGTTCTGTGCTGACCACTCTCCACGCTCACTGCACCAAAGTATTGAAACCTAAAACCAGTCTCCTGTGGAGTTCGGGGTCCCAAAGAAGGGGTGGTCTCACACTTACTTCCCTCAGACAATCTCACTAGACCAAAGGTTTAGGAAAATGGGAAAAGAACCGAGGTCTCAATTAGGAGGTCCCACCTCACACCTGAAAGATTTAGGAGAGTTTGCCCTCCCAAGCCAATGCTGAGCTTAGGCACCTTGGAAACACTCAAGACTTGCTCGAGACAAGCCTGAGGAGAGAGAGAAGACCAAAAACCCTCCCTTCAAAGGTGCCCTCTCGGGTCTATTTATAGATTCCCAAACTTGGTCTGCCAACAACGTAACTCCGCTGTCCTGTTTTGCTATATGCAGCCCAATTAGGTCTGCCAATAGCATAACACCGCTGTTCTGAAAGGCTATTTGCAGTCCTTCAAAGGCATCAAGGTAACTTTGTCTCTGGGCTCCACTGGGCGAGTGGTCCATGAAGGCACCACTCGCTTGAAGAAGCAAATGCGGGGGAGAGCCAAGCATTCGCCTCCACAGCCCCTCAAAGGGCGAGTGTAGGTTTCACTTGCCATTCGCCTGACTTCGCAAGATCCTTTTCGCCTGCTTTGGCGAAAGCCCTGTACTCTCTCTGGTCGAGTGCGGGTTTACCTGCCCCATTCGCCTAATTTGACTAACTTGAACTTGAGGATCCTTGGCCTCGTCGGGAGGTCCTACTCAGCGAATACGGGGTTGTACACATATTATCTTACCTTAAAAATAACACGTCGGGAGACATGCCAAAGGACATTTAAAAAAATAAAAGAGAAAGTTTCTTTTCTATAGAAAAATAAAGGATATAGAGTGAGCTCGAGGGTTTGCGAGTGGCGAAAGCGCCATTGTGTCGGGAAAATGTCGTGTTGGAGTACTATCGTGCGAGGCACCTTGGACCCTGCGTGCACTGTCACGGTTGGGATACTGTCGTGATCGACCATAGGAGCAGAACCTCATGCCTATCACTTGTATATATAAATTTGATTGAAATCATGCAAGCTAGCTAAAAGTTCATCAACTTAGGCTCCATTTAACACATCTTGGTGGCCGTCATAATCATTGTCTTGCCAAACATTTATTCTATCATAGTGGTTTTTAATCCAAATTCACCGTAGCAAAAAAAAGCCGCGGCAAATAAAAATTATATTTTATGAGGAAAAATTATTGTAAATTGTGACAATTTTTAATTTTTTAGTGCTTTTTCTCTCTCCTCATTCTGCTATGGTTGTTGGATCTGGTAATTTCTAGTTATACCTCGACATCTGCTTTCTGGTGCCCCTTCAATGTCTGAATGATGAACCTAGCCGCCTCCTCCGGCGTCTGCGGCGGCCGCTTCGCCTTCCTCCACGCCTTCCCAATCTTCGCATACCTGAATAGATTCAGATCCGGTCAGAAAATTAAACCTGATTAAACCAAATTCGCGCGCGTTTAATTTACCAATTCGCTTGCGCCTTCTTGGAGGAGACCACATGGGAGCTCAATCCGTCGGGAACCTTCAATCAAACAATTATTAATCCACAGAGATTAATTTATTAAAATCCTCAGATCTGTAACTCTGTTTAATTAAATCAAATTCGAGATTCCGACTCACTCACCTCAGATGTGCTCTCGAATTGGTGAAGATCCTGAGCCAGGGCGGCCGGCGCATCGCCGTGAAAACCAAACCGGTGATCGCCGGAAAGAGGCTTGAAGCAGCCGCCGCACAGAAATCTAACCAGACTATTGCCCATGGCCGATTTTCTCTCTCTCTCTCTCTCTCTCTCTCTCTCTCTCTCTCTCTCTCTCTCTCTCTCTCTACTCAAAGCGGGGGAGATGGAAGTGAAGATCGCAGGAGGTTAGGTTTAAGGAGAATATCTTTCGGGCTTATGAAGAAGGAAAAGGAATCAGGAAAGAATAAAAGTAGATCGCGGTGATGGACGGCTGTGATGGCAGCCCGGCAAAATACAGTGGGACAGGTGGAAGCGCGTGATTCGGTTGCGTCTTCGTCGGGTTTTCGGGAATAATATAGTGATTTAAGGCTGTGACACGGATGACGAGGTGGATTGCCGTGGAATCAGCGCTGTGATTATATAAATTTTTATTTATAATTGGAGATAATTATCATGGAATAAGATTTAACTAATCCAATTTAAATTAAATAAAAGTGTAATTGAACAAAAGATTTTTATATGAAAATAGTTATGAATAAAAAAAAGTGGTGATAAGATTGTATTCATATCATTTGTAGGCTATGGATGCTTGTTCATTATTCTTGTGCAAGCACAAATATGTGGATTTGTCACGTGATTGCAGACTGATTTGTTGTTGAAATTGTTAAAGTGAAAGTGAGCGGTCTGATTGGGCAGACCGTAGATACCGCCACTAGTTGGGCGGCCCGGTGTTGGCGGATAGCCGGGTTCTGGCTTTTGTTTTCCTATCTGCGGTCTGGTTCAGAAAGCATCTTGGGAGGTAACTGAGCGGTTAGTGTTGGCTAATCGCGACTGTCGCGGTCTAGGTTGTGAGACTGCGGAGTCCGCTTGTAGCTGATAGATTCTCTGGCTTGTATAGAGGCAGGTGGTTAGCGCGGATAACGGAGGCTAACCGCACAGTTCACTGTGTTCTGCTCACGCAGTCTGGAGTCAGAGTTTGCTGGTGTGCGTGAACTTGGTCACGGTTGTGCCAAGTCCATAGTGTTGTCTAGTTCGCGGAGACCGCTGGTTGCACGGTCTACTTTTGGAGTTTGCGAAGATCGCTTATGTTGCGTGATCTGGGTGTGGAGATCGACAGACAGCCTGACGCAGATATGGCTCGGGTCGTTTGGTTGTTAGCATTGTTCAAGGCAACGCGGACTGAGGTTGTATCTGCATTACCTTGTGGTCTGACTCTGGTATCAGCACTCTTGTGCAGAGTGGTGGTGCTTGTTGCATGATGACAGACGATTATCCTATCACTATGACGATGACCACACTCTCCTTGTCGTCTATAAATAGGGGTCCCCGACTCGTCATATATAACGAAAACAGTGAGAATTCATCTCGAGTTTTGAACTTGCGGTTAAGTTTTTCTAACCGGACGACTAAGTAAAATTGACTTGAACTGTGCAGGTAGTGCAACTAGCACCGAGAGACTAGACAACTAGTTGGAAAGTTTAGTGTGGAACAGTTCGCAGATAACAACATGTGGTATACAACAGGTCGTGGTTTAGGTGGCCTTAAGTCTCTTCCTTGGGGTTGTGGATAGTTCAAGTAGTTTGTCCGGTTCATCAGCGGGTAGACTTTTTTCTAGTTCATCATCATTTCAATAACAAGCAGTCCACGCAGCTTGTGTTGTGGATTGACGACTTGGCGGCTTCGGCAGACTGTCTTGTGGGTTTGTAGCTTGGGCGGTTTCTGTCATCGGATCGCCGGTTTCACTCTTGCCCGTAGTTTTTTTTTTCCCATTGAGTACATTGCGAAATCATGTCTCGCGATGCATATATTTACCTTGCCTTGTATCAATATTGCGACTCTTGTGCTTATATTATTGCTGATTTCTACTTGACTTCGATTTTGGTTTAGTGTTCAAGCGATATTGCTCAGCTTCTGTGAGAAATTTTTACATTTGCAGTGTCTTTGCTCATATAATTATATTTTTGAAATCTACCGCTTAAATAAGGGTGCAAGTTGTATTGAGCCGACTTGTGAGATCGTTGAACGAGCTTGAAAAAACTTGATTCAAGATCGACGAGCTCTTGACATGTTTCATTTTCTCAAATCGCAATAAAAAAATGCGACATATCCCAACAAAATGATATATAGGAATATTCAGATTTTCTTCCAGGCTATACTTTATAATAAATAAACACATGGATCCATCAGAAAATTTACCCCAAGCGTCCAAAACTACCGACAAGGTTAAAAATTATGGGAGGCACGGTGGGATTGCATTTGCACATTGAGCAGCTTACAGGTGCTAGTTAGGTAACCTGCGGGGCTTACTAGCGAGCTTCAAAAGACTGCTTACGATTAGGGATGTGTCGAGCGATCTGATGATCGCGGTGGTTGACCACTTCAGCACATTGACCACACTAACTAGCAATAAGGTGGCCAAATAATTCCCCAATTGGGATTATCCATCTTACAAATCAAGTGGTTGACTTTGTTACAACCTCACATACATCTTGACCATATTTTCTAACATTATAATTGTTGCAGGACGCCCGGTCTTTCTCCGGTTCGGAGAAATCGGACCGCCTCAGCTTGAAAGCGTACCAGGCACGCAAATACTTAAAATGAACTACAACAAATGATAAGAGGCGTTTTTACGTGAAAAATCTGGAAAGGGTGAAAAATCATGTAACTGGAACTGTGTCGTGCCAAAATCCACTAGTTTCTTGGAGTTTTACAGATTTTGGTTTGATCTTGGAGGGCGACAGACCTCTACTCCGTTACCGGTGCAAGAAATGAGAAAAAAAGGGCCAAGTCCTCGAAGTCTCGGAAGAAGCACTTGTGCCTTGGAGGGTTGTTGAACTCGCAGAACCTGGGTGGGATCGTTTCGACAGAGAAATTCTCTAAGTCCACGGAGCTTCTAGAGGGAGCGCTCTTGTGGTGGCGGTTGACGTGGCTCGGGGCATGCTGGAGCCTGAGCGGAGAATCAGCCTAAGTACACGATCTCGTCGGAAAACCTCAGAGCTCTCTCTTATCTCTGGAGTGTTTGTCTTCAAATGAAGGCATGATGGTCTATTTATAGTTTTCTGAATTTTCATGGTGGTAATTGCGCCGATGAGTGATTTGTGCCGGTTAATGACGTCGCTCCGTTTCGGTCAACTGGATCACCATTTTTGTCGAAATGACGGGAGTGCCCCCCGGGCAATTCGGGCGACCTGGGCAAGGTGCCCGGAGGAGGTGGCCGGAGACGGCGACCGCCGCACGTGCGCGCGTAGGCGCGCCCCGCTCCTGTGGCCCCCGCGCGGGGCGCGATCGTGTAGCGTGGCCGCGGGGAATGCGATCGCGTGGGGCGCTGCCGTGTAGTGCGATAGCGTGGAATGCGGTTGGATGGGGGCGCGACCCTGCGGTCCCACGAGGTGTGTTGAAGCCAAAAATGACCGAAGCCAAAATTGACTTCCGTGGAGTTCGACCCTTGGGGAAAGGGGTGACCTCACACCTACTACACTCAGAAGAACGTCACGGACCGAAGACTTAGGAAGCTATGAACTGACCCTCGGCTCTAGCGTGGAGGTCCCACCTCACACCCGGAAGACCTTTGAGGTCTCCCCCTCCCTAGCCAATGCTTGAGCTAGGTGCCTTGGAGGAAAGCCAAAGAAAATAGTGGCTAAGGAAAGAAAATGACAAGTCCTCCTCCAAGGCACCTCTAAGGGTCTATTTATAGTTTTTCCAAGTCTTGGGGGGAAAATGACCAAAACGCCCCGGGGGCCAAAATGCCTCCAACCAATAGGAAACCTCCACACCGGGGGGCAAAGAGGGAAAAACCACCTCGGGGGTAAAATGGTCCAAGGACGAGACCATGCCAAACCACACCCCCCTGGCCGGCGGTCTCGCCCGGAGCAGGCCGCGCGGGCGAGACCTCGCCTGACCGGCGGTCTCGCCCGGAGCAGGCCGTGCGGGCGAGACCTCGCCTGGCCGGCGGTCTCGCCCGGAGCAGGCCGCGCGGGCGAGACCTCGCCTGGCCGGCGGTCTCGCCCGGAGCAGGCCGCGCGGGCGAGACCTCGCCTGGCCGGCGATTTTGCCCGGAGCAGGCCGCGCGGGCGAGACCTCGCCTGGCCGGCGATCTCGCCCGGAGCAGGCCGCGCGGGCGAGACCTCGCCTGGCCGGCGGTCTCGCCCGGAGCAGGCCGCGCGGGCGAGACCTCGCCTGGCCGGCGATCTCGCCCGGAGCAGGCCGCGCGGGCGAGACCTCGCCTGGCCGGCGGTCTCGCCCGGAGCAGGCCGCGCGGGCGAGACCTCGCCTGGCCGGCGGTCTCGCCCGGAGCAGGCCGCGCGGGCGAGACCTCGCCTGGCCGGCGGTCTCGCCCGGAGCAGGCCGCGCGGGCGAGACCTCGCCTGGCCGGCGATTTTGCCCGGAGCAGGCCGCGCGGGCGAGACCTCGCCTGGCCGGCGGTCTCGCCCCTGCTTGGGGCTAAGGGGCAGGGGGGACGAGACCATGGTCTCCAGTCGACCCCGCTGCCCCCACCTCGCCCTTCATCCCGCCTGGGGCAAAAAGGGGGGGAGGCCAATTTTTCCTCCCCCTACTAGTATATTTCCATGCTAGAGCCAAAATTGGCCACCAAGAGTCCAAAATATCCAAAAAGCTTAAAAGCTTAAAACTGACTCTGCGCCTGCCGAAGGGACCCTACTCCGCGAATACGGGGTTGTACACAATCCCCGCTCTTTTCGAGGTTGGCACAAGCTCGGAAAGAAACGTCCAACCCAACGTATTCGCTGAGTGTAGCTTGCTCTCGCGGTGTCGAAAGATTATGAGGCCTCTTCCGAGGGGTCAACCTGCCATGCCAGCTGATGAGAGCCTGGGTGGCGAGACCTCCTCAGGGTAAAAGGATCTAGCCTCCTGGGGGGTCAACCTGCCATGCCAGCTGATGAGAGCCTGGGTGGCGAGACCCCCTCAGGATAAAAGGATCTAACCTCCTGGGGGGTCAACCTGCCATGCCAGCCGATGAGAGCCTGGGTGGCGAGACCCCCTCAGGGTAAAAGGATCTAACCTCCTGGGGGGGTCAACCTACCATGCCAGCCGATGAGAGCCTGGGTGGCGAGACCCCCTCAGGGTAAAAGGATCTAACCTCCTGGGGGGGTCAACCTGCCATGCCAGCCGATGAGAGCCTGGGTGGCGAGACCCCCTCAGGGTAAAAGGATCTAACCTCCTGGGGGGGGGTCAACCTGCCATGCCAGCCGATGAGAGCCTGGGTGGCGAGACCCCCTCAGGGTAAAAGGATCTAACCTCCTGGGGGGGTCAACCTGCCATACCAGCTGATGAGAGCCTGGGTGGCGAGACCCCCTCAGGGTAAAAGGATCTAACCTCCTGGGGGGGTCAACCTGCCATGCCAGCTGATGAGAGCCTGGGTGGCGAGACCCCCTCAGGGTAAAAGGATCTAACCTCCTGGGGGGGTCAACCTGCCATGCCAGCTGATGAGAGCCTGGGTGGCGAGACCCCCTCAGGGTAAAAGGATCTAACCTCCTGGGGGGGTCAACCTGCCATGCCAGCTGATGAGAGCCTGGGTGGCGAGACCCCCTCAGGGTAAAAGGATCTAACCTCCTGGGGGGGTCAACCTGCCATGCCAGCTGATGAGAGCCTGGGTGGCGAGACCCCCTCAGGGTAAAAGGATCTAACCTCCTGGGGGAGGAGCTAAAGGGCTTAGCTCCCACGAGAGATCAACCTGAACCCACCAGCTAGTGAGAGCCTGACAGCAGAATCATCTCGGAGCAAAAGGACTTGGCTCCCACGAGAGATCAACCTGAACCCACCAGCTAGTGAGAGCCTGGCAGCGGAATCATCTCGGAGCTAAGGGACTTGGCTCCCGCGAGAGATCGACCTGAACCCACCAGCTAGTGAGAGCCTGGCAGCGGAATCATCTCGGAGCTAAGGGACTTGGCTCCCGCGAGAGATCGACCTGAACCCACCAGCTAGTGAGAGCCTGGCAGCGGAATCATCTCGGAGCTAAGGGACTTGGCTCCCACGAGAGATCAACCTGAACCCACCAGCTAGTGAGAGCCTGGCAGCGGAATCATCTCGGAGCTAAAGGACTTGGCTCCCACGAGAGATCAACCTGAACCCACCAGCTAGTGAGAGCCTGGCAGCGGAATCATCTCGGAGCTAAAGGACTTGGATCCCACGAGAGATCAACCTGAACCCACCAGCTAGTGAGAGCCTGGCAGCGGAATCATCTCGGAGCTAAGGGACTTGGCTCCCACGAGAGATCAACCTGAACCCACCAGCTAGTGAGAGCCTGGCAGCGGAATCATCTCGGAGCTAAGGGACTTGGCTCCCACGAGAGATCAACCTGAACCCACCAGCTAGTGAGAGCCTGACAGCGGAATCATCTCGGAGCTAAGGGACTTGGCTCCCACGAGAGATCAACCTGAACCCACCAGCTAGTGAGAGCCTGACAGCGGAATCATCTCGGAGCTAAGGGACTTGGCTCCCACGAGAGATCAACCTGAACCCACCAGCTAGTGAGAGCCTGGCAGCGGAATCATCTCGGAGCTAAAGGACTTGGCTCCCACGAGAGATCAACCTGAACCCACCAGCTAGTGAGAGCCTGGCAGCGGAATCATCTCGGAGCTAAGGGACTTGGCTCCCACGAGAGATCAACCTGAACCCACCAGCTAGTGAGAGCCTGGCAGCGGAATCATCTCGGAGCTAAGGGACTTGGCTCCCGCGAGAGATCGACCTGAACCCACCAGCTAGTGAGAGCCTGGCAGCGGAATCATCTCGGAGCTAAGGGACTTGGCTCCCGCGAGAGATCGACCTGAACCCACCAGCTAGTGAGAGCCTGGCAGCGGAATCATCTCGGAGCTAAGGGACTTGGCTCCCACGAGAGATCAACCTGAACCCACCAGCTAGTGAGAGCCTGGCAGCGGAATCATCTCGGAGCTAAGGGACTTGGCTCCCGCGAGAGATCGACCTGAACCCACCAGCTAGTGAGAGCCTGGCAGCGGAATCATCTCGGAGCTAAGGGACTTGGCTCCCACGAGAGATCAACCTGAACCCACCAGCTAGTGAGAGCCTGGCAGCGGAATCATCTCGGAGCTAAAGGACTTGGCTCCCACGAGAGATCAACCTGAACCCACCAGCTAGTGAGAGCCTGGCAGCGGAATCATCTCGGAGCTAAGGGACTTGGATCCCACGAGAGATCAACCTGAACCCACCAGCTAGTGAGAGCCTGGCAGCGGAATCATCTCGGAGCTAAGGGACTTGGCTCCCACGAGAGATCAACCTGAACCCACCAGCTAGTGAGAGCCTGGCAGTGGAATCATCTCGGAGCTAAGGGACTTGGCTCCCACGAGAGATCAACCTGAACCCACCAGCTAGTGAGAGCCTGGCAGCGGAATCATCTCGGAGCTAAGGGACTTGGCTCCCACGAGAGATCAACCTGAACCCACCAGCTAGTGAGAGCCTGGCAGCGGAATCATCTCGGAGCTAAGGGACTTGGCTCCCGCGAGAGATCGACCTGAACCCACCAGCTAGTGAGAGCCTGGCAGCGGAATCATCTCGGAGCTAAGGGACTTGGCTCCCGCGAGAGATCGACCTGAACCCACCAGCTAGTGAGAGCCTGGCAGCGGAATCATCTCGGAGCTAAGGGACTTGGCTCCCACGAGAGATCAACCTGAACCCACCAGCTAGTGAGAGCCTGGCAGCGGAATCATCTCGGAGCTAAAGGACTTGGCTCCCACGAGAGATCAACCTGAACCCACCAGCTAGTGAGAGCCTGGCAGCGGAATCATCTCGGAGCTAAAGGACTTGGATCTCACGAGAGATCAACCTGAACCCACCAGCTAGTGAGAGCCTGGCAGCGGAATCATCTCGGAGCTAAGGGACTTGGCTCCCACGAGAGATCAACCTGAACCCACCAGCTAGTGAGAGCCTGGCAGCGGAATCATCTCGGAGCTAAGGGACTTGGCTCCCACGAGAGATCAACCTGAACCCACCAGCTAGTGAGAGCCTGGCAGCGGAATCATCTCGGAGCTAAAGGACTTGGCTCCCACGAGAGATCAACCTGAACCCACCAGCTAGTGAGAGCCTGGCAGCGGAATCATCTCGGAGCTAAGGGACTTGGCTCCCACGAGAGATCAACCTGAACCCACCAGCTAGTGAGAGCCTGGCAGCGGAATCATCTCGGAGCTAAAGGAAAAATGAGCCACCCCCCGAAACACTCTCGACCCTGCCAGCTAGTGTGAGCCTGGTATGAGGAGATCCTCTCGGGGGTTGGGAGCTGGGCATGTCACCTAAGCTTTTTCAATTCCAACATCCTCTAACGGGGGAAAGAAGATGGGTTACATGACCCCCTCGACTCTACTGGTCGGGGGCTAGACTCCTTACAATAACTTAAACAAAAAAAAAAGATACATGACTCTGCCGAGGCGAGACTTCTTCAGGGGGCCTGGGCCTAGTGGTTGCCATCAGGTTCCATCCCACTGGCCAGCTCAACCCTGCTCAGGCTCTCCATGATCTTCTCCATCTCCTCTGCCTTAGCCAACCAAGAGATGGTGTTGACTGCCGTGACGTAGCACTGCCTCGCCATCCTGGAGTCTCCCTTGATCCTGACTTGGATCCCATCTGAGTTGAACTTGAGACATTGGTGGAAGGATGAGGGCACGCACCGGAAGGCGCTGATGAGGGGCCTTCCGAAGATGGCATTGTAGCTGCTTGGAGCATCAACAATGACGAACCTGCAGTTCCTTGAGGTCCCTCCCAACTTCACCTGGAGTCCGACTCCACCTTCCACCTCCTTTCTCTCCCCTGAGAATCCGAACAGAGGTCCATCCGACGCCACTATCCTCCTTGGCTCCACCTCCATCCCCTCAAACGCCTTCTTGAAAATGACGTTGACCGAGCTTCCGTTATCAATCAAAATCCGGGAGACGGTGAAGCCTTCGACGGCTGCTTGGATGACCAGGGCGTCGCAGAAGGGATCCTCATGCTCTGGCATATCCTTTGATGAGAAGGTGACCCTTTCCTCCGGGGGAGGGGTCTGGGATGTCGAGGCAACGCTCCGCCGATACATCACATGAAGACTTGCCTTCCGAGCGGCTTCGATCCCCACCCCCCCGTGGATCACAGCTATACCACCTCGGGGGCCTACATCGACCCGGTCCTCACACACATCATCACCTCCTCCTTGGGGTAGAGCTTCAATCTGCTCCGGCTGCTGCTGGGCTGGAGCTCTCGCCCCTCTCACTTCTAGGAACTCGGGGCAGGTAGCCGTGGCGTGACCTTCCAACTGGTGGAAGTCACAGTACGGCAACTCTGCCCTGCCTCCCCCTCTCCCCTTGCGATTCCTCCTATCCCTTCGGCCAATCACCATCGCTTGCTGGGGTGGGGGCAGGAGTTGTCTTGGGGCTTGCCTCTGGAAGTTGAACCTCCCTTGGCCCCTATGATGGTTTCCTCCATCCTGAATGAGAGCCCTTCCTGGACCATGGGCAGGTCCTCCCTGCTGCCTCCAGCCTGGCTCCGGACCCTCCTGTCTCTGGAACCCTTGAGCTCTATGCTCCTCTCTCCTTCTCCCTTCATGATGCCTTGAGCCACCCTGCTCCTTCGACTCCACCTCTGTCAACTTTGCCAACTTCTTTACAAAGGCCGGGTTGGCTGCCTCCATGGCTATCTCCTCTGCCGCTCTTTCCATCAGCTCCTCGAAAGAAAGGGGGGCCTTCCGAGTCAAGCTCATCTTGAAGAACCCTTCGCGCAACCCCACCGTGAACGCCATCTGGAGGGCATACCCTGGCACCTCTTGGATGTCAAGGACCTCCTCCTGGAACCTGTCAACGTAGTGGGCCAGCGACTCCTCAGCCCTTTGCTTTAACAAGAAGAGGGACTCAGGACCCTTCTTCCTCTTCTTGGAGGTGGAGAAGCGAAGCTGAAAGCTCCGGCTCAAGTCTTCGAACCCGAAGATGGACCTCGGAGGGAGTTGATGGAACCAGTCCCTCGCCTTCTCTTTCAAGGTGATCGCAAAGAGGCGACACTTGAAGGCGTCCGTCATCGGCCTGATGGAGACGGCATCCTCAAACCATTGCAGATGCTGGACGGGGTCATCCTTCCCGGTATAGTAAACCATGTCTGGCTCTCTGAACCCCTCGGGAACGGGAGCTGAGATGATCAACTCACTGAAGGGTGACCCCCTAAGGGGAGCTCTCGCCACCTCCACTCGCGCGACCTGCTCGCCAGGAGGGCTAGCTCTCGCCGGGCTAGGGAACAGCTCTCGGCCTGGGAGGTCTCGCTCAACCCCCTCTACCATCCTTTCCTTCCCAGGTCTCCTATCCGGCACACTTGCTTCTCCCCCTGCTGGGGTGATCTCGCCTTGCCCCCTGGGAGCCATCTCGCCGAGACCACTCTGGGTTAGCTCGCCGAGACCCCTGGGAGCTAGTCCCTGGGGGGTGGGGGTTAAGCTATCAGCCCGAGGGGCAATGCTTCTAAGCATCCCCATGATGCCTTCGATGGAAGCCATGAACTCCTCCCTTCCTACAAAGGGTCCTGGGTTGGGGGAACCACCAAGGTCATCACTACCTCCCTGATCTCCAGCCATGACACTCTCCCAAGATCTTCTGTGCTGGTCACTCTCCACGCTCACCGCACCAAAACTGTTGAAGCCAAAAATGACCGAAGCCAAAATTGACTTCCGTGGAGTTCGACCCTTGGGGAAAGGGGTGACCTCACACCTACTACACTCAGAAGAACGTCACGGACCGAAGACTTAGGAAGCTATGAACTGACCCTCGGCTCTAGCGTGGAGGTCCCACCTCACACCCGGAAGACCTTTGAGGTCTCCCCCTCCCTAGCCAATGCTTGAGCTAGGTGCCTTGGAGGAAAGCCAAAGAAAATAGTGGCTAAGGAAAGAAAATGACAAGTCCTCCTCCAAGGCACCTCTAAGGGTCTATTTATAGTTTTTCCAAGTCTTGGGGGGAAAATGACCAAAACGCCCCGGGGGCCAAAATGCCTCCAACCAATAGGAAACCTCCACACCGGGGGGCAAAGAGGGAAAAACCACCTCGGGGGTAAAATGGTCCAAGGACGAGACCATGCCAAACCACACCCCCCTGGCCGGCGGTCTCGCCCGGAGCAGGCCGCGCGGGCGAGACCTCGCCTGACCGGCGGTCTCGCCCGGAGCAGGCCGTGCGGGCGAGACCTCGCCTGGCCGGCGGTCTCGCCCGGAGCAGGCCGCGCGGGCGAGACCTCGCCTGGCCGGCGGTCTCGCCCGGAGCAGGCCGCGCGGGCGAGACCTCGCCTGGCCGGCGATTTTGCCCGGAGCAGGCCGCGCGGGCGAGACCTCGCCTGGCCGGCGATCTCGCCCGGAGCAGGCCGCGCGGGCGAGACCTCGCCTGGCCGGCGGTCTCGCCCGGAGCAGGCCGCGCGGGCGAGACCTCGCCTGGCCGGCGATCTCGCCCGGAGCAGGCCGCGCGGGCGAGACCTCGCCTGGCCGGCGGTCTCGCCCGGAGCAGGCCGCGCGGGCGAGACCTCGCCTGGCCGGCGGTCTCGCCCGGAGCAGGCCGCGCGGGCGAGACCTCGCCTGGCCGGCGGTCTCGCCCGGAGCAGGCCGCGCGGGCGAGACCTCGCCTGGCCGGCGATTTTGCCCGGAGCAGGCCGCGCGGGCGAGACCTCGCCTGGCCGGCGGTCTCGCCCCTGCTTGGGGCTAAGGGGCAGGGGGGACGAGACCATGGTCTCCAGTCGACCCCGCTGCCCCCACCTCGCCCTTCATCCCGCCTGGGGCAAAAAGGGGGGGAGGCCAATTTTTCCTCCCCCTACTAGTATATTTCCATGCTAGAGCCAAAATTGGCCACCAAGAGTCCAAAATATCCAAAAAGCTTAAAAGCTTAAAACTGACTCTGCGCCTGCCGAAGGGACCCTACTCCGCGAATACGGGGTTGTACAAGGTGCAGCTGCGCAGGGGCGCGGCCCTGCGGCCGCGCGACGGCAGGGCCGCGCGTGTCCGCGCGCAGACCGAGCGCGCCCGCGCGCAGGCCGTGCATGCCTGCACGGTCCTGCTGTGAGCGTGCACAGGTTCGACCCCTTCTTTGGTGGTTCCAGGGGCTTGCGCCTTCGATGCACATAATTGGTTCGGCCGGACGCATGAGTACTCGGTCCGAGCCGTGCTAGTTTGACTTATTTCATAGGAAACCCATCAATAATATATTATTTTAAAATTGGCATGAAATCACCTTCTTCGCTCTTTTTATACCTCAAAATCATATGTTGGATGTGAAAAATTTGTAGGTGCGCCCAACATATACGAAGCATGGTACTTGAGATACATCCGTGCCACCCATCAAACTGTGTTTTTTTTTAATACATGTTATGTAAGCTCAACTGCAGAATCTACAATCAAGCGGCGCACCCTCCTCCAACACTATGAGGAAGAGCCGAAGAGGCAACAAACTCGGGGGAGTAAAATGCACTCATGCAGTTTACGTTAAAGTGCAGGCATCCAACGGCCCACGCGGATATATGCCCGCACACTTTCATCTCAGCTAGTTTTGAAATATATGCATACATCTAACGCGAACTGCTGAATGGCCGCACTTTACATTATTGCTTCGTTGATGTGACTATTTTAAAAATAAAGCCTTCTTTTTTTTGTGTACGCAGGAAATTAATAAATTATTAGTTTTTTTAGGTTTGGAAGTACCGAGGTCAACTGGTCGGTTGCCATGCCGCCAAGCTGGCCAATCTCAGGAGTACTCATCTCAGTGGGATTCGGTGGTAGGCCACATCATTGATTTCGCCTCCTAGCGGCGGCGGAGCAAACTCCGCCGCCGTTAGCTACGAAATTATTAATTAATTTCTATTTTTAATAGAGTATTTCTGCGCTTCTTCTTCTTCGTCGTCGTCCTCTTCATTGCTTTCGAGATTAATTCGAAGGAGAGAAGGGGATTTGATGGAAGAAGCAGGGAATGTGAGGCGGCCGCTTCTCGGCGAATCGTCTCAGAAACCCCTGGTGGATGCATCCCTCCTAAAGCGGATGTACGCTGGCCATTTCCTCTCCAGATGGGGAGCAAGGTACAAATAAACCCTAACCCTATTCCCCCATTTCCCACCCACCGTTTCTTTCAATGAAATTTCTTCACATTTTATTGAATTCACTGCTTGGAGGCGCGACTATGGTGCTAGTTACTGTTTTTACCATCTCAAAATGCTTTCTTTTGTATGGGGTTGACACGGAAATTTGAGTAAAACTAATAAGAAATAACACAGATTTGCATGGTTCACCTCAAGATGAGCTAAGAGTACAGGCAGCCGCTGTTTGTTTTTTTTACTATCAAGAACAGAAACGGTTACAGATCAAAAATCTAGAATGACAAGGAGTTTGTATAACACTCTGTGCATTTTATGATATGTAAAATACCCCTGATACGTTCACCCCGGACCCCGTAGGTTGTGATTGATGCAGGACAGACGTTATACCTGTCTGTCACCCTAGAGTCCCGTCAAGGGGCTCACCATGGAGTCCATCAAGATGGGTTTATCAAGGCTGCAGCCCGTACACCCCAACGTATCTCCGGTCCCACCACAGGGCACATCAGGTTATTGAGGTTGGGGATCGAACACCCAACCTCCTTGATAAAGAGTCTTTAGGTAGACTCTAATCACCAACTGAACTGTCTGAACACTCCAACCCAGGCCGTACATCCCAACCAGAGCTCAGTTGGGATGAGAGTCTGCCTGAAGAATCTTTATCAAGGAGGTCGGATGTTCGATCCCCGACCTTAACAACTCGATGTGCCATGTGGTGGGACCAGAGACGGGTTGGGATGTACGGGTGCAACATTGATAAAGATGCCTTGGTGGACTCCAGGGTAGGAAGCAGGTCTGACGCATGTCCTGCATCGTTAAAATACACAACACTAATTGTTATCTTTGAGTTATGATTCGAGGCATATAATTAATGGATGTGATTATGTATTTGCATGCTGAGTTCTTATTATCATGCATCTATTTGAATAATTTTCTCATTGGACATAATTTTTGCAGGATGTGGGAGTTTTCAGTGGGTTTATATATGATAAATATTTGGCCTGAATCTTTGCTCTTCACGGCTATATATGGGGTGGTGGAGGCTGCCTCCACAGCCTTATTTGGCCCAGTTGTTGGAACATGGGTAGAAAAATTTCCTTACAAGAAGGTGAGTACAAAATCTATGCAGCTTATATATATTGATATATATATTTGCATTTTTCTTGTTCATTAGTAGCAAAGAAGCTGCAATTGATCTCATTCTTGCATTCTTCATCTTGCAGGTCCTTCGAATGTGGCTGTTAACTCGAAGTTTATCGTTTTTGGCCGCCGGAGGCGCCGTCACGGCTCTCCTGGTGTGCTTTGTCCCTGCTTCTCATTCAGTTCTGCCATTTATGGCCTTAGTTATATTAACCAATGTTTCTGGAGCTGTTAGTGTGCTTTCAACTCTTGCTGGCACGATACTGATTGAAAGAGAATGGTAATTAATATATACTCTCCAGGTGACATCTGTTTTTTGTTGAAACTATAGATCATATTGCGTTTAATGTAGATCGCGAGCCACTTGTTCTGGACGTGTTCTAGGACGCCCGTTTACAAAGATGAAGAAGTAGAAGACATGAAGATGCATTTTATTTTAACATTGTTGTTTTAATCTTTCACATTCTAAATGTTTTGGGAGATTTTTATTTACGTATTTTATCTGCAAGTGTTTATACTCGTATGAAGTATGAAATGGGATGAAAAATTTGACCTAATCTCTCCTTCATCTAGCTTGGTTGGTGGCCCCACTGGCTTCTCTCTCTTTGGCTCTCCCTAACTCTTTTCCTTTATCATCTCTTCTATTTAGGATTTCCATCATAGGTCAGTTTAGGAATTATCGACGGAGCAAGAATGATACGCTACAATTGTTTCAAGATCGAAGAATGAAATTGTATCGCGTTAAACAACATAAAGATACAATCGAGAAATAAGTTATCGCCAAGCATCTGGAGGCTGGATCCTCCTTGACACTCCACTCGTCAAGAGAGTCAAAGCCTAAGACTCCAAAAGGGTGATCATCTAAGGCGAGTGGGGAAATACAAAGTGCAATAATGCTCATAGGCTACGTACACTAGTATCAGCGTGTGGTGGCCGCATCGTATCAAGAAAAGGAGGAGCCTCGACTTCGATCTGGTTCCTGATCACCGCTATCCCATGACTCTAAATTCTTGTTATTAGAGCCACCTGTCATGGATATTGTATCAGATCAAGTAGGATATATGAAGGCTATGCTTACCAAGGTCACATCCAATTATGCTGCAAAGTAAGCACGACACACATGCTCCACGGTACATACGCGCCTAAATTATTTGTCGGCGGTGTAGTCGGCCTTAGAGAGTGTAGCCAGTGGGCGATCGTGCCCCAACCTTCATCTGGGACTTGAGGCTAATGCGGGCCAATCCCGCTGCCATGATGGCTAGCCGCCAGCCTCGAGAAGATCGTCGAACGTCCAAGCACCCCTATTGCATCAGAACCATTGTATGGGAATCAACAAGTGCCACCCCGACATTTTCAAGGTGGAACAATGAGCCTAGCTCATTTGGGAACTGATCCATCAACAGGTACGCATTGAGAACCTTTGATCTACTATGATGGGCAAAGTCAACCTTTCCAGGACAAATGCTTCAACCTCGACGTGCACCGATAATGTTCCGCACTATGCGAAGCTGAATTTCAGTCTCTTTGAAGGGAAGCATAACCCCTTGAGTTGTTCATTCGTTGTAAGCAACTTTCCATCAATCAAAGAACCTCGTGGGAGGAATGGATTAGTGTCCGACTTTTCACTTAATGGGATCAACTCAACTATAATACGCACAACTGCTATAAGAGCATCTGCACATTAATTGAGAGGAATTCAAACACTTATGCAATTTGTGCTCTTGGTTTTGTGCAACAATCCATCGGGAGAACTAAAATATCTTAATATACAGTGTATGTTGACGAGTACTTGATGCATTTTTAGATGTTGCTCGCTCATGCTACCCCAATCCAATTAGACCAACATGTCCCAATATTCACATCCGGATTTCGACAACAACTATGATCAAACGTCGAGTTTCAGAATCCTTCTGACTTGGTTACTACTATGAGTTTTTCTAGGATTTGTGCACCATCAATTGCAAATGGATTGACCAATAGAAGGACATCGGTCTTGAGTAAACCAAAGGTCAGCATAATCTCCAATCCGACCACAACTCCAACACAGAGAAGGGGGTCACCCCACTTATGTGAAGAAATTATCCGGAGCAGATATGTTGGATTGACGTATCTGGAGACTCCGTTTCAACTTTGATGAATCATATCGTATGTACGAGATCACCGATGAAAGAAATTCTTTTGGTTAGAGCTAGATCGATTGGATGATTAGTAGGAGGACAAAGACAAGGGAGAGTCCGAAATTTCCTTCCATTCCAGGTGGGAGTCCACATCTCCCAAACCATGCAGATAAAGGCATCTGCACTAGGCCATCAACTAGTAATACTCGTGGACTCGGGGAGCACACATAACTTCATCAATGCTAGTGCCACCGGATAGTTGGATCTTCCTATCATGTCTAGGCGGGAGATGCGTGTCACAATGGCTAAGGCAGAGAGGATCACAAGCTCAAGCCTATGCAAAGGGATATAAATCCTTAACCCCGGCGATTGTTTCTCCATCAATCAAATTGTTATCCCGTTGGATCAGTTTGATATTGTCATGGGGTAAAGTGCACCGTTGGACGCATTCTATGGAATTTTGCAACCTTTACTCATGCCTATTGAAAGAGTTACATCATTCTTTCTCATTTATTTGCTAAGCCATCCCGTCTACCTCCGCCATGTCTGCATGACCACTACATCTGTCAGCTACTTGGGACTCTACTTGTGGTGGCCTGACCATACTGCTACCCTTACATCCAAATGAATGCGATTAAATTGCCTGTTGAATGAGAAGACTGTAAAAAATAATTTTTTGATTCCCGTGATCGAAAATCGGTTGGATGAACTGCATGGCGCCAATGTGTTCGTTGAGTTGGGCCTTCTTTTATGCTACCATAAAGTACAAATGCATCCAAAGGATTCAATAAAATGATTTTTCGCACTCACGACAACTACTTTGAGTTTCTCGTGATGTCCTTTAGTGATATATTTTTCAGTAGCACAATCATGAAAGACAAGAACTGGGATGATTACTTAAGGACAATATAAGATATGAAATGGTGGGTAGATACGACATAGCTAAATGGTGGGTAGTTTCCTTTCGTTTGGTGGGAGGGGATATCTTTGTGTGTATATTCATTTAAGGTGCTGCTACTGTTGAACATCACAAGTACCATAGTCTCTCTGTTATGGAATTCATTTTTATAGCTTCTCAAATTTGAATATTTCTAGTCAGAAGTTACTGATATGATTTGGTTTATTCAGGGTGGTTGTTATTTCCTACGGGCACCCCCCGGAAGTGCTGACGAGAATGAACTCCAACATTAGGAGGATCGATTTAGTATGCAAACTTTTCGCACCAGTTTTGACAGGATTCATCATAAGCTTCGTCTCGTTGGTAGCATCGGCGGTGATCCTCGCTTGCTGGAATCTGTTGTCGGTTTGGTTAGAATACTGGCTTTGGATATCGGTGTATGATGGCATTCCTGCTCTATCTGAAACCAGGCAGAGGAAACAAGTAGAAGGCCATTCAGAAAACATTTTGGAAGCTCCAGTCATGAAATTGAGTAACATTTCTAGAGGAGGGGCCGTGGAACAAGAAAAGCCTAATTGGAGAAGTAAAGTCACAACAAGTTTGTCAAAACTACTCTGCCTTGATGCTTGGATTGTCTATTTTAGTCAAGATGTGGTTCTGCCTGGAGTATCTTTGGCTTTGCTTTACTTCACTGTCTTGAGGTCTTTTTCTTCAACCTCACTAGAATTTACATAGTTTTTCAGTATCATAAACCACTTGTCTTATTTTTCTGAATCAACTTATTTCACATTTACTTTTTGAACCCTTGAAACTTGACTTACCAAAAAAACTACATCCATTCATTGCATTTTTGTTTAAGGCCAACATGTGCTGAGCAGATCGGATAATTTTTGAAATTTCCATCGAAATGGTTTTCGTTTGAGTGTCAGAGAATTCCGTTATGTTAGTTGAATGTGGATGTTATCATATAACTCTGTAGCCAGAATGATTGATGGCACTGTTGTTAAGATTAAGACGACAATACATGAGTGTTATGTTGAATCCACGACCATGTAGAATCTATGGCTAGACTTTTTCACAAAGAAGAACTCGAGTTTTAAAAAATAGTTCTAATCTTATAAAAATAGATCAAGCAAATCAATTATGATATATCAAATATATAAATGTAAACAAATTCTAATCAATTGAAAATACACTCTATGATTTCTCTATGCTCTAGTCATGGTCGCACAAGAACGCTCGTGATATGCTCAATAGCACGCGCTACTTCATATTATTGCATTGTACCAAAGATCTCTTTTATGTTAATGTTCTTATGCATTTGTGATATGGCCAAGATCAATACAATTGTCCTTGGAAAAATAAATGATAACCATGTGTTTGCATGGTTTTCAGTTTCGGGACACTAATGACAGCTACATTGGAGTGGAAAGGGATCCCTGCCTACATAATTGGGATAGCCCGGGGCATTAGCGCTGTCATAGGAATAATGGCAACCGTGGTATATCCCTTCGTGCATTCTCGCATTTCAACGCTGAGGACTGGACTGTGGTCTATATGGGCACAGGTAGCTCCTGTGTCCCTGTTATGAGCATTTGTTTTCGATCCTTTTTTTGCCTGTCTTACATGCATAGAAGCTTGTAACAGTGGAGCATAGGATATCAATGACTTTTTTTGCTGTCTTACAAGGCATAGAAGTTTTCAACTTCAGAAAGTGTGTTACTGGATGCATTCAGAGCACATAACATGAGATATTTTGAGTCCTAATCCCTTTGAATTCTGTTCAGTTGGTTCCTCTTAATTTTATTCCACTATGCAGATGTTATCAGGGGGGGTTGAGCTCTGCCCGCGGGGTGGAAGGGCAGAGTGCATTACAATGTATTTATTTCTGGTTCTTTTATATCTAGGTAGTGAGGGTACTAACAGATTAATGAGGGGTATTGGGTGTGAAAACCTGATAGCCATCTTCTCTTTGCTTCTCTATACCGTAATTCCCACCTGTGTGCATAGCCATAGCTTTGAGGTGAACAATGTATATTTTGATGTTATATGATTCTATGATTATCATTTTCCTCTTTTTTTGTGCAATTGTTCATAGAACACACAGATTTTTACAAATGAGGTTGGCATCATTCCACTCCAAAGAAAATAAAAAGGATGGTTGCTGCTGAACTTATTGAATTGACTGCATCCTTTAACTTATCCTGTTACCATTACCCCCAAAACTCACTTTTTGGAATTTTCTCTTGTTGCGAATGAATGTATCAGGGATAAGATAGGAGTGACACCAATTGCAGAGAAGATGCGATAAGCTGACTAAGATGGTCCTGACACGTACAAAGGAGACCATTAGAGACATCTGTTAGGCGTTGTGAGATCTAGTTTAGTCACTAGACATGTTAAACGGGGGAGAGGTGATGTACTTAGGCAGTTAGGCATTGGTGAGATTATGACTAAATATAGAGCACAATGGCGACAAAGGATCGATATAGCCGACCCCAGTATAGCGGGATAAAGGCTTGAGTGTTGTTGTTGTGTTGTTGTTGTTTTAGTAATGAAGAAGAAAACTGTGGAGACTTATAACTCGTGTTTCAGTGGTTCTTCCTGTCAGCATGTCTAGCATCAATTTGGATACGCAGTAGCATTACTTCAGCGTGGATGCTGATGGGCGGAGTTTCTGCATCGAGGCTTGGACTATGGATGTTCGATCTAGCCGTTATGCAGCTAATGCAGGTACAAAATTAATAGCATGGTGAAAATTTAATGTCATGCACATTTTCTAAACATTAAACATAGATAATCTAGGAACTACTAGAGTAACCATTCAACTCACTGATAGGATTAATTTGAAAACTTATGAGATACAAATATTATAGTCAGATTAAATGAATTAAAATTTCCTGATAATTTTCTCGTTCTATATGTAGGTATTGCTTTCTTTTTTCCATTCTTTCTGCTGTAATGTATATTGTGCTACAATGATTTTAACCAATGGAAATTCAGTTGAATCTGATGGAAGATGTCATATATGCAATATTATTAATTAGGTATGAGAAAATATTATTGAGGAAATGCATTTTTGAACCATTATGAGAGCCCGTAATTTAGATTAGGTCTTCGTTTGGCGCAATGTTTTTGCTCCAGTGAGTTTGGACAAAAACACTTCCGTCATTGAATGTATGTTTGACATGACAACGGTTATGACCGCCTCCATGAAAAGAAACTTAGTTTTGAACATTAAAGTAGATGTAGTTCCTTCGGTGAGACAGCTGAGGCTGGGCGTTCACGAACGACGGTTCATAACCACCGCGTCCACGATCGTCACCGCCGCGCCAAACGGAGCCTAGATTGTAATGTTCGAATGGAGGAAATATAGGCTACGTTTGGGGGAGCTTATTTTCACCGGTCAAGCGATCACGACCGCATGAATCGGACCTTAATTAAGGCCTGATTCATGCGGTCGTGACCGCTTGACCGGTGAAAATAAGTCCTCCCAAACGGAGCCATAGATTGTTATTTTCCTCTTAAAGTGGAGTTTCTCTTTGTGATTTGAGTAGTCCAGACATAAATTCTCCTATCTATTGAGAATCTATAATGTTTGACTATGAACTAAACTCATGCCCCCATTAACCAGGATCGAGTGTCTGAAGCCGATCGCTGCACCGTGGGCGGGGTTCAGAGCTCACTTCAGTCCATGCTGGATTTGCTCACTTACATCATGGGAATAATTGTTTCAGATCCAAGGGTAGGCCTTCCAATTAATCATGCAGAGCACACAGATTCTCTTTATAATCAAAAATATTGGCTTCTTATTATCCTTTTTGCTCAAAATGCTCTAACAATCAGGATTTCGGCGTACTGGTGATCTTATCGTTCGTCTTAGTCAGTTCTGCCGCCATTCTCTACACTCTGCACTGCTATCGCGTTCGAAGGCACTTGTTTCACTTCGACAAGATACTCGCGAAGATCCACTGGTGGGTTGACTCTTTTTAATGTATTAAACAGCTTTTTTTAGTGTTTTTGCAGTTGGCTGCACCTTCTTTTATGAAGGTTGGGAGTTCACATTGGGAATTAATTTCAAGTTTTCTCTCCATCTAGTATAAACCGATTTTATTAGGTTGGATGCTTGAATTCTAATACGGGGTCGGAGCATTCTTGGTCTGCATCTATCTCACTAGAAGTCTAAAACTCGTACATGCGAGAGGGTGTGTTGGATACTTAGGGTCTGTTTGGGACAATTGTGGTGTTTGAGTGGCCTTAGGCTGAAACTGTGGTAGTGAATGCGGCGGTGATAGTTCATTTGACTTTTGAACATCCGTGGCAAATTTTTTCACCAAAATTTCACTTTTCGGAGTTTCGCCGTTCACGGCCTCTAAAGCATCCCCTCACCTACATGTCGTTTTGGCAAAATAGCGTCCGTCACCGCATCTACCCAAGCGCTACCTATATTTTTACTAACTTAGTTCCCGATCACGACAGCTCTCCATAACAAGGCTTTAGTCCACTTATTACCAATTAGTTTTAGAGTGGATGCTCGGGTTCCAATAGGGAGCTCCTTTTCATATTGTGTCATTGACCACTGTTTTTTATTTATATATATATATATATATATATATATATATATATATATATATAATAGAGAGAGAGGAATAATTACCAAAACTTATTCTTGAAGGTAGCATAATTACAAGTTGCATCCCTCTTATTTTTGAAATTACAAAAAAAATTTCCGTAAATTTACATTTCATAACATCCACGCATAAAAATACCTGTTGGAGTAAATTTTCAGGGAGATATTTTTGTGCATAGATGTTATGAAATGTACCTTTACAAGGGAGGTTTTTTGTATTTTCAAAATTAAGACACGTGCAACTTGTAATTTAGAAAATTTAGAGGGGAGGTCACTGGTAAATGACCCATCTCTCTCTCTTTATATATATATATATATATAAGGAAAATTTTAGGGATCGGTTTTCAGTTTTCACAACAAATAGAGCATGTTTAATACTATTTTATTTGATTTTATTGGGGCCGGCAAACCCGCCGCCGCGGGCCAGATACTGTCGTGCGGGGGAAGAGGGGTCCCCCTTGCACTGTCACTCATATATATCTATATATATAGAGAGAGAGAGAAAACAAAGAAAAAAAATTCTGGGAAAAACTGGTTCTTTGAACTTTAGGTAGAGAACCAAGATCCCGACCCTCGAATCTTATACGACGGCCAGGATCAATATTATTAAAAAAGATTTGCATCCCGACGTCCCCATCCCGCCTGACTCTCCATCCCGATCCAGCACCGCGATTCACATGATGGTAGAGTGCGGCTGCGGGCTCGGCGGCCGTCGGCTGCCCTGGTCTCGTCGGCGTCCACGCCGACGATCCCAAGGCGGCCGGTGGCCTGCGAGCCCGCAGTCGCCGGCCGCCGATACCGCCCTAATCCTACCCAACCTGCCCCCCATCCCTTAAAATGTGCAGCACCGACGACTGTGGGATCGCCGGCCGCCGGCCGCCGGCCGCCCTGGGCTCGTCGGCATGGATGCCGACAAGCCCAATGAGGCCGGCCGCCGGTGAGCCCGCAACCGCCGGCGAGCCCGCAACCGCCGGCGAGCCCGCAACCGCCGGCGAGCCCGCAACCGCCGGCGCTGCACATTTTAAATCTTCTGTCCCGTGCAGTGCGTTGCAGCGGGGGCGGCCGGCGAGCCCGCAGCCGTCGGCTGCCCCCGCTGCAACGCACTGCACAGGACAGGAGATTTATCAGGGGGGAGATCTGGCCATCCAATTCGATTGTAACGGTCAGATCCTGGTTTTCTCCTTATGGGGGGAGAAAACCGGTTCTCCCCTATAATTTTACTGTATATATATGTGTGTGTGTGGAACATAGTCCTAATCAATGAATAATGTTGATGCAGAAATGCCATGATGACTGCTGCAAGGCTGCTGACCATACTGTAAATAGAGTTTTCTAATGGAGGCTGCTCTTTTATTATTTAGTACTGCTGCTGCTGCTGCAATGTATTTGTGTAGGGTATTGTTGTAAATGATATTTATGTGATTATGAGGAATTTGATGCTTTGTTAATTGAGTGCTGATTTCCACTATGCATACCTTATTATTATTATGGGATAATTACTAAAATTTTCTCTAAAAGTTAGCAGAATTATAGCTAGGTTGCACCCCTCTTACTTTTGAAATTACAATTACATCTCTCATTAAGTTTACATTTCATGGCATTCATACACAAAAATACACTCTCTGAGAGGTTTTTGTGCGTGGATGTTATGAAATGGACTTTTAAAAGTAAGAAAGAGGAGATTTTTGTAATTCTAGCAGTAAGAGGAGCGCAGCTTGTAAGTTAGCAAACTTAGAGGGGAGGTCCCTGTAAATGACTCTTAATATTAGATCAATGTTAATAGTACCCCGGAACTCGTTAATAGCCGTCATGTGATAATAGCACATCATAAAATTATATTCTCACACCACACGGCTATTAGCAAGCCATCAAAAAAACCAAACAAAATTTAAATTTTTTCAAACCTTTTCAACCAGATACTTATGAGTCTAAACCACAGCAAAATTTCAAAAAAATTCATAATATATGTAATATTACAATTTCAGGGCCTCAAGGAGTAGTTTAATTTTATCCAAGAAAGGATGAGATAAACCAAATTTGGCGACTAAAGAAAATGTCATGTGATTGTTGCAGAGCTTCACAAATAGGAGGAGAATACTCAAGGGAGAACGAGAATGATAAAGGTGGAGCAGCTCGCAAAGACTACTGTCCAGGCTTGGTTTCTGTGAAGCATTTCAGCAAACATCTTCCCTGCATGTGAATGCGTGCAACGATCTTGAGAGGTATCAGGATTTACTGAAGGGAGTTGCTTCCCTAAATAGCGCCAGAAGACCGGAATGTTAGGGGAGATTTGGGTTGCATCAGAGTGGGGCGGGCAGAACATCAATTTTTTTTAGTCAGATTTGACGTCGACCAGTCCAAAAGCGAACTGGATACTATCCAGTTCAGGATCCCGATTGTTTCTCCCAAAAATTTGACGGCAAGCGCGAGATGGTGAGCTGACAAGAGCTTGGCTGGCGAGCTGTGTTGGCCAGGCGACTTTTGGGATCCTTTATCCTCTGTCGTTGGATGATGAAGTTCATCCCAACTGGAGAGGATCTCATTCCTATTACGAAAATTTTTAGGTGCGTATTCACACCTAATTATAGGTGCGATACGGTTGTATTTGGCCATTAGATCTTGATTTATCTTGATTTCAACAGCTTAGATACAGTTGTATCTAAGCTGTTGTACATCCGGTTGTATTGCGATCAAAATAAGACTCTATCTCAACCGTTGAAATCCAAATCCAACGGCAGCGATCGTATCCCACCTAAAAATAGGTGTGAATACGTACCTAAAACGGATTCTTCCTATTATAGGGGGGGGGGGGATTATTACAACCAAGCTCCGTTTGGAAATCTTGGTCCGGGTGAGAGGAGTTGCCGCATGGACATATTAATGGGCGAGTTAAAAAAAAGCAAAGCCACGCGATTTTAAAATAATAATTAAAAAAAATCAAAGCATGTGAGTGCTCGCGTGCGAGCATTTCTGCTCGCTCTGGAACCCGGACGAAAATACTCCGCCTATCACAGAAGCCTTCCTCTGAAAATAATGCATTAATTTGTAGATTTTTGGGGTGCTATCAGCGAGATTAGGTGTGCACAAAAAAATCGGCCCTAATCGGTCTGGTTGGGGCCGGCCCGGTTAGGACTGGCTAGGGACCAGTCCCGATTAGGAGTTAGGACAGGTCCGGTCCCGAACCGGTCCCAGGGGGCCCAAGGGATCCCCCTTTTTTCATCAAAGACCGGTCCCAGACTGGAAAAAGACCAATCATTTCAGCTTGCATGCAACATTGTTGAGGTTGCAGGTGATCTTCAATGATTTGGACTGCTTCTCCTTATCATTGAACCGGTCCTCCTCAAGAGGAGGAAATTTGAAAGTTAAAGACCGGTCTTTTACACTTATGTATGATGTGGAGGTGGATGAAAAAGATCGGTTCAGGACCGGTTAGGGCCGGCCCTCTGGTCCCAGCCGGAGGAAAACTTGCCCCGGACCGGGACTGATTTAAGCGGAATTGATCCGGGGCTGGTATGCCAAAAGATCGGTCTTTTTAAAGACCGGTCCCAGACCGGCCCGATAGTACTAGTGTGCATGACTAAGCGAGATGCAGAGTGCTATTAACATTGCCGTATTATAAATCACTTGAAGATAGTTCTTGCAAGACATGTGCTTTTAAAGACACTAGTGCACGCAAAATTAGCCGTGCAACTCTAACGAGCCGTGCCTGTTGGGGTCGCTAATTATCAAATTTGAATCTCTCTTAAATTAGAAAAAGGTCCATTAAATAAGGCTAGAGTAGATAATTATCAAATTTGAAAGGAATTTTTCAGAGCATTCGGTAAAATTTAGTTATAAACTCTACCGTTAAGCATGTTTGGGAGAGAGTAGTTCTACATTATTTCAAAAAAAAAAAAAATGATCAAACGGTGTGGCCCACTTAGGCTATATTTGTTTCGGCGACGGCGGGTGCATCCGGTGGGTTGAGACACCACTTTGCAAATTCAGGGAGGGCCGAAACGGAACGTATCGGGGCCGTTTACTAAATAACCCTAATAATAAATATCCTAAAATCTGACTGCAATTGTACAGGAAAAATGTAGGGCGCTGATATCCACACCACAGTTTTGGCTAGTCGCACCGCATTTTCTCCTAATTTTTCGCGTCTTTTGAAAATACTCTTGTACATGCATTTTTAGAAAAGTGTTCAACACTCGACGAGATCTACAACTTTCGTGTTGAACAATTCTCCTAAGTGGGCGGATATAAGCACCCAAAATGTATTGCAAACTATTGCTTGAATTGATGGGAATCCAAAAATGCTTTGAGTGTTGTTGTATTTTTTTCTGGCATTTCTTTTCTTGTGACAAGACTTTGCATTTCTTCTCAATCGGGCGAAAGAGGAAATGAATCCCGAGGAGGACTGAACCCGCAAAAATTTCCCGGCCACCGGCCCGCCTCGCCGTCTTTCTCTCTCTCTCCGGCACCACTTTCTAGATCCTCTGCTTAATCCTCGTAAACCCTAGCTCGGTTTTCAGCGCCGGCGTCGATCGCATCTCTCACCTTCAGCTCTCCTCCTCTCCCGAATTGCCGGGCAGCTTCAGAGCTTCGTCTCCCATCGCGTCTTCGCGACCCCGCTATTTTCTTCAGAGTTTGATCCAGGTTCTCGCTAGCGATATTCCCGTGCTAATCTCGTTTACTTGCCGGGCTCGCATCTGACGGTGTTGTTTTTGATTTTCTGCGAATTGTTTAGGCGGTGGTTTTGATTTCCGGCGGGTTCTTGAGTAGGCAGGCGGCGTTCGAGATGTCGGTTTCCGACGACGGCGGCTCATCTCCTCTATCGCAGGTGAGCTCTATTCGTTGACATGGACATAATTAATAGTAGTATACCGTTATAATTACCAGTTTGTGCGCAGTTAAGCGTCTGATCTGCCTAAAATGCTCGCAAATTGTGTAAGAAACAGAATATCTCCTCCCATTGCAGAGATTGAAGTCTTCTTTAGGAAGAATTTCTGATTGAGATCTTGCATTTAATCTTTGCCTGAGATCAAAACCTGCAGTGGGAGCTTAATTGGCGCCAATCTGGTGCTATCCCATACACAACTAGTTGTAATGGTGGAAATCTCAGAGTGTGAGTATGATTTGATCTTCTTCTTCTTCTTCTTGTTGTTCTTCTTCTTCTTCTCTGAATCTGAATAGAAACATGATTTGATAACTAATCATCTATGAACTGCCAATTTGGGATGAAATTTTGTTCAAGGGATTGCATTTCTGAACCCAGTAACATTTGGTCTGTTCTCCTGTGGTTTGCCATGCAGCTATCTTCCCATGTTTTTGGGGACTTGCTCGATTCTATAATCGTCGATGTGGCGTCGGAATGCCATCGGATCGCCCGTCTGGGTCTGGATCGTAATCTGGAGGAAGAGGAGGAGGAGCTCAGGCTTTCTGCGCAGGCTAGGGTTGCGGATCCCAGCAGCAGTGGCCATGGAAATGGCAAGAACTTGGTTGATATATTTGGGCAGACGCATCCCGCCATTGCCAGCGAGATCTTCGATTGCATGAACTGCGGGAGACCAATTGTTGCCGGTCGGTTTGCTCCTCACTTGGAGAAATGCATGGGCAAGGTAGCTTTCTTCTTTCTTCTTCCTGGCCTTCAATTATGTTATTGGTATTTTAGTGCAGGAAGAAAGTTTGTGTTTTTATCAG
This sequence comes from Platanthera zijinensis, assembly GCA_039513925.1. Taxonomy (NCBI): domain Eukaryota; kingdom Viridiplantae; phylum Streptophyta; class Magnoliopsida; order Asparagales; family Orchidaceae; genus Platanthera; species Platanthera zijinensis. The sequence continues at coordinate 19,277,300 of CM077082.1, forward strand.
GATCTCCCTCAGGTTTTTTTTTAAGTTAGCAAAACTTCCATGAGTTTACAAATTTAACACACTCAAGCGACAAATGTGAAATTGTACCCGCTTAAATAACGAAAAAAACATAACTTTTGAGTGTCAATATACTGATATAGTCCCACATTTTTCAAATTTTGGGAGGGGATGCACTTGCAATGTTATATTAACTGGGAGATTAATAAATTTTATGTTTGCTTGTTTTGGAGTGCTGTCTTTGTTACTTCATGTGTAATAGATGGGCATCCATTAAAATATCATAAACAATCACGAAGTCGAAGCATAAATTTGAAAAACATTCAAAACAAATTGTGCGGCTTCATCGTTTTTTTCATTCAAAATCAAACAAAAAGGGTGCCTTGGAAATGTATACTCTCCATTTCACGTCCAGATTGAATCTTATGCATCTAAGGGTGCAAAATATTGTCATTATGAACAAAAAAGATCGATTACTTAACCTGTCGTATGAAGGAAGAAATAATCTAGACGGTGAAATGGATGGTATCCATTTGCCTCCAAATGGTGAGGATCTTTTTCAAACATGGAAGGGAGGTTTTGGTAATGCCAAAATGTAATTTTTTTCGAGCTTCCATCGTGTAATTCTTGTCGGTGTGATTTCAGGGACGGAAAGCACGCCCGAAGACAACGAGAAGCACGACAATGGCGCGGAGCAGGAATTCTCGTGGTAGCCCGATATCAGTGTACGCTCCGTACTCGAGTTCCGGTGGGGCCAGCAGAGTGGCAAATGTCACCCGCGGTGCTGATTTCGAGTTGAAGGACTATGCATTTGAGGAGCCATGAGATGCCAGCCAAGGTCTTGTTTCATAACTCTATGACATCTGAGCTGTCATGATGCTGAAACCAGGAGGTTCTTAAACTTCTGAGACCATATTAGCTCATGGTTGCATCTTTTTGGCCATTTGATTATTAGTTCAAATATATAACTCTTTCCATGGCTTTTCTCCTTCAATGGTTTTTCTTCAAAAAAAAAAGATAAAACTAATTTTAACTTGGAAAGGGAGTATGTACTGTAAATAAAAGATGCAAAGATATTTTAGTCATCAATAGCTTACACATTCTTTAAATTTCATATGCCAAGTCTTTGTTTCCACCCCCTGAAACCTTCTCGGCAACTCCGATGTCTTCTTCGTTCATGTCGAGGCCTCGCAATTCACATCCTTTTCAATGTTTTTTGTGTTTGATCCCCCCCCCCCCCCCACAGATTATGTGGCTACCAGATTCGATGAGGGCGACGGGAATCTCATAGGCAATGGTATTTGGACAATGAGCTACTCCTAGCAGCATTCTATGACCGCATGTTTCTAGGAGAAAAAAAGTGCAGGAATGAACGAAATCTTAAATCTTTAGTATTAAAGACGTCTTTTCAGAGCACGTGGTAGAGTTACATTAGAAAATCCATAGTTAATCTTGCTTGGGTGAGCGTAGTTCTAGGGTCTGTGATTTCCTAAAAGTACCTCATGTAACCCGGGTTGTGCCAAAGCAGACGACAATACCTCAGATATTAAGGGCGAGTTATTATAATTAATCGTAAATTCTTTCATTTATGTATCAGCTCTTGTATGCTTTATCTCAAATAAAGCTGTTAGTTTTGTTGCTTCATTATATTATAAAAAACAGACTATCATACTCTAATATTAGAGTTGCAGGCCATCATACTCTAGTATAGATTTGCAGCTTGCTCAACAAATCTGTTCTTATGTTCATACATAATAATGAAAAGTCGCAAAAATATGATAATGAGATTAAATTGTAACATTCTCTTGGTTTTTTTGTGTGATTTATGTTGTATTATTTTTTTCATGAACTGAATTATTTTCGATACTACTTGTTTGTGATGTAGTCCAACGCCGGGTGACTCTTATAGCCTTGTTTGCTTGATCTAGATCTCGAGCCTCTCTGGTCTAACTTGGTATCAGAGTCTGACAGCCCACTCTCACATCCTATAATTAAAGCCGAAGTTCATGTACCGGAGGCGCTCAGCACCCTACGTCAGGGGACATGTTGAGAATATAGTTTCACATCGAGAAACTCATAGGTGTGTCGGCTTCTTTCTAGTTTTTCTCTTATAGCAAAAAAAACATAGGGGCTTTCTGTGCTTTTGATGCCTCTCTTAACTAATAACACTCGTGCCGGGTGTATCTCCGCTGACTGTAGTCTTGCCGGCGATTGCTTTGCCAAAAACTAGCATGTTGGCTCCTACCTTGCCAACTATTAATTTGTTGACGACTCGTATGACTATTTGATGATAATGTATTATGTCATCACAATATGAAGCATTTGTTGAGAAAGCTACACAAATTCAATCTCCTTGAGGCCGAGAACAATTTTATTTTTTGTTAGATTACGATATTTCTTCGAGGCGCTACACTCATGCTTGTACGGCTTCAAATTTTACTCTTCGCGCTTCTTTAGCGGCACTCTTAATTGAACGATAACTACTGATGAGCACACTCCGTTGACTACAATCTTGTCGACAACTACCTCATCAACAACTCGTACCGACAAATCTCCCACCCCTTGATTTAAACCAATTTACGTGTTGTTAACACGAACAATATGGAGAGAAGAAAGAAGCTTTCCATAATGAAAGGGTCAAATTCCTCATTGTGGCATCCACTAGAGCTAGGTGGGAATAACTAATTGATATCTCTATCTTAGCCTTTTGTGATGAATATGAATGGTAATATTATATGAAATTAGTTTGCTGTTTTAGATTTGATTTCTTAGATGTTTATGGATTTACTGCAAGGAGGTACTTTTGTGCATGAATGTTATGAATGTTATGAAATGTAAAGATTAAGGAGAAGTTTTTGTAATTTTGAAAGTTAAGAGGGGTTCAAATTGTAATTATTGAAATTTTGAGGGGAGGTCCCGGACCTTGCGGTAAATAACCCTTTATTTATATATAAATCAAGTAATGAATGAAATATATCTCCTCTTGGATTTACAACCTTTAATAGGAATTGCTTTAATCAAACAAAGTTCCTAATTTAATAAAACAATCATAATGGAGAAATCCATGTATTGAGCTTTATGTTAATTTTAGGGTGTTTGGAGTTGTGGTAGCATATTACTCTTCATGATTTTTGTTGTTCCTTTGGTAAGAGCGGTATCTGGTCATTTGCTCACACTGTCATATAGGCTCCGTTTGGAAAGACTTATTTTCACCAGTCAAGCGGTTACGACCGCATGAATCAGACCTTAATTATGATCTGATTCATGCGATCGTAACCGCTTGACCGGCGAGAATAAGTCCCCCCAAACGGAGTCATAATCAATCTATCAAAGGCGCCAATTACAATCTTGACTGCCCAATAGCCAATTTGGTGCCCGTGGTGAGAAATGATCAATCATGCCAAAAGATATGTTGATCCAGCGAGAACTATCCCTGCAACCCATGCTAATTCACAGTGATGGTTTATTTAAAACCCGCTCTTAAGATACGCACAAAGTTCTTCTTTGTTGGCAGCCATGAAGGTTGTTTGCTTGTGAGGCATTATGGAGTGTAATTTAGAGGTTATGTTGAAGTTTGTGATGGTTTTTTAGCCCGAGAGGTCGGGCGGTGTGATTGGTTTGGCCACGTCGAGTCGAGACTGCTAGGCATTGTGATGTCATTTTCATAATGTCAGTGTAGTTATAAAAAGCAAATTACATCGATTTATTATATTGTTCGGCCAGCCTACTCTTATGTTCTATAGCTCGGGTGAGGTTTGATGCACCCGTGCCTATTGCCGGTTGTCTAGTGCAACAATTATTATTCCAATTAGAGGTCCCTCTATTGGTGAGGTGGCTAAAGGCACCCAACACAATTTTTGTGTATATTGTACAATTTTCTAATCATAAAAAACATTTAATATGAAAAAAAACATATGCAATTAGTATCTCAATGATGTGATTCAAGATCCTCTTCATTTGAACTCAAATATATAGTATTCATTTCACAACCCAAATTTATTCCTGCCTCATCTCACAAATTAAGTTATCTCATGCATTTTATTTTGCATATAGTCAAATATTTCACACCCTTGGGTACAAGAAAAAAAAATCATGTGGACCATTAAATGGACAAATGGAGAGATCCCAACTGAGAGGATTTCCATCCAGCGGGTATCAGGGCATTGTTTTAAGCATCCTCCCCAAAAAGAGCGAAAACGCACCGACAACTGCCTAAAATAGGCAAAATAAATATATTTCCGCCATAAGGGAGTCTCATTGAGGCGACAAATGGTATGCAATCGCATCGGAGCCCTTCCAAGGAAAATCACCGGGTCGAACCTCACCACATTGTCAACTTCCCATCTCCACAATCAAGGATAGAAAAAAAATTAAAAAGTCAAGGGCAAATCCTCCACAATTTTCATTAAACTAATCGACCGGGATTCGAAGTTTGACGAAATACGTCAACATTCCAACATATTCAACAAAAACCGATAGTCAAGATATATTTCATCTAACCAATGTGGGACTAAATGACCCTCTCAAAGCGCCTCTCTAATAATTTACCCATGCTTCTGAGGCTAAAAGCCTACAACATTGTGGTCTGACTCACATTGGTAACCTGAGTTGACTAGCCGAAATAAACATGAGCTGACGATAAACTTCTCTCAGAACCGAGCGGTGCGGGAATCGAAATACATTTATTCGAATAATGTACAACATATTTCTCCTTGTACATACCGTTAAATCGAACCCCTAATAGCTCGCAATTATTCCAAAACATTTTCAAATATAAAATTAGACGAATCCGGGTACAGTTTTTCGCTGCAGGAAAGCCGGCGCCTGACCTGATGCTTCTGAAGCAGTGAGGACGATGCCGGAGGCAGGGAAGTGTGCTGTGTCTCGAGGAATTATGGCCGCCGGTGGTGACGGGAGGAGAGTATTGATGGAGCAGTGATTGGGATCAGTGGCTTGTGGCCAAGGCGGTCACCAGGAGGCCTAGAATCAAGAAAGGTTGTGCGCTTGCCTGCAGAATCAACCAGGAGAGCTTGGATGAGTTTACATACGGATTAGTTTTACTATCATTCTATCGGGTTTAGCTCAACGTTAATATTATATAGATTTGACTAGCTTTCTCTCTCTATGTCTACTTCTTCTCTCCTCCCACACTCCCTCTCTCTCTCTCTCTATGTATAGTCTCTCTCTATGTATATCTCTCCTTATTTATGAATCTTTCTCACTCTCTATTTCTTGTTCTTTCTCCATCTCCCTGCACAGGGGCGGATCTAGAGGGTGGCCCGAGGGACACTTGCACCCCCATTATTTTTCAAAATGATTAGTGTATTTGGATTCTTCTCGTCGAGGCAATGAATTTTGACTACTTATACGTCAAAAACGGTGGCCAGATGAGGGAGAAACAACTCTGATAAGATTGAAACGTTTAATTTTTTTTTTTGAAGGAAGTTGATGTCTGACCTCCCGTGTTATAATTTATAGAATCCAGTGACGCATTCAAAAAACAATTTTGTGCACCCCCATTATCAAATTGTGCACCCCCATTATTATTTTTCTGGATCCGCCACTGTCCCTGCAAGATAAGGGGGCAGTAAAGTGCAGGTGATGCATTTTACTGTAAAGTGCGGTTCATGTGGATGCATGCACACATCTCAAAGTGCATTGAGATATGTGCATGCATCCACGTGGATCGTTGATTGCCCCCACTTTACCATAAAGTGCACCCCACACTTTACTCCCCCCTTACCCTCGAGTAATAATTAGGTACGCGTAACATTCCATAAAGTGAGAGTGGGTGAAATTCAATATGTTAATTCTTTAATCCAACGGTTGTGAAAAAACAAAGCAAAAAAGAGAAAAAACCACTTCAATGCACGATTTGCAAAGCATAATCGTGGGGCTCCTGCGCTACCCGCGCTCCTTCCCCTGGGAGCGGGTAGCGCAGGAATTTTTTTTTGCTTACCCTCCCCCCCTACTTCTAATAAATTCCGGACACGTGGCAAATATGGGACACGTGCAAAAGTGGATGACACTTTAAGTCTTTAATGTTCTTGATCTTCCAGAGTTTAATCAAACGGTCCGCTTTCTCCCTGAGAGGACCAGGGATCCGGACCCCAAAACGCACCCTCTCTCACCCTCCAAATTTCATTAATTTAAGGGTCTGTTTGGCGCAGCTCTGGCGGTTGGAAAATCTCTATTCCAGCCGCCAGAGCTGCTTTCAGTCTGTTTGGGACAGCTCCCTGTGAAGAGCTTTTCAAAAATCTGGAGCTGTTTTGCAGCTTTTCAGAAATCTCTCCCTCCCCAGCTTCTGCTCCCGCAAAATAGCTTTCTCTCTCACATGTTTTGGAAATCTAATGGTTTCTTTAGTTGGAACATGCTCAGAGGCCAGACGGCCTTCCTCCGGCGATTTCGAGCCCCAGACGGCTTTCCTCCGGCAATTCCAAGCCCCCGACGTCCTTCCTCCGGCGATTCTGAGCGCACTTCTGCACAGAACACCCAAACAGTCTGCAGCTTTTCAAAACTGCTCCCCAGAGATCTATTTTAAAACAGCTCTATCCGGACAGCAGCTTTTCAATCCGCCAGAGCTGTCCCAAACAGACCCTAAATGGTTAATTATACTAACCTCCCATCTAATTTTTGTAATTTCAAAAAAGTAGAGGAGATCCTCATAATTATCACTAAAATACATGGAGAGAAAAAATTCCGCGCTTTAAAACAGGATAGAAGGGATAGTTGACATTTCACCTTGTATAAGAACAAAAAAAAATGCATCAATAACAGTATTTATAATTGTAGATTTTTTATATGAATTTTATTTGATAAAATACTAGGTCCCTTTTATCAAATTTCTAGAAACAAAAAAAAAATCATTTTTATTTCTGATACAATATGTATTTTATATATATTTTTATATTTTGTTATGTCTTGTGTCGCCCCCATTTATAGAGGGGACAACATCAATAGAATTATGATCGATTGATTCCTCAAACATGGTATCAGAGCCACGCATGACCTAGCCGCTCCACCTCTCCCACGATCCGTTCGCCCGCTTACGTTCTCGCCGCTCTCCCGCATCCCACATCCACTCTCGCCGCCCTCCCGCATCCGCTCTCGCCGCCCTCCCGCATCCTGCCCGCGACAACCGCGACAGGACCTCCCCGCGTCTCGCCCGCGACAGCCACGACAACCCGCGACCAGAACCCGGCGGACCTCCAACGTCGTTTCCCACTTCCCATTCGCCCTTCCAGCACTGTTTCCTCTTTCTCCCTCTCTTCCAACGGGCCTCTTAGGGTTTTGTAGCCCCACTCCTTCTGACGCCAGATATGCGGCGAGGCCCGTGCTTCCTTCTGACACCGCTTGCCGTTCCTGTCCTAAAATGGAGTTGATTTATATTCATCTTCTCTTCTCCGTCGGCCTTTGCTCGGCGTAATCAGTCACTCTTTGTGGCTTGGCGTGTTGCGCGGTCTCCAGATTTATATTCTTGGGCCACTATGTCAGTGATTCTACCTCCACACCGGTTCCTCCTCCCGCAAGTTCTCTGTGTGGGAGTCATGATCACAATACTCCGCAGATTACTACTTTCCGACTAGATGATTCAAATTATCTTTCCTGATCTCGTCCTATCACACTTGCTCTTAAGAGTCGTCGCCTTTTTGGCGATGTCACTGGGATCACCAAGGAACCGGAGCAGACTGCCCCTGATTGGCCTCAATGAGATTCCAAAAATTTCTTAGTCATGTCTTGGCTAAAGAATTCCATGCAGGAGTCCATGCCTCGCCACTACTTATTTTTGGATACTGCTGTTGATATTTGACGGCGTGCAGAGACTACTTTTTTTCGCAAGGGAAAAGACGCCCAACTCTTCCAGTTGAGACGGAAGATATCCTTCCTCCGCCAGGGCGATCGCCCCCTGTCTGCTTACTATTTGGAGTTCACTCAGTTGTATCAGGAATACGATCATTTCGATTCCCTCACCTTTGTTAGCCATGTTGAAGAGACTATGGTCCGTGCTCAGGAGGATCGCAACCGGACCATTGAGTTTCTTCATGGTCTTCATCGGGACTTGGATTAGATTAGTGTTCAGATTTTGGGGTGTGTTCCATTACCGTCCCTTCCAGAGGTTTATAGCATTGTCCAACAGGAGTTTGATCGTCGTCAGTCCCTTCTTCCTGACCCTACTCCTGAGAGTTCTGCTCTAGCTGCTTGTACCCCTTCCTTGCTGGGGGCTCGTTCTACCCGTGATTCTAAGATGAAGGGTACTGATAAAGACCACCTCCTCTGTGATTATTGTGGGATGACCCGTTATACCAAAGACACCTGTTTTCGACTCCATGGTTTTCCTCCACCGAGAGATGGTGCTCCTCCTCGTGGTGGTCGTGGCTTCGGCCGCTCCACTGGTTGCACACCACCTTGTTCGGCCCATCTCACTGATGCTGCTGCAGATACTTCTACTCTCCCTGGTGCTAATTCTTTTGTCCTCCCTGGTGCTTTCTCCGCTGAGGAAGTCTCTGCTCTTCGCCGCATGATGCAAGGTTTTTTTACGGAGTCTTCTGCGTTGTCTTCGTATACTCACACAGGGACCCCAGGTGCTCACTCTGCTGCTTCTCACCCTTCCGCTCATTGGATCATTGAGTCTGGAGCCACCAATCATATGACTGACTCCGATTTAGGTTTTGTCTAATACACTTCTCTCTCTAGCCGTGATAAGGTGAGCATTGCTGATGGTTCCCTTTCCTCTATTGCTGGGAAGGATTTCATCTCCTGTTCTTCTCTCACCTTATCGTCAGTTTTGCATGTTCCAAATTTCACACGTAATTTGATATTTATTAGCCATTTGACTAATTCCACGAACTGCTCAGTAACCTTTCACCCTTCCTCTTGTGTATTTCAGGACTTGAAGACGGGGACGGTGATTGGCTCTGGTAGCCTGGTCAACGGTCTGTACGTGCTCGACTCCAACCCGGTGACACCTTCTCTGGCCCTTCACTCCAGCATATCCGACCTATATTCCTGGCATTGTCGCTTAGGACACTCATCTATCCCTGTTATGAAGCTTTTGTTACCTACTATGCCTGCTGCTATTTTTACTTTGTTTTTGATGTCTGTGCTATTAACAAATATTGTCGTACTACCTTTAATAATGTTCCGTTGCTAAGTTCAGTTCCTTTTACTGCGATTCACTATGATGTTTGGGGACCTTATCCCGTCCCTTCTATTTCTGGCTGAGCTTAGTTTGTCACTTTTATTGACTGTTTTTCTCGCACTACCTGGTTATATTGACTGTGAAAAAAAGTGAGGTTTTCTCCACCTTCAAAACGTTTTATAACATGATCTCCACCCAGTTTAATGTTAAACTTCAGATCCTCCGCAGTGATAATGGTCGTGAATATCTGGATTCACACTTTGCTGAGTTTTTGGTTGAGCATGACATTATACACCAAAAAACTTGTACTTATTCTCCTGCTCAAAATGGGGTTGCGGAGCATAAAAATTGTCACCTTTTGGAAGTGCCTCGTTGTCTCTTAGCCACAATGCGTCTTCCCAAGTATTACTGGGGCGATGTTGTCCTTACAACCGTGTATCTTATTAATTACATGCCCTCTCATATTCTTAGGAATGCTACTCCTCTCGGGACTGTACGGGTTCCTCCCTCTCAACTCTCTCCTAAGGTATTTGGTTGTGTCTTCTTTGTTCACATCCATCACCCTTCTCCCACCAAACTTGATCCTCGCGCTCTACGGTGTGTGTTTATTGGCTACCCCCCCCCCCACTCAAAAGGGTACAAATATTTTCATCCTCCTACTAAGAGGGTCTTCGTTACCATGGATGTTATGTTTCGTGAATTTTAGCCATATTATCCTCCTCCAGGTGACTCACCTTCTTTGCCCTCTTTGTCTGTGCCCTCACCGTCTATACCTCTGCCCGGTCCTCCTTCATATTTCTCACTTCAGGGGGAGCTTCTACCGTCGGAAGTGAGCAATATTCCTGTCCATACTACTACTCCTCCTATTGCTCCTACTTTGCAGGTATACACTCAACAGAGAAAGACCCAGACTCAGGGCCTCTGAGCTTCCAATTGCTCTCAGCAAAGGTATTCGGTCCTGCACTCAACATCCCTTTTTTAATTATGTCTCTTATGACTCATATCCGCATCCCATAAGACCTTTGTGTCTTCCCTTGCGTCCATATCCATACCAACATCCTGACAGAGTGCCCCGGAGATTCCCGTGTGGAGAGAAGCGATATTGAAGAATTGGTTGCGCTTGAAAAAAACAACACATGGGATTTGGTGTTTCTTCCCCCTGAGAAGAAACCGGTTGGGTGCAAATGGGTGTTCATAGTTAAACAAAATTCACGGGGTGTGGTTGAAAGGTGTAAAGCAAGGCTGGTGGCAAGAGGGTACACTCAAACTCTTGGAATTGATTATCAGGAAATGTTTGCTCCTGTAGCAAAGATGAACACAATCAGAGTCCTTCTATCTTGTGCTGCTTGTAAAGGGTGGACCCTTTGGCAACTTGGTGTAAAAAATGTCTTCCTCCATGAAAATCTGGATGAGGAAGTTTATATGTCTCTCTTACCAGGCCTCACTCCTACAAGTTCGGTGGGACACGTCTGCAAGTTAAAGAAAGTCCTATATGGACTAAAACAGCCTCCAAGAGCTTGGTTTGGGAGATTTCACAAAGTCATGTTGTCTTTTGGGTATCACCAGTGCAATGTCGATCATACTCTGTTCATCAAGTATATGACTGGTAAACTTACAGCTCTCATTGTTTATGTTGATAACATCATTATCACAGGCAATCATGTGAAAGAAATCAAACTTCTAAAACAAAAGTTGGCTTCTGAGTTTGAGGTCAAGGACCTGGGAGCTCTCAAATATTTCTTGGATATTGAAGTGGCAAGGTCCAAGCGTGGAATCTTTATCTCTCAGAAGAAGTATACTCTGGATCTCTGACATGAGTGGCTGCCGACCAGCTGACACTCCAATTGAAGCGAACCACAGAATGAGTCGTGATGATGGGAAGGAGATTGAAAAAATTCCTGAATTCCAAAGGCTTGTAGGGAGACTGATCTACTTGGCTCATACCCGTACAGATATAGCTTATGCTGTGAGCATTATCAGCCAATTTATGCACGCCCTGAAGACTCGTCATGCTGATGCTGCCAACAGAATCCTCAGATATCTCAAGTCCTCACCTGAGAGTGGAATATTGTTTCCCCCCAATTCAGCCCCAAAAATTGAGATCTATACTGATGCAGATTGGGCCGGTTCTGTCGATGATCGACGATCTACCTCAGGATATTGTTCTCTTGTTGGTGGAAATCTTGTTACATGGAGGAGTAAAAAACAACAGGTCGTGGCGAGATCAAGTGCTGAAGCAGAGTTTCGGGCTATGGCTCATGGTGTTTGTGAAGGTCTATGGTTGCGGTCGTTGCTCAGTGACCCGGGTGTCTCTGAAGATGAGTTTATCCGATTATACTGTGATAACAAGGCTGCCATCAACATCGCTCACAACCCAGTTCAACATGATCGTACAAAATATATTGAGGTGGATCGTCATTTCAATAAGGAGAATATTGAAAAGGGACTTGTGTGTACTCACTTTGTTCCCTCAGACAGACAACTTGTTGATATTCTCAAGAAAGGCCCGAGTGGAATTACCTTTCGAAGAATTGTTGTCAACTTAGGCATGGTCAACATCTCACGCCCAACTTGAGGGGGAGTGTTACAATATATATTTTAAATGTATTTTTATATTTTGTTAAGTCTTGTGTCCGCCTCCATATATAGAGGGGACAACATCAATAAAATTATGATTGATTGATTCATCTAACAATTTCAAACTAACAAAATTTTGAATAAGCCTCCATTTGGCGTGACTTCTTTGCTCTGCGAGTTTGGACAAAAACACCACCGCCATAGAATATACGTTTGGCATGACAATGGTTATGACCGCTATAAAAAAAAAGAAAACTAGTTTTGAGCATAAAAGTAGACGAAGTTCCTTAGGTGAGGTTGGATGCTCACAAACTACAGTTCATAACCACCGCGTTCATGACCGTCACCGCCGTGCTAAACAGAGCCTAAAAGAAAGATAACATAAGATAGGCTAGCTTGCTATTTAATAGTATCTTATCAAAACCTGATGCTTGACGTAGAACGTGCGATCGGAAGCTTACCTGGTACTTAACGTCGTACTTCACCGGATCTTTCAAGAAGTACTGGAACTGCAATTGGGCATTCAAAATTAGGTTAAAAAAGAACTATAAGTGATTATCTGCCAATTAATAATTAAATTTGAAAACACTTAAAACCATTATCAAAAACGTATCTCTCACCTGGAAAAACACCTGAGGAATTATCAATCCCAGCAAAGCTAAGGAATATAAGGGCTTGCCAGCCCCCAGCAGGTAACCTGGAACAAATGAGAATAGGGTCGTCATGGATAGGATTGTTCACAAATCAAAGAGTTTGTGAATAGTTTTGGAATCGATTCGTATTTTTCAAATTTGAATCGATTCCTGAACGAATAATAGAAATGTTTATATTATATATAAAGATGATCGTGACCATCCAATCAAAATCCATTTGGTCTATCATTTGAGGTGAATTCGAATCTAAACCTGAATCCGAATTCAAATCTAGGATTTCACGATGAATCTAAATTCGATCCGAATTCAAATAATCAAACGAACCCGAATCTCTGTATTCTATGACAAATTTGGATTCGATTGAAGAGCTATTCAATTCGGTTAGTGAACACCTCTAATAATGGATACATTAATGCATTCAACATAAAACTATTTGGTTATAGATAACGGTGTTATATTTAGTGTTTTAATCCCACATTGTTTAATACTATATATTGTATTTCCTCTTCTTTATTTATACCTCTTGAGTCTTGAGGGGAAGAGTTACACCTTCAATTCTATCAAGAGGGGGCCATGATCTATATGAGCATACTTGAGTTTTCAAATGTGAGAGTACATTCTCAATAGGCCTCATCAAGCGTCGGGTCTTTCACCATAGATTTTTCATCATCATGATGGCACCAAGAGACAGCCAAGGTACCACCACCATGATGGCACTGAGTGTCAGCCAAGAGTACTGTTGCCGCCGTAGAGTGCACGAGAGATCGCATTCACAAAGGCTAGTTTTCTATCAAATGTCAAGCACCTATATCGTCCATGGACTCTAATCTAGGTATTTCCAAAAAGTAAATAACATTATAAGTTTCTTATACCTGCAATTGAAATCTGAGTTATGTCAATGGCACCAACACAAATCCATTTCGCTGCTTCGGGACCAAAAGCAACTGGAAGTGACTATTAGCCAATGTAAGGATATCAGTATAAAAGATGCTTAAAAAAAGCAAAAATGACCGAAATGATCCCCTAGTCCTTTAGGGTATGTGCTTCATTTGCTGGGAGAAGCATGTGCTTCATTTGGCCATAAAATGTCATTTTGGCCCTTGCCATGTGCCTCAAGTGACCTTTTTTTATTGAGGGAAGGGACATGATGGTCACGGTTTGGTAAAGTTTAGGGACCACATTATAGGGGGAAATGAAAGATCATTTAATGGGACCTCCCAACCAACTTTGCAAATTACAAGGATATCAAGACCTCCCCTCTAAGTTTACAATGTTAGCATATATGTACAAAAAAAATTAAACTTAGATGGGAGGTGACGCAGGACAACCCGATATGAAAATTAACTTAGATGGGAGGGATCGTCGATCCGATTGACGCATCACGGCCAAATATACAAAAACGGGTCCTGTCGAGTGATGACCCGATCTCCTCCATCGAACGCGAACACGGGGCCGATCCCCATCAGGAGATCTTTGTAATTATGCGAAGTTGCAGAATAATTTTCCGTAATTATTCTAAAAATGAATGATGTTAAATCATTGGACCTTGAATACCCGGGAACTAATCATTTCTCTTCAAGTATACTGCATTATTCAGACACCGAGGAATCTTACCTGCAGTCCCAAGGCTCTGTCTCCTTCAACACTTTTAAAATCATTAACAATCGCGATCCCCAGCTACAAAGTTAAAAGAGTAAATAAGATCTTTTGCAGGAATTAAGTTTCTTAAATGAGGCGAATTAAGCTTATGTATTAGCGCCTTACACCAGCTATGCTGTACAAGAGTGTGAGCACAACAATGTCGGGAGTAAGAGTTCCAAACAATGACTGGCCAGCCCACCTATTCAGTGAGAAATAGCAGCACAGGAAAGAGCAAGAAGATTATATCAGGAATAACTTTCACAATTCATGGCTGACATAGATAAATTAGATATGAGGGTTAATCAACGGTACCTCCACTTACAATTTTGGAGAATTACTGGAGATCCCTGTTACGGTCTCGCTTTGGTCCCGCCTTAATCGCATATATCGCCGACCCTTATTTAGTTTTATCTTCTATTATTATTATTATTATTATTATTATTATTATTATTATGCACGCATTTTGATCCTCCCGTGTTCTAAGCCCAAGGAGAGGGCGTTTGGCTTAGGACTATTAATACCCAAGTGGGATGAACCAAGGAACTAAGCAAGAAAGTTTATTTTATGTTTTCTATTCCTCTCTCTAGTTCTCTCTCTCTCTCCAAGCCTTTCTCTCATCTCACGGTAAAACCTGCCCCCCGACCCTAGCCGCCACTCCCGATCGCGCCTTCCGCGATCCTGCTCTGCCGTCTCTCGTCATAGCTCGCCGGAACGCCTCCTCCTCCTCCCTCGGGGACTTCCCTCCTCCCCCGTGCACGAGCTCTCGATCTAGGGCACGTAACAACTTGGTATTAGAGGAAACTCTCGTCCCCGCCACCGAAACTCCAGATCTGCCGCCTCCGACCTCCTTCAAACGCTTCGCACCGCCGGCTCCTCGCCCGCACAGCTTCGTCCCGACTTGCTCCGGCCAGCACAGCGCCGCCCCGACCAGCCCTGACCTGCACAACTCCATCTCAACCTGCTCCGCACAATACAGTTCAGCCCCGCCAGCCTCTGCTCAACCAACTTTGCCCCGACCGGCTTTGCACCGGCCGCTCACCGTCGACCCTACTTACCCGCGCATCCTTCTCGGCTCCTCCATTGATGGGGGCCCTTTGCTCGCTACCTATACCAGACTACTTACGTCACCGACCCCTATTTCCTCCATTCCCTCCGACGCCGATAACCCACAAGTTTTGTCCTACGCAATGGCAGAATAGCCCTCACTCTTGCAAATTTTTGAGTCTCTCGCCAAGTTCCTGGCGGATAACAACAATGCCCTCATTGCCTCCGTCACACCCAACTAGCGGCTAACCGAATGGCCCAACCGGCAACGGGCTCCTCCAGTGAGGCGCCGATCCCGCCAACCCTACTGGAGTTTTTGCCCCCGCGGCACGAGGGCAACGGGGTGCCACGATACACGCGGTTGGACTTTCCAATATTCGACGGCCACGAACACCCCTTGGCCTAGCTCTCTCGTTGCGAGCAGTTCTTCACCCACCAGTGCCCCTTGGGAAAAGTGGCTCAATATTGCATCCTTCCACCTGATGGGCCCCGTGCAACATTGGTTTTCCCAACTGCAACGGGAGAAACCACTCCTCTCTTGGGAAGATTTCAAGGTGAATTGCACCCTCCGCTTCGGCCCACCCCTCCACAGCAATACCTTGGGGGATTTCATTTCTCTCCGGCAGACCGGTCCGATCGACGAGTACCTCGAACAGTTTCAAGTCCACCTGGCCCGCACTACCTCCGTTCTTCCGACACAGTAGGTATCCATCTTCACGTCAGGACTCCATGAGCGTCTCCGCATGGACATGGAATTTCAGGCACCCACAGACCTGACCACCGCAATGAGTTTAGCTCGCATATGCAAGAAACGCCTGCTTTTGGATCGCCCTCATCCACATCACCAGGACATCGAGGGGTCAAGTCGTACTCCGCGCCCTCCGCCATCGACCACAACCAGTCTCTTCGCCCCGAACCGCGATGACGACCGCCCTCCTGCCATTCGTCGACAGTCGCCACAGGAGATGAGTGACTGTCGTGTCAAGGGCCTCTGCTACAACTGCGACGAGCCATTTTTTCGTGTACATCGCTGCAAGTGCCTCTTCTGGTTGGAGGTAAATGACCCGACTGTTGAACGAGATGCTGACACTGATACAGGGGATCCAACGCCGACCGTCACCACAGACCAAGCTTGAGAGTAAGCTTGTCATCGGGCAGGGTGGTGTTACGGTCCCGCTTTGGTCCCGCCTTGGTCGCATATATCGTCGACCCTTAACTAGTTTTATCTATTATTATTATTATTATTATTATTATTATTATTATTATTATTATGCGCGCATTTTGATCCTCCGTGTCTAAGCTCAAGGAGGGGCGTTTGGGTTAGGACTATTAATACCCAGGTGGGGTGAAAACCAAGGAACTAGGCAAGCAAGTTTATTTTATGTTTTCTATTCCTCTTTCTAGTTCTCTCTCTCATCTCACGGTAAAACCCGCCCCCCAAACCCTAGCCGCCACTCCCGATCGCGCCTTCCGCGATCCTGCTCCGCCGGGTCGCACGCCGCCGCCATCGCCATAACTCGCCGGAACGCCTCCTCCTCCTCCCTCGGGGACTTCCCTCCTCCCCCGTGCACGCGCTCTCGATCTAGGGCACGTAACAATCCCCCCTACCTTTAGAAATTACAAAGATCTCTCCTACGAGATTAAATTGCTAATTTTTAGAGAAATAAATGTTTCCTCTAGGAGGGGGGCACTCTTAATGTATGTTAATTGAGAGCGGGTGTTTTGTAATGCTGTAAACTCAGAGGGGAGAATTTTGTAATTTTTAAAATAGAGCGGAGGTCCCTGTAATTATGTAAAATGCCGGCAGAGGATGCGGTAATTAACCCAAAATCCAATGTGTAAGCTATTAATTGATTCTTTATACCATGGTAGTGCTATGTAGCTTGACCCCAAGGCAAAATTACCAATCCATCCATTCTGCTTGAGCTGCAAGATTGAGGCGTTGAGGAGAAATGAGTAAATTGTCAGTTTTGCTCAGCCTTCGCAACACAAAGTGTTGGCAGAAACAATTAAAGAGATTAAAATGCCTCAACCTTTAATGGCGGAGCAGAATATATGTATGAAACCAGGGATCCTCCCAAAGCAAGATAGAAGATAGTTGGAGACTCATGCCCTGCCTGATCATAGGAAAAGATGGGACAACAATGACATTTGAGCAGTGACAGTATGAAATTGTGGTAGTAATCACAATGGAGGCGGTTTATCTACGTTTGGTACTTCCGTGACATTTGTTTTTGCCCAAGTTCCATTTTCTTGATCTGTGCATTCACAATTGCTAATGCCTTGACCACATTGCATGACTATGGTGATGGTTTGGCCTAAAATATAGTTTTGAAAAAATAGCGCTCCTGAACGCATCTACCAAAATGCTAACAATGCTTTTCATAATTGCGTTCATAGCGGTCACCACTCTCCCAAACATGACCTAACTTACAATTAAAACCTTGAATAGCTTACCCAGACATCTAATAAACCGGCCAAACCAATGCCCCCTAGTAACAGCAACCAAATTTGAGTAATCACCTAAACAAATTTAGTTTATAAGTTAGTTTAGTGAAAAATAATCAACCCAAGAAAAATAAATCTTGCACCTGTTGCTTATATTAGAAAGAAGGAAAAAGGTGCGGCGAGCGATAAAGTCATAAAACAATTTAAGGAATCCCAAATCAATAGGTATTAAATTATTAATCTATGAATTATCAAGAATGGTAACCAACTCTCTGAAAGCTCATATAAAACCTGTATGTGATGAAATTATTTAACCAACAAACTAGAACAAATTTGCATGTAGTAATCCAGAGTGGATAGTAGTTGCAAATAAAGGCATAATATTATTAGGGCAAAATAACTTGGCTATATATAGCCTACAAATAACTCTTAATATCACAACACTCCTCAAAATTAACGAAAGATATTCACTAAGCCTATCTTGTCACAACCCATGATCATATCCTTTGAATTGAGTCCCTTGGTCAAGCAATCTGTAAACTGAGCTTTGGTCGAGACGTGACTCAACTCCAATAACCCACCATCAAGCTTTTCCTTTATAAAAAACCTATCAATCTCTATATACTTGGTTCGATCATGTTGTACTGGATTATTTGCAATACTGATAGCTGACTGACTGTCACATCACAACTTCATCTTATCTTCTTGATCCAACTTCAACTCCACAAGCATCGCTTTCAGCCACAGAAGCTTTGCAACCCCTAATGTCATGACTCTATACTCTGCCTCTGTTGTCGATCTAGCCACTATTGGTTGTTTCTTGCTCCTCCAGGAGATCAGGTTGCCTCCCATGAATATGTAATAACCTGAAGTAGACCTCCTGTCATCCGCACAACTTGCCCGGTCAGAGTCGCAGTAGCCCTCAATCTTCACATGCTCGTTCCTCCTGAATGTCAGCCCCTTTCCAGGAGCATTCTTCAAGTACCGCAAAATCCGGTACACTGTATCCATATGGCCCTTGGGTCATGCATGTAGCAGCTTACTACGCTCACAGAAAAGAAGATGTCCGGGTGAGTGTGGCTTAAGTAAATCAACTTTCCAACTAGCCTTTGATACATCTCACGATCCACTTGTTCCCCGACCTCAGCACTTAGTTGGCACTTCTGATCCATTGGTGTCGCAGCAGGTTTGCACCCCAACATCCCTGTTTCTGTAAGGAGATCTAAAGCGTATTTCCTTTAGGAAAGAAATATCCCCTCTGCCTCATAAGCAATTTCAATCCCAAGAAAATACCTAAGAAGATCTAGATCTTTCACTCAAACTCTTTGCCCAAAGCCTTCTTAAGGCGGCCAATCTCCTGCTCATTATCCCCCATGATAATCATGTCGTCCACATACACCGCAAGCAGGGTGAAGTGACCTTCATTCTGCCTGAAAATACTATGTGATCCGCATTTATTTGGTGATATCACCTCATAATCGTCTTCCAGAACATGTTGAACCACGCGCGAGGTGGCTACTTCAGGTCATAGAGGGACTTCAACCTGCAGACTTTGCCTTCTGTCTTGGTCGTGCCAAACCTTGGTGGTATCTCCATATACACCTCCTCTACTATATCTCCATGAAGAAATGCATTATTTACATCTAGTTGGTGCAATCTCCATCCACCATTCATCGTCAAGATGATCAGAGTCCTAACAGTGCTCATCTTCACAATGGGTGCAAATGCCTCGTCGTAGTCGATATCATAGGTTTGGTTGTACCCCTTGAGAACCAATTAAGCTTGTAACGCTCAACCTGTGACAATCCAAAAATTCGCAAAAACAAAATATTTATTTGTCGCGCTCTTATTTTGAATCTCCCCAATGATGAAAAAGGCACATTAATTTTTCGCATATTTTGATGAATTTTTTGGCTTTATTTTTCTTATTTTTGCTTTGGGATTTTAAGTGGGCTGACGTTGTGTTTATAGGCTAGCTATTTATTTGGGCTGAATTTAATAAGTGGGCTATCTTTACTGGGCTTATGCCTTATGCTTTATTGGCCGATTTGGTTATTGTTGCTTTTGGGCCTTTGGAAGTGGGCTTTGCTTAAAAAAAGGATGGCTGTGTTTGTTGGCTGGTTTGCTGGTGCTGGAATTTGAGGTGTTGGCTTGGGGTTGTTTTGGGCTCGGCAAAATGACATCTGGAATAGTGAGTTGGCTCGACCTTGCCGCTTCACCGCTGATTTCACTGTATAAACCCAGCTCGAGCCGCTATTTCTTCTCCTGCACTGTTTTCGTTGATCTCCTGCTTCTGCGAGTTTTCCCGTCGTCTTCTTCTTCCCGCTGCTCCATTTCGACAGAGACATCTTCTTCTCCTTCTTCTACTTTACCCCCTTCTCTGTGTTGTGCTCCTAGTGTCGGCGATTGTTGTGTGCCCGTGCCGACGCTGCCTTACCTCTGTGCCGCCGATTCTTCTAGGTCGACGGCTCTGTCAGGTCAGGGCTGCTGCAACTCGCTTTCTCCTGCTGCTGTGCCGATTGGGGTTATTTCTGTCTTCCTCTCCAAGCTGCCATTTTTACTGGTTTAGGATTTCTGCTGCTTCCGAGCTGCTCCTGTGTAGCCGCCGTCGCTGTGAATCTACTGTTGCTCCTTGCAGCTGCTCCCGAGCTGCTGTGTTCCTACTGCTGCTTCCAAGCTACTGTTCTCTTCTTCTTTTTGGGTGGTTTTGGTTACTACCTCTCTACTTGCTTATTTATTTTACATTTTGACCGTATAAATGCTGATTTTTGGTAGTTTCCTATAAAGTCAAGCTTCTTTTATACCTTGCTGGACTAAACGGACAGGAAATTCGGTTGGGGGCTGGTTTTAGCCATATTGAGGCATTATTATAGTTGTCCGGCAAAGTATAAAATTATTTTTGGCCTGGTTAGTTTATCATTTTAGCTTTCCGATGTTTGCTAAGCCTTTATGGCTCTATGTTACGTGTAAATTGTGACGCAACCCAATTTCAGTGGTTTCCAAGACTTCAACGACAGAGGATGGCGTCACAAGAAAATCGTGATGGAAACGCAAATAAAGGCAAAGCTGTAGTGAGTTTCTTATTTCTTGAATTAGTTTACTCACTTATTTTCTTATTCTGCTGCATTTTATGAAATAAACAAGTGTCTGTGCATATAAATTTCGCCTTAATGAAATATCGCTAAGAAATAACTGTGGGCAAGGGAAAAACATAAAAGCGATATAGATATATTTCTGAGGGGATCTATTTTATTCAAACTCTTAATATCACCGTCAAGATAAAATTCATTTAAAAATCTGCATGGGGAAATGTGATGGTTTCGAATCCGATGATGTGGAGGGATCCACTGATGGATTCACCAGTAGGGGTGAGCCTACAATTACGTCCTTCGGGGGCGGGGCCCAGTTCAAGTTTGTATCACCGGAGCATTTCTCATTTTATGTAACTAAAATTAAGGGGTAATTTAAGGATTAGTGTTGAGAATAATCAAGAGATTATGTTCTTGTACTGTATGCATATTATTATCATTTCCCCTTGTTTGCATGTATAACGTTTCACGAAATACTTTTCTCACTTAGTCATAATTTTATGACTAACCCTTTGTGGACCTATTTTTTTAGACAGCGGAACCAACCTCAAGTAGAAAATACAGGAGCCTAACAACTGAACTGGCTCAAGCAATAATCGAAGCTCGGGATTGGCACAGAGCTCGTTGTACTGGACCTTCGTGTATTTATTGTAATAAGTCTATCTAGTTTACGTTAATTTATTTTCCTGTAATAATCATATATCGAATAATGTAAAGAAAGAAATAAAAGACTTGGTGAATGTTCTTTGTACTTTGTACTGTGACCCTTTTATTCAAAACTGTTGTCCGATTCTTAATTTTGAAGAGCCCATAATTTGGGTCTCTACAAATTGGTATCAGAGGGCAGGTTTTTAATAAATTGTGTCACAAATCGTACAAAGACATTACAAAAATAAACCGCTAACCGAAACATTTCCCTATATAACAACCTGTTCGTGACGTTGTTAAGTTAGTTTTCAGGACATAAACTCTTATAGTGGAGAAGATTTGTGACAACCAAAAAATTCGCAAAAACAAAATATTTATTTTTCGCGCTCTTATATTGAATCTCCCCAATGATGAAAAAGGCACATTAATTTTTCGCATATTTTGATGAATTTTTGGCTTTATTTTTCTTGTTTTTGCTTTGGGATTTTAAGTGGGCTGACGTTGTGTTTATGGGCTAGCTATTTATTTGGGTTGAATTTAATAAGTGGGTTATCTTCTATGAAGCACGGGTACCGGTACGTGGTACGGGTACGGTACGGGTACCGGTACGTGGTACGGCAAAATTATAAAATAGTACGGGTACGGGTACGTTTGGGTATGTGAATTTTTTTAAAAAAATACATATAATAAGATAATTTGCGGCAATAATATATTCAATGAAATGTTATCAGTTATCAGCATACATGCACAAGATGTTAAGATTGTCCACATAAATAAAGAAATTAGACTATTCTAAGGAATGATGAAAGTGAGAAACATACTAAAAATATCCTTTAGGAAAAGAAAAACACAGTAAAAGAAATACATCTAAAAGAAGATATAGGATTATAGTTCATCAAACACAAAAGAAATCCAATGATGATATAGTCATGTAGGGCATACATAGTTCAACAAAACAAATAATAATTTTATAATGACTAAAGTTCTTGATTTTCAAGGTCATCGTTTTCTTCATCGTTAAATAATATTGCTTCCATCTCTGGCTCATCAAGCGATAGGTTAGCAACTTCAAGAATACCAGCACCCTCCATAGAATCGAATGCATCTCCACTAATGTCCCATAGTTTGGTGTCTCCTTTAGTATAAAGTGGCGTCCTCCTTGAAAGAAGACAAATATTAGAATGCACAAAGACCAAATCTTCACATCGTTGTGGTGTCATCTTATTTCTCCTCATGGAATGAATGAAAGAGTAAGTACTCCAATTCCTTTCACAACATGAAGATGAACACGGTTGACTAAGCAGTTTTAGGGCTAATGATTGTAGCATAGGTGTTGAAGCACCATGAGCTAACCACCAAACTATTGGCTCCATTGCACCTCTATCAATCAATGAATCTGCATCCCCAAAATGTTCTAGACAGCCAGAAAATTTAGCATACTCAGTATTAACTAGCCTCCTTTCATCTTGATTTGGAAAATACTTCTTAAAGCACTTTATTCGCATAGCAGAAATTTCTTCATCCATGTGAGGAGGAATATGATTTGCTACAAGCCATTCCTCACTATAGTACCTATATAATAGATTAATAGGAAAAAAGTAATATATTATTGATAAGCAATATAATTTAAGAAAACAAAATATCTTAAAAACAAAAAATAGTACCTTGGATTCAATGCATGTGCAAGACAATGAAGAGGTGTGGTGCTTTTTGTCCACCTCTCAACTAAAATCTGATGTATCATATCATAGAAAATAGACTCCTCATTTTCCAACTTGCCTTCATGCCTATAAATAACTGCCTTTACCTTTTCAATCATTGTATCCCACATTTCATAAACCAAATGAAGACATGGTTTGTCGGTATCACAAAATCTCAACATATCATAAATGGGCAATGTGAACGAGAGTATGTAATCTATTTTGTCCCACAAAATATCACTTAACAATTTTTCCTTCACTGTTGCCGCTTTCCCAACATCATCTTCTCTGTAGGAAGACCACCTTTCACTTATGACCATTGCTTGAAGGCCACGAGAAATAAGTTTAAATCTTTTCATCATAACAACCGAGGAAGCAAAACGTGTGTCAGCAACTGAAAGTAACTTTAATGGTACAAATTCATTGAAAATTGCTAGTCTCATTGAATGATTCATGATGAAATTTTTAACAAACATGACATCATCAATCACAAGTTTAATCCATATGCATTCATCATAAGCAAAACTAGCTATTCCTGTTTCTTTGGGAGCACAAATATTCTTGAGTGCAAGATTTAGTGTATGCACAACACATGGAGTCCAAAATATTTTTGGGAAAATGCCTTCTATGATAGATCCAGCAGCAGCACAAGTAGCAGCATTGTCGGTGATAACTTGAACAACTTTTTCATGTCCAACTTCATGAATAACTTCTCCAAGCAACTTAGCAATAAAAGTTTTATCTTTATATTCTCCCTCACAGTTAACAGCTCTTATGAAAAGTGTTCCACCATCTGATGCTCCCATCATATTGATAAGAGGTCTTCTTTGCGCATCACTCCATCCATCAGCACAAATACTAACACCTTTTTCATTCCACGATTTTTTAATAAGATCTAGCAATCTTTCAATATTTGCTTTTTCTTTTTGGAGAAGTGTTGTTCGTAGTAAATTATAGCCAGGAGGGACATACCCAGCTATATTACTCTCAGCAGCATATCTAAAAGCATCCACAAAGTAAGGATTTCGTGCTAAATGAAAAGGCAACCCAGCTGAATAAAACATGCGAGCAATCATAGAGTTTAAAGTTTCACGAGCACCAATATTCATCGCTTTCTCTAAGGGACTGTTGCCCAATGCCCTTCTCTTCCTTGGTTCATATCCTTGTAATCTAAAATCACCCGTGCTTTCAATAACTGATCTAGTTGAAGTGTTAAAGGGGGAAGGTGGTAGAGGAACCATTTTGGTCTTTGACAGTTTCTTTCGATTTTCAGCTTGTTCGTGAGCTTTTCGTAACTCCGAAAGAACATCAACTTTGCTACTAACAACAGAACAAACCCTTATACCCTCATTCTTTATTAGCAACAAATGAGCTTTGACTCTTACGTATGACCCTTGAAAATCCATGTTGCAATAATTGCATTTCCATTCTTTATTAGAGTCAATGTAACGTGCTTCCAAAGCGGAAACAAGTCATCTTCTTCGAGGTTAGTTGAACCCATTGAACTTGATGTAGAAGAACTCATTTTGAATTAAAAAAAACCCTGAATGAGTGATGAAAATGTTATACGAAAATGATTTAAACAATGAAACTCATACATAACAAATACATATTCCAACACTAACATGCAAATGAAGGCAAAAAAATGGGCTAGCATTTTAGAAACCAAATTAAGATTCTAAGCAAAATTGAGCATCCACTTGTATGATAGTTTCATTTAATATGGTTTATGCTCGTGCTGCTAGCATTTTAGAAAAGCTGATTGGCCATAGTTTGAAGTATTCAAGGCATTCCTAACTCACTTCTCAATCCATAAGTATCAAAACAAAGTAACACTTAGTAATCAAATATCACTTACAATATCTATATATTTAACAACGGGCATATCATGAATTAAATCTTGTTTACTAATCAAACTACCTAATCATGAAGAATACCCTCCAACTGTCAAATAATTTACATCGGCTGTAGTGAAAAAGAACACTTTCTCGCGGCACATAAAAGGATCAGAAAAAAAAAAGAAACAGTGATTTAAGCTTTAACATATTTGAAGCCCAAAATATTAAAAGGTTTTTGCTGGATTCTTTGTTGTTTAGTAAATTATACTATGACCCAAATCATTCTAAGTAAATTACCTTCAGCAGAATGTGTAGGCGATTTAGAAAACCCTCCACTCCTCCAGAATGTGTAAACCTAAGCGGTGCAATGACCGAGCCTGAAGAGAAAAGGCTTGCCTTGCCCAAAAACTAGGTTTGAAGAACTCTTCCAATCATCCTACATAAATCCGAGCACTTTTGCATGAGATGAAAAGCAACATACAAATCTTAAAATTTGCAGGGAAATCATAGAGGAACAACACGGAGGCAGAAGATGAAGATATTAAGTTTGGCATTAGTGGAGATGTGACTAAACAAACGCCATGTTTGAAAGGATTGAACGAGAAAAAATGGGGAACTCGCCAGAAATCGTAGAAGAAACACAGAGGCAGAAAGGGAGAAAGGTTACCACTTACCGACTATCAGACTAGGACTTCGGCGCCGCCAGATATCGCAGATGCAAAGGATCTGTCGGAGGAGGTGCAGCGCTCGCCGGCGATGGACGGGATGGACGAGATCGGCTTTGTCTGAGGAGCGCGGGTTAGGGCTGAGCGGAATCGGGAATGAGCGCTGGTTAGGGCTGAGCGGAATCGGGAATGGGCATCGCGATATCCTTTTGAAGGAGCGGTGAGCCGGTTCTAATAAACCTGAGCCGGTTCTAATAAACCTGAGTGGGTACTTGGTACCGAACCGGTAATGGTTTGGGAAGTACCCGGAAGTACCGGGACGTACCAAAAAAACCAGTGAAAGTACCGGGTACGTATTTTGCCGTACCGGGCCGTACCGAGCCGTACCGGGCCGTACCAGTACCCGCAAACGTACCGGGTGCGTGTACGGGACATTTTTTGGAGTACCCGTGCTACATAGGTTATCTTTACTGGGCTTATGCTTTATTGGCCGATTTGGTTATTATTGCTTTTGGGCCTTTGGAAGTGGGCTTTGCTTAAATAAAGGCTGACTGTGTTTGTTGGCTGGTTTGCTGGTGCTGGAATTTGAGGTGTTGGCTTGGGGTTGTTTTGGGCTCGGCAAAATGACATCTGGAATAGTGAGTTGGCTCGACCTTGCCGCTTCACCGCTGATTTCACTGTATAAACCCAGCTCGAGCCGTTATTTCTTCTCCCACACTGTTTTCGTTAATCTCCAGCTTCTGCGAGTTTTCCCATCATCTTCTTCTTCCCGCTGCTCCATTTCGACAGAGACATCTTCTTCTCCTTCTTCTACTTTACCCCCTTCTCTGTGTTGTGCTCGTAGTGCCGGCGATTGTTGTGTGCCCGTGCCGACGCTGCCTTGCCTCTGTGCCGCCGATTCTTCTAGGTCGACGGCTCTGCCAGGCCAGGGCTGCTGCAGCTCGCTTTCTCCTGCTGCTGTGCCGATTGGGGTTATTTCTGTCTTCCTCTCCAAGCTGTCATTTTTACTGGTTTAGGATTTCTGCTGCTTCCGAGCTGCTCCTGTGTAGCCGCCGTCGCTGTGAAGCTACTGTTGCTCCTTGCAACTGCTCCCGAGCTGCTGTGTTCCTACTGCTGCTTCCAAGCCACTGTTCTCTTCTTCTTTTTGGGTGGCTTTGGTTACTACCTCTCTACTTGCTTATTTATTTTACATTTTGACCGTATAAATGCTGATTTTTGGTAGTTTCCTATAAAGCCAAGTTTCTTTTATACCTTGCTGGACAAATTTGTGTAAACGGACAGGAAGTTCGGTTGGGGGCTGGTTTTATCCATTTTGAGGCATTATTTTAGTTGTCCGGCAAAGTATAAAATTAGTTTTGGCCTGGTTAGTTTATCATTTTAGCTTTCTGATGTTTGCTAAGCCTTTTAGGCTCTATGTTACGTGTAAATTGTGACGCAACCCAATTTCAGTGGTTTCCAAGACTTCACCGACAGATGATGGCGTCACAAGAAAATCGTGATGGAAACGCAAATAAAGGCAAAGCTGTACTGAGTTTCTTATTTCTTGAATTAGTTTACTCACTTATTTTCCTATTCTGCTGCATTTTATGAAATAAACAAGTGCTTGTGCATATGGATTTCGCCTTAATGAAATATCGCTAAGAAGTAAATGTGGGCGAGGGGAAAACATAAAAGCGATATAGATATATTTCTGAGGGGATCTATTTTATTCAAACTCTTAATATCACCGTCAAGATAAAATTCATTTAAAAATCTGCATGGGGAAATGTGATGGTTTCGAATCCGATGATGTGGAGGGATCCACTGATGGATTCACCAGTAGGGGTGAGCCTACAATTACGTCCTTCGGGGGCGGGGCCCAGTTCAAGTTTGCATCACCAGAGCATTTCTCATCTTATGTAACTAAAATTAAGGGGTAATTTAAGGATTAATGTTGAGAATAATCAAGTGATTATGTTCTTGTACTGTATGCATATTGTTATCATTTCCCCTTGTTTGCATGTATAACGTTTCACGAAATACTTTTCTCACGTAGTCATAATTTTATGACTAACCCTTTGTGGACCTATTTTTTTAGACAGCGGAACCAACCTCAAGTAGAAAATACAGGAGCCTAGCAACTGAACTGCCTCAAACAATAATCGAAGCTCGGGATTGGCACAGAGCTCGTTGTACTGGACCTTCGTGTATTTATTGTAATAAGTCTATCTAGTTTATATTAATTTATTTTCCTGTAATAATCATATATCGAATAATGTAAAGAAGGAAATAAAAGACTTGGTGAATGTTCTTTGTACTTTGTACTGTGACCCTTTTATTCAATACTGTTGTCTGATTCTTAATTTTGAAGAGCCCAGGATTTGGGTCTCTACACAACCTGTCTATCTGGGTTCTGCTTCACAGTGAATACCCATTTGCATCCAACGACCTTCTTGTCCTTGGGAAATTGTGCCAGCTTCCAATTCTTGTTCTTCTCATGAGCCCTTATCTCCTCCTTCATCGATGCCTTCCATTTCGGATCGTCTTTAACAACATGCCAATTGTTAGGTACAATAATACTATCTAGTGATGCAATGAATGCTCCGCGAGAGGAGAAGCTATGATCGTAAGAGACAAAGGACGCAAGGTCTTAACTGTAGCTATCAGGAGGATTTCCCGCAGTGCTGCGAGTAGTCTTCCGTAATGTGACAGTCAGAAAGAGAGAATGGAAAAGATTTCGCATGAGGCTTGTGGTGATATAGGTGTTCCAGGAGTAGGGAACGACGTAGCCAAGGGACTAGGAGCTAGACTGGTCACAGGCACAGGATCTGGTACTGCTGATAGCTTCCTCCTCCCACTGTATGTAAGCATCTCCCCCTGAGTCGTAAGTCTAACATCTCGCCACTCCTCAATCTCCTCTTGATCCTCATCACTCTCCTGCTCTTCCTCCGCAGATCCTCCCCGCCATATCCCAGATATGTCACCAACTTATCCACCTCTTGCCTTATATTTTCATTATCTGACAAGTCTAATGTGGGTAGGGCCTCCTCCTGTCGGTAGTACTGCTCTAGCTCTATAAAGTGAACATCCATGCTCGCAAAATATCTTTTCTCCACTGTACTCCAGCACGCGTACCCCTTCTGAGTACGGGAGTAGCCGACAAAGATACATTTGACTACCCTCGCATCAAGTTTACCAACACCCAGTCTGTTGTCCTTCACGAAGAACACACACCCAAATACCTTTAAAGGAATGATCCCCCCACTATGTCCATGCAACTGCTGACACATAGACTTTCACCCCAGAACCTGTGATGGCATCCTGTTGATCAGCTGTGCCACTGTCAACACCGCATATCCCCACAAATTCTGAGGAACCTTTATGATGAGCATCATACTCCTTTCCACCTCCAGAAGGTGTTTGCTCTTCCTTTCCGCCACTCCGTTCTGTGCTGATGTGTATGCACGAGTGGTCTGGTGTAATATCCCCTGGGCTAATAAGTATTCCTTCATTGCCCTATTAGTGTATTTTGTCTCATTATGCAATCTTAGTACCTTAATCACCACAATGTATTGTGTCTGAACAAGCTTATGAAAATCTCGAAAGCAGTCAAGTACCTCACTCTTATTTTTCATCAAATAAACCAAGTAACATGATATGCACAATCAATATAGGTTACAAAATACTTATAATCATTCAAAAAACTTACAAAACAAGGTCCCCATACATCAGAATGGACTACATCAAAAACAAAAAAGCTTATTCGGCTTGTACTGACATACGAACTCCTAGCAAGCTTGCCTAAATCACAAGCATCACACACCAATTTTGTTTTATTTGCTTTTTCAAAAATAGCAGAAAATAATCTAAGCTATAATGCTAAAAGAAGAGTGCTCCAACTGCCTATGATGGAGTATCAGCATATCCTCTACACTCATCTTTTGTCCTCTAACTTCCATCTTCTCTACCATAGATACAAGAACCGTATCCAATCCTTCCAGATCCATATACCACAGTCTGTCATGCCAAGTCCTAGTCTCAAATATCTTCCCAATCTCTTTCTTATTAAAAGTCACCTTGGGACTATCAAAAGAAACAACACATTTTAGTTGAATGATCATGAAACTAATGGATAAGAAACTATCTGGAAAAGAATGGCATGCAAAACATTGAATAGTTTTACAACTGAACCCGAACAATTAACAACACTCCTACCGACTACTGGTTGGAACGTACCGTCCGTCGTCTGGATGTTATCAGCAGTAGTTAGACGAATGTAGGAGGAGAACTCGCCTGCATTTCATGTCACGTGACGTGATCCTTCTGAGTCAATGACCCAATCTGAGGCCCTAGAGGAAGATATGGATGCAAGAGCAAGGGATCCATCAGTTGGGTGGGCATACATAGCGACCCCCCCAGCTCCATCCCTGCTCCCCTCGGCCGTTTATTTCCTTTTGATGGCCTCCATAGTTGAAGACGGGAAAATCCCTTGCTCAAAAATTCGGATCAAGACAGCCTAAGGTTACCGGTTCAGCGGTCGGGCTCGACGGCTAACGGGCTAAGACGTGGAAACTATCAAGACAACTAAAAGGACTCCAAGCGCTGCGACAGGAAGGTCTCACCACGTACCCGGATGCTTAGAAAAAGCAACCCCTCCACAACCAAAAATGGTCGAGCAGGGTACGAGGTAGACTAGCTGATAACAAAATCGCGGTGACTAAGATAGATAGTCGCAAACTCGTGATCTGTCTCTCTGAATATGGGATCCAAAGGCTCGGCTCGCAGTCTAGGAAGAAGGTGGTCGAGATCTTTTGCGAGATTCCGAAGTCTGTCTTCTCGTACTATTGGGGTCCTATTTATAGGCAAATCCAAAGAGAGGGGGAGTCTTATTTATATCCCCACCCCGGGCGACTAGGAGACTTCTTGGGGGGAGCTCGCTCGGCTGGGCGAGTAACCGACCTAGTTGCCTAACCTGGCGAGTATGCGACGGGAGCTCGTCATACTCGCACAGGCCTTCTGTCGTCTTTTGCGTTGACTCTGACTGCTGTCTTGACTTACTGACTTGGACTCTTGCTAACCTGGCTCTGGAGGGGTCCACTTTCGACGAATATGGGTTGTACATTCATCATGCTTAGTAAAGTCCGCACCTCCTCTTTGTAGATAATGCTGACTTCTTCTGCACTGCCAATCATGCCCAAATTGACTTGATAGCCTCCTCGGCCACCACGAGCTCGACCACATCCACGACCATGTCCCTGTCCACCACCCAAATCTCTCTCCATGGGCAGCTTGGGACAGGCTTGCCTCAGATGGTCCACCTCCCTATAGTTATAGCATTGTCAGGTTTCTTCCCTCTATATTGTAACACCAGGGGCAGCAACTGCTAGCGCTTATTTCACAGTAGTGGACCCTACTGTCCCTGCCTGAAGTTTGAGACGTGTCTCCTCCGGAAACATGGTAGAAATGGACCCGGTAAGTGTAGGAATTACCGTACGAGAAAAAAACAGAGCTCTCCACTACTCAAACTTATCATTTAATCCCTTCAAGAACTTCATCGTCATCTCCTCCACAATGTTCCTGGAGGCCCGACACTATGAGTCGCTGCAACACATCCCGTCAGAGGTATGATCGTAATCCACCCATAGACGTTCCAACTCGGAGGCGTACTCCTGCACTGTCTTCCCTCCTTGAGTAGTGTCATCAATTTCTACCTTCACCTGGAAGGCCCACAGAATGTTCCTCACGCCATCATATGTATTCTTCAGCTTGTCCCAATCCTCCATGACCGTCTCGAGGCCATCTGTCGTGGTGAACATCGATAGGACAATCGAGCTGAGAAGCCACATAAACACCGTCATATAGGCCAACTCCCACTCATCTCCACCCGAGTTCTCTGGTTTCTTCAACACCATTGTCAGAAAACCCCCAACCTATTTCGCTACATGGATTTCCTTCGCACGACGTGACCAACTCAGGTAGGTCATCGGTCCATGAAGCTTCAAATCAATCGGTGGAAGTTCCAACTTCGCCCGCCGTTGCGATGAACCCAACACCCTCAACAATGCGGCCAACTCATCCAGGCCCAACATCTTGAAGACATCATCCATCGTACCTTCCTTTGACGTCATGGATCAACTTTCTCACCGATCACCACATCCCGTATCGAGCAATACCTCCTCCTGCCCTAGATCCGATTACCGCATCCTATGATCCACCAGGATGCGGTCGTGCGGTCCGGCGACTGAATACCCGCTGCGGTGCGGTGAAGACCCGCTAGGGAAAAATTAAGCGGCGTGCATCATGTCCGCTGCAGTGCAGTGAAGACCAGCTAGGGCACAGCCGAGCGGCGTGCAGCACGGAAGACCACGGCCGGTAGCCGCTAGATGCGGCGTGCACCGTGGAAGTCCGCGGCGGTAGCCGCTAGATGTGGCAGCTGAAGAGGCTTTCCTGCGGCGCTAGAGGCGGAAGAGTTCGTCCCTAGCGTCGATCGTCATTTGCAGACGAAAAGCACAGAAAGTGTCGCTCGGTCCCCCCCCCCCCCCCCGATACCAAGTTGCAAATAAAGTCGTAATATTATTAGTGCAAAATAATTTGGCTATATATAGCCTATAAATAACTCTTAATATTACAACAATAGTCATTAAAACAAACAAAAAATTCTCAGAAAAATTGAGGGGTAAATGAAGTGTTAGGCTGTAATGGGTAACATTGAATATCAGCTGGGGGTTTAGATTATGCATGCAATGTATTTGCAATTTGAAATACTGAACCACCTAAACATTAAGCATCCATGCATAGAGAGGAACAACTACTTCATTTCTTCATTTGAAATAGATAGATATTATTGCGGCTCTTGACCACAAGTACTTGTAATCAGAGATAATGGAGATCAAACATTAGCATATCATTAGAATTTTGAATAAAACGGAAAACTTTTTTTGTTTTTAGCAAGGAAAAAACTGCAAATACAGCTACTTAAATAGTTAATTGACATAAAAAATTATATGCATGCGTGTGTATATATATAGCAATAATTAACAAAAAATTCCCCGGAAGTTAGCATACTTACATGTTGCATCCCTCTTTTGAAATTACAAAAAGTTCCCCTGTAAATTTACACTTCATAACATCCATGCAAACAAATACCTCTCTCGAATAAATTTTCATGGGGTTTCTTTTGTGCACGAATGTTATGAAATGTAAATTTATGATACATAATAGTCGGATGAAGACCTACAAATGGAAATTGCATTGCATTTAACACAAGATACAATCGAGAAACAAGTTCTTGCCAAGCATTTGGAGGCCGAGTCCTCCTTGACACTCCACTCTCCAAAGAGCCAAAACCCTAAGACTCAAAAGTGTCCCTCTAAAGAAACTATCACTCATATATATAGGCGAGTAGGGGAAATACAAAGTACAATAACGCTCATGGGCTACATAAACTAATAATACCATGTGGCGGCCACATCGTATCAACACCCCCCTCCCGAAAAAAACGACCTTGTCCTCAAGGTCGAGGGGCAAAGGGATCGTCAGAGCGTCAACAGATACAGTTCCCGGGAGTCAGGATTAGTATTTTCAGCTCCCAGCAACACACATAGATTCCTGAGAGGGCAGACGTGGGTGGGCGAGAACGGTTGTTGGCAGCGAAAGCAGAGGCCCTTGCAGTGAAGCTCTTCTTGTTGTTGGTAAGACAGATGATGGGGTCGTCGAGGGGCCAGTGGACGTGGGGCTGGCGGAGGCGGAGTTAGTAGTTGGGGTTCAGATGTGGGGGGGGGGGCAAAGGGTCTACGGACGGAAGAGGTGGCGGTAGTGTCCGCGGCGGTGGGGGCGGCCGTGTCGAGGAGGATGGTGGGGCTGGGTAGAGTTTCTCTTCGAGATACCTAGCTTGCTCCGTTGTCCGGGAAAGAATAGTCGAGTTGTGGATTCGAAGGCAAGCACGGGGGTAGGTGTGCAGACCCGCTAGAAAATAGCCCGAGTTGTGGTAGGAAGTCAGGTCAGAAACATGCGTAGTGATAACGATGAATTTGTCAATGTAGGTTGCCACAGAGTCAGACCGGTGGACGGAGCTGAGGCGCTCAAAGGCATTACCCGCCTGACGACTGTCGTAGTGGCGGAGGAGTTCCTCCTTCAATGTGGGCCAAGAAATGTTGGGTACCTGCTGGCGCATCAAACACACCAAATGGAGCGTCGAGCTCTCCATATAGATAGTGGCGAGGGGGACCTTCTGGTCTGCAAGGGTGGTCTGCAGGTCGAAGAGAAGCTCGGCGCGAGCGATCCATCCGAGAGGGTTGGTGCCATCGAACACTGGAATCTCAATCCGGCGGAGGTGGGCCGGGGCACTGTCTGACGTGAGGTGCAAAAACCCCATGTGGTCGGGAAGGGTTGGAATTGGTGGTGGTGGAAGAGGGGTCGAAGGGCGATTAACTGCTGCGATAAGTCCTCGAAGGAGGCGTTAGGTTTGCCAGCCGGGCTTCAATGTAATCCATGCACTAAGAGTCTGACATTGCAGTGGTGGAGGTGTTCTCGTCGGCGTGGAGGTCCATTGCCCGAGTCTTGGGCATGAACCACGACTAGGGGTAGCGGCAAGGAGCGCCACAAGGCTGCAATAGCCGTAGGAGGGCTCCCCAACACAGCAAAAGGAAGGGAGAAGGAGAAACGGTCGCTGGAAGCCAATGTAAACGGTCGGAATTGTTGGACGGCGCCGACTGGAGGCGTAGCAGGGTGGGTACGACGTTGGCGGCAGCGGACAATGCAACACGTGGCGGAAGGGCTGCTTGAAGGAAACGGCGGCGCTGGAGAGGCTGGAGCAGTCGGCGGAAGGAGGCGATCCCCAACGCGATCCGTGCAGAGCAGACGCGATCCAGAGCCGGAGCAGACGAGGCGGGCTGGAGTGGGTCAAATGGGATCTATAGAAGCTAGAGCGGAGTAGTGAGGTGGCGGAGCAGACACACCTGGTAGCGTATTCCGTGATCCCCAACGGCGAAAGTTGCGCTCACGGACGGAAGGAGGCGAAGCAGAGGTGTTAGGGTTCGAGAGAACACTAATCAAGGGCGGGTCGGACCAAGATAATACATAACAGTCGGATCAAGACCTAGGAATTGAAATTGCTTTGCATTGAACACAAGATACAATTAAGAAATAAGTTCTCGCTAAGTATCCAGAGGATGGGTCCTCCTTGACACTCCACTCTCCAAAAGAGTTAAAACCCTAAGACTCAAAAGTGTCCCTCAAAAGAAACTACCACTCATATATATAGACGAGTGGGAACAATACAAAGTACACTTAACGTCCATGGGCTACATAAACTAATAATACCATGTGGAGGCCGCACATATCAATTTACATGAGAGGTTTTGGTAATTTCAAAAGTAAGAGGGGTGCAACTTGTAATTTAGCAAACTTAGAGGGGAGGTCCCCGTAAATGCCCCATATATTGCTATATATGTCGAGTTATTTTGAGTTATTCGTTGTATTCCTTTTTTGTTTTAGTGTCACATCATCTATCAACTAGTATATGTCATGTTGTAATCCTTTATATAGCCCCTTGTGGAAGAATAATAATAAAGTAGTTTTCTCCTCTCAACATGGTATCAGAGCCTTGAGGTTTCCCAATCCCATTTTTTTCGCTTCCGCCAGCCTATCGTCACAGCTCTCGTCCCGTCGCCGAGCCTTAGGGCTTCTTCGCATTCGTTCATCGTCGAGCCTCAGGGCTTCTTCGCCCTCCGTTCTCGTCACCGCATCCGCAACCGCAGTCGAGGGCTTCGTCGTCGCGCCCTCCTCCAGTCGTCGCGCCCTCCTCCAGTCGTCGCGCCCTCCTCCAGTCGTCGCGCCCTCCTACAGTCGTCGCGCCCTCCTCCAGCCGTAGAGCTCCTCCAGTTCTTCCATTTGCAGGTTCCTTCAGTTTGTCCTCCAGTTATTCTGCAGCCTTAGGAGTTCTTCCTCTAATCGCAATCCTCCAGTTCTTCCGCAGGTTCCTCCAGGCAGACGCAGTTTGCTGCGGTTACTTTTCTTGACGCCGGAAATGCGGTGCTAGATTAATGACATTTTTGGTGTCCATCTTTCTTCGAGCCTCCTACATACCCATGGGATCGTCCATCTGTTTACGAGGAAGACCTAGTTTCTTTCTATGTGTTTGTGCTGTCTTCCTTTGGCTCCTTGATTTGTATTCTTGGATCACCATGTCAGGGACTGCCGACTCTCCTACCGTGAATTTTGCTAATGGAGTTCCCTCCGTTGTTGTGATCTCCAATGGCTCCACTCGACCTGTCCATGACCACAATACTCCTAAATCATGACAATACGTCTGGATGGTTCCAATTACCTCATGTGGTCTCGGGCTATTACTCTAGCCTTGAAGAGGAGGCGGTTGTTTGGCTATGTTTTGGGTACTCCTCCGACTCCTGCTCAAGATTCTCCTGACTGGCCGCAATGGGCGTCTGAGAATTCTCTCGTCATGTCTTGATTGACAAATTCCATGATTGACTCTTTCCCAGAATAATCTGTTTTTAGATACTGCAACAGATATTTAGAAGAGGGCCGAGAACACTTACTCCTGTCGGGGCAATACAGCCCAGACTTTCCGGCTGCGACGGAAGATCTTTCTCCATCGCCAGGATGATCGCCCTCTGTCTGCCTACTACCTCGAATTCACTAAGTTTTATCAGGAATATGATCATTTTGACTCTCTCACTCTCGTGTATCCTGAGAATGAGATCCTTGTTCGCGCTCAAGAAGACAGGAACAGAGTCTTTGAGTTCCTCCATGGTTTGCATCGGAACTTCGATCAGATCAGTGTGTAGATCCATGGGCGCTCTCCTTTGCCCTCCCTTCCAGAGGTTTTCAGTCTTGTTCAACAAGAATTTGATCGGCAGCAGACGTGGACACCTGACCTTCCTCCGGACGGTTCTACCCTGGCTGCTCAATTTGGTAGTCGAGCTTCTTGTTATTCCAGTCCCAAAACCACTGACAAGGATTATTTCCTCTATGACAACTGCGGGAAGGCCCGTCATACCCAAGAAACTTGTTTTTGACTTCATGGATTTCCTACACCCCGTGATGGTTTTTCATTGCGTGGGGATCACCCTACACAACCCCGCTCTTCCCATCTAGTCGATGCCTCTGAAGAGATGCAACCTCTACCTGTTGAGTCTGCTCATTTGGCTCTGTCTGTCGATAAGATCCTTACTTTTCACCGCCTGATGCAGGGACAGTCTCTGGACCCTTCTGAATCTTCGTCTTCGTATGTTCATCATGGACCTTCAGGTGCTCATGCTGCGTCTTCTCTCCCTTCTACTCACTGGATTATTGATTATGGAGCAACAGATCATATGACTGGCTCTGCTACAGGTTTCGTGTCTTACCTTCATTTGTCTAGTCAAAACAAAGTGAGTATTGTGTATGGTTCCCTCTCTCTGATTGCTGGGAAAGGCTTCATCCTCTGCTCCTCTCTTACACCTTTCTTTTGTTCCTCATGTACCCAAGTTTACTCGCAATCTTCTTTCTATTAGTCATTTAACCAACTTCATGAACTGTTCTGTGAATTTCTTCCCTTCCTCTTGTGTTTTTCAGGACCTGAAGACGGGAACGATGATTGGCTCTGGTAGTCTGGTGGATGGGCTCTACGTGTTTGATTCATGTGGATCAGGCGGCCACTTTGGAGCCCTCCCCGTGCCTTCGATTCTGTATTTTTTGTCCATATTCATCAAAAGATAAAACTTGATGCTCGTACGCACAAGTGTGTTTTCATGGACTATTCTCCTACCCAAAAAGGTTATAAATGTTTTGACCCAATTCGCAAGGTCATTGTAACCATGGACGTCACATTCCATGAATCTGAGAGTTATTATTGGTCCTTACTTCAGGGGGGAATTCTTCTATGTCGTAAGTGAGCACCCTACCTCACATTGACTTTGTGCACCACTCTGTTACTCATTCCTCTATTATATCACTCTCCTTCGCCTCCGTCTCCTAGTGCCCTTGTGTCAACTACTGCGTCGCCAGTTGTCAAACCTCTGCAGGTTTACTCTCATCATCCTAAGGAAACAAACACACGAGCCCCTATCAGGATTCCAGAGCAACCATCTAACCATTCATCAGGGTCCATT
This sequence comes from Platanthera zijinensis, assembly GCA_039513925.1. NCBI lineage: Eukaryota > Viridiplantae > Streptophyta > Magnoliopsida > Asparagales > Orchidaceae > Platanthera > Platanthera zijinensis. Next base: position 19,314,828 of record CM077082.1, read on the forward strand.
ACTCTAAAGGAAGGTACCTCTACACAACATCTCTTACCTTAGTTTGTCTCTTACTCTTGTCTAACGGCTTCACACAGATCATGTGTCTCTTCTTTGTCTGCTACTTCTATCGCGACATCGTGGCAGGATACTCTTTCTCCTGTTGCGTACTGCCTGCAAGGGATGAGATCTTAGCCAACTGGATGTGAAGAATGTGTTCCCTCACGGTGACCTAGAAGAAGAGGTATACATGGCTCTACCTCCTGACCTCTTCCATAGTGGATCAGAAGGGAAAGTCTGCAAGCTAAGAAGACTTTATATGACCTGAAACAATCTCCTAGAGCTTGGTTTAAAAGATTCCACAAGGCCATAACAGGCTTCAGATACCTTCAGAGTAATGCATACCACACCCTTTTCATCAAAATAATGAGGCGTTAATAGCTCTAATAATTTATGTAGATGATATCATAATAATAGGAGATGATCAGGATGAGATCCCGGCTCTAAAAAGAAGATTGGCGAAAGAATTTGAAGTGAAAAATTTGGGGAACCTCAAATATTTTTTAGGTATTGAGATTGCGAGGTCAAAATATGAGATTTTCATATCACAAAGAAAATATATACTTGATCTCCTTGAAGCCTCAGGGATGAGTGAGTGTAGATCGACTGACACCCCAATTGAAACTAACCACAAATTTGGAAAAGATGATGGTGAAATGATTGAAGACATTCTCAGCTTTCAGAGACTTGTAGGAAAACTGATCTACTTGTCGCATACTCGCCCGGATATCTCTTATACTGTGGGAGTGCTTAGCCAATTTATGCACTCTCCAAAGGCTCATCATGTTGATGTCGCTCATCGTGTTCTCAGATACCTCAAGTCCTCGCCTGGGAAAGACATTTTGTTTTCAACAAATAATGAGTTGACTATTGAGGTTTACACATATGCAGACTGGGCAGGATCACCTTATGTTCGACAGTCCACATCAGGATATTGCACTATGGTGGGTAGAAATTTAGTTGCATGGAGGAGTAAAAACAATATGTGGTTGCTAGATCCAGTATCAAGGCAGAGTTCAAGGCTGGATTTGTGAAGGGCTATGGATCTTAACCATCCTGAAAGATCTTGGCCTTAAGAGAAGCGAGCCTACAGATTATACTGTGATAACAAAGTTGCCATCACACTACTCACAAAGTGCAATACGATCATACAAAACACATCGAGATCGACAGACACTTCATTAAAGAGAATAAAGACAGAGGCATTGCGGTTACTCCGTTTGTTCCATCTGAACAACAATTGACAGACATCCCCATAGAGGGACTTTGTGTCAGTGCCTTTACAGAACTTGTTGGCAAGTTAGGCATGACTGACATCCTACGACCAACTTGAGGAGGGCGTTGAGTTATCCGTTGTATTCTTTTTTTGTCTCGCATCATCTATCTGTCACTATATGTAATGTTGTGATCCTTTATATATCCCCTTGTGGAAGAATAATAATCAAGTAGTTTTTTCTCTCAACAATATATATATATATATATATATATACGAGCATCTTCGCACGGACTACGCCCATGCTCGATGCTCTCACGTGGCCTTCGCCCACCTTCGCACGGGATTCCCCCGTGCTCGCTGACTCTTTGCGGGCTTTGCCCGCATTCGAGCGGGATGCGCCCGCATTCGAGCGGGCTACGCCCGCATTTGAGTGGGTTGCGCTCGCCTATGAGCGGGCTGCACCCGCACCCTTACTTTTATTCAAAACATATACATATGAGTACTTAAGCTGACCGTAAAAAATATGAATTAATATTTCTATTTTTATTTTATAAAACATTGCACATTCTTACCTAAAAATTAATTTATCTCCCATCTTTTTCTCTCTCCTCCTTCCCCTTCTCTCTCTCTTTCTCTCTCTATCTCTCCCCGTTCTTTCACCGCCCCCTCTCTCCACCTCTATTTCTTTATTTTTTTTAATATTAATTATTCTATCCCTCTCTATCCTCTTTTCTCTCTCTTCATCTCTCATGGATGGGTGATCAGATTTGATCCAATGGTCCAAATAAAAAATTTGGTGTCCTCCAAATATGTATATTATTTTATAATATATAAGATATATATATAGAGAGAGAGAGAGCAACTTCGAATGAAGCGTGCCCATTGACTATTTTGAACTAAAAGCATCCACATAGACTTAAAATATAACCATACAACAACACACTCAAGCCTTTTTCCCGCTATAGTAGGGTTGGCTATATGGATCCTTTGTCGCCATTGTGCCCTATCTTTTGTCATAATCTCACCAATGCCTAAGTACATCATGTCTTTCCTTATAATTTCATTCCAAGTCTTTATTGGTCTACTCCTCCCTCGTTTAACATGCCTAGTGACTAGACAAGCCTAACAGGTGCCTCTAATGGTCTCTTTTGTATGTGTCCAAACCATCTTAGACGAGCTTCTCACATCTTCTCTGCAATTGGTGTTACTCGTGTCTTATCTCTGATACTTAAAATATAACCATATTTATGAAAATATGCCTAAAAGACAAGGGAATAATTTTCACATGCTCATTGACTAGGCTTGGAATAAGAGCATGCTATATCACTGCCATACCAAATAATAAAATAATAATTACCAGATTGAAACAGGAAATCATAAGGCAAATATAATGTTACCAAGGAATATTTACATACCTCATTCTCAGATATAGCTCCAGAAGGAATAGGCCGATATGGCTCATTGATTGCATCAATATCACGATCATACCAATCATTTAGAGTCTAAAATGGTGGCAAGGATCAGTAAAAACAGAAAAAAAAAACACCAACCAAATATAAAGAGTAAGACCATTTTGAAGTTTGATTCAACAATTTTCCCTGATTTAGTCCACGACACTACCAATTATAAAGAATTAGGCAGAGGATCGATAGTGAGACCCGATGAGCCCACCATGTGAATTAGCATATTTGATGATCAAGTGCTCCTTGAGATGTGTTTGACAAAATCATCCACGTAAAAGTGACAAAAGCATTGCTCCTAAAATAAGCGCCAGCTGTATTAAATATTCTTATCTTATTTGGTGTTTAGATCTATGTACCAAAGAAAATATTGCTGTAAATTTTAATTTATTTGAGTTTGTTGTGTTTGGGTTCCAATTATGAAAAGTTTGCATTAAGCGTTAACCCAGGTCCATTGTGGGTAGTCTAAGTATTTCTCATATAATTATGACTAAAGGCATGCTTAAAATAAAACCCAAGCTAAGTCCACTATAGCCCTTCAATTCCCCCTCCCCACCCCTTGAAAAACTTAGCCCAAAATCGAGCCCAAATAAACCTACTATCCCGAATTACCACATTTTAGTAATTTCACCATAACTTTTTGAACCGGACTCTAAATTATTAAATCCAAACGTGATGCCATCTTGAATTTCCCACCTGCAACTTGTATCATTATCATTATTTCCTAATTCGGTATTATGATTTATGACCTCCAAATATCCATTAAGTGGAAAAATATAATTTGTCTTAAAATTTTAACCAACTTTTAAACTCAAATCTATGTGAAATTCACCCCATCCTCAAAAAAAGAAACTACTATACAATTAACGTCATCTCTTAGACCTTCGTAATGTATGGGACATTATTTGCCACATGTTCGAGTAACAAAAGTTAGAGATTAAACTTTCCGTAGGTATGCCTTCACCACTGGATCAATGGAGGCATGTGGCACTTAGACAATGATTTATGGGGTCATATGATGGGAGACAAATTTAAATTCACCATGAAGGAACTAAGTAGGCATATCAAAGTTCGAGGAAAAAACCAAGAAAACGATTAAAGGAATTGGTACGAACACTAAGCAATCTTCTATCATAGAGGTCATACTGGCTGATTTGTGCACCATTATGAAGGAGATCGTTCGTACCTCATTTGAGCGATTTTTCATTATCAACACTTTTGGATCATCGAACAGACAATCGGAGCCTGTGATTGCGTTCGGCTCTATTTTTCTATTATTTTAATGTATTTTTATTTATTTTGCTCTAGCTTCATTTCGAAAATTGGGTTAGGTTATCCGATCGGATGATTCAAGCTGTCGGATCCGCTTAACCTAATTTCCCCTCCTATATATACTCTTGTTATGATAGGTCATCAAAAATTTATCTTCTATCATAGTCGCTCAGTCACTTTGGGTGTCGACGATAGGTGTGATGACTCACCATTTCCCTGACTTCGACGAACGCCACCTTCCTCTAAAATTTCCAACAAACCTTCTCCAGTCACAAGCGCGCAGTAACAAATGTCGTCTCACTGAGTCCTCACGCCTACTCTAGTTCCCAACATTCCCTTTTGCAAGCTCGTGACTCGTGAGGCCCAGTCGCCTGCCACTCCCAGCCACAGAAGAGTTCATTGTCGGCGCCTACACCCTCCATCAGCTCCATAATTGCACCCACAACTCCAAAACTTTTCTCCCTACGTCGTCCAAACCCCAATTCCCCATCAAGTACCTCCACAATGAGCCCAATGGATTTTTGTGCTTCCACAACATCCCCCTTCCCCATCCTGAGATTTCACAATCCGACCATTCTTTTCCTTTTCTTGACGCCCTCTGAAATAGCAGACCGCACGAGCAGGTTGGGCGGCGCGGGCATGTGTGCAAGGCTGGAAAAAAATTTAGGACAGATTGACTCTGATATCATGTGAAAAAAAGATGAAAATGAGAAACAAATTTAATATTTCCATCATATTCTCACTTACATTTCAATGTACAACTACAATATATAATATTGTCGCTGGTGTGCTCACCGTGGCCGTGCGGACTTCTTGCGCGGTTTCTTCTCTGCTTAGTCGCTTTGGCTTCCCTAACCGTTGTGAGCTCCGCATCTAGGTCGTGTCATCTTTCATTGCCGCTGGTGTGCTCACCGTGACCGTGCGGACTTCTCGCGCGGTTTCTTCTCTGCTTAGTCGTTGCGGCTTCTCTACCCGTCGCGGGCTCCACATCTTGGTCGCGGCCTCTTGCCGCTGGTGTGTTGTCGTCGAGACCGTGCGGCTTCTCTTGTTCTCTAGTCAAGGCGGGTTCTCCTCTCTAACCGCTCTGCATTTTTTGGTCGCGACCTCTTCTTTCCTTGCCGCTGGTGTGTTGTCACTGAGACCGTGCGGTCTTCTCACGCGGTTTATCGTGCGGCCTCTTTCTGCTCGCTGTTCTGGTCGCCTGATCTACTCGCGCGGTCTCCTCTCTATCCGCTAGTCTTCTTGCCGCCGATCTAGCCTCCTGACCGCCTGGACATTGGGTCCTCTCTTTATTCTACCAGACAGGTGGCTTTCTCTTCTGCAAGCCGCCCGACCTTGCCCCTGAACTCCGGGATGAATTGCGGATCACTACTATTTCTTTAGCCGGGAAGAAGAACTTTGTGGAGTGGGTGCACTCTGTTCGCCGCGTTTTTCAGTCCAAAGGATTTCTACATCACTTGACCCAAGCTGTTCCCGCGGCTGCTACTGAAGACTAGTTGCGCAACGATGGTCGAGTTCATACGAGGCTCCTCAACTCCCTTGATTGTGAACCTTATCGCATGACCATGTATCACAAAACGGCCAAGGCGATGTGGGATGAACTCCATTCTCTCTATTCCGGCAAAGATAGTCTTCAGCACCTGTATGACATCATAACTGATCTTCAAACTCTTGATGTTGACGGGGCCGCTGACCTCACCTCCTTTGTTGCACGGGCCAAGACTCTGGTTGAAGCCTGGATTCAACATCAACCTCCTACGATGGATTTTGCTGCACAACGTGCTCAAAAAGAAGTCGTTGGTGTTGCTATGATGACTCGTGTACCACCTCATCTTCAGAGCGTTCGGGCTCAGATTCTCCCCTTTGCTGTTACTCCATCACTATCAGATATGTGTTCCATGTTGCTCAAGGTCTCACCACCTCCTGACAGTTCTAGACCTCCGTCACCGGGTCTCCTTCAGCAGACTTCTGCGCCCTTACTGCCTCTCCTTCCTCCTTCTCGTGGGGGCGTTCAAGTTCTCGGGGCCGAGATCGGGGAGGCCGACCACGACCAAAGTGTTCCTTCTGCGGTAAGGACGACCACCTTGAGGCCACTTACTATCGCAAGCATGGGCTTCCTCCTCGTTCATAGTCCGTTGTTGCTGCTAACGACTCATCTGTCACTCGTGCTGACCTTGAAGAGGTCCGGCTTCAGCTCCAACAACATCATGGTCTGCTCAGTCGCCCACCTGCCTCTGCTGCCTCCGCTGCCTCCATCTCACATGAAGGTATCGCTTGTATCTCCACTAGTCCGCGCTGGATAGTGGATTCAGGTGCCACTAATCACATCGCATCCCTGCGACCACATCAATACCTGGATTCTCCTCATCCTAAGTGTATTACAGTGGCCAATGGGGATACAGTTCCGGTCTCCGGCTCTGCTGATATCCCTCTCACTTCTTCTCTATCTCTACGCTTGGCTCTTCATGTTCCGAGCTCCCCGTTTAATTTACTTTATGTTGGTCGTCTCACTGCTGATTTAAATTATTTTGTAACTTTTACATCTTCTTTTTTGATACAGGATCAACAGACGCGAAATATCATTAGTAAGGGACGACTGCAGAACGGGCTCTACCATCTTGATGACTCTCCTACTATCCTCTCTTCCGTCTCCTCCGTCTATTGACATCGGCGTCTTGGGCATGCCCCTATACCAGTCCTCCAGAAGGCTCTACTAGATGTATCTCTTCCTCCTTTTCAGAGCGAATCTTGTATTTTCGAGAAGCAACCTCGTTCATCTTTTTCATCTCATTGTACTCGGAGCTCTGCTCCTTTTATTTTAGTACACTCTGATATTTGGGAACCGTACAAAATCACTAGCATTTCTGGATATCATTATTTTCTAACTTTTATTGATGATTATTCTCGGATGACGTGACTATATTTACTTCGTGATCGCTCCGAGCTTCCCCGTGTCTTTCAGGCATTCCTCCTTGAGATCCACACGCAATTCTCCACGAACATCAAAACTATTCGCACTAATAATGCTCGCGAATACACTAGCCACGAATTTGAGAACCTTTGTTTTGAATTTGGGGTCATTCACCGAACATTGTGTGCTTATACACCCCAACAAAACGGAGTCGCCGAACGTAAGAATCGACATCTACTCGATGTTGCTCGCTCTATCATGCTTCATACGCAGGTTCCCAAAGCTTATTGGAACTTTGCGCTTTCGACGACTTGCTATCTGATTAACCATCTCCCTTCCCCCATTCTCCACAATGTCACTCCGTTCAGCCTCAAGTTCCCCTCTACTCTGGCATTCTCTCTCATACCCCGCATCTTTGGGTGTACTTGCTACGTTCACATTCTTGATCCATCCACGGACAAGTTGGATCCCCGGGCGGCCAAACACATCTTTGTTGGCTATTCACGAACTCAGAAAGGCTACGTATGCTACTCTCCTACTACCCGCAAGGTGACTGTTTCTGCTGATGTTACCTTTCGGGAGGATCTTCCTTTCTTCTCTGCTCCAGATCCAACACCTCTACCACCACCCATCCTACGACCTGTCATTCTCGTTACCACTCCACCATCAAAAATTCCTGACCAGGCTCCCACTTTTTCCAAGCCACCTCTTATACATGTTCACACTCGTCACCATCCTGGCTCTGTGGCCCCAATGCAGTCGGTTTCGATCTCTGACGCTTCGCGTCCTGCTGATCCGGCATCCGAATCCACCGCTCATCCCATAGCAAATTATGTATCCTTACATCGCCTATCCCTACAACTTCAAACTTTTGCCACTTCATTATCCTCGATTTTTGTACCTAACTCTGTGCAGAAGGCTCTCCAACATCCTGGCTGGCGGGCGGTCATGGAAGAAGAAATGTCTGCCCTCTGGGCTAACCAGACCTGGAACCTGGTTCCTCTACCTACCGGTCAGACACCTGCTGGGTGTAAATGGGTTTTTGTCATCAAACATGCTCCTGATGGGGCAATTGACCGTTTGAAGGCTCGACTGGTGGCTCGTGACTTCACCCAACAGCAAGGTCTCTATTATGAGAAAACATTCTCTCCAGTAGCCAAGCTCAACACCGTTCGTGTCCTCCTCTCCGTGGTTGTGCATCGTCAATGACCCTTACATCAACTGGATATCAAGAATACATTTATGAACAGCGACCTCTAGGAAACAGTCTACATGCAGCAACCTCCTGGGTTTGAGACCATGGGGGAGTTCCGAGTTTGTCATCTTAAGAAGTCCATCTATGATCTCAAACAATCCCCTAAGGCATGGTTCGACAGGTTCAGTAAGGCAGTTTGGGAAGTCGGCTTTACTCGGAGCTCAGCAGACTTCTCTTTGTTCACTCGTCATTGGGCAACGGGAACAGTTCTTCTGTTAGTATATGTTGATGATATCTTAATCACTGGAGACGATTCAAAGGGAGTCCAAGCGGTCAAACAACACCTTAGCTCCGTCTTTCAAACAAAAGATCTGGGGCATCTTTGATACTTCCTTGGTCTTGAGATCGCGAGATGTCCGGATGGACTTGTCCTCTCCCAACGGAAGTACTGTCTGGATCTCCTTCGAGATGTTGTCTACTCTGGATGCAAACTCACTACTAATCCAATGGATGCAAATCATAAGTTGTGTGCACATGCTTCCGATACAGATCTTCCTCTCCAAAATTCGGAATACTATCGACGACTTGTTGGGAAATTGATCTACCTAACGGTCACAAGACCAGATATATCCTTTGTTGTTGTGGTGGCCAGCTGGTTTATGCATGACCCTCGAATATCTCACCTTCAAGCCGTTGAGCGCATCCTAAGATACCTTAAAACAGCTTCGGGTCAAGGGATGGTATACAAAACCTCATCCTCTACTCCAACGTTGGTTGCGTATTCTGATGCAGATTATGCTGGTTCCTTGGATGATCGGCGATCAACCAGTGATTTTTGTACCTATTTTAGAGGTCATCTTGTTACTTGGCGGAGTAAGAAACAAGCCATGGTTGCTCAATCCTCGGCTGAAGCAGAATACCGATCGATGTCATCAGTTGCCTCTATGCTTACATAGCTTGAAAGCCTCCTCGCCGATCTAGGAGTAAAACTTCCCTCACCTTCCATCCTGTTATGTGACAGCCAAGAGGCTATACACGTAGCAAAGAATCCGGTCTTCCATGAAAGAATGAAACATATTGAAGTGGACGGTCACTTTATCCGGGAGAAAGTTCAAATGAAGAAGATAGAATTGAAGCATGTTCCGGGTACTGAACAAGTTGCTGATATCCTCACAAAGGCCATACCAAGTACCCTATTTTATCAGTTCATGTCCAAGCTGGGTGCCTACGACTTGTACGCTCCAGCTTGCGGGGGAGTGTTGGAAAAGCCCATGTAAAGAGGCCCATGTTAGAGTTCATTTATTTAGTGTTCTTCTTTTCTCCTCTTTAGTCTCACATCATGTATAGGGGTCTCTTCTCTCTTTCTCCCTCCTATAAAAGTGTATTCATACCTTGTATTTGATTATTGAGATAGTATATACAAGTTTGAGGTTTTCTCCACAGATACAAATTGATGCAGCAAAAATCTACAGGCGGCGGACGACACAAATTCCCTAACTCAAAGTGCAATGCAAACGGCTACCCAACACACGCGAATGAAATTATGAGGGCGCAAACAATCTGATTCCAAATCTTAGCACAATAATTAAAATTTAACAAGCTTTTAGCAACGATTAGCACAATTGAAAACAGACATTAACAATTATAGAACGGTTATAATTAACCAACGAAGCGAGGCGCAACTTCATTCAAGTACACTGAATGCATCCCGCAAATAACACAACGAGAAAAACACAATTGCATATAAGAAATCAACAGTCCCAAGACAATAGTTCGATCCCAAAGCATCCAAATAAGAGGAAATAAACACTCATACCTTGATTTACTCATGTAAGTCGCGGCTTGGCTTTGGGAAGCGGAAGGCGCCGGTGTAGCTGGCCTTGGCACAGGTTTGGCTCCACGAGAGGGCTGAATGGAGGTGTATTTTAGTGGATCGGGTGAGCTGCGGGCTGCTGGGAGGTTTGTGGGTTGCAAGCGTGGGACAAGGATGGTATTGCGGGTTAAGAGAGGTGGTGGCTGGGTTGGAGAAGGCCGGACGGGGTAGGGTTGACGGGATCGGTGGAGGAGAGTTGGGCATTGGGATGGAGTGTGGGATCTAGCAGATGGAAGTCGGGGTAGGGCTGGAAGTGGAGGCAGAAGCGGCGGCTACAGGTTTGCGGGTTGGGTGGGGGGTGTGCGGGGTTGGGAGGATGGGGCCGGAGAGGGGAGAGAAGATTGGCTGGGTTGAAGCCGGCGACGGACTGGATGTACCGGAGGAGGGCAAGGTGAGGTCGGACGGGACAGGGGAAACCACGGAAGGGGATGGGACTGGGCATGTAGGCAGCGAGCGGGAAGCAGAGCCTTCAGAATCCACCAAAGGAAGACTGGCAAGTTGCATAATCCGCAACTGCCGATCCCTAGGCCAGCCTCACTATATGAGTACAAATAGGGGAAGGGGAAAAATAAACTAAGGCACCCGATCAAACGGCTATTAATGTTCGGGCCGATTGGGGGCCAAATACAACAAAAAATAGACTACAACATATGAAACTGACTCGGAACGACCATTCGGGCGCATCCACGGACTCGGATTGCCCGAAAAGTTGGCAGATCACCGCCTTTTTTGAAATAGACGTGTGTGTGCCGTCGATCGCCATCACCTTGCCTTGCCCACTATATCGACAGTTCCTTTTCAAGCTTGGTGCTTACGACTTATATACTCCAGCTTGAGGGGTGTGTTGAAGAATACATAAGGAGACATCTTCATTTACATTGCATTTAGCCATGTATTATGGCTCATTTGGCTCATTCCTCTCTTAGGCCCCTTTAGTCTCACAACTTGTATTAACTCTTAACTCTTCTTTCTCACTATATAAGGAGTATCTCTATACATGTATTGACACAAGAAATAATAATACATTTTAATCTTCTTTCTCTCACTTCGTACATAATCCAACAAGGGGAATAACAAAGGTTGATTTTCATGGCCTTGCCACTAAGTTTCAAGTTATCAAAAACCTGTTTTTTTTGCTCTCAAAGCCATAATATATCACTTGATTTAAAGGTGTTGTAACATATGACAAGTCGTTCAATAGGATTTCCAATTAGTTTTTCACTGAGAAAATAGTATTGTAAGGAGTCATATATATGTGTAATTTATTTATATTATTGTATTTGATCTTTTAAACCAGCTTATGCCGGTCTCGAGCCCGGATGAAAAATGGTGTGGGTTATGTTAGGTAAACGGCCAACGTAAAATTTAGTCACCCTTATGAATATGGATCATTTGAGAAATTGTGCAAAAACTAAGTTGTTTCCCTTAATAAACGAGTCGCACGGTCCGAATGTGGTGTCTTGGCAAGCACCGCTGCATCTCCGGTACTTGAGCGTAGTGTTAAATATGCAAGAATCATCGTCGTATGGTCCGAATACGGCGTCTTGACAAGGACCGCTACACCTCCAAGAGGGCTTGAGGAAAATGTAGATTACACAACCGTTCATGCAGGATATGAATATGAGAAAAGGAATGAAAAAGGACGAAACATTTTAGAGTTCGTCGTAACACATGAGCTAATTGTAACAAATACGTTTTTCATAAAAAGGGAAGAACATTTAATTACGATTAAAAACAAACCAAATAAATCACAAATTGATTATTTTTTGACTTGCAAAATGGATAAAATGATTTTTAAAGATTGCAAAATCATACCAGGAGAAAATTTGACAACACAACATAGGTTAGTGGTGTTAGATGTACAAATTAAATATAATAAATTAAGACAAGAACAAAAATATTACAAAAAATTTGGTGGTGAAACTTGAAAATGGAAAACCAGTTTGTTTTCAAGACAACAGTTATGAAACAACTAATTGATGATCCTTATGTTAATCATAATGTCTCGTGAGAAGATATGTCTTCACATTTAAGGATAAGTGAAAAGAACGTACTTGGAGTATCAAAATATCGTGCGCCCCCAAATAAAGAATCTTGGTGGTAGAAAGAGTAAGTGCAAGAAAAAGTGAGGGCAAAGAGGGTCAGCTATAAATCACTCTACGCTTGTAGTAATAATGAAAACTTGATCAGGTATAAAGTCGCTAAAAAAGAAGTTAAACACTCAGTAAGTAAAACAAAAGTCAATATTATGAAAAAAATTATAAGCGACTAGATGCCAAAGATGAAGAGCGTGACATATATAAAATTATTCGAGCTAGAGAAAAGAAGACAAGAGATTTAAGTCAAAAAAATGTATAAAAGATGAGACAAATACAGTTTTGACGGATGATGTGGATATTAAAGAGCGATGAAAAAGATACTTTTATCAACTCTATAATGAAACAAAGGACAATGAATTGAACTTGGAAGAGTTAAGTAAATCAGATGAGTATAGAAACATAACGTTTTATCGTAAAATTCAATTATCAGAGATAAATGATGCTCTAAATAAGATGAAAAATGGAAAGGCGGTTGGGTCTGGCGATATACCGATCAAAGTATGAAAATATCTAGGAAATGAAAGAATTTTGTGGGTTACATGTTTTTTCAATAAGATACTGAAGTCAAAGAGCATGTCAGAACAAAGAAGAGAAAATATCTTGTTATCTTTATATAAGAATAAAGGAGATATACAAAATTGTGCTAATTACAGAGGAATTAAATTGATGAGTCATACCATGAAACTATGAGAACGAGTAATAGAAAGAAGAGTAAGACATGAGACTAACATCTCGGAGAATCAATTTGGATTCATGTCAGGACGGTCGATCATGGAAGCTATACATCTCTTAAGGAGACTCATTGACAGCTATTGAGAAAGAAAACAAGAATTGCATATGTTGTTTATTGATCTTGAGAAGACTTATGATAGAGTTCCAAGAGAGATCTTATGGAGTCTTAGAAAAGAAAGGTATAAATGTATCATATATTGACATAATCAAAGATATGTATACAAATTCAGTGACAAGGGTGAGGACATCTGGAGGATTACCACAAGAATTCTCTATCACTGTTGGCTTACATTAAAATTAAGCTTTAAGCCCTTATCTCTTTACCCTTATCTTAGATGAGCTCACCAGACATATCCAACAAGCAATATCTTGATGTTTATTATTTGCGGATGATATCGTTTTGGTTGATGAGATGCGCAAGGGTGTAAACGCAAAACTTGAATCTTGGCGAGAAATTTTAGAAAAGAAGGGTTTTAGGTTGAGCATGGCAAAAACATAGTACATGGAGCTTAAATTTAGCAGTACAAGAAGGACGGATGACTTTGTTATTAAGTTGGGTGATCAAGATATTTCTCGTAGTTAGTGGTTTAAATATCTCGGATCGATAGTTCAAAAAGGACGGAGGTATTGATAAAGATGTGACACATAGAATCCAAGCGGGTTGGTTGAAGTGGAGAGGCGCGTCGGGGATCTTATGTGATTGTAAAGTACCACTAAAACTTAAGGGCAAGTTTTACCGTACTGCAATTAAACCCGCGATGCTCTATGGTTTTGAGTGTTGGGTAGTGAATGGTGTACACGAGCAAAAAATGGGAGTTTCTGAGATAAAAAATGCTTAGGTGGATGTGTGGACACACGAGACTGGATAAAATTAAGAATGAATGTATCAGGGATAAGACAGGAGTAACACCAATTGCAGAGAAGATGCGAGAAGCTCGACTAAGATGGTTTGGACACGTACAAAGGAGACCATTAGAGGCACCTGTTAGGCATTGTGAGAGTCTAGTCACTAGGCATGTTAAACGAGGGAGAGGTGGACCAATAAAGACTTGGAATGAAACTATAAGGATAGAAATGATGTACTTAGGCATTAGTGAGATTATGACAAAATATAGGGCACAATGACGACAAAGGATCCATATAGCCGACCCCACTATAGTGGGATAAAGGCTTGAGTGTTGTTGTTTATTGTATTTGATCTTTTAATGGTGGCTCCAATTCTTGGGTTGTGATTTTTTCTCCTATCACTGCTCACACTCTCATGAACTAGGCACCCTCTTGGGTGTCAATAGCAGTATATAATTATGATAAAGAGAAAGTAGAAGGGAATGCATCAAGTGCAAAAATGATACCCAAAATTAAATTTGACAATGAGGACATTAGAGGATGCTACGAATTTTTAAGGCCTAAATTGGAAATAAATACAGGTCAGAAAACACCATAAAGAACTAAGCTAATTGGTAGACAAGACAAATTAAAGTGGTAGATATTGAAAAATCTTGAGCCAAATAGCAACATAGGCAAAAAACTTGAGACAATATGCAAACTGGTGATTGCACATATTTAAGAAAATAATGCCCTAAAAGGGAAAAAAAAGGCCCATAAATATTTCAGTCCTGACCTGCGTATAACCTGTAAGACATGGTCCTGACATTATCATGCAAACAATAGATTTAGCTACATCATCAGGACTCCAGTGAAAATTTCCTGCATGGAAAGGACATAAAACCCAAGACATGGAGTTCTATTTCAGCATTCCTTACAATAATGTTTCAGAAAAAGGGGATGTAAGCTCAATACGCAAGAATCCAAATTACTGATTTCTAGATTCCCAATGACATGTGGAAAAATTCTCATGAGAATTGCATCAATCATGTGACAATGTGAAATAAGTAGAAGTAATGGAAGTAATACTTACGGCAATTGCAACGGGGCAGATAAGTAATCAACACAAGAACTAAGACATGAAGGAAATCCTCGCATTTGACAAACATATAGGAATGTTTCCAAGCATACATTCATAATATGAAAATACTATAATATTGATGATTGGCACATACTAATATGAAAAATCTTATGAATGTATTTTAGCAAATGTTCCAATCTAAGACAGAGCGCATGATAATTCATGTACATACAACAAGACAAGGGACTCCAATATAAAATGATGCAGGAAAAGCTCATTAATTTTGTGAACCCCAAAAATTTTGCTAGACTGAAGCAATAAATCATGAGAATACTGACTATATGAGGAAAGTCAAAACAGAAGGAAAGGAGACAAATACCAGAAGCAGCAGCTCCACAGACAACTCCCCACACCAATGGAGGCCAGGTAACAGGTTTTGTAAGTTGAAGACGGATCTTCCATTTGTTCTAAAGGAATTGATCAGCAAACAATACCACAGCATTTAGTTCAATAAGTAAACCCAGTTTCAAATACTCTGATTATATGATATAATTTTTAAATATACATATAGGGTTTGAAAATACAAAAGAAAAATACCACTTAAAGCAACATGAAACCTAGTTCACAGTATCATTTCCATGGAGTTGACTATAGCTAGCGGAAATAATAGAAGAAGATTTTTCTTCTTAAAATATGTCAAAACACTCAGTTTTATCAGTTTTCTTTATATATATATATATATATATATATATAGTTCTATGAAAACACTTTCAGTTTTATAAAAAAATTATCATATCAACTCTTTGTAGACATTCATAAACAAAGTACATAAGATTGATTTGTTAAAATTTGTATGAATATAAATAAAATAAAATTTGTTCGACTATTTTATTGTTTGCTAACATGAATGGTATTTTTTTCCCAACATAATGGTCATAATGGTCAACTAAAATCTGAATGCATTTTTTTGTATATTAAAATGCGGGCATGCCATTTTTTTCAACTATGATCAACTATGTCCTATCACGTATCATTACAGTATTTTCATTGTTCATTGTTATCCAACTATTTTTTAACAATTTTTCAAGAACTATTCAACTACTAAAAGTTAGTGTCTAGTGCAATCATATTGTAATACAAATTTATAAACATCTCAAACAGTTTACAGCTACGCCCAAAATTATTTTATCTGAAAGATACCTAATTGGTTATAAATGAATATATGATGATAAAAAGTTTGTTATTGATGGGTACCCCCTAATTTATAGAAGATTATGTTAACTCTCCACACCGCACTCCCGCGCACCGGATCGCAACTCCCGCGCACCGGACCAACTCCCGCGACCGGATCGCAACTCCCGCGCACCCCGCACACCGATCGCAACTCCCGCGCACCAGATAACCACCGCGCGCCGGATCCCGCAACCGCCGCGCGCCAAATCGCAACCGCCGCCGCCGTTACGGGCGCCCAGCCACCCATGGCCGGCCGCGACCCCCCTTGCGGCCGGCCTCCCGAGGCCGGCCGCCCCCCTTTGCGGCCGGCGGCCCTGGCCAGCCGCCCCCCTTGCGGCCGGCGGCCGCGGCCGGCCGCCCCCTTGCAGCCGGCGGACCGGCCGCCGGCCGGCGCGCCTCCTCCGACCACCATCGTGGGTCGGCCTTTCTCTCCACCGTCCGATCGTGGCAGGCCATTACGGCCCTTCGATCGCCACAAGCGATCACGGCCCTCCGATCTATGATTAACCACCCTAACCACCTCGGAAATCCTATATAAGAACCCATGATAGTTCATTTCAGGGGATCCCTCATTCATTCTCTCCTTCTCTCTCTCTCTCTCTCTCTTCATTTCTACTTCTCCCCAGAGCATCTCTCTCTACGCTCGTCCTCTCCTCCTATTTTCACTCACTAACTTGGCAGGTTCTCCTCTAAGCGCCGCCCAAAGAAGAAAGAGTGAAGTGTCGACTAAGCCAGCCCTCCTCACTCCGAGGCGCAAAGTGCAGGCACTTTGCGGAGCGCAAGCCTGAAGAGCAAGCACTCAAGAAAGGCGCACGACAAAGTGCACGAACTCCTAAGTGGTGGCCTGTCACCCAATGGAGAGCTATCTCAACCCCCCAGTATTTGTAACGAGGCACGGTCTGTCGCCCTCGCACTCTCTATAAGAGCACTGTAACAGAGGTAAATAGTGGATCTTAGCTGGCACAGACCCGACCACATGGTTTTTTCCCCTTTCCGAGGTTTTCCGCGCTAAAGTTGTGTGTGTACAATCTCTCTTTTTCTACTTTAACTGTATGCGTACTCGATCGCCCGGGGCTAAGACGGACCGATCCGGAACCGATCTACCGAGAGCATTGAGCGAACCGCAACAGTTATATTAATTTTTTTTCTCCAAAAAAAACATATTTGACCTATAGCATCACGTCAAATGATGAATGGAGATAGAAAATGTAGAAAAGTGGTTCAAACCTTGTATATACTTCTTGAATACAAAAATACACGTATGAGTACAAATATATAGGAGAGAGGAGAGGAAGACTCAGCTATACAAACAATGTGGGACTAAACACTAAATCCTACATTGGCCATATTAATGGGTCCAATACATCATTTTTCCTAGTATTCTTTAACACTCTCCCGCAAGCTGAAGCGCACAAGTCGTACGCACCAAGCTTGGATAAGAACTGATGGTACATTTGTCGTGGTAATGCCTTGGTGAGAATGTCGACAACTTGCCTTGACGCGGGAACATGCTCCAGCTCTAACTTTTTTAATTGAACCTTTTCACGAACGAAATGACAATCAACTTAATGTGCTTGGTCCGCTCATGAAACACAGGATTCTTCGCAATGTGAATTGCAGCCTGACTATCGCAAAACAAGGTTGCTGATGAGGATAAAGTGACTCCCAAATCACCAAGTAGGCCCTCAAGACAGGTGAGTTCAGATACAACCGGCTGTCATTGCACGATACTCAACTTCAGCAGAAGAACGAGCAACCACAGACTGCTTCTTGCTACGCCAAGTGATAAGATTTCCCCCAAAGTAGGTACAAAAACCTGTAGTAAAACGTAGATCATCTAGGGAGTCCGCATCTAAGTATGCAACAAGAGATAGAGAGGAGGATGACTTATATATCAATTCTTATCCAGGAGCTGTCTTCAAATATCCGAGGATGCGTTCTACAGCCTGGAGATGAGAAGTCTGAGGAGCATGCATAAATCGGCTGACCACTCCAACAGCAAATGAAATATCAGGTCTTGTAACTGTTAGGTATATCAGTTTTCCCACAAGACGCAGATAATACTCAGGATTCTTAAGCAGGGAGTCAGAGTCAGACTCATGAGCACATAACTTGTGATTGACATCCATCGGAGTTTCCACTGGTTTACATCCAAAGTAGCCAGCATCGTGAAGGAGATCAAGGCAATACTTCCATTGTGATAGAACAAGACCATCAGACCGTCTTGTAACCTCAAGTCCAAGAAAGTACCTGAGAGTCCCCAAATCTTTTGTTTGAAAAACGGAGTTCATGTGTTACTTGATTTTTTGTATCCCCTTGGTGTCATCACCAGTGCTCAAGATATCATCCATATAAACCATGAGAATGACAGTCTCAGTTGATTGATGACGAGTGAAGAGAGAGAAGTCAACTGAGCTCCGCTTGAATCCAATGTCACGAACGGCCTTACTAAATTTTTTGAACCAAGCCCTGGGAGATTGTTTGAGACCATAAATAGATTTCGAAAGCTGACATACACGAGACTCCCCCGTGGTCTCAAACCTAGGAGGTTGATGCATGTAGACCGTTTCTTGAAGATCGTCATTCAAAAAAGCATTTTTAATATTCAGCTGATGGAGAGGCCGGTGACGATGCACAACTAAAGAGATCTGTGTACAACCCCGTATCCGGCGAGTGGGACCGACAGGAGACAGGTCAACCAGATCAAGCAGTCCAAGTCTCGGACGAGCTACTAAGGGGGCGAGAGCTCGGTAGCCTCCTGCACTCGCCTAGGCGGGGTAGGATATTTGAGGGGCGAGTGAAGCAAGGCGAGCTCGCACTCGCCCAGGAATACCCGGCAAGAAGAGGGCGAGTGGGGCAGGCTGGGCCCACACTCGCCCGGGACAGAGATAGGTGGCGTGTGCCAGCTCCATCGCGCACTCGCCGCCCCGGCGCGAGTGGAGGTATCAGGGAGCCACTCGCCAAGTCCAATAATACAGTTTTACCATTCCACCCCCGCTGGCCTGCCCATAGTCTTTTAGAACAGCGGAGTTACGCTGTTGGCAGGTCGACCTGGGCGGCACATAGCCCTTCAAAACAGCGGGATTTGGCTATTGACAGACCGTTTTCAAAAAACTATACTTAAGACCCAGGGGGTACCTCAGAAGGCAGGCTTATTAGTGTTATTACTCCCCCACTCTTGCTCACTAGTGCTCTGGTCTTCTTGCGCTTTCTGAGGTATCCTTAACTTTAGTACTTGGCTAAGGAGGGGAAACGCTCTAAAATCTTCCGGGTGTGCGGTGGGACCTCCGTGCTGAAGCCTTGGGTCTGTTCCCTGTTCTACATCTTTGGTCGTTTAGCTTGTGGGGAAGAAGTAAGTGTGCGATCAACCCTTCCCCAAGGGTGAACTCCACAGAGACCGAGTTTTTGATTTCAACATTTTGGTGCGGTGAGCGTGGAGTGTGGTCAACACCGAAAATCTTTTGCAAGCTCGATGACTGGAGGAGAAGGGCAAGGTTCAGGCGGGAGCGAATCGCCACTCCCTCCTCCTCTCGCCACCGAGGGGATGTTCGAAGAGTTCAGGTAGGAGGTGCTTGGACTCGTCAGGTTCGCTCTCGGCGCGCGTGTCGAGAGCTTGATGCCAGCAGTTCAAGTAATCGCCGCCCCGGCCCTGCGAGAACGCACCCGGCAGGCGAGCCGGGAAGGAGGTAGCAAATGGAGGAGGCGAGCGCGAGCTGCAGGGGCGAGTGCTCTTCCCCGGCTCGACATCTGAAGGACGGTTCGGCGAGACAGGGATGCGGGATCCTCCTGCTCGCTCAGCAGAGGGAGGCAGCCCCTTCAGTTAATTTGTTTCATCGGCCCCAGTTCTAGAGGGGTTTTGGGACCCGTAGATGTCTTACTATACCAGGAAGGGTGATTTAGTACAGCACGTCCAGTGGTTTGAGGACTTGATCTCGATCCGACAGATGTCGGATTGGTTTAAATGCAAATTCTTCGTCCATCACCCTCAAAGAGAAGGCAAGAAATTGATTCCACCAGCTTCCGACCGGCTCCGTCTACTGTTTTGAGGACCTGCGCCGGGGGTTCATGTTGAGATTCACCACTTCGAAGAAGAGGAAGGAGTCTGAGTCTCTATTCCTCGTCAAGCAGGGCGTGAACGAGACCATATGGAACTACTTAGACAGGTTCCAGGAGGAAGTTCTCCAGGTGTAGGAGATGTCGTGACACACCATGATGGTGGCCTTCACCCTTGGGCTTCAGCCGAGATTCTTCGGAATGGAACTGAAGAGGGTGCATCTAGTGTCTTTTGAAGCTCTGATAGAGAGAGCGGTAAGGGAGGTCGACATGGAGGCGTCGAACCCGAAGTTTGCCCGAAAGCTGGTCAGGTGGGCCACGGAGGAGAAGGAGCCAATAGGTGGCAGAGGTCAAGGAGGAGAGGAGAGCAGAACCCCGGCAGAGGGAACAGCAACAACAGCAGTCGAGGTGGAGACGCCAGGAGCCGAACCATCGGCTAGGTTGGAGGCCGGAGTGGCGGGACCAGGGGCCGCGGAGAGGTTTCCATGGAGGAGACAACCGCCAGGGGAGCCAGGGTCAGTTTCACCCTCCAGGTTGGAGGCAAGTCCAGAGACCCCCTCTCCCCGATCAAAATCAGGCTATGATTATAGCCCTGGGGGAGAGGATGAGAGGTGGACGGAGGAGAAAGCAGGAAGCCAGGGTGGAGCTCCCCTAATGTGAGTTCCGCCAAGAAGAGGGGCATGCAACTGCAACGTGCTCCGAGTTCCTCGAGATGAGGGGAGCCAGGGAGCAACAACAGTAGCAAGGCCGCCGGGAAGTGCGGATTGAGGAGGTCCTGCCTAGAGCAGAGGAGGACAGGTGCGAGGACAGGGCTGATGTTGGAGCCCAAGGAGGGATCGGAGTGATCCACGGGGGGGTGGGAGTTGAGGCTTCCCGAAAGGCGAGCCTCCACACCATGTATTGCCGGAGCGTTGACTCCACATCCCAAACTCCACCCCCCCCCCCCGATGAGAAGATTACGTTCTCAAGAAAAGACATGCCGGATCATGAGGATCCTTTTTGCAATGCGCTGGTCATCCAGACAGCAATCGAAAATTTCACTGTCTCCCGAATCCTCATCGATAACGGGAGTTCGGTCAACGTCATCTTCAAGAAGGCGTTCGAAGCGATGAAAGTGGAGGCCATAGGGTGCTGGCCTCGGACGGGCCCCTGTTTGGACTCTCAGGGGAGAGGAAGGAAGTCGAAGGAGGAGTGGGGCTCCATGTTACCCTGGGGGGACAGTCCCGCACATGCAGGTTCGTCGTCGTGGATGCCCCCAACAACTACAATGCTATCTTCGGGCGGCCCCTAATCAGCGCCTTCCGCTGTGTCCCCTCATCCTTCCACCAATGTTTGAAGTTCAACGCAGAGGGGATCGAGGTCAGAGTCTGGGGAGACCCCAAGGTGGCGAGAGAATGCTACGTCACGACGGTGAACTCAATCTCCTGGCAGAAGGGAGCCGAGGAGATGGAGAGGAGGATAGATGAGCTGTCCGGGCCGGAGGCCGGAGAAGAGGCCGAGGAGATGGAAGTGGAGGAAGTCCGCGCCCAGGTAGTGGTGGCAGAAGCTGTTCTGGAAGAGTTGGTCGAGGCGATGGCCGTAGAGGAGGCTGAGGAGAAGGTCCTTGTCCCAGGAGAGGGGACTGTTGGAGAATGGGGAAAACAGTCTCGTCCGGAGGCTGCAGAAGAGGTGGTGGAGATGGAAGTGCTCACCCTGGGAGGCAAGGTGGAGAAGGTGTGCATCAGCGGGGGGCTGACCCCGGTGGACCAAGAGATGCCCTTTGGATTGAAAAATGCGGGGGCTACGTACCAAAAGATGATGGATCGGGTCTTCCAGGAACAAAAGGGGAGGAACCTGGAGGTTTACGTAGATGATCTGATGATCAAGAGCCGGGAGGTGGACTCCCACCTCCAGGATCTGGAGGAGACTTTCGGCACCTTGCGCAAATACAAGATGAGGCTGAACCCCTTGAAGTGTGTTTTCGGGGGCAGCAGGGGTAAGTTCCTGGGTCACCTTCTCACCCCCGCAGGGGTGGAGCCGAATCCTAACAAAGTCAAGGCGATCATGGAGTTGGGGCCGCCTCGAAATGCTAAGGAGGTGCAACGGCTGACGGTGAAGTTGGCAGGGCTAAGCAGGTTCATTTCTCGAGCTGGGGAGAAGTGCTCTCCCTTCTTCAAAGCGTTGAGGGGAGGCAAGAAGTTTGAATGGACTAAGAAATGCGAGGAGGCGTTCCAAGCCTTGAAGAGACAGTTAACTCAA
Source organism: Platanthera zijinensis (assembly GCA_039513925.1). Taxonomy (NCBI): domain Eukaryota; kingdom Viridiplantae; phylum Streptophyta; class Magnoliopsida; order Asparagales; family Orchidaceae; genus Platanthera; species Platanthera zijinensis. Next base: position 19,337,055 of record CM077082.1, read on the forward strand.
GTCCCCCTGCTCCAAGGGCCGAAGGAGGGGGAGGATCTATCTTTGTATCTTGGGATCGGAGCAGAGGCCGTGAGCTCCGTCATGGTTCGGGAAGAGGGGAAGAAGCAGCTGCCCATATACTACGTAAGTCGGGTCCTGAGGAAGGAAGAGCTTCGTTATCCCATCTTGGAGAAGGGTGCTTTTGCTCTGGTCATCTCGGTCCGGAGGCTCCGGCCTTACTTCCAAGCGCGCTCCATCCGAGTGATGACCGACCATCCCCTCCGCAACATCTTCGAGGGGGTGGAGTATTCATGAAGGTTGGCGAAGTGATCGATAGACTTGAGTGAATTCGACATCTTCTTTGTCCCCCGCCTCTCGATCAAGGCTCAAGCAATGGCCGACTTTTTGGCTGACTATGTGGTCGAGGTGGAGGAGGCGTAACTCACTCGTCCGGTCACATGGAAGGTGATGGTGGACGGCGCTTTGGGAAGGCATTACTTGGGGGTTGGGGTGATCTTGGAGAGCCCCCAAGGAACGATGATCGAGCAGACGGTGGTGGTGCATTTTCTCATCACTAATAAACAGGTCGAATACGAGGTCGTGATAGCAAGGTTGCGCTTAGCCAGGGAGCTGGGGGTCCATGATGTAAAGGTCCTCACCGACTCCATGGTGGTGGCCTCCAAAATCAATGGGGAGTTTGAGGTAAGGGAACCTACTCTCCAGTTGTACTTGGCAAAGGTGAAGGGAGTCATCGGCATGTTCAAGACCTTCTCCATCTGACATGTGTCGCGGGAAGAAAATAAGCAGGTTGATCAACTAGCCAAGCATGGTCCTCAGGTAGGGGGTACCATCACTGACCTGTTCCGTCCGTCCCTCCAAGAGGGGGAGTTGATGGAGGTGGACCAACACCCCTCATGGATAGATCCATTCGCAACATTCTTGTCCACAGGGGAATTCCCGGAGGGGATGGATAAGAAGAAGTTCAAACACAAGTCAGCATATTATCTTATGCGCGACGGGCAGTTGTATAGGAAGACCCTCTCAGGGATGTTGGCACGTTGTGTGGCCGAGGAGGAGGTTCAGAGGATTTTGGAGGAGGTCCATTCGGGGGAGTGCGGAAGCCATCCAGGGAGCAGAACCTTGGAAGGGAGGAGAGTCTGACAGGGGTGCTTCTGGCCGACCCTAAGTCAGGACACTACGGAGTTCACAAGGAAATGTCAGAAGTGACAGTTGTTTGCCCCCTTTCAACTCCAATCAGCTCAGCGGCTCAGGAGCATCACGGCCCCCTGGCCCTTCGCCATTTGGGGAATGGATTTGGTAGGGCCTTTCCCTCAGGCCAGCGGGCAGAGGAGGTTTCTGCTGGTGATGATAGATTATTTTTCTAAGTAATTGGAAGTGAAGGCGCTAGCCAAGATGACCTCCCAGGTAATCAGGAACTTCGTTTGGGGAGAGATCATCTGCCGGCACGACCAGCCCCAGGCCATTGTCACGAACAATGGGCCTCAGTTCGCCAGCACCGAGTTCGTCAATTTCTGTGTACAGCTCGGGATCGATCTCAGGTTCGCGTCGGTCCACCATCCTAGGAGCAACGGGCAAGTGGAGGCGGCGAACAAAATCATTGTCAACCTCCTCAAAAAGATGGAGAATTTGAAGGGTAGCTGGGTGGAGCAACTTCCTTCAGTTTTTTGGGCCCTTAGAACCACTCTCAACACGGCCACGAGGAGACCCCCTTCAATCTCTCCCATGGGTGTGAGGTCGTGCTTCCAATAGAGTTCGAGGTCTGGACGCCTCGGGTGGTCGAGGCAGAGGAAGGAAGGGAAGAATCGCAAGTTGAAAACGAGGAGGAGCTACGGCTCTCCCTTGATAAGGTCAAACAATTCGTGGAAGGGGACTTGGTCCTAAAGAAGGTGGATGCAGCAGGGAGATCAGCGGCAGTGGGGAAGCTCAACCCTAACTGGGAGGGTCCTTACATTGTACAAGAAGCGCTAAGGTCAGAAGTAGGCCTGTAAGCAAAAACCAACCGAACCGCAAAACCGAACCAAACCAAACCAAACCGCACGGTTTGGTTCGGTTTCAGTAGGCCGCGGTTCGGTTACGGTTTTGATTTTAGAAAAACCATATGGTTCGGTTCGGTTCCTGGTTTTGCATGGCAAACCGAACCGAGTCGAACCGAACCGAACCGCTATGTATAAAAACATTTAATTTATTACTTAAATTTCATTAAACCAATTAAGCATTAAGCACAGAATTTATAACTCTATATGTCCAATACTTAAAATTAAGTCTTAAATTGTTAAATTTCAGACTTTTAGTAAACCCGAACCCCCGCTCAGTCGCTCAGTCGCTCAGGCCGCTCACCCACTTATCTCTCCCGAGCGCCGAACCCTAGCTCCTTCACTCCTTTAGTCGACTTCGCAGTTCGCCCTCTTCGCCGATTAAGCCTTTCAACAACTGTAATTGTCTTCTTTAAAAATATCTTTCAGAAATGATTCCCTATCATAAACTAATATGCGGTATTTTGATTAACTTCATTCAAACTTTTATTAATTCATTGCACAAGTTTCTTGAGCACCTAACTCAACACTCGTGCTCCAAATGATGTAACAAATCATTTAGTGTGGATGTATTGCTACTTCGCTGTATCAGGACTCATATCCCGATACATTCTGTGCTCACCGCACCATCCCGGATCTCTCTATATAAATATTTAGGCTTCATCACATCATTTAAACCACGAAAACCGAACCAAACCGAACCAAACTATTCGGTTTAGTTCGGTTTGGTTTCAATGTTTGGGCGGTTCGGTTCGGTTCCAAATTTTTAAAACCACATAGGGGTGGTTCGGTTTGCGGTTTTGCTCACAAACCGAACCAAACCGAACCGTTACAGGCCTAGTCAGAAGGGTATCGCCTCCGGGAAGTGGAAGGCGAGACCCTGAGTCATACCTGGAGCGGTGATGACCTGAAACGCTTTTATCCATGAAAATCGTGCGTATCTCCCTCTTATGAATAAAAAATATTTTTGTTCCTTCAACTTTTGCTTGGCAATGATGTCTATGACAGGTGGAGCTCACATAGTAATCATCTCGGGATGCTCCCGCTGTCGGACTTCCACCTAACTGGCAGGGCCAGGGCCTCGATGGACGTCGTTATGACCCTGGGGTTGAGTCCGGAGGATGTTCAACACCCGCCGTCAGACTTTCACTTAGCTGATTGGGCTGGTGGTAACACCCGTAGGATGGCCGTGGAAAGTAAGATTCTCGCTCTGGGGTTAGGTCTCGGGATGCTCCCGCTGTCAGGCTTCCACCTAGCTGGCAAGGTAAGGGCCTCGATGGACGTCGTTATGACTTCCACCTAGCTGGCAGGGCCAGGGCCTCGATGGACGTCGTTATGACCCTGGGATTGAGTCCGGGGGATGTTCAACACTCGCCGTCAGGCTTGCACCTAGCTGATTGGGGCGGTGGTAGCACGCGGAGGTTGGCCATAGAAAATGCCAATAGGCGAGCAGGCCGGTCAAAGAGGGCGAGCCGAGGCCCGTCTCGGCAACTACGTCATGTACTCTCCAAATTTTACTTAGGAAGTTCTTGGCCCTTTTTTCCAGAATCGGGGGAGGAGAATCCTCTCAGACGAGTTAGGACTCGCGGGCTCAGCTTCGCAAGTAGCCAGGACCCATTACCGTGGGGTGATATTATCTAAGTGGGGCGGGGTAAAAGGATGGCGAGCTTAGTACTCGACATCTACTGAGGAAGACGAGACGAGGCGATCCTCGGCGGTGTATTTCACCCCCTTCAGATTTTACTGTGAATTTTTAACAATTCCAGTTCAACATCGGCAAGAAAGAAGGCACCTCGCAGGCGAGCTGGGTCGAGGCAAGCTTAGCGCGGCGAGTGGTCTGCCTCCGGATTGCTTAGAGGCAGCGAGCTCTCAAGGTCTACTCACGGGTACGAATCCTAACTCAAATACATTCTAAACAACGAATACTACTCTAGCGAGATCACACGGCAGAAGGGAAGTACTCGCGTGCGAGTGCAAGGCAGAAGGTAAGAGGTAGTACTTTTTCATTAAAGATCTATATTCATGTTGCAAAAATGGGGAGCTCGCCTCGGTGAGGTTACAAAAAGGGGAGAGAGAGAATTACAGGGAAAAAAACAAAGGAAAAAGAAGAAGAAGGGGCGTGAGTTAGCTCTCGCCTTCCTCCCCAGACATGCGGTCTTCCTCGCCCTCCCCTCCGAACTGATGTTCATCTTTGTAGTCCTTCGCGGTCCTGAAAAGCGAGTCGAAGCTGTCCTCCTTCTCGCTGGGTGGAGTAGGCGGGAATAGGCTCGGCATGAGATCCCGAGCTGTGATCTCCTCGCAGCCCTCCACCAGCACTTGCGTCTCCTTCATGATCTGCAGGGTGCATTCGGCGGATTCGATGGAGTTGATCCGCAGTCGCTCGGCAACCTCAGCCTCGCCGAAGATTCTCGGCATCTTGAATGAGAAGGGGGGCTCGCCGCCGCCCGGGGGAAGGAAGGCGTCCACCTGGTGGACGATCTCGTTGTGGAATCCTTTGATCTGATCCTTCAGCTTTCCATTGTCCGCCTCTAGCCCGGCGGCGCGAGCCAGCAGGCTTTCATTCGCCTCCTACAGCTCGGTGGCGCGGGCGCGCAGCTGGTTGTTCTCTTCCTCCAACCCAATGGCGCGAGCCCGCAGCTCGCTCGCGGCCTCAACATCCTGTGAAACAAAAGGGTAAGCAAATCCATTGTGGAAAATCCCAAGTAAAAGGAGAGAGGGGTTGTCGGTACTTACCACCCCGCCGCCAGCTTTGGCGAGTAAGTCCTCGACAATGTCGAGCCGCCTCTCCAGGTCGACGACGTTATCCTTGGCGACGGCTCGCTCCCGCTCGGCCTTCCTCAGATGGTGGCTGAGCTTGAAGCTGCGGCGGACCGTCATGTGTTGCAGCTCCAGTGCCCGCATCAGGGCTTGCGAGCTCTCGTGGCCGAGTTCCCGGAGGGTCTTGCCCAGATAGGCCTTGGCATCCTCGCGCCCATAAAGGCTGTAGCCGAGCGCGAAGGCATGGTTGGTGGGGGGTTGGCGCTCCGACCAAGAAGGGTGAAGGGATGAGACGGAGACCCTGTGGGTCTGCTCATCCCATCGGACCATCGGCTCGCCGACCTGGTCCTTCTCCCTTCCCCCAAAGCCGAAGAGTGGGTGACTCTTCGGCAAGCCCGATTCGCGCAGCAGATATTCCGCGGCGGCCGGGGAGGTGGGGTTCTCGCCGCCCCCATGGACTTGCTCTGGCAAGTCCTTCTGCGAGCTCTCCGACGACTTTTCTGGTGTGGTCTCCAGCGAGCTCATGTACTTGATTCTCTGCTCTGGCTGCCGTTGTTTCCCCTTGGAGACCACTGTCGCCCTCCTCATCTTCTTTTTCGGCGGGGGATGAGGCTAGCTGGATCCCGCGGGATCGGGTCGCCTCTTGCTAGAGGAGGGCTTGGACGACGCCAGCTCGTCTCGGCAGGCTTCCGCGGCTGCCCGCTCGCGCGCGAGCGGGTCAGGGTGGAGTCCCGAATCCGCAAAGGGCGGGTTCGCGGGAATCAAACATTTCCCTGCATGAAAAAACTTGTTTAGAAAATCCTTTTGATATGGCGAGCTCGGTAAAAAGAAAAATGAGAAGTGTACCTTTGCCGGGAAGAACGGGAAGGAACGAGTCGAGGCCCCTTCGAAGGAAGGAGACCTCGAAGTACTTGTAGAGAAAGAATTTGTGTAGCTCGGCATCGTTGTCGGATACCGATGGGGGTCGGTACACCTCCTCGCTCTTTTGTTGGGGCGAGTAGGGTATGTTGCCGAGATTACCCTTGATGAAGACAATCTTTGAGATCCAGTTGTGGTTCATGTTCGCGATCTCGCGAAATCTGATGGACGGGCCCATGAAAAAGGCGACCCCGTCGTTAGTCGCCCTATAGGTGAAGAGCTTTCGGAAGACGGTCAGGTTGAATTCAATCTGCTCTCGGCGGAGGAAGCAGGCGAACCCGACCATAATAACGATGGCATTCGAGTTCAGCTGCGTGAGCACCGCACCGAAATACTTAAGGATCTGGCGAATCTCAGGCCAGAGGGATAAGCGCAACCCCACCTCGAAGTGCGAGATGGGGAAGGCGAGCTCGTCCTCATAAAAGGTGTTGATGGCTTCATTTTCTGCCGGCCGGCGTGCTTCGAAGTCGGGGAGTACGAACTCGACAATGAATTCGGTGAGCTCGCGCTCGGTGGTGTTTCCTTCGAAGAAGCAGTACTCAGCGAAATGCCGAGCACACTTGGAGTGCCCGTCGGCGTCGGGATTCGTCTTGCCCATGCTCGCGGGAGGATTGAGGTGCGAGTACAGGTAGTGAAAAAGGCAAGAAGAGGGGGTATGAATGCAATAAAGGCGATGGATTGGGGTTGGTAAGGGAGCCTATTTATAGAAAAAGGAATCTGAGGCAGAGCCGACTGATCAGTCCGGCTCGCCTGCCCCAGCTCGCCAACCCCAGCTCGCCGACCCCCGCGACTTGCTCCATGGCATGGCGAGCCGAGCCTAAAGAGCAATGTCTTATTCAATCGGCAAATATTAAAATCTAAAAAATATTTCAAGTTATTACAGACCAGGGATTGTTGCAGTTAAGGGGGCTGGGGGCGAGCTAAGGGGGCTGGGGGCGAGTGTCGGTAGGCTCAATAAGGGAGTCATTTCTACCTACCCCGGCCTCGTGTCCCTCCCCCTGCAGATCGGCGCGAGTTGTGGAGCTCGCGGATCCCCCCCCAAGTTTTTGCGGGCGACCTGGAGGTTCTCGTCGATCTCGTCCATGAGCGGAGAAGGGGACATCACCTCGCCTGTCGGGCTGCCCCCCACCTCGTCCGCGAGCCGCACATAATCTCGTTGCAACGCCTCGTTGTCCTCCTGGACCTTGCACGGCCCGTGCACTCATTTCTTGAAAATCCTAATTCCTCGCTTCGTCAGCTCGTCGTTCTCCAACAAGGGGCCCAGGGAAGAAGTCTAGCGAGCTGGGGGAAGGAAGGGGCGAGTAGCGAGCATGCTCCGAAGATCCATCAGCTTCAGACTGACTACGAAGATCTGCAAAGGCAGCTAGTCAACATCAAATGCGAAAGGCGAGTGCTACAAGAGAATTGGGTGGGACGGACTAATGGAAGTACAAGACCTACCTTGCGAGCTCGGCTCCCCCATGGAGGTGCGGAGAGGGGGCATGCCTAGTTCCTTGCCACGACCCGGGTGATGAGTTTTTGGGGAGAGGAGGTCGAAGCCCGGGACCGGGATGATTCCGGCGATTCCCCCCGCAAGTTCAGGAGCGGGAGAAGGTTGCCAAGAAGGGGTGCGAGCCGGCGACTTCGGCTTCTGCGAGTCCACCCCCAAGGTCCCAAAGGGAGGCGATGGGTCCCGCATGCGAGTGTCCGGAGTTTGAGGCCGCGAGTTGTCATGGGGAGTATTTACTCGCTGCGGGAGGTGCTCGCCGTCATTCTGTTGGATGTCCGGGTCGGCGGAGATATCTATGACCTCTTTATCCTTCGGCTCAGGGGGGAGCCGAGCAAAGGAGCCATCCCCGCTGTTCAAGGTGGATTTCAGATCCCGATAGATGGTTTTGGCCGCCTTGGAAAGCGGTTTTGCCTTTTTTGCGGGGTTGGATTTTGTCAAGCTGCTCGGCAGAGTACCGGGGGATACATCGGTCAGGTTGGCAACGCGAGCAGAGCAGATCTCGCGAGCTCGGGCAAGCCTCTCCTGGATCTCTTTGGGGACATGCATCTTGGCGAGGTTAAAGCAAAGAGAATGGCAAAGGTCACCCAGATACGCAGGCATATATATAGCCTCTGGTGAATCCCTCCAAAAGTTTCTCTCTGGCTCCTGCCGCACTCGCCGAATTTTGTGGGGATGGATGATTCTTTCCGAGCTCGTAATGACCTCGCAAAGAACGGGGATTGTGTACAACCCCGTATCCGGCGAGTGGGACCGACAGGAGCCAGGTCGACCAGATCAAGCAGTCCAATTCTCAGGCGAGCTATCAAGGGGGCGAGAGCTCAGTAGCCTCCTGCACTCGCCTAGGCGGGGTGGGATATTTGAGGGGCGAGTGAAGCAAGGCGAGCTCACACTCGCCCAGGAATACCCGGCAAGAAGAGGGCGAGTGGGGCAGGCTGGGCCCACACTCGCCCGGGACAGAGATAGGTGGCGAGTGTCAGCTCCATCGCGTACTCGCTGCCCCGACGAAAGTGGAGGTCTCAGGGGGCCACTCACCCAGTCCAATAATACAGTTTTACCATTCCACCCCCGCTGGCCTGCCCATAGCCTTTTAGAACAGCGGAGTTACGTTGTTGGCAGACCGACCTGGGCTGCACATAACCCTTCAAAACATTAGGATTTGGCTATTGACAGACCGTTTCAAAAAAATATAAATAAGACTCAAGAGGTACCTCAGAAGGCAGACTTACTAGTGTTATTACTCCCCCACTCTTGCTCACTAGTGTCCTGATTTTCTTGCGCTTTCTGAGGTATCCTTAACTTCAGCACTTGGCTAAGGAGGGGAAGCGCTCTAAGATCTTTCGGGTGTGTGGTGGGACCTCCGGGCTGGAGCCTTGGGTCTGTTCCCTGTTCTACATCTTTGGCTGTTTAGCTTGTGGGGGAGAAGTAAGTGTGCGATCACCCCTTCCACAAGGGTGAACTCTATAGAGACCGAGTTTTCGGTTTCAACAATCAGTACCCGAACAGAGCTCAACTTGGCAACGAGAGAAAAGATTTCATCATAATCAAGTCCTTGTTATTGAGTAAATCCCAGAGCCACAAAACGGGCCTTTAGCCGGTCGACTGTCCCATCATGAGCATGTTTTATAGCAAACACCCGCTTGAAACAGACACACAAGTGTCCGGGAGGAAGAGGAACCAGATCCCAAGTCTGGTTAGACCAAAGAGCAGTCATTTCCTCGTCCATGGCCGCACGCCACCCTGGATGTAGAAGAGCCTCCTGCACTGAGTTAGGAATAGAAATGGAGGAGAGGGATAGAGCAAACTTGCGTAGAGGTGGAGAAAGGCGATGCATAGAAACATAATTGGCCATGGGGTGAGCGGTAGATGTTGATGTTAGATCGTCAGTCCGCGGGATAGCACTGGTGACGGAAGGTTGTTGTAGAGCTCCAGAGGCCGGGGTACGACGAGTGTAGACACGAAAAAGAGGTGGTTTGGGTGGTAGAGGTAGAACAGGTGCCAGACGAGGAGTAAGAAGAAGAGGTGGTAGAGAAGACGCGACAGGAACAGTCGGACGAGGAATGAAAGAGGAGGGAGGAGCGGTGGCAGAGGATTAGTCGTAGAATGGTTGAGCCTCTCGAAAGGTGACATCGACACAGACAACAACTTTGTCAGTAGTCGGAGAATAACACACATAGCCTTTCTGGGTCCGAGAGTACCCGAGAAACATACACTTGCTGACCCGAGGAGCAAACTTATCATTGATCGGACCAAGATTGTGAACATAGCAACTACAGCCAAATACACGAGGCATGAGAGTAAACGGGGATTGGGATTGAAAGAGAAGATTGAACGGAGTGGCATAGTTGAGCACAGAAGAAGGCATGTGATTGATGAGGTGACATGCCGCAGAGACAGCAAAGTTCCAAAACGAGTAGGAACCTGCATTTGAAGCAAGAGGGACGGAGTAACATCAAGAAGATGACAATTCTTTCGCTCTGCCACACCATTCTGTTGAGGCGTATACGTACACGAGGTTTGATGTATAATACCGAATTCGATGCATAAGTTCGCAAATGTTCGGCTAGTGTATTCCCTAGCATTATCTGTGCGAATAACCTTTAGAGGAGAGGGGAACTGTGTATGTACTTTGCTAAGGAAGGCGTGAAATGTAGTGGTTAGTTCAACACGATTCCGAAGTAAGTATAACCAGGTTAAGCGTGAATAATCATCAATAAAAGTGACAAAATAACAATAGTTAAACATACTATAGGTTTTATAAGGACCCCAAATATCATAATGCACTAATGATAATGGAGTATCACTCTGAGTATAAGTAGGATGAAAAGAAACACAATGTTGTTTGTCAAAGATACACGATTCACACGAAAACTCATGCAATGAGACATCTGGAAGAGCCTTCTTGAGAATCTGGAGGGGAGCATGCCCAAGACGGCGATGACAATCGGTAGTAGATACAACGAAGAGAGCAGGAGGGACATCGAGGAGATAGAGCCCATTTGACAACAATCTCTTACCAATGATATTCTGCGTTTGCCGATCCTGCACAACAAAGGTAGAAGGTGAGAAAGTAACACAACAATTAAGGTTTTGTGTGAGACGGCTAACGGAGAGTAAGTTAAATGCGGAACCAGGAACATGAAGAGCAAAAGTCAGAGAGAGTGTGGGTGTGAGGGGTATATCAGCAGCACCAGAAACGAGGGTGGTATCACCATTTGCCACAATGATGAATTTGGGGTGAGCAGTCACCGAATATTGCGGAGGACGTTGCGACGTAATATGATGTGTGGCACCCGAGTCCACAATCCAGTGAGAGCCTTGTGAGAGACAAGATATACCTTCATTGAAAATAGATGCGACAGAGCCAGACGAGCGAGAGATCACCCCATACAGGTACTGGAGCTGAGTGCGTAGATCATCAATGTCTGCCCGAGCAGAGACAGCAGAGTCCGGGGCAGGAGCAGCGAGAGGATCAGCCATAGCAGGAGCAGCAAGATGCGGAGGCAGGTCATGTTTGCAATAGCAGGTGGCCTCAAGATGGCCATCCCATCCACAATAGGTGCATTTAAACTGAGATTTGCCAGACCGGCCACGTCCCCGAGACGTGTAGCGGCCCCCACGGGCTGAGGACCCCCGAGCAGGTGGAGCAGGTGTAGAGTGTTGGAGAAGAGCTGGGGAGAGAGTAACAAGAGCATCTTGGGGCGGGGTGACCTTCAGAAGCATAGAGCCCATATCAGACAAAGATGGGGTGGTAGTAGATGAAAGAATCTGGGCCCGAACACTGTGCAGGTGAGAGGGAACCCGGTACATCATCATCGCAATCCCGGCCGCTTCTTTCTGGGCCCATTGAGTGGTCAGATCTGTAGTGGGAGGCTGATGTTGGACCCAGGCCTCGACCAGGGTCTTGACTTAAGCAACAAAGGAGATCATATCACCAGGAGTCCCGGGATCATGGTTCTGAAGATCCGAGATAATGTCGAATAAGTGTTGCAAACTATTCTGTCCAGAGTAAAACGAATGGAGCTCCTCCCACATGGTCTTTGTCGTGTCATGATACATAGCTATTCGATAGGGCTCGGTGTCCATGGAGTTGAGGAGCCAAGATTGAACTCGGACATCATCCCGAAGCCACTCATCGGTGGGGGCGGTCGGAGTGACCCAAGTCAAGTGATGAAGAAGGCCTTTCGTCTGCAGGACGCGACGAACCGAGTGTACCCATTCCATAAAATTTTGCTTCCCACTGAGAGAGATAGTAGTAATTCGGAGTTCATCACGAAGCTCGGATACTGGAGCCGCAACACGATCGGGTAGAACAGAGGAGTCATTAAAATTTTCGAACGTCATGAGGTCGCAGCAGGTAGAAGAAGCCCGCAGCGGTAAGAGGTAGAGCGGCAAGAATCCTGGGCAGGCGGTAACCAGAAGCAGAGACCGGCGAACAGACACTAGATCGTACGGTTAGAAGCAGACCACAACAAGATCAGCAGAGTTCACGAGAAGCCGCAGGCAGTCCGTGCGAACAACCAAGTCGAGCAGAGAAGCACGCAGCAGCAAGGCAGTCCAGTCGACAAGAAGGCCCCGCAGAAGAAGTCTGTGCGACAAGGAGACCGTGCGGCAAGACACGAGGCCGCAGCAGGAAAGTGTCCTTGCGACCAGAGCGATAAGACTCCTTGCGACAAGGAGACTGCGCGGCAAGAAACGAGGCCGCAGCGGGAAAGACTACTGCAGTGATAAGACCGAGAACAGCAGGTCACCGCGAATAGGACCAGGTCGCAGCGGACAAAAACTGGTCGCAGCGGATAGGGGCAGGTCGCCAGAAAATAGGTCGCAGCGGATAGGGGCAGGTCGTCGCGAATAGGTCAGACGGTTAGATCTAGCCGCAAGAAGAAGAAAAGTCGCGGAGAGGAAGGGGGAAACTGCCCGGAGCGATTAAAAAATCTAACCGCACGAGAGTGGGGTCCACTTGCCAGAGAGAGGAAGGCTATAAAAGGAGCATAGAATAGAGAAGAGGTGGATGAACGGGAGAGAGAAAGGATGCGGTTAGAAAGGATGAAACCGCAGAAGCAATGCGGTCAAGCAGAATCACAGGTCACCCGGTTAACCGGAAAACTGGGCGGTTAGAAAAAAACAGGTCAGACCGTTCCCTCTGATGCCATGTAGAAAAGTGTTTCAAACCTTGTATATACTTCTTGAATACAAAAAATACAAGTATGAGTACAAATATATAGGAGAGAGGAGAGGAAGACTCAGCTATACAAACAATGTGGGACTAAACACTAAATCCTACATGGGTCATATTAATGGGTCAATACATCATTTTTCTTAGTATTCTCTAACAGAAAATTTTACAAATTAATAAATGAGATATCTTATTTAATGGGAGAAGAGAACGATATTTTTTAAAAATATGTATTCAAGTCTAGTTTGGACTTGATTAAAAAAACATAATCTCTAATAGAGGTGATTACATTTTAAACAATTGTTTTTAGTAAATAGCACATGGCCACCATGCGACAACAATACATAATTAGATTCCAAGAATTTCTAACTAAAGTGTAACACATGGAATTCACGTATCCAGAGTAAAAAATTGCGACGAATGATGACAATTGTCAAAGCCTAGAAATTGAGACTAACAAACAACAGAGTTTTATTTTCTCCTTCTATCCTTCTTTAGAAGGTTTATGATCAACTTATTTGTTGCTTTGATCTAGTTGTTGTTTCTGTAAGGAGGGGGATTTTCACTCGATCCCTTATCCCTGACAGAACTCACATAAACCCTTGTCAATAAATTGCGGTCAATTGTTAGGGATAATCGTGAGAGGGACCCGGTGCCTACATATTATGTTTCAATCCACTCGGAGAAACAGTTGATAAGGAGTAGCGTGATTTTTTTCAACTTATTGTGAAGGCAACAACCTAGATATAGAAGGCCATGGGCTGACAATAGCCCTCATCTTATGCGTTGGCTGCCACAAAATGACCCAAAATTTTGGCACCACTTACATCTCCTTGCATAAAAATCAGTATTTTTCCCTCATGAGACAAAAGTACTCTTGGTTTAGAATTTGTTGGACGAACATTTTACCTCACGAGTGGCTCTTATTCTATCTGATGTATTTCCTCAAGGATCGTTGGAACATCTTCAGTTATGCATTTGGCTAGGTTGTGCTCAAGAATGTTCGGTACAACTTGTCGTTGATACGGAGGTAGTGTGTGGCTTTAAATCTGAACCACTTCTTATCCTTCACCACCTGTTGAGAGAGAAGAGGCAAAGCCACTAATCTTTCACTTGTAGATGTCGATCTCCATTAAAACATCTTTGTGTATGAAGCACGGTTGTTTATCATGATTGATGCCCCCAAACTTTCTCAATAGGTTGGCGAAGACATTCTTCTATCATGGTATCATCTCGATACACAAATACTCTGAACCTGCTCATTTCCTCTAACTTTAGAAAAATAATGTCTGAGACTAGAGGCCTTGGCCTTGGCCTCTATTAGAACTTCCGGGGCCATCACTTGCGAATGTGGGAGCACCTACAATTTTTGATCCCTAGGTTCCGAGCTAGGCGAGGTCGGCGATTATAGTTTCATACTTTGCTTGATTATTAGGAGCACATAAATTTAGTGTTGTTGCTTGTTTAAAAGCAATATCTTACGAATTATGCGACAAACTTATGAGACCAGATGATGGAGGATGGATGTAAGGTGAATGTACAATTGTGCCCTAACGGAACTTTAAAGAGTGAATGATAATGTTGAATTTGGGATGAATTTAAATGATGCAATGTTCATACAATTATGTGATGTTTAAGCAAAATAAATTTTGAAGTTAATAGAAGAATTCACAAACATGCACGATAGAAATTAGACAATAGAAACACAAGCAAGATTCAATTAAATTAAAGAGAGTAGTGCATCAACTAAACTTCATGTGAATAAACCATGCAAGTAGGATGAATCATAAGCACGCACAAAACAACATCCATAATTTTATCTTTGGTCACCAAATGCCCAACAATTAGTAATATTGACTTCAAACAAAACTTGCATAAGCAATATGAGTCTGGCGAAGTGAAAGGGGGCTGACTTAGGGGTTGAATAGTAAATTTAATGCAATTCTACTATGGTTTCAAGTTTCTAGAGGTGATTTCCCTGCAAAATAGGTCCCAAGTGGAAGATACAACAGTTGGAGGGTGGTAAGGTGACGGAAGGACTGAGAGAATGGGAGTGGTGGGCTGTCAGGTTAGTATTTAAGTGTCGTTGAAGGAAAATGGTTTTTAATATGAGTGTGCAAAAATAACCGAAGAATCGAGAACCGGACCGGAAACAAATCGAGCGATTTTTGTCGGTTCTCATGAGTCTCTATTTGGTCTAGGTTCAAATTTTTAAGAACCAGCCCCCCGGTTTGGTTCTCAATTCTTACATTCGGGTGCCCAGAACAGACCCAAAAATAGAGTTATTGAAATTAAATATCAGGAATATAAGAGTCTTCTGATCCATATTTCATTCAATATGAGCATTCCAATCCAGTCTAGGTTTAAGTTAAACCTAAAAGCTTCACCCTTTCTACAAACCCAGTCTTTTTGATATGAGTCTAATAGTGTTGTGTTTAAAATTAGTTCACGTCATTATATGAGTTGTTTTGCGCTTCTAAGTAGGCTTGTGCAAAAATATCCGAAGAACTGAGAACCGGACTGAAACTGAACCGAACCCGACGGTTCGAATCGGTTCTCGTTTTACACGGTTCGGGTATGGATCTAAAAAATACTAGAACCGCCGGTTCGGTTCTCGGTTCCCGTGGTCGGGTACCCGAGAACCGACCCAAACCAATAATAATAATAATAATAAACCAATTATTAAATGCAGAATCAGAAATATCTCTCCCACGGCTCACGCCTCACGCGGTCCGCCAGTTACGCTACTCAGGGGAATAGGGGATTACGGGGTTAGCCGGTTTGGGTTATTTACTTTTTTACTCTAGAATCAAGATCGAGAAATATCGCCGCTCACGCCTTGTCGCCTTCATATATAATTTATGCATTCTCACGAGCTTTGTATTTGCTATTTGTTGGGTATGAGGCTTTATTTGAAGAAGAATAGCAAATGATTAGTCGTGGACAACTACAATGTTAAAAAGATAATAAGTAAAAACTTAGATAACACTGCTTCAATGCTTATAGAAGTTGAAATGTAATGATATTAAAGGTAAAAAAATATGTAAACAGTTCTGGATATTTGAAAATGAAATTAGATTATTCATTCTTCAATATTTTTTTTGAAGACGAGTAGAACCGAAAACCGAACCGGAACCGAACCGAACAATTTGGTTCGGATCCGGTTCTATATTTTAGAACCGTGGGTCGGTTCCGGTTCCAAAAACTTGGAACCGAACATACATGGGCCGATTCCTGGTTTTGAGTGAAACCGAACCGATCCGACTTGCACCCCTACTTCTAAGTGTGTGTTAATGCAAATTGAAGAAGATTATGTAAGCAATTTTATGCTCTTCTAAACGTACTTGTTTGATCATATTAAATTTTTTATAAATGATATTTGTGTTCACTTTTTGCTTAAATGAATACAATAATTAGAAACTTTTACTAATACACAAGTTTATATGAAAATATTATGACACGTAAGTGGAACCAAGATTCGATCCGGAACCGAATCGAGTTTTTCGATTTAAATTTGGTTCTATGTCTTGGGTACATGAGTCGATTCCGGTTCTAAAAAGTCGGAATCACACCTATATGGATCGGTTCATGTTTTTGGGTGGGACACATCCGAACCAAATCAAGTTGCACCCCTAGCTACTAACAATGAGTGCAAGTAGAATTATGTGATTGCACGTGAATTTTGGACGATGGATTGAAGGGACGGGAGTATAGTTGCAGGTCTTTTGGTGGGATTTTGGTAAAGGGAGGATTTCCAAGCCCTGGGCATATGGTAGAAGAGGTGTGGTTTCCTTTAGGAAAAAGAGAGAGGGGATCGGCTATGTTCGCAAAACTGAATTTGGATGATAATTTCCTTGGATCAACCGTTATTGCAAGAAATATATATGTAGTTACGACATGAATTTTGTAATTATATGGATGATTTGGTGGTGTAAGGATGCAGTTATTGGTGGTTATTGGTGAGAAGATGGTTATGGATAGTATGAGGGTAGTTACCTTGACCTCACCATCAAGGATCCACAGAATCAGTGTCGTGGGATGACCACAAGACCCCAGATTTTATTCCCCAAGAATCTGCGATCCCCCAAAAATCAGCCCTTAAAACACAAAAAATATGCCTTCATCACTCTAAACGGACTACTGACTCGGATCATCTATACAGTGATCCTATTTTCTCCTCCAACATATGTAGAATTGTGAGTGCTCCGATAAGTGTCGGTAAGTCCTTGATCTGCGATCCCCATTACCATCTCTGTGGTCATTGTAGGTGACATCAACATGCATCCGCCTAGATTTAGATGTCATGGTGAGGGACTTCTTTCCTAGCTCAAGGATGAAGTTGGTGACGAAATCAATGACCACATGTTCCTTGATCAAGACCCAAGAAATGTAGGAGAGATCAAAGCTTAACTCCAATGCTCAATTGAGTAGTTGAACAGAATACTTCAACTTCACAAAGATAGATTTCAGAGGAAAATCAATTGCTAACATCACGGAATGTGCTTGGAATGGGTGAAGCCTGTGGGTCGAGGTTATAGAGACGAAGGCCAATTTCTCTATAATTCAATGCTTTATTTCAGGTCTGCAAAGTACCTTGCTGATGTAATAAGCAAGGTTTTGTCATTTCTCATCTTCATTGAAAAGTATTGCACTTATCGATGTATATCATATACACAGGTAGATGGCCAGCTCATTTCCCAATGTGGGGCTCTGAATCAAAAGGGTGAGATCAATTATCGCTTTAATTTTAAGATTGCCTTTTCACATTCATTGTTCCACTTGAAATGATTTTTTGCTCGAAGGAATTTTAAAGAACGTTGACACTTCTCACCCGACTTAGAAATCAAGTGACTCAGGCCTGCCACCTGCCTCATCCTTGAGTTGTTGTTCATTAATGGTTGTGGGTGCCACTAACTCAAGGATGACTTATAAATTTGTTTGGGCGCTCTTATAAGTTATGTTACTTGTTTTTTTATTATAGCACCAGATCTTTATCATATAAGTCTATATAAGCATTCTTATATGATAAGTTATTGTTCGGCTCTTTAATTTGGGATTGGTTTGACTCACTCAGGTGTGAGGATGCGACCAACAAAATTTCCTCACCTGACGCTAAAAACACAATTATCCAAATTCATCTTGCTTTTGTATTTCCTCAAGGTAGTTGACATTTCAACAAGATCAATGGGTTCACGAGATGTTGACTCATAGATTTGGTATTCACCACAAGGTCGGCATCATACACTAAACCTTAAACCCTAAATTCTATTTTTCTTCGCTTCTAGTTCTCAAAATTTGTTTATCATTTTTTGTAACATCATCCACGTTCTTCATCCTAAACGACACCGTATTGTAATAGTAGACGGCCACACAGGATGCTTCGAGCGCAATAACATGTCCAACGCCGGTAATGAACGCGGTTTTTAGCTGTAATTGTATGTGAAACTCATGTCTAGGTATCCGACGACTATACCCATATCAATCTTTTCCATAGTCCTATCATCATTCATGCTTTATAGTTTATATTTGGCTCCTCAACTATCAACTTTTGCAGCTATACCGATTCCAAATGGAATTTAATTACATGGTTCATGTTTGGCAAGCTTACAGAAAATAATCGATTTAATAGAACTCTTTTGATCAAAATATTTTATTTAATTTCTATTCAATAAATGCTATGCCCTATAAGTGCATTAATACACTGGAACAAAATACAAGTTTATTCTTACATTCTCCAGTGCAGCCCCCTTTATTCCGAGAAGCTGGTTGAAGCTGGAACCGTTAATGGCTTCCGATGGCTTATTAGGAGCCGCAGTCTTAGCTGCATTATAGAATCAAATTGATCTCAGACACTTACACCAAGCGGATCATTGCAAAACCTTACCGAAAATATATACAGAAAATAAAACAAAGAAAAAAATCTTGACGATTTCAACGGGGAGAGGAATAGTCAGCTCACCTTCATTGGAATCACTTTCTACCGCCTTGACCATGCATCTCCGCCCTTAAATCCATGAAACATTCCTTTTAGAATGATCGGGATCGGAACAAGAAGAGCGGAATAACGACGAACGGAGGCTTACGGGATAAGGAAGGAGCTGATGGCGAGCCGAGCGCCGGCAACCGACGGCAGTGATGTGACCGCATTGATAAGGATATTGAGGCGGCGCTGTGGAGAATGGAACCCATCGCCGGCGAAAGGAGAGAACGAGGAAAAGAGGGTTAGAGGGGGGGAGCGTGAGGAGAGTTGGGTCTGAGGCTCTGAGCTAGTGGGAGTGGAAGTCTTTGGAGACCAGAGGGCGGATAACCAGAAGCGCTTTCCAGCTTCCCGCAGGCCCAACTTAGGCTATCATGTTCCGCAGAAATATTAATTTTCAATATGAATACCCTGATGAAACCTTGTTATTTTCCAACTCACAACATCCAACCACACTTACCACCTTCAATATGAATACCAAAATCCACAAGCAAGAACAGGGAAAAACAGAGCATAAGATTAATAGCAGGATAACTATGGAAACCTGAGGCATGCCTGAGAGGTCCCTTGGACGGTGCAGGGGAAGATTATCCCGTGGCAGCCGTTCACCTTACACAACATTCAACTTCTAGCATAACCTAAACAATAACTCCTCCCACGATAAAAGGAGCCCTAACCCAAGTAAAAGACAAAAGTACCCTCATCTAAACATAATAATAACATAAGCAGAAATTTAAGATAATAAAAGATAAGTTACGTCATAGGACGTAACATGTGGAGAATGGAACCCATCGCCGGCGAAAGGAGAGAACGAGGAAAAGAGGGTTAGAGGGGGGAGCGTGAGGAGAGCTGGGTCTGAGGCTCTGAGCTAGTGGGAGTGGAAGTCTTTGGAGACCAGAGGGCGGATAACCAGAAGCGCTTTCCAGCGTCCCGCAGGCCCAACTTAGGCTATCATGTTCCGCAGAAATATTAATTTTAGTGGCATCCATGTTAAATGCAAAAGCTTAAAGTTTAAGGGGTCAAAACTCAAAAGATGATATATTATACTTTAATTAATTAAATATAAATATTATTATGTAAATTTTGTCCCTAAATTTGTAATTTTGTCGTTTTAGTCTTTTTTTTATATATATAAACATCAGGCTTCATTTTTAAGTGCAATTAAAGGGTTAAAAATATTTGTCAGAGAAAAAGTTGGATTTTTTTTATACAATTAAAATTTTAGAGACTAATTTGACGCTGGCTCGAAACCTTTGAGTTTTATATGATTTTTACTAGATGAGAACTTTGCATTCCACTTTATAAGGGTCCGATTGGGGGAAGGGAGGATTGTGGCTATAGCGAAATGAATGATAGCAAAAGTAGAGTTGTATAGAAAACAGTTCAATTCGTTGCAAATGAAAATTTGTTTGGATGAACTTTGCTTGTAAAGTTGCTGAGAATATAAAACTATACTAAGGCTGTGTTTGGCGCAGCTTATTGTGACTTATTTGCTCTGATGAGATTGATCAAAATTGTCATTGTCATGCCAAAATTTTATCCTCAAACTTTTTTTTTGTAACATTTGTCATACCAAACATATATTCAATGACAATAGCAAATAAGTTACAATAAATTGCGCCAAATGCAATCTAAATTATTTGACAAAATTGTGATGTAATGTCTATTTAATGTAAAGATGTGAAATACTTTATGCAATATTAATTTTAATGATTATGAAATCATAGTAGCAGTGCAATTATATAAAAACCATACAATTTACAAAGTGCATATTAATTTGATACAATTATTCTGCAATAAATCATTTCATCAATATGCACTCTCAAACTTCTAGCATAGTATGTACTTGATGTTATATTAATAATGGGTGGTCTCTTTTGCTCTTACTGCTTGTGCCTCAAGATATATTAATATATTGTCATCTTCTCCAGCCATGAAATATAGATCTGAATGAGATGAATGTCTAAAGTATTGTTGCGGGTCACCCGGTCTTTTTCCGGTCCGGAGAAATCAGACCGTCTTAACTCGGAATCGAATCAGGCGCACAAACAGTCAAAATGAAGCGCAGCAAATGTCAAGAAGCGTTTTTTTTTACGTGGAAATCCCGGAAAGGGTAAAAAATCACGTGGTTGGAACTGTGTCGAGCAAAAATCCACTATCTTCTTGAAGTTTTATAGAGTTTGATTTGATCTCGGAGGGCGACAGACCGATACTCTGTTGCAAGTGCAGAAAATGAGGAAAAA
The DNA here is from genome assembly GCA_039513925.1 of Platanthera zijinensis. Taxonomy (NCBI): domain Eukaryota; kingdom Viridiplantae; phylum Streptophyta; class Magnoliopsida; order Asparagales; family Orchidaceae; genus Platanthera; species Platanthera zijinensis. The sequence goes on from CM077082.1 coordinate 19,357,645, forward strand.
TAGCTAAGTACTCGGAGCCTCAATGGAAACGCTCCGGCCTTCGAATATTGCTGAACTCACGGAATCTGGGTGGGAGCGTTTCGGCTAGAAATTTATCCAAGTTCACGAAGCTTCTGGAAGGAGTGGTGTCAGTGATGTGGAGCCTTGATGGGAGCGCTCTCGCGGAGGTGGTTGGCGTGACTTGGAACATGCTGGAGCTTCAGCGCAAGGAGGAGAGCGGAGAGAATTCCTGAGCGGAGAATCGGCCTAAGTCCACGATCTCGTCGAAAAACCTCATAGTTCTCTCTTGCCTCTGGAGTTGTGTTGTCTTCAAACGAAGATACGGGGGCCTATTTATAGTTTCTGGAAGGTCATGGTGGTAATTGCGTCAGGGAGTGATTTGTGCTGGCGAATGACGTTAATCCGTTTTGATCACCTGCATCACCCTTTTTGCCAAAATGACGCGAGTGCCCTTTCCTCCCGGGCAATTCGGGCAGCCCGGGCAAGGGGCCCGGAGGTGGCGGCAGTGGATGAGCCCTTTCGAGCGTGGTGTTGGGGGCGTCAGCGGCCGTCCTTTCGATTTGTATGCTGTGAAGGTTGTTATAGAAATAAGGTCGAAGCATTCTGTCCGAGACGACTAGGGCGAAAGTCAACTTCTATAAGATGGGGTACCTGAGATTCTTCTTCTTCAAGACTCTACTGACATAGTACACCGGCAGTTGCTTCCTTCCTTCTTCTCGGACCAGGATGGAGCTCACAGTCTATGTTCCCACCCCTGAGATACAAAGTTAATTCTTCTCCTTCCCTCGACCCTTGGAGTAGAGGAGCCTAAGTGAGTAGTTACTTCAAAGCTTGAAAGGCCTACTCACACTCCTTAGACCACTCAAAGTGTAGATTGCCCTACAACGCCTTGAAGAAGGGCAGGCGCTTCTCCATAGCCTAAGAGAGGAAATGATTCAACCCCGCTAGCTTCCCCGTTAGATAGTGAATCTCCTTGACATTTCAAGGTGACTCCAATTCCAGGATCACCTTTAACTTGTCTAGATTGAGATCCACTCCCGCGGGAGTGAGGAAATATCCCAAAAATTTCCCCCTTCCGACCCCAAAAATACATTTCAAGGGATTAAGTCTCATTTTATATTTTCTTAGGGTGGCGAGCGTTTCCGCCAAGTCCCGGAGGTGGGACTCGACATATCTATTTTTCATCATTTATATCATCCACGTAGATCTTCAGATTTCTTCCCTTCTGCTCCCTGAAGACCTTATGCATCATCAACTAGTATGCTGCTCTTGCATTTTTTAGCTCGAACGATATCATTTTATAACTATAACACCTGTCATTCGTGATGAAGGCAACATCCTTGACATCCAGTGACTGTATCTTTATTTGGGGATAACTAGAAAACACGTCCAAGAAACTAATTACAGAAAAACTGACGGTTGAGTCTACCGGCACATCGATCCGAGTAAGGGGTAATAATCTTTGGGGCATGCTTTATTTAATAAAGAGAAATCTATACACATCCTTCATCTCCCGTCTCATTTCTTAACCATCACCATATTGGATACCCAGCTTGTGTACTGGATCTCCGATACAAAAATTGCCCTTACTATCTTTTCCACCTCCTCTTTGATGGGTTTAACTAGCTTGGTCGACACATACCGTTTCTTCTAGCGGATCATACGGACGTTGGGGTCGAGGTTGAGATGGTAGCATGCTACATCATCGTCGATCCCAGGCATATCTGTTGCATCCCAGACAAAGAGGTTGATGTTCTCCGGGATGCAACCTATGACCTCCTTGTCTTCCTCACTCAGATTCCTGCTGATCTGCACTATTTTGAGCCTCCAACTCAGAGTGGTGATCTCCTTCTTCTCTATCTCCTCGGCCGCCTCCAGCCGAGCCTTTTCTTCTATTTCCCTCTCAAACTCCTTCGTATCCTCTTTCCAAGAGATGGTGTTGACGGTTATGACATAATATTGCCTCGCCACCTTGGGGTCTCCCCGAATTCGGACCTGGACTCCTCCATTAATGAACTTCATGCACTGGTGGAACGGGGAGGGTACGCACCACAAGGCATTGATGAGGAGTCGATCGAAGATAATATTGTAACTGCTCGGAGCATCCACAATGACAAATCGATAGTTTCAGGGCATTCTCCCCAGTTCACGTGGATCCCCACTCCCTCTTCCACCTCTTTCCTCTCCCCAGCGAACCCGAACAAGGATTTATCCAAAGCTAACACCCTCCTGGATTCTACCTTTATCTCATTAAAGGCCTTCTTGAATATCACATTCACTAAACTCTCGTTGTCGATCATGATCCTTGAGACCTTGAAGTGTTCAATGGCCGTCTAGATCACTAAGGCATCACAAAATGGGTCCTTATAGTATGGCATGATGGAACGGTACTCTTCTCCGTCGGGGGTTGGGTCATAGAGGTCGAAGCGATACTCCGGAGGAAAATAGTTTGGAGGCTCCCCTTACAGGTGACCTCAATCCCCCACCCCTCCGTGGATCACCCTGATCCCCCCTCGGGTACTCACGTCAGCCCAGTCTTTGCATCGATCTTCCACCTTAACATTTCCCTCTTCTCTGACCTCTACTTCCTCGATTCCTAGCGACTGCAGTCCTCCGGCCTTGCTGCTCCTCAGAACTCCAAGAACTCAAGGCAGGTGGTCGTAGTATGGCACTCTTCCTGGTGAAAGTCGCAACAATGCAACGCCATCCCCTTCTTCCTCCTCTCCCAAGTTGTTTCCTCCTTCCTCTTCCTCTACCTCTTCCTCAGATTATCGCCATGCTGGAGAGGGGGTGGCTGCCGCCTCGGGCCCGGCTTCCATCCCGGAGGGTTGAATCGTCCCTGCCCTGCCTAGTGGTTCCCCCACCTTATGTTTCTTGTCCTTGAATGCAGGTTGGTCCTCCCTCCGGCCTCCAAATTGGTCGATGAGCTAGCAGTTGATTCCCACATCCCTGCTCCCGGAACTCCTGTCTCCTCGGCTCTTCACTTCTTCCCCCTTCTTCTTGCTGACAACCTCCGTGCGACTTCACTCCCCCTCTTTGATTTTGGACAACTGTTGGGTACATTGGAAAATGTGTACCTGATTTGAAGAAGCCCAACCTAGCTCAATGATATACATCATGTTGTATTTGATGTTGTTTTGAGTTGACATGTGCAGGTAAAGAATTGTTAAAGTTTACAGAAAAAAATTCTAAGTCCAAGTGTCGACACAAAGGAACATGTGTCGTCACATAGAAGAAAGTTGTCGACACAACACTGGGAAAGTGTGTCGACACAGAAGGTGTAACTCGACACTACTCTGGGAAAAAGTGTCGACACATAACATAGTCTACAACAAACTCTGGGAAAAAGTGTCGACACATAACATAGTCTACAACAAACACTGGGAAAAAGTGTCGACACAGAAGAAGTAAGTCGACACAACACTAGCAGAATGTGTCGACACAGAAGAAGTAAGTCGACACAACACTGGGAAATTGTGTCGACACAGAAGAAAAACGTCGACCTCAACATTGGGAGAATGCGTCGACACTGAAGAGTATAGTCGATCTCAAGTTTGTCGACATCATCTGAATATGTCGACACAGAAGAAAATAGTCGACCACAAGTTTGTCGTCACCAGCAGAATGTGTCGACACATAGTGAGTAAGTCGACACATTATAGCAAAGCTAAAAAATGAATGTGTCGACACCTGAAGGCTAAGTCAACACTTACTAAAGTTATGATTCTACAACAACTGTGTCGACACACAGGACTTGTGTCGACACACTGCAGAGTCAAAGACCAAGTTATTTTCAGAAGAAGATGTGTCGACACAAAGGCAATTTAGTCGACATCACTGAAGGCAGTGTCGACACCAAAGTCAATTGTGTCGACACAAATAGACAGATGGTCTCGACACTTTCTGACAGACTGTTTCAACACTAAGGCACAGGACTTGTTTGAAGACTTGACAGCTGTGGGTTATCACCAGTTAACTGAAGTTGTCAGACTTGTCAGAAAACGGTTAGAAACCGGATCAGCCGGTTACCATGAAGAATGTCTATAAATAGACAGATTCAGAAGGAGAAGAATAACAATTAACAACATATAGAACTGACCCTTTGAAATACATTGGATCAGAAAGTGGAGAAGGATTACATTCTACTCATTTCAAGAAAGTGCTAGGCACTTAAGAAGATCTTCTCCGGGAGATCTAAGAAGACTATCTAAGGGTAGATCTAAGAAGAGTTCTAATCAGAATTCAGAAGAATCATTCAAAGTTCTGGATAGAGAGAGATCAAGTCAGAATTTGAAGAAGAAGAAAGAATCCACCAGTGGATTCTCAAGAAGCTGTTTGGAATCAACTCAGCTAAGTACATTTTCAAGAAGCTTTGAAGAAGGCTAAGAAATAGTTGATTGCATCAGCTGATTAAGAATTGTCATTGCCTTTTCTCTCTCAACTTGGCAAGACAATTTAAACAATCTTTTCTATATTTCTGTAGGATCTGTTTATACAGATCTGAGTTGTAAGCCTATGTTATAAAGGCTGAGTGTAGGAGTGTTGAACTCTGAGTGGTAGGGCTGATTGCCTGAGTGTAGGAGAAGGATATTCTCTGAGTTGTAGGCCTTGGGGCAAGGCTGAGGTAGGGCAGTTGTGCCTGAGTTGTAGGAACCAGTTGGGTTCTGAGTTGTAAGATCTATTGATCTAAGATAAGTGGAAGTTTGGCCGAATCTAGCATACAGCTAGATAGGTGAAGGGGGAAAGTGGATGTACCCAGACCTTGGGGAACCACTATAAAACATAGTGCAATCTGTGATGTTTTGTTTTCTGTGATTGCTGTGTTCTTATATTAGTTAATAAATTGAATTCTGTCTAGAAGTTCTAGAAAGAGAAGCAGAACCTATTCACCCCCCCCCCCCCTCTAGGTGTTTAGGCTGCCTTGAAAGTTAAACTATCAAGTGGTATCAGAGGGAGGTTCCTCAAAAAGGACTTAACAGTCTGAGGTAGATCTGATAGGCAGATTCAAGAATCAAGAAGATGGGTTCTGGAGAGAATCATAAGGAGCTAGGGTCAATGAAATTACCCATATGCAAGAAGGAAATCTTTGGGATCTGGAAAGAAAGAGTCAGATTGTTTATGGAAGCATCTGACCCAAGGATTTACATCACAGTACAGGAAGGCCCCTTCATACCAATGAAGATATCTGTTCTTGATGCAAATATCCAAACACCAAAGACTTATTCTGAAATGACCAAGGATGAAATCATCTTGGCAACCATGGACAAAAGGGCACAGAACATCATTGTCAGTGCCATAGATGATTCAACATTTCAGAATCTGATTCACTGCAAGACCTCCAAGGAGATGTGGGACACATTGATTGTCTACATGGAGGGATCAGAAGAAGTAAGGCTGGACAGAAAATCTATGCTAAATCAGGAGTATGAAAGTTTTAGACAAGGAAAATCTGATAGCATAACTGAGTGCTATAAGAAATTCTATAGAATTGTGAATGAGCTAATTTCCTATGGAAGAGTCTTCAGTACCTATGAACTGAATGACAAATTCTTAAGATCCTTATCAAAGGATTGGGATACAAAGATCTGTGCCATAAGAGAAGTGGCAAAATTGGCAGAGATATCTCCTCCAACTCTGTTTGGAAAGTTGCTATCCTATGAAATGCAACTTATGGTAAGGAAGGAGGAGGAAAGAAACTCAAGAGGAGAGCATAGAGAAAAGACTGTGGCATTTAATGCTGAAGCCACCAGAAAGAATAGGAGGAAATCACCATCTCCTCCTAAGGAAGTTGAAGAAGGTAGTTCTGAAAATTCAGATAAGGGTTCAGTCAGCAGTGATTCAGATGCAGACTTTGCTGCATTCACTAGGCAATTTCAAAGATTCTTGAAAAAGAAGCAATGGAAGTCTAGGCCTTCCTCATCACAGCAAGTAGATGACTATTATCAGAAAAGAAGGTCATCTAGGAAAGAGAAAAGCAGGTCAAAGCCCAGCAAAGGCACTACTTCAAAGATTGTCTGCTATTGTTGCAATAGGCCTGGACATGTAGTGGCTGATTGTCCTGACAAAAGGAAGGAATCTTCAGAAAAGAAGAAGACTTATCAGAAAGGCAAGAAGGAGAAATCCTTTGTAGCAAAGAAAGATAAAAGTCTGTCAGACCAGTCAACTTCAGAATCAGGATCTGAAGCTGAAGCATATATTGGATTATATGCTGCATCTGAGGAAGAGGAGTTTATGCAGTTGCTAGACTCCATCAATGAACATCAATGCATGGGTTTGATGACTAGATCAGAAGAGGACCTATGCCAGAATCAGTCTGGTCCTAATGAGGTAAACTGTCCTTCCAGTACATATGTTTGTAGTACAAGTGAAGAATCAGCTACATCTGCATCAAGTGATGAAGATGCATCTGGATCTGAAGGAGATGTCTATCAATTGATAGACAAGTATGGGGACTTGTTGCAGGCCCTTAAGAAAAGCAAGAACCTGGTTAAATCACAGGCTCAGGAAATTGCTGATCTAAGGGTTGCAACAACTGAGTTAGAAAAAGTCCTTGATCAAAAGTTAGCTGAAATAGCCAAGCTGAAGAATATAACTATTATTCAGATGGGCACAATTAATTATACTAATGATCAAGTAAAGAGTCTGGAGGACAGACTTAGAATTGAAAGGGATTTAGTGGCTAGTTACTCTAAGCCAAAATCTGTCTTACCCTTGATAGATGGATTTGTCACTCAGGAGGGTAAGGCTGGATTAGGATTTAAGGGTAACTCCAGGGCTGGCAGATTCAAGAGGAAAGGCAAAGCCCCTATTCAGCCACTAAACCTTTCAGTCCCCATAAGGTTTGGTAAGGAGAAAGTGCCTTCTAACATATATGATCATGAAGACATTCAGGATCATATCAAGACAAATGTTCTGAAGAACAAGGGTGTTAAGGCAAGCAGGCCTACCTATGGTCATAAGCCCTATGGTTTTAAGAAACCAGTAGGAGAAGTTGCAACAGCACCAGCAATGAACAGAAATGCTTCTGACAAGGATGTATCTAGATCTAGATACAATAAGTTTGAATGTTGGTGCTGTGGCAAGAGGGGTCATTTTGCATTGGACTGCTGGTATAACACAAGTGTTGTAAAGAATAAGAGTCTACTTGTTAGAAGAGGTTATGATAACTTTATTAAGGCTAACCTGAACCAAGGACCCAAGACTTACTTGGGTTCTAAGGGTAAGTAATTCTGTATTGCAGGTGAATCCAAGTTACCATGCCCCTATATGGTACTTGGATAGTGGTTGTTCCAGGCACATGACTGGAACAAAGGGGCTGCTGAAGGAGTATTCATCTGTCAAAGATGGACATAAAGTGATCTTTGGTGGATCTGAAAAAGGAGTCATCAAAGGATTTGGTAACATCTCTTCAAACCTAATTACTATCACCCAAGTGGCCTATGTAAAAGGTTTGAAACATAATCTAATAAGCATAAGCCAGCTGAGTGATCTAGGATATGACATTTCATTTGGTAAGGATGGATGTCATATCAAAAGGTCAAGTGATCAAGAGATCATATTGACTGGGTATAGGAAGAGAAATGTGTATTGCCTTAATTTTGAATGTGAGAATAAGGCATCCCCCATTTGTCTTGTAGCTGATGACAATGCTTCTCATTGTGTTAAGTGGCACAAGAGATTGGCTCATCTAAACTACAAGACAATTGACCAACTCTTTAGTAAAGAACTAGTGAGGAATGGGCCTCAAGTTAAGTGTATAAAGAAAGGGGTATGCTCAGCTTGTCAAAAGGGCAAGCAGACAAAAACCTCATTTCAAAGCCTTGAAAACAAGGATTCTGTGAGGTGCTTATACCTCTTGCATATGGATCTTTTTGGTCCTATGCCAGTTCACAGTCTAGGTAGGAAGGTCTACACACTAGTGGTTGTAGATGACTATTCTAGATTTACATGGGTGTTCTTTCTGAGACAAAAATCTGAAACCCCAAGTGTATTATTTAAGTTTGTAAAGCAAATTCAGAATGAACTGAACAGTACAGTGGTCAAAATCAGAAGTGACCATGGTACTGAGTTTCAATCTGAAAGCATAACAAACTTGTGTATAGACTTTGGGATTTTCCAAGAGTTCTCCTCACCTAGAACACCTCAGCAAAATGGAATTGCTGAAAGAAAGAATAGATCATTAATTGAAGCTGGTAGAACTCTATTGAGTGACACCTCTCTCCCAGAATATTTTTGGGCTGAGGCAGTTAACACTGCTTGTCATGTCATCAATAGGGCTTCTATCACCAAAAGCCACAGGAAGACTCCCTATGAGATTGTGAAAGGCAGAAAACCAAATCTATCCTATTTTAGGATCTTTGGCTGCAAGTGCTATATACTTAACAATGGTAAGTCTTATTTGACTAAGTTTGCTGCCAAATCCCAGGATGGGATATTTGTTGGGTACAGCACAAATAGTAAGGCCTATAGAGTCTTCAACTTAACTACTCAAGTTGTTGAAGAATCTGTGCATATTGTATTTGATGAAACAAGATTAATCAATTGTGAATTGTCTTGTAGATCAAATGACTCAACAGGTATAAGCAAGAAGATGGACAAGCTCTCCATTGCTGAAGCTTCAAAGGAAGAGGGAGCATTAGAAAATGAAGGCTGCTGTCCAGGGGGAGTACAAGAGATAATGGAAGCTGATGAAAACCAAGAGGAACAACAGAATGAAGAAGCTGGAGATGCTCAACCTGAAGGGAATCTACCTCCAGCTATAAGATATCTAAGAGATCATCCTACTGATCAGATAATTGGTGATCCAAGACAAGGAGTGCAAACTAGAAGCAGAAATCAAAGCACAGTTTTGCATTCTAGTTTCTTGTCTCAAATGGAACCTAAGAAGTTTGAAGAAGCTATCCAAGACCAGCACTGGATTGATGCTATGCAAGAGGAACTGAATCAGTTCAGAAGGTGCAAGGTCTGGGAGCTTGTTCCTAAACCAAGAGGCCACAACATAATTGGGACTAAGTGGATCTATAGGAACAAGCTAGATGAAAGTGGAATAATAATAAAGAATAAAGCAAGATTGGTTGCAAAAGGATACAGGCAGGAAGAAGGGATTGACTTTGATCAAACCTTTGCTCCAGTAGCAAGGCTGGAGGCAATCAGAATGTTCCTTGCCTATGCAGCCTACCAAGACTTCAAAGTATACCAGATGGATGTAAAGTCAGCATTTCTGAATGGTGATCTTAAAGAAGAAGTATATGTAGAGCAGCCATCAGGTTTTGTAGATCCTCTTAAACCTGATTCTGTGTATAAGCTTAGGAAAGCTTTGTATGAGTTAAAACAAGCTCCAAGGGCTTGGTATGAAACCCTGTCTACCTTCCTCATTGAGAATAAATTCTCAAGAGGAAAGATAGACAAAACTCTATTCCTTAGGGAATCCAAAGGAAAGATCATCTTAGTCCAGATCTATGTTGATGACATAATCTTTGGATCTACTGAAAACAACCTTTGTAAAAAGTTTGCCAAACTTATGCAAGGGAAGTTTGAGATGAGCAGTATGGGAGAACTTAAGTTCTTCTTGGGACTCCAAGTAAGACAGACTGATGATGGATTGTCCATATCCCAGTCTAAGTTCACCAAGGAATTAATTAAAAAATATGGTATGGAGTCATCCTCCTCCATGAGAACTCCTATGGGCACAAGTATGCCAATATGCAAAGATGAGGCAGGTAAACCTGTTGATGAATCATTGTATAGAGGAATAGTTGGGTCACTACTATATCTCACTGCTAGTAGACCTGACATTATGTATGCAACATGTGTCTGTGCTAGGTACCAAGCCTGCCCTAAAGAATCTCATTATACTGCAGTAAAAAGGATTCTGAGATATCTAAAGGGCACTCCTACTCTAGGTCTTTGGTACCCTAGGAATAGAGATTTTCAACTAACAGGCTATTCAGATGCAGATTTTGCAGGATGTAGAGAGGATAGAAAGAGTACTACTGGTACTTGTCAATTCCTGGGAGGAAGACTAATATCTTGGAGTAGTAAAAAACAGACTAGTGTGGCAATTTCCACAGCTGAGTCAGAGTATATTGCTGCAGGAAGCTGCTGTGCACAGCTATTATGGATGCAGCATCAGCTTAAAGATTATGGTATTCAGGTAAGTAGAACACCCCTTTTATGTGATTCTAAGAGTGCTATTTCTATTGCTAATAATCCAGTTTCTCATAGTAGAACTAAGCATATAGAAATCAAATATCATTTTCTTAGAGAACATGTAGAAAAAGGTGACATCTCATTGGAATTTGTAAAAACAGATTATCAAATAGCAGATGTATTTACTAAGCCTTTAGATGAAACCAAATTCAATAAATTCAAAATTGAATTAGGTATGTTAACCATTGATTAATGTATTAAACAAAATCATTAACAATGCTATTGAAATGGTTTATAAGTAAGTAAAAGTAGTAACAACATAATCAAGTGTTAAAAAGGACACATTGAAGTTACAGAAATTGGCTAAGTAAGAATGTGTCGACACATTCAGTAATAATGTGTCGACTCAGAGAAATTATGTCGACAAGTCAGAAATATTGTGTCGACACAGAGAATATGTGTCGACACTTAAGAGTTTTATTGTCGACTTAACCAGAAATGTAATGTCGACTCAACCAGAATTATGGTGTCGACACTTACAAAATATGTGTCGACACTTGTCCTTAGTGTCGACACAGAATTTCTGTCTTTCTACTATGTATCCAAGGTGTCGACATAACCACAAATTGGTGTCGACACATAGTAGGCTGAAGAAATGTCGAGTTAATAGAAGCTTGTGTCGACACATTCCGTCTGTGTCGACACATTTAGACTGTTTTTGGCGCCTTTTGAACTTCTTTCAACAGAAGCTATAAATAGGTCAAAAGCTCTTTCTGTCGACACGCTTTCAAGGTTTTCGAGACTCAAACCCTGTGTCGACAGTCTTTCTTTCTCTCTTCTCTCAAGCTTTCTCGACACAACGATGGCGCCAAGGATTGAAGATAACATCAATGAAGGATATGAGTTAGTGCGCCAGGCCTTTGCAGAGGCGCCGCCTGATGTTCAAGGAGTTATCACCCTTCTCTCTGCATCAGGGCTAGAATTTCTCATTTCAGAACCAACTAAGATCTGGAAGAAGGAGGTGCACGAGTTCTTTACCTCTGCATCAGTCCATTCTACTGGCCTCAAGATTAAGTCCACTATTCAAGGGACGAAGGTAAAGATTACTCAAAGAAGTTTACGAAAGATCTTCCAACTGCAAGTGGTTGAGAATGAAGAGGCAGTTCCTATATCTAAGACAAGGGAAGCCCTTCAATGGTGTGGCCTGGATTCAGGATTGAAGATAGGAGCTGCATTCAACAGAAAGGGAATGAATCAGCAAGGGAAGTTCTTGTCGGAAGTTGTTGGAAAGGTAATCCTCTGCAAGACAGGTGGACATGATAGGATTTCTGCCTATATGTTCAGCCTGATGACCAGGATAGTTTTTACTATTCCTACTGATTGGTCAAGAGTACTCTTTGACAAGATCAAAGAGGGAATTAAAAAGCCTAACATGGCTAGGATCATGAGTCTGTACTTCACTGGGGTGATTCCAGATGTGATGCAGCAGCTGCAAGGGAGTAAGATTAACCATATGAGAAGAATGGATATGAGACTATTCACCAGGTGGGATAGGGTGCTGTCAAAGGATGTGCCTGAAGAGAGCAGGCCAGACACCCCTGTGCAATCCTCTACACCAAATCAAGAATCTGAACAAGTACAAGAAGGGACACAGCTTGCCTCAACTGTGGTCCAGGAAGTATCAACACCTGCCCAGATGCAGGGGGAGCCAGTTTCCACTTCTGCTCCAAAGGTATCTACTCCTGCTTAGGTATAGGGGGAGCTAATGTATTTTACTATAAAAGACATTGCTCAAATTATTATTACTGCACAGGTTCAGGGGGAGCTAGTGTCCATACCTACTCCTGCCACTACAAATATTGAGATGCACGTCCAAGAGGAAGCACAGTTAAACATATCTCAAGATTTAACTGCTGCAGATGTGACCACTCAACTGGAATTTACTATGGAGGAGTTGTTCCCAGATGTTGATACTGCTGCTGCTAAAGAAGGAGGTGGACCAGATATTGAGAAGTCCATAGGAATGGACATTGATCAGGAAGCTGCTGTGGAAACACAGGTTGAGGATGAGCCAGTGGATGTTGAAGCTGAGCAACAACTCCCTGGCACAGAAAGAATTCATGTAGATACTTCCTCTGACACAGAAACTGAAGAAGCCAGGGTGGCTAAGAAAAGAAAACTTGTTGTATTTAAGAGAAGAAGCAAGAACTACAAGCAGGCATTGCAGACAACAACTCCACAAGTTTCTCCAGCCTTTGATTACAATAAATTTATGGTAGATCTTCAAGTAAAATTGGATGACCAAAGGATGGCTCTGGAGAAGTATGTTGATGAAAATAGCAAGTCAGTTCAGTTTGACTTAGCTCAGGACATCAAGTCCATCCAATTTCAAGTCAACTTGCATAAAACTGAAATGACAGATTGCTTCCATAAGGGTGGCAATGCTGTAGTTTATCTGGCTAAACAACAGCAGGCTATCTCTACAAAGGTGGATGATATTGCTTTGAAGCAAGGTTATGTTCTGGAAAATCAAATAAGAATGAATGACAATTTAACTGAATCTCATAATGAGATCATTCAAGAGGTGAAGAAGATTGTTCCAGGGATGCCTGCAGATAGAGCCAAAGAAATGGCAGAATTTGATAAGAATTTTCAGGCTGCAATTGCATCTGTTAAGACTGCCATCACAACCTCTCAACAGGAAATATCTGAAAAGCTTCAAAAGTTAAGACCATTTTTCAAGGAGGGAGTGAATTATTTGGATGGCCAAATTCGATTTCAGAAAGAAGATCTTAGAGATCATGTATCAAGAGAAGCCATAAAGGGGGAGAGGATGCTAATTCATGCAGGCTCTGAGCATGCCAAATGGGTGACCAATAGTATAAGAGCCACATTGGGATATCCACCATTGTGTGATGATAACATGGTGGCTGAGTCAGGTCTACAAACAGGACTACTTGAAGGTGATCAACCTGAGGTTGCCCAAGTCATATACCCCCCTCCAGATTTTGATATATTGGATCAGCAAGTGCAATATATGTATAGTCCTTCAAAGGAGGTTGTAAATGTTATCTTTGGAAAGGTTGATAAGCCTGAGGTAGTCCTGCAAGAACAGCAAGATGCTCTACTGTCAAAGAAAAGATTTAGAGAGCAGGCTGAGCTGAAGCCAGATTTTGAGCAGTGGAGTCCTACTTCCAGAAATATAATACTTACTGCATGGAAAGCTGTCAAAGATCAAGTTCATGAAAGGGGCAAGTGGTACAATGAGCAGGAATGGCAGAAGTATGAGGCAAGACAAGAAGCCATTGTACAATTCAGAAGGAAAGCTAAGCTGGGAAGACTTCCACCTGATGCTATGGAGCCAAGCAAATACTTCCCAAAGCCTTTTCACTATTTTGAAAGGCAAAGGCTCAAGGAAGAAGCTAAGAAGAAAGCTGATCTTAAAGGAAAAAAGATGGCTGAAGAATCAGAAGCTCCGGTGACAGCTAAAATTAAATCTGGCCAAGGGATTGTTATTAGAGAGCCTGATCAATCCTGATAATGTTTTAGTTCTTTCATAATGTTTTGTAATGATGTAATGTGATCAGTCAAAGAAAAACCATGTAATCAAACATTACCCAGTAATAAACAAAATATTGTTAAATCTGTGATAGATTGTTTTATCCATGATGTTCTTATTATTTTGTTTATAATTAAGTATCCTTGTGTATTGTCATATATCATCATTTTATACTATTTATAAATGGTGTATATCATTGGCTATAAGGGTTATGACTTCTCCAAATAGGGGGAGATTGTTGGGTACATTGGAAAATGTGTACCTGATTTGAAGAAGCCCAACCTAGCTCAATGATATACATCATGTTGTATTTGATGTTGTTTTGAGTTGACATGTGCAGGTAAAGAATTGTTAAAGTTTACAGAAAAAAATTCTAAGTCCAAGTGTCGACACAAAGGAACATGTGTCGTCACATAGAAGAAAGTTGTCGACACAACACTGGGAAAGTGTGTCGACACAGAAGGTGTAACTCGACACTACTCTGGGAAAAAGTGTCGACACATAACATAGTCTACAACAAACTCTGGGAAAAAGTGTCGACACATAACATAGTCTACAACAAACACTGGGAAAAAGTGTCGACACAGAAGAAGTAAGTCGACACAACACTAGCAGAATGTGTCGACACAGAAGAAGTAAGTCGACACAACACTGGGAAATTGTGTCGACACAGAAGAAAAACGTCGACCTCAACATTGGGAGAATGCGTCGACACTGAAGAGTATAGTCGATCTCAAGTTTGTCGACATCATCTGAATATGTCGACACAGAAGAAAATAGTCGACCACAAGTTTGTCGTCACCAGCAGAATGTGTCGACACATAGTGAGTAAGTCGACACATTATAGCAAAGCTAAAAAATGAATGTGTCGACACCTGAAGGCTAAGTCAACACTTACTAAAGTTATGATTCTACAACAACTGTGTCGACACACAGGACTTGTGTCGACACACTGCAGAGTCAAAGACCAAGTTATTTTCAGAAGAAGATGTGTCGACACAAAGGCAATTTAGTCGACATCACTGAAGGCAGTGTCGACACCAAAGTCAATTGTGTCGACACAAATAGACAGATGGTCTCGACACTTTCTGACAGACTGTTTCAACACTAAGGCACAGGACTTGTTTGAAGACTTGACAGCTGTGGGTTATCACCAGTTAACTGAAGTTGTCAGACTTGTCAGAAAACGGTTAGAAACCGGATCAGCCGGTTACCATGAAGAATGTCTATAAATAGACAGATTCAGAAGGAGAAGAATAACAATTAACAACATATAGAACTGACCCTTTGAAATACATTGGATCAGAAAGTGGAGAAGGATTACATTCTACTCATTTCAAGAAAGTGCTAGGCACTTAAGAAGATCTTCTCCGGGAGATCTAAGAAGACTATCTAAGGGTAGATCTAAGAAGAGTTCTAATCAGAATTCAGAAGAATCATTCAAAGTTCTGGATAGAGAGAGATCAAGTCAGAATTTGAAGAAGAAGAAAGAATCCACCAGTGGATTCTCAAGAAGCTGTTTGGAATCAACTCAGCTAAGTACATTTTCAAGAAGCTTTGAAGAAGGCTAAGAAATAGTTGATTGCATCAGCTGATTAAGAATTGTCATTGCCTTTTCTCTCTCAACTTGGCAAGACAATTTAAACAATCTTTTCTATATTTCTGTAGGATCTGTTTATACAGATCTGAGTTGTAAGCCTATGTTATAAAGGCTGAGTGTAGGAGTGTTAAACTCTGAGTGGTAGGGCTGATTGCCTGAGTGTAGGAGAAGGATATTCTCTGAGTTGTAGGCCTTGGGGCAAGGCTGAGGTAGGGCAGTTGTGCCTGAGTTGTAGGAACCAGTTGGGTTCTGAGTTGTAAGATCTATTGATCTGAGATAAGTGGAAGTTTGGCCGAATCTAGCATACAGCTAGATAGGTGAAGGGGGAAAGTGGATGTACCCAGACCTTGGGGAACCACTATAAAACATAGTGCAATCTGTGATGTTTTGTTTTCTGTGATTGCTGTGTTCTTATATTAGTTAATAAATTGAATTCTGTCTAGAAGTTCTAGAAAGAGAAGCAGAACCTATTCACCCCCCCCCCCCTCTAGGTGTTTAGGCTGTCTTGAAAGTTAAACTATCAACAACCACAAGACAAAGTTGGGATTGGTTGACTCGCACTCGATCTCCCTGACAGCTCGGTCGATCAACTCTTCAAAGGACTATGGGGGATCCCTAGTCAGTTCTGTTGAAGCCAGAAAAATTCTCAACCTTAGAAATAGGATCAAGACAGCCTAAGGTTACTGATTCTACGATCCGACGTCACAATTCAAGTGGCTAGCACGAGAGAGAGGAAACTATCTATAAGCACACCCCAAGTGCTCCAGCAGGGAGGTCCCACCATGTGCCCGGAAGCTTAGAAGAAGCTTCCCCTTCACAACCAAAAGGCTAGGCGAGGTACTAGGCTGGCATGGACTTGGCGAGTATCTACTTGGGGGGACCTCGCCTCTTCCAAAAGTGTCATTTCCAGTATCCCTAGGGGTCTATTTATAGAGAAATCCTGAGGAGGGTATAAGCGAGTATCCAGGTACTGGCAGCGAGTTCCAAGGGTCTACTCGCCCAAACTCGCGAGATACTCGCCCAAACTCGCCTCTGCTCGCCATAGCTCGCCTCTACTCGCCAAAGCTTGCCTCTGCTTGCCCAAGATCGCCTCTGCTCGCCACAGCTCGCCTCTGCTTGCCCAAGATCGTCTCTGTTTACCACAGCTCGACACAGCTCGTCTCTGCTCGCCACAGCTCGTCTCTGCTCGCCCAAGCTCGCATCTGCTCGTCACAGCTCGCCTAATAGTCTGCGAACAACCGTCTACTTGAGTACTTTTGATCTCGACGAATTACGGGTTATACAAGTTCCATACTGAACATTCCATGTTGCAACCCTAAAGTGTAGGCCATCTCATGAGGTGTCCTGATACCTCCTAGATCATGAAGATTTACTTCTTGAAGCAAACAATGTAATCCGCCAGTGTCTCCTTCACCCTATTTTTTTAATCAGGAAGATGGCATGAGCTCTATTCTTCCTCTTTTCCAACATCGAGAAGCGCAACAAGAAGGCGTGACACAAATCTTTGAAGTTGTATATAGTTCTTGAAGGAAGCTGGTGGAACCAGTCCCTCCTTGAAAGTGATAACAAACAACTTGCACTTGAAGAAATCTATCATCTGTCTAATGGAGATCACATCCTTGAACCATTGCACAAGTAAAATTGGATCGTCCTTGCCCGTATATAAAGGCATGGCTGGATCTCTGAAGCTTTCTGGCACCATGGCTGAGAGGATGAGCTTGCAAAAGGGGCTCCATGAGCCTTCCTGGTGAGCTGTGGGATCTCGTTGAACCAGCTCGCCCGACCGGGGAACCACCAACGAGACAGGGAACAACTTGCGCCCCTGAAGCGACCTATCACCCCCCTCTACTACTATGTCTTTCCCGGCGCCTCGTTGCCTAATGCCGGTTAGGTGAGTACCGGGATCGCGGGGGTCGAGTACTCATAGGCTCGCATCATGAGGCCAGAGTGCAGGGTCTCCATGATGACCTTCGTAAAGTCTTCAAATTGTTTTAGGGTCACGAAGCCACTCACGGGCAGCGAACCCTCTGGGTCAATTCCTTGCACCTCATCGCTATTCATGGTTCTCGCTCAGGATTTTCTGGGCAAGCTACGGTCCACGCTCATCGCACCAAAAATATTAAACCCAGAAACAACGGCTCAACGAGGAGTTCACACCGGAGGTGCATCTCGTCTCTACTTCTCCCGAATAAGCGCACTAGACTGAAGATTTAGAGTTCAAAGACCTTCCCACCAAAATCTCAAACAAACCCCCGAGCCGTAGCGAGGAGATCCCGCCACATACCCGGAAGATCTTAGATCGCTTCCCCTCCCAATCCAAAGCTGGACCCGACATCTTTGGGGGGCTTGGAGAGCTCACGACTACCCGCCCAAAAACCACGGCGAATAATGAGTTGAACCTATTGCCTTCCAAAGCTATCCGAAGGAGAGAGAAGCCAAGAAGTGATCCTTTCCAAAGGTGCACTTGGAGGTCTATTTATAGTTTTCTATGAATGGTCTGCGTATAGCGAGATTCTGCCTTTTAGTTCTACTAAACGCAGCCCAAATTGATCTGTCAACAATGAAACTCGTCTGTTTGGAACGGCTAATGACATTCCAAAAATGAGATGTCACTGAAACGGAGAACACTTCGATTGGCTGGTGAGCCGAGCGGGCTGCGACCCACTCGCCCGGGTAGCAAGTGCCTGGTGAAGCCGAAACTCGTCGCTCGCCCCCTAACTGTGGTACGAGTGCGAGCTCGCTGGCTCCACTCGCCCCTCATTTTCCAGCCTAGGTAGTGGGTGCCAAGTGAAGTTAAGCACCTGCTACTCACATCCTGCACCACTGAGCTTACTCGGTAAATACGGGATTGCACTATTGGAACATGAATCCAAGGTGCTAATGGTTAGAAGATCAAAGGCTGCGGTGAGTGGTCCTAAATCTCACCGAGAGTGACCCGAAGGGGATCAGTTTAAGGCAGCTTCAAGTGAATCATGCGACATGGGGCTCGGCCATCCATCACGGAAGTATCAGTAAAAAAATGCAAGTTGGAAGCATGATGCATTGACTTTGAAAGTCATAAAATTAATATAATAAATATATAAATAAACAAATAATAAAATAAAAACTCTGAATCTGAAGTGTATTTATATCGCTGTCTCCGAGAGAAATATGTGTACTTGTCATAACTCAAGCACCAAATTGCACGTGATAAATTTCTAGTGCCCAATAGTCAATATATTTATGATATTTTATTTGATCTAACCGCTTTAATTTAAAAGATTTTTATAATATATTTCGTTTAACCACATAAAATATTTTTATGAAAATTTTGTAAGAATATTTTTCTTATATTAACAAAATAATATATAATTTTTCCTTTTAAAAACAATAACCACAATAATATTAGATCTTGAAAAAAATAAAATTTCTAATAGAACATATAATCTGAGAGATCAAAAACATGAAACAAAACATAATAAATCCGTGGGGCGCAATGTACGCGGCCGGTACGGTGAAATTCTCAGGGGGTCTTCGAATGCGTCTGGGAAATTTTCAAGAGATCTTCAAATATCTTTGAGGCTCCGTTCGTTTCGATGGAATTGGGGCTTTGGAATTGGCATTCAATTGTCAATTCCAATTGTGACTGTTCGGCGGCCATAATATTACATTGGAATTGGAATTCATTTCAATTCCCATGAGAATTGATTATAAAAGAAACACGGCTCCCTCAATTCTTACCTCATGAGGTCATCATTCGTGATTCCCACCCATACAAGCGCGTCCCCGACTCTCTCAAAAATATAGCAACGCAAATTTTGTTGTTCGCCCAGGACCGCATTTTTTGCCAAAGAGCGAAATTTTTGACGGGGCACACATTTTTTTTGTCTGGGATAGCATTTTTCGCCCAGGCACGCATTTTTCGCCCGAGCCTTCAATTTTCGACCGGGCGCGCATTTTTTCGCCCGAGCGACCATTTTTCGCTCTGACGCACTTTTTCGCCCGACCACGCATTTTTCGCTCCAGCGAAAATGCGCGCCCAGGAGCGCATTTTTCGCCCAGACACGATTTTTTTGCCCGGAGGCGAATTTTCGCCCTAGCGCGAATTTTTCGCCCGGACGCGGATTTTTTCGCCCGGACACGGATTTTTCGCCCGGACGCGGATTTTTCGCCTGGACGCGGATTTTTCGCATGGACGCGAATTTTTCGTCCGGATGCGGTTTTATTCGCCCGGGCGCCCATTTTTCGCCAGATCGCCCATTTTTCGCCAGGGCGCAAATTTTTCGCTCGGGCACGAATTTTTCGTCCGGACGCGAATTTTTCTTCGGGATGCGATTTTATTTGCCCGGGCGCCAATTTTTGGCCCGAGCGCGCATATTTCGCTCGGGCCGCATTTTTCAGTCGGGCACGCATTTTTCGCCCGAGTGCGAATTTTTCGACCGGGCGCACATTTTTTGGTCGGACGCGCATTTTTCCTCCCGAGCGTCCTTTTTTTGCCCGGGCGCCAATTTTTTTCCAGGGCGCGTAATTTTCTCCCGGGCGCGCATTTTTCGCCCAGACGCGCAGTTTTTGTCCGGGCACGCATTTTCTCCCGGGCTCGCAATTTTCGTCCAGGCGCAAACTTTTCACTCGGGCTGAATTTTTCGCCCGAAAGCGAATTTTTCGCCTGGGAGCGAATTTTTCTGGGTGCGAATTTTTCGCTCGGGCATGAATTTTTCGCCCGGGCGCACATTTTCCGACCAGGTGCGCATTTTCTGGTCGGCCGTGAATTTTTCTCTCAGGTGCGAATTTTTCACCCGGTCCATAATTTTTCGCCCGGGCACGCATTTTTCACCCGGGTGCGTATTTTTCGGCCGACAAAAATGCGCGTCCGGGCGGAAAAATATGCCCTCGGGCGAAAAAAATGCGCGCTCGGGCGAAAAATGCACGTTCGGACGGAAATTTTTTAATATTGAGCGGAATAGTGGAATTAATAATTCCAATTCCTGTGACAGAATTCCTGCATTTAGCCGAACGACAGAATTGGAATTGACTTCAATTCCAATTCCTGTTAGAATTGGAATTGAAGTAATTCCAATTCCTACATTTCAATTCCTGCGAAACGAACAGGGCCTGAAGGATTTCTAGGATTTTTTTCAAGTGCACAGAGAGATCTTCAAAAATTTGTTCAGGGGCTCTCTCGTGCATAGGAGGCAAAGTGGGGGGGGAGAAAAAGATGGAATTAAAGGAGGGCCCTAGGATCATATCATAGTTTTTGATGGTGATTTTCCACACACCACAACTGTTTTATGTGTTATACACAGATTGATTTCCAATATATTTTTAGAAGATTTATTATATGCACAACAAATATTAATTTGGTTATGTGCACGGTGCACCCTCCTCATAATGGTGGTTACGCTAGATGGTTATGTGGCGATCGGGCGGTGAAGATTCTGCGGCGACCACGGAGTCGATTGGAGGAGAGGCTATTGATGGCGGCGAACTGGCCGACCGGCGACGGACCCGGCCGGCGAGGGCTTGCCGAGCATCCGGCCCGACTACGCGAATGGCCAGGAGGCCGCCTGTCCAGCAACGATGGGTTGGTTGGCCATGCGGCCGGCCGACCGCATGACCAAGGAGCCGCGTAGCGACGGCCCTACTAGTGCGGCAGTTTCGCCATGCGTGGTGTGCGCATGGCGGCTCGGGGCGGTTTTGTCATGGAGTTAGTGAGGTTGATTTTAGTCAACCTCACATATCCCCGGAATGACTCCCACTAATTTACTGAGAGATGTAAGAATTCTAGCTATTCACCCCCTAAAATTTCTATAAATCGAGGATCCCTGTATCAAAAACAATCTTCAGAAATAACCATAAACTTTTCTTTTCATGCTTTAATATGGGACGGATAAGTCCAGCCGATGCTATCAATAATCAATGTCTTGGGCTACATTATTAGGCAATTTGACCATTTGTTGACAGATTTTAATTTCTAAAAGAAAATATTTTTTTGGTAACAAAGTTTATTTGTAAGCACTCTTCTTAACAAAATATCACTGTAATATTAGTGCAAGCACAATTTTTAACGTAAAAATCCAACTGGAATTTGGATCCAACAAGATTTTCCGATTCAAAAATTTTGAGTGGAACTTCCCGTTGGAATTTTTAGGCTTATTGTCACTGCATTCCAAATATCATTTTTTGACATTTTGTATCCTTAATATTTAAATATTACATTTTGCATCTTTTCATTCTCGTATTTTTTACACAAGGCATCTCAATTTAAGTAAATTGGGATAGCTGATTTCAAAATGTTAAGAATATGAGAATAAGGATACAAATTGCAAAATTTAAATATTTCCCCAAATTCTTAGCAGCGAGGAAGGTCGGCCGGCGGCGGCAGAGTTGATTCCATCTCGCCGGCGCCATTCTCCACCAGGAAGGCCGTCATCATTCCCCATTCGAGATGAAAGTCCATATGGCAGTGCACGAACCACACGCCGGGATTATCTGCCCGGAATCTGATCGCCGCCCATCCCCCCGCCGGAACCCCCACCGTGCTTCTCCTCGGCGGGTCGACGAGATTAAACTTCGCCGAATCTCTCTCCTCCTCATAGTTTCCCTTCCCCATGGCCAGAACATAGAAATCATAGCCATGAATGTGAATCGGGTGTTCCTCCACAGACAGAATGCTTGTTCCCTGCAGCACCACCTGCACCACCGATCCATACTTCAATCTGTAGATCTTGGTCGCCCTAATCGGCCGGAAAAGGCTCGGATCCGAATTGTTCCCGGTGTAATCGAACTTCGCCGGAGGAATCTCCGGGAAATCGGCGCTGAACACATCGGATTGGCCGTAATTCGCCGCCTGCAGCAACGACTGCTTTGTCGGCAATACGAAGGAAATGTTATTCATGCTCGAGGAATCTCTGTTTCCGAGCAGGCCGCCGCATAGCTTCCCCGGCGGGCAGTTTAATAGCCCCAGCGCGAGGGTGATGAAGAGATGCTGGTCAACGGGCGCCGGAATGTTGACCCGGGCGGGGCTCTTGAGCCCCGCGTTGAACGCGGCGACGGCGTCGTGGTCGTCGGAAGCAGGGAGCGGCGGGAAGATTGGACCGCGGCCGCGGAGGTCGTAGTCGAGAATTGCGGTGGCGGTTGAATTGTCGATGGGGATGAGGGGGCTGCCGCTGCGGTAGGCGTGGGCGGCGATGTAGTAGCGGCCGCCGGGCTGATTGGTGTGGATGAGGACGTCGGCGGTCTGGCCCGCCCCCAGCATCAGGTACGGGGTAGTGAAGGGTTTCGTGTAGGAGGCGTCGACGGCGACGACGGTCATCGGATGTCCGGCGATGGCGACGAATTGATGTGTCACAATGGCGGCGTTGATGAAACGGAGCAGGACAGTTTCACCGGCGGCCGCCCGGATAACATTAATATCTGAACGTTATCAGTTCGTTGATAAATAGTTAGAATATAAATAAATATATTTCAGCCAAAATACTCAAATTAATTTCTTATTTTGAGCTTAATTTCATTTTTCAAATAAATCATTTAATTTTGATTTGTTTCAAACAGTTCTCTTTACTTTTGAATTATTTTCAAATAAATTTTTTAATTTTTATTTGCTTTAAATTTATTTCTTAAATTTCAACATAATTTCAAATAAATAGGTTCATTACTTTCATCAGAATGATCATTTAATTTTATACAATATTTCAAATAAGTTCATAAGCCACTATTATTCAAAATACATGATGTTGACTGGTTGAGAATTTGCGTATGTGGCAATAAAATAATATTTATAATTATATAATAGAAATAATACTATTTTTTCTAATCTATAAATTTTTAATTAATTTTTCTTGCATTTATATTCATTATTAAAAATAAATAATAAAACATTATCACGTCATTAAAATATTAGAAATAATAAAAGAAATTCAAAAGGTAGCATATTGGATGATACTTATTTATACTAATTAGTAATTAATATATTTTGTTTATATTTTAATGAAAATAAATTCATAAAGATTATTATATTTTAAATTTCTTTTATTTTTTTAGATATTTTAATTGAGTGTTAGATTTTTATAATATCTAAATTCTCATTATTGATTTTTAGTAAATGAATATAAATTAATAATATGGTGAGAAAAATTAGTTAGAAATTTGATAAATTAAAATTAATAATTATCTTTATTGAATAATAACAAAAAAATTTTATCAAAAGGTAAACTATTTGTCGATGCCATTTCAATGCCTATTAATCCTAATAACGGTAGCTTAGCTTATGAACTTATTTGAAATAAAGTATAAAAAGACAAATTTAAAGGAAATAAAAATTAAGATTGTGTTTGGTGCGACTTATCGCAGCTTATTTGCTCCGGTGAGATCAGACAAAAACGTCATTGTCATAGAATGTATGTTTGGTATGACAAATGTTACTATCCTTACCAAAAAAATAACTAGTTTGAGGCATAAGATTTTTATATGACAATGACATTTTTGTCCAATCTCATCAAAACAAATAAGCCGCGTCAAACGCAACCTAAATGACATATTTGAAACTATGTCTCAAGTTAAAGGATCAATTTGAAGCAAATGAAAATTAAATGACATATTTGAAAGTATGACTAAAGTTAAGGTTTCAATTTAAAGCAAATGAAAATTAAAAGTTCTATTTAAAACAAAAAATTAAGAGATTAATTTGAGTATTTTGTCTAATTTTCAAATAAATTTCAAATTCAGACAACAAAAAAACCATCAATTTGGACGAGTAAGCAAGCATACCTTTGCTGGAGCAATTGAAGAGGTCTCCAGGCTGGCCATTGATGAGGAGGGCATCTGAAAAATCAGGAGCCGCTCCCGAATCCAAGGCTTTCTCTGCCATCTCAATGAACTCCTTAATCCACCATTCCCCTTCATATAAACATATTTATTATCATTTTAAATGATTAGTTGGGCATAATAATAATAACAATAATAATATATATAATTATCAAAAAAATATTAAAGTTCGCATAATTATAGATTGTAACCTTCTTACATTTGAAATTACAAAAATCTCTGGTATAAATTTATATTTCATAACATCCATGCGCATGCAAAAATACTCCATATGAGTAAATTTTAAGAGGGGAGAGGCAAAAATACTCCATATGAGTAAATTTTAAGAGGGGAGAGGGGGAAGAGCTTTTTGTGAATGATTGTTATGAAATGTAAATTAACATGAGAATTTTTTGTAATTTCAAAAGTAAGAGGGGTGCACCCTTATAATTGAGCAAACTTATAGAGAAGGTTCCTACAAATCTCTCTCTCTCTCTCCCTCTCTTAAATTTTCAATTTATTTAATTTGTGTTTATTTTTATTTTTAAAAATATGATCTGATATAGAAAAATCTCTTACCTATAATAAAAAAATGTGATTTCTCCATTACTCGCAAACTGTCGTGCATATGAAAAAAATAAGCTACAGACAAAGTATAGCGTTCGAGGGGTTTGCATGCAGTGGGAGCTCCATCGTGCCAGGGCGATGCCATCGCTAGACTACTATTGCGTGGGGCACTAAAGCCCTCCATACATAATAGCAATCAAGGTACTATTGCAGTTGGCCATAGAAAGAGAACATTTTGTCTATCACTCTTATATAAATAAGTGAGAAATATAAGGTAGAAATATCCTTCCCCCTCTCTCTCTCTTTATATATACTTATATATTCTATAGATAAAGACTATACATATAAAAGAAATATTCGTCCTTTAATTTTTATATTTTCATTAAATTTTTTTTGTGTGGTGTTATTAGCAAATTCACTTTTGTTTCTAGCAAATCAGAAAAAAAAACAGATTATGCCATTTTTTGCATTTTTTTTCTCTTCCCAAAAATTACATTTGAAGCCGTTTAGGCCTCCAATTTGGGCCCTAAATAAGACATGCACGGAACGTACAGATTTTCAGCGTGACTTTTTTCGGGACTGAAATCAAGGGTCTAAACTACTTTAAATCAAAAAGTGTTCAACATGAAAGTTGTACATCTCGTCGAGAGTACAACTTTCATGTTGAACACTTTTTGATTTGAAGCCGTTTATGATTCCTATTTGGCCGCCGAAAAAAGTCACGCCGATCCCGGGCGTCCGTACATATGTACGACGTAACTTTTTTCAGGGCCCAAATCGGGGGTCTAAAGAGCTTTAAATCAAAAAGTGTTCAACATGAAAATTGTAGATCTCGACGAGATCTACAACTTTCATGTTTAACACTTTTTGATTTGAAGACGTTTATGCCCCCGATTTGGCCTCTGAAAAAAGTCACGCCGATCCCGGGCGTTCGTACATATGTACGATGTAACTTTTTTCATGGGTCAAATCGAGGGTTTAAAGTGCTTCAAATCAAAAAGTGTTCAACATGAAAATTGTAGATCTCGTCGAGATCTACAACTTTCATGTTGAACACTTCTCATGAAATTGTACGTATAAGACGCAGTTCAAAAGAACGTATATATTCTTATATACACTTAACTCGTATATACAACACATCCTTATAGTAATTAGAAATCAAATATATTTCTAAACCGATCAATATTTTGCTTAAAGATTTTGGTGCAGATAATAATATTTTGTTGAAAAAACAGTTTTAGACATACTAAATATTTGCGGCATTTTGACTCATCTATAATGCTAACATAAGTGGTTGAATGAATATATTTGAAATCATTTGTAATATCATTATATGCAGCGGTTTATTTTGAAATAATGAATGTTTTAAATAAAATTTAAATTATTTTTTTTAAAAATTATGTTGATTTGCTAGTAACAAAATGGTTTTCGAATAGTCATTTTGAAAAATAAGAGTTTGCTAATAATAATGATTTATTAGAAATCAAACTTGATTTGCTAGTAACAACATCTTTTTTTTTTCTTATTTTACTTTTTTTTTATTACAATTTTTTAAACATTTCATAAATTAATTTAATTTGTATGTTTTTTAAAATTATAAATAGAGTTATAATACCTTAATTTTTTTTGTTGAGTTTTGACTTATATATATATATATATATAGAAATAATTACCCAAACCTCCCCTGTAAACTAGCATAATTAGTGAGAGCACCCCTCTTATTTTCGAAATTACAAAAAACTCCCCTTAAATTTTCATTTCATTACCAAAATCTCCCCTGGTCTTTTCATTTCATTGCATCCATGAAGAAAAATACCCCCCTGGACACTGTTCACCGAGGGGGGTGTTTTTGTGCATGGATGTTATGAAATTAAAATTTCAGGGGAGGTTTTTGTAATGAAATGAAAACTTAAGGGGAAGTTTTTGTAATTTCAAAAATAAGAGGGGTGTTGTCAGTAATTTAACAAAGTTAGAGGGGAGGTCCCGATAAATGGCCCTATATATATATGCAACAATTGAAGCTTGCTTTATATACTAGAATTTGTATGTACCAAGAATGACAAGGGCTTCAGTATCTGGCTTGGGGAAAGGATATGGGGAATTGCCCTTGGGGCGGATAACTATTGCACCATACACAGTGCTCCTCATCCACGGGGAATGAGCATGCCAAAATAGTGTCCCTTCTTGATCCTCAATGTTGAATCTATATGTGTAACTCTCGCCATACTTGATCGGGCACTGGGTCACATACGCAGGCCCGTCCGCCCACCCGTTCCTCATCTGCCTCACACCATGCCTGAAATCATTCATTCATCCAATATAAATTGATCAAGCTCATGTACATATATATGAAATTTTGTGCCCTAAATTAGGCTCCGTTTGGCATGGTGGTGGCGGTCATGAACATGCGGGTTAAATTGTCATTCGTTAACGACCATCATATCTAAAGAACTTCATCCACTTTTATGTTCAAATGGACGATGTTAATTTGTTAGATGATCCTTAACGAATGACGGTTTAACCCGTGCGTATACGATTGCCACCACCACTGTGCCAAACGGAACGTTAATGACCATATACCGTACGTACCAGTGAATTGTAGCATTATACTTGACTCCATTCACGACTTTGATCACGAGACTGTCTCCGTTCTTCACCTCTAATGTTGGCCCCGGGAACTGCCCATTCACGGTCACGATCCGCGTCGTCTTGCACAGCCTCTCCATTGGCTTCTCTTCAATCTTATATACATGACATGCATTAAATATCATCATTATCACTTTAATTTCTATTTTCTACGTACTTCAAATTTAATTTACCACATTAAGTATTTCGAATTCAAGCATTTAAATTCTTATTATTATCAAGCAAGAAAAAATTCATATACATATAATTTGTTTTTAAAAATATGTCATCGTGATGAAAATTTTTACGTGGACAATGAATGTAAGATATATTGTCGCGCTAATGTATTGGGGGACTCTCCTGCACTATAACAGCTTATATAAATATACAAGGCTCTGCCTCTATTAATTATTTAATACATCTTAAAATAAACATCATAATTATTTTACTATAATGCATATACTATTTTACATGTTAAATTGATTAGTTTATTGGTAGTTTCTCGAAAATACTGTTGACATGTCTAATGAGTATCTTTCTCGAAAAGCCCGCTGACATATGGTTATTTACCGAGACCTCCACGGCCTCAAAGTCTGCATAATTACAATTACAGCTTGCACCCCTTTAACTAACATTCATGCACAAAAGTAGCTCATTGGAGTAAATCTTCGGGGGGGGGGGGGGGGGGGCTATCTTTTTGTGCATGCATGTTATGAAATGAAAACATTGAGGGGAAAGTAATTGTAATTAAAAAAGTTAGAGGTGTGTGTTAAAACCGGGAAAATCCCTACTATAAAATACGGATCAAGACAGTCTATGATTACTGATTCTGAGGTTCAACGCCACAATTCATATGACTAGCACATGAGAGAGAAAACTGTCTATAAGCACACCACAAGTGCTTCAGCAGGGAGGTCTCACCACGTACCCAAAAATTTGGGAGAAACTTCCCCTCCGCAACTAAAAGCTGAGTGAGTTACTAGACAAACATGGACTAGACGAGTATCCAGCTTCCTCTTCTAAAAGCCTCATTTCTAGTACCCATAGGGGGCTATTTATAGAGAAATCCTTGGGGGGGGGGGGGGGGAGTATCCAGCCTCTACTAGCGAGTATCAAGGGCCAATCGCCCAAACTCACGAGATACTCGCCTCTGCTCGTCCAAGCTCGCCTCTGCTCGCCCAAGCCTTCCTCTGCTCTCCAAAACCCGTCGTTGCTCGCCCAAGCCCGCCTATGCTCGCCCAAGCTCGATCTCCTCTGCTCGCCCAAGCTCTCCCAAGCCCGCCTTAGCTCGCTCAAGCCCACCTTTGCTCGCCCAAACTCGCCTCTGCTCGCCCAAGTCTGCCTCTGCTCGCTCAAGCCCTCCTCTGCTCGCCTTGGTTCGGGCTAGGTCTGCAAATAGGCGTCTCCTTAGACATCTTTGATATCGACGAGTTACGAGTTATACAGTATGGGTAGTCCTCGTTCCCCACGCGACAGTACCCCCGTCTCGACAGTGTCCCAACACGATAAGCGCTCCCTCCACTCGCAAACCCTCATGTGCATGACAAAATCAAAACGGGGGAGAGCACTAAATATTTCGTATCGTTGTGGGTCGCCCGGTCTTTCCCCAGTTTGGAGAAATGGACCGTCTTAGCTCAAAATCGGATCGGGCGTGCAAAACAGTCGAAATGAACCACAGTAAATGATAAAAGGCGTTTTACATGAAAAATCCAGAAAGGGTGAAAAACCACGTGACTGGAACTGTGCCGAGCCAAAATCCACTAGCTTCTCAGAATTTTACTGAGTTTGATTTGATTTCAGAGGGTGATAGACGGCTACTCCGTTATAGGTGCAAAATACAAAAAATGAGGGAAAATAGCTAAGTCCTCGGAGCCTCGATGGAAGCGCTCCGGCCTTGGGATGGTGTTGAGCTCGCGGAACCTATGTGGGAGCTTTCAGGCTGGAGAGTTCTCTAAGTCCACAAAGCTTCTGGAGGGAGCGCTCTCGTTGATGCGGAGCCTTTATGGTAGCGCTCTCGCGGAGGCGGTTGACGTGACTGAGAGTGTATCAGAGTCTTAGCGCAAGGAGAAGAACAGAGAGAATTCCTAAGCAGAGAATAGGCCTAAGTCCACGATCCCGCCGAAAAACCTCAGAGCTCTCTTGTTACTGGAGTTATTTGCCCTCAAATGAAGGCATGATGAGCTATTTATAGTTTTCTGGAGGGTCATGGTGATAATTGCATCGGTGAGTGATTTGTGCTGGCGAATGACGTCACTCAGTTTCGATCACCTGGATCACCACTTTTGCCAAAATGACGAGGATACCCCATGGGCAGTTTGGGCGGTCCGGGCGAGGTGCCAAGAGACAGTGGCAAGTGAAGGCCAGTGGCGGAGGAGGTGGACGAAGACGACAAGGGCCACTGGCGCGCCCGCGCGGGGGCGCGGTACTGCAGCCGCGCTGGGGCGCAGCCCCGCGGCAGCACAGGGGTGCGGCCCCACGACCGCGCGGGGCGTGGTCCCGCGGACGTGCGGCAGCGCGGAGTGCGGTCGAGCAGGCTGGCCACTTTCATGGCCCGTGCGCCCAGGCTGTGCTGGGTGAGGCTGTGCGTGCGCTGGTTGAGCGCGCCCGCGCGCAGGCCGGGTCCGTCTGCACGGCCTTGTCGTGCGCGTGCGCAGGTTCGACTCCTCCTTTTGGGGCTCATGGGGCTGGCGGCTTTGCTGCACATAATCGGTCTGATCAGACTTGCGTGTACTCAGTCCTAGTCTTAATTGGAAATTTCAGGGGAGGGACGGCATCACTTATATTCTTATTTTACCCTTCCAACATTTAGTTACGTTACAATTCCAGTGATTAGTAATTACAAATGATAATTTTGTATGTATGTTGTCAAATATTAACTTAGAAACAAGGTTTATATTATGAGGGTAACGGTTCGATTTATTTCTGTTTTTGAGGACAATCATAACTCATTGTGGTTTCAAAAATCTGGAACTAAACTGAAATGCGAAGGGCAATCAAATCGATTGCCAAGGGCAATCAAATCGATTGCCCTTCGCATTTGACCGGTGATCGTAACGGTTACGAACGCATGAATTGAATTTTAATTATGATTTGATTCAAGGTGATCGTAATCATTTGACCGGTGAAAATAAGTTCCCCCAAACGGAGCCTAAATAAAACATAGAAGAGTTTGAAAGTCAGCTAGAAAAACATAAAGTATATCGAAGAAATTCTGAAGAATCTTAAATTATTTATAATTTGATATAATTAAAAATATATAATTGGTTCCGTTCGACTTAATTTGGTTTGACATTCAAAACCGTGAATCAAATCACATGGTTTTTCAAAAGTTGGAATCGTGATCAAACCATAGCCTACTTACCAAACAAATTGTTCGGTTTAATTTAGTTTGAATGAGGAAAAACGGCTAAATACTCGGAGCCTCGATGAAAGCGCTCTGGTCTTGGGAGAACCTAGGTGGGAGCGTTCCGGCTGGAGAGTTCTCTAAGTTCACAGAGCTTTTGGAGGGAGCACTCTCGTTGCCGCGGAGCGTTGATGAGAGCGCTCTCGTGGAGTCCGTTGACGTGACTTGGAGCGTGTCGGAGCCTTAATGCAAGGAGGAGAACGGAGAGAATTCCTGAGCGGAGAATCGGCCTAAGTCCACGATCCCGCCGGAAAACCTCAGAGCCCTCTCTTGCCTCTAGAGTTGTGTGCGCTCAAATGAAGGTCTGATGACCTATTTGAAGGGCTTCATGTTCAGCCCCGCATGGGTCCTCTTGTAATTGCATTGAGGAGTGATTTGTGTTTCTGAATGTCGTCGCTCGGTTTTGATGGCCTTGATCACCACTTTTGCCAAAATGATGATGCCCTCCAAGCAGTTTGGCCTGCCCGGACAAGGTGCACGGAGGCAGCGGTGGCAAGTGGCGGAGGAGATGGCCGGAGATGGCGAGGGCGGCTGGCGCGGCCTCGGCCGCGCGAGGGAGCGATATTACGGCCGCGTCGGGGCGCGGCCCGGCAGCCGCACAGGGGCGCGGTCCCGCGGCCGTGCGGGGCGCGGTCCCGCGGCCGCCCCTGCCCGCGCGGCCGCGCAGGCTGGCCACGCGCGCGACCCTGCTGTGCGCGTGCGCGGGTTCAGCTCCTCCTTTGGGGGCTCCTAGAGCTTGCGGCTTTGCTGCGCATAATCGGTCCGGTCGGGCTTGCGCGTACACAACACGGGTCTTATTTGGATATTTCAGGGAGGACCCCATCACTTATATTCCTACTTTACCCTTCCAACGTATACTTATGATACAATTCCAGTTATTACAAATGATAATTTTGTATGTATGTTACAAAATATAAACTTACAAACGAGGTTTATATTAGAAGTATAACGGTTCGATTTGATTCGGGTTTTGAGCAAAATCTTAAATCGTATCATCCTCATTGTGGTTTCAAAAATCTGGAATCATACCAAAACGTGAAGACCCATCAAATCGAACCGAACTGAACAATATGATTTGGTTCGGTTTGATTTAGCAGAGTGGTTTAAAAACATGAAAATAAAAATTTGTTAAAATTGTGCAAAATATAATATACTTATTGTTGCGGACTAACTCGATACCCCGATCGGACCGGTTGTTTCTTGGACCGTCTTAGCTCACGGAGCGGTCGAGCGTGCACACAGTCAATGAAAATGAGAAGTTGACACAATGTGTGATGACGTGGAAAAACCCCTCAAATGGGTAAAAAACCACGTGACTGGGTCTGTGCCGGTCAAATTCCACTAGCTTCTGCTGATTACAATGTGTTGAAGAATCGGGCGACAGACCGCTCCCTTTACAACTTGGGGGGAGAGAGAGACTACGACTCCCGACGGGCAACAGACTGCGTCGCGGGAGTAACTTGAGCATTGAACTGTGCGGGATGGCCCTGGTGTTCTGATGCTCAGGGCGGCGCATGTTTGCTTGTAGGGGGCGTCTTCCTCCTTTGGTTTGTTTAGGGATTTGAGTGTTTTCCTGCTGGCGGCATGCGGGTGGCGCACTGGTGGTCACTGGTGGCTGCTGTGGCCGTTGGTGGATGACTCGGGGGAGGAGGCCAAAGAACTATCACCTGAGGAAGAAGATGATCCGGAGCATGGGGAGGCCGTCCATTGCGACGGACCGCCACGACGGTGGTGGTGGCAAACCGGGTTGCTGGTACGGGGGCGGCCAGCCTCGCGGCCGGCGGCGGCGGCCTGTCGTGGCGAGGCAGGAGGCCGACCGGGGGGGGGGGGGGGGGGGGGGGGGGTAAGGCCGGCCGGCGGCGACGGTTCTCCTCCATGGGGAGAGGGAGTGGGCCCCACCCCCCATGATTTCCTCATCATGAGAGTTCATGGGGGGGGGGGGGGGGGAGGGAGGTGAAATTGACTTAACCCATTATCCTACTTTGGGAGGAGATCATGGGGGAGCTTTCTCCTATAAATGATGGTGGAACCCATCAATTGCCCCCCAAATCCTTGTTATTGGAGAGCGAAGCGAGTGAGAGAGGAAGGATTTTTCCTGCTATCCTATTGTCATGACGATTTCCGGTGAGAAGGCAGAGGCGGCGACGGGCAGAGCTTCCAAGGTATTTGGAGGGAAATTCCCCGGAGTGGAGTTGGCGGATGAGGACGATGAGGCTGGATGTGTGCGCCCAGGCTGCGCGTGCGCATGGTCAGGCGCGCGAAGGCCGGGCGCGTGCTGGTCGTGCGCGCGCTGGACGTGCGATCCGGGCGCGGCCTGCGCGCACAGGCCGTGTGTGGGTGGGCGTGCGCGTTCGCGAGGTTGACCTCGCGTGCCTTTGTTGTGCGCATGCTTGCGCAAGTGTCCTGGTTAGCGTGTTTTCCTTTTTCGCGCGCTACTCGAGCTGCGTGCGCTTGGACATGCGATTCCAAGATTTTATTTTTTGGGCAATCCTAACCTTTTAATCTTTGTTCTGCGCAGGTTTCGAAGCGTTCTTCTGGCCCGATGCGCTTGCGTTCCTCCTTGACTTAAGATGACGTGGAAATTTGGAGGACAAAGTATGGGCTTCCTGCGGACTTGGAAGTGAGGATCCCGCGTCCCGAGGAGCGAGTCCAGAATCCTCCTCAGCTCGTGGTTGGTTGACGATCTGCGAAGTTTCCCTGAGGTCCGGCTTTCGTTTTCCGCCCTACGAGGAGGTGATTGAAATCTTGAAATTCTGCGGCGTGCCTATTTCCCAGTTCATTCCGGCTGGAATTGCCCGAATTATGGGCTTAGTTAACTTCTTCCGTGAGCATGAGGGCCGGTTTTCTTTAGACCAATT
This sequence comes from Platanthera zijinensis, assembly GCA_039513925.1. Lineage (NCBI taxonomy): Eukaryota > Viridiplantae > Streptophyta > Magnoliopsida > Asparagales > Orchidaceae > Platanthera > Platanthera zijinensis. The sequence continues at coordinate 19,391,187 of CM077082.1, forward strand.
CCGAGATTGGTGCGATGTTCGTTCTGATGGTAGCGAGCGGATGGAGGTACGCAGCAACAAAGTTTGGTTGGAGTTCGAAGCCCGCAAGGACCGTCGCCATGGAAACACTTTGTTTGGATATATCAAGAATTCATGGGGTCTTCCTGAGGTGTGGGATGCGCTTCCCGATCGCTGTCGCCGTGTGAGGGGGAAGGAGCGGGATTTTTCCCCGATGCTCGGGTTTTTAGAGCCTCGTGAGCTGACCAACCGTCTTTTCAACATTTATGTCTATGTGGAGGAGAAGCGGTTGTTGCGGTGTGGTATCTCGTTGGACACAGTTCAGTCAGCTGGGACTTCTCAAGGAGGGGGTCGGAAGAGGAAAGCGGTGGCGACCCCTCCTGGTGACCTTGACGTGGTGGTGGCAGCGGTTACCTCTGACGCTTGTCATGAGTTTGCTCCCGAGGTGCAGGTACTTGCATCCCCAGTTCCCCAGGTGTCCACCAGCACAGTAGCTCCACAGATGTCCTCTTCCTTGAGAGCGATGAGTGATGCGGTAAGGATTTGATTTGCTCATGAGGCTCTTTTCATTATTTTTCCCTTGCTAACAGATGTTAATTCTGGCCTTTCCTTTGTGCAAATAGAGACCCAGACGCAGATTGTGGTGACCTGGAATTATCATTACGTAAGTTTGAAGGATGGGTACCTTGATCTTCAGGAGAAGCTCCGGTCGACGACGAGCTCGTTTGCCTCCCTAAAAGAGGAACATGACCGGGATATTGCACGGTTTCGCAGGATTGGTTCGGAGCTGAAATCCGAGCTAGAGGATGCTCGCGCGGCTTTAGAAGTGGAGAAGACCTTGGTAGAGAGGACCACCAAGATGTTGAATCACACGAATGAGGAGACTTCTGGCTTGGGGACCCAGTTACAGGCGGCGCAGGAGGAGGTCACATGCCTCGAGACCCAACTTCGAGCGGCGAAGGCGCAAGTGGAGATGCTGTCCTTTGATAACCACGCGTCAGAGCTGAAGGCCGCAGGGCTTGCGGAGTACCTGGAGTCGCTGGACTATATGCGAGATTGTAGCCTGATCGCAGAAGAGGTTCGTGACGAGATTTGGTCCAAGGAGGTGGAGCCTTAGATGGATAATATATGCGAGTTGGCGCTCCGACGTGGTGTTTCGAAGGCCTTTCGCTTCGTTAGCAAGAGCCTTCGGTGTGACACATCTTGTTTCAGCTTCACAGATGTTTCTGAGGATGAGCGTTCTGACTCGGATGCCGAGGACGAGTAGTGGCATTCATATCTCTGTTGTTTTATGTTTTATTATTTAGTTGGGCGTATTGTATTTTGCTCTTTATTTAGCATTGACTGTTGTTGCCTCTAGGCGCTGATTGTTCTTGTATCATTTCTGCTTTATTTTGTTAGGACATTATTTTTTTTATGTCATCTTAGCTGCTTGTTTGCACCGGTCTACTGCTTAGTTTGCACAGTTAAGGTCCGCGACTTAGTTTGTGTGAGGGATGCTCACGATTTGGTTTGCGTGAGGGATGCTCGCAACTTGATTTGCGCGAGAGATGCTTGCTGTTTGATTTGTGCGAGGGGTGCTCGTGGCTTGATTTGCGCGAGGGATGCTTGCGGCTTATTTGTGAGGGGGGCAGACCCCCACGGTGTTGCGCGAGGGTTACTCGCGGCTTAATTTGCGCGAGGGATGCTCACGGCTTCTTCGTGAGGGGTGAAGGCCCCCACGGTGTTGCGCGAGGGTTGCTCGCAGCTTAATTTGCGCGAGGGATGCTCGCGGCTTCTTCGTGAGGGGTCATACCCCCACGATGTTGCGTGAGGGTTGCTCACGGCTTAATTTGCGCTAGGTATGCTCACAGCTTCTTCGTGAGGGGGGCATGCCCCCACGGTGTTGCGCGAGGGTTGCTCGCGGCTTAATTTGCGCGAGGGATGCTCGCGGCTTTTTTGTGAGGGGGGGGGGGGGGGGGGGCAGGCCCCCACGGTGTTGCGCGAGGGTTGCTCGCGGCTTAATTTGCGCGAGGGATGCTCGCGGCTTCTTCGTGAGGGGGGCAGGCCCCCCCACGGTGTTGCGCGAGGGTTGCTCGCGGCTTAATTTGCGAGAGGGATGCTCGCGGATTCTTCGTGAGGGGGGCATGCCTCCACGGTGTTGCGCGAGGGATGCTCGCGGATTAATTTACGCGAGGGATGCTCGCGGCTTCTTCGTGAGGGGGGCAGGCCCCCACGGTGGTTGTGGGCATTGACTTTTCTTTTTGTGTATGCGAGATTTGCAACAACATAATTCAATGCTTGAATGAAGATAACGTGCACGGGATCGGTCCCACAGCATACACACATCAAAGTCTCAAATAAAACATACATAATTAGATAACTATAAAACGGGAAATTATTGATAAAATCGGCGTAGATTCTGCGCGTTCCACGTTCGGGGGAGAGTCTTTCCATCAGCATTCCGTAGCTTGCACGTTACTGGCTTCACCATTGCTGTGACGATTAAGGGGCCTTCCAAGGTCGTGGATAACTTGTCGCCATGTGTTCCTTTCCCAACCGTTTTCAGAGTGCGAAGGAACAAGTCTCCTACGTTGATCGGACGAGCACTTTGCGATTGTAATAGAGGGCTGCGCGTTGCTGGTAGGCTGCAGCGCTGAGAGCGGCTTCTTCGCGGACCTCGGAGATCAGATCTAGATTGTCCTTGAGAGCGTTGTCATTTGTCTGGAGATTGAAATAGGATACCCAAGGGCTTGGAACAACGATGTCAACTGGGATGATTGCTTGAGTTTCGTAGCAAAGATTGTACGGTGTTTCACCTGTAATGGTTCTTGTTGTTGTCCGATATGCCCACAATACGTTGGGGAGTGCGTCGGCCCATTGCCCCCCTGCGTCTTGGAGTCGCGTCTTTAGGCCCTTCAGTATGGTTCAATTGGTCACTTCGACCTGGCCATTGGATTGGGAGTGTGATACTGCTGTATGCCGCAACTCGATCTTTAAGTCTCCGCACAACTTGGTGAAGGATTTTCCTGTAAAATGAGTTACATTATCGGTGATGATAATTGATGGTACACTGAAGCGGCAGACGATGTTTTTCCACACGAATTGCTTCGCATTCTCCTCAGTAATCTTGGCTAGAGGCTCTGCTTCTATCCACTTGGTGAAATAGTCGATGACCATGATGATGGATTTTCTCTGCCCCGAGGCTTGGGGCAAAGGGCCGAGAAGATCAATTCCCCACTGTGCGAATGACCAAGCTCCTTGTAGCATGGTAAGGGCAACGAGTGGTTGTCTGGGAATGTTGGCATGCAGCTGTCAACTTTTGCACTTTTGGATGAAATTCGTCGCTTCCTTCTTCATGGTAGGCCAGTAGAATCCTTGGCGTGGGATTTTTCGAGCCAAGGCCTTCCCGCCCAAATGTTCTCCACATACCCATTTGTGGACTTCGTGGAGGGTATACTTTGCATCAGTTTCTGTTAAACATTTCAGGTAGGGTCCGGCGAAGGACCTTTTATAGAGTTCTCCGTTGATTAGTGTGAAGGTGGTCGCCCTCATCCTTAGGCAACGGGCCTCCTTCGGGTCATCTGGAAGCTGCTGGCTCTTCAAGTAATTTACCAATGGGGTGATCCATGACTCATTTGATTCTTCAATGTCTGTTATTTCCCAGGGTACTTGGATGCTGGGAAATAAAATTTCTTCAACCTTACGTCTTCTGGACTAATAACGGGAAGGTGACATGACCAGCTTTGATAAAGCATCTGCACGGCTATTCTGCTCTCTGGGGATGTGGAGAATCTGAACTTGTGGTATCTGTAGCAGGAGGGACCTTACCAGTTGGAGCTATTGGACGAGTTGCTCACTTTTGGCTTCGTAATCCTCTTCTACCTGGGATACAATGAGTTGGGAATCAGAGTAGGTGGTTAACTTGGCAATGTGACAGTCAATGGTAAGCCTGAGTCCTGCAATTAAGGCCTCGTATTCTGCTATGTTGTTGGTGGCCGGGAACCTTAATCAGAGTTCGTACTCTAAAGTGACAAGCTCTAGGCTTATGAGGAGAAGTCCGACTCCTGCACCCTCTATTCCGGACGCTCCGTCAACGTACATTGTCCATCCTTGTCCTGGTTCTGCTGATACAACTTCTGGCTCTGTTGGCAAGGTATTTTCGACGATAAAGTCTGCTAAGACTTGTGACTTGATGACGGGGCGTGACAGGAAGTGGATGTCGAATTCTCCTAGCTCAACTACCCATTTGACCAGTCGGTCGGAAGCCTCTGGTTTTTAAAGGATTGTACGGAGAGGCAACTCTGTCAATACTTTGATGGTATGAGCTTGGAAGTAAGGACGAAGCTTCCTTGCGGAGAAGACGAGCGCAAAGGCTGTCTTGTCTGCGGCCGGGTATCAGGTTTCTTCATCCGAGAGGACTTTGCTAAGGTAATAGATGGGGCGCTGGACTCCTTCCTCGTCTTTCACCAATACGAAACTCAGCGCGGCTGGAGAAATAGCGAGGTACAAGAAAAGAGTTTCTCCTGGACCTGGCTTTGAAAACAACGGGGTAAGGTAGGTACTTCTTTAGCGACTCAAAGGCTGATTGACATTCGTCCGTCCACTGGAATCCAGTGGTTCTGGCCCCTCGGAGAATTTTGAAGAAGGGTAAATATTTTTCTCCGGTCCTTGCCAAGAACCGAGAGAGTGCGGTGATTCTTTCATTTAGCCTTTGTACTTCTTTAAGAGATCTGGGCGGTGACATTTCTTCCAAATCCTTAATTTTCTCAGGGTTGGCCTCTATCCCTCGTTGGGTTACCACGAATCCTAAGAATTTTCCAGATGTAACTCCGAACGCACACTTGGTGGGGTTAAGCCTCATGTCATACTGTCGGAGGATCTTGAAACATTTATCGAGGTCTTCCAAATGATTTTCTTGGCAAACACTCTTCACCAGCATGTCATCCACGTATACTTCCATTGTCTTGCCGACAAGGTCTTTAAAAACTTTGTTCATGAGCCGTTGGTAGCTGGCTCCTGCGTTCTTGAGCCCAAAGGGCATAACTTTATAGCAGTATATCCCTTTGTCTGTTTGGAAGGTCGTATGCTCTTCGTCTGCTGGATTCATCCGAATCTGGTTGTACCCGGAGAAAGCGTCCATGAAGTTGAGGAGTTAGTGTCTGGCAGTTGAATCTACTAACTGATCAATTCTGGGGAGCGGGAAGCTATCCTTGGGGCATGCTTGATTGAGGTTGGTGTAGTCCACACACATCCTCCATTTTCCTGAAGACTTTTTTACTAGAACAACATTAGCTACCCATGTAGGGTAATTCACTTCGTGGATGAAATGGGCGCCGATGAGCTTCTCTACTTCTTCGATTGCCTGGAGGCGTTCTGGGGAAAAGTTTCTCTTTTTCTGGATAACAGGCTTGCATGTTGGGTTAACGTTGATGGAGTGTTGGATGACACGAGGATCTATGCCAGACATATCTTCAGGGGCCCAAGCAAAAATATCCTTGTTGTTTCGGAGGTAAACTGTCAGTTTCTCCTTTTTGTTGTTCCGATAGAAGTGATCCGAGCTGGGTTTGTTGAAGAGAGAGATACCTCGATCAGACCTTTTATCAACATTCCTCGTTGTAGTACCGCTTCATCGCGTAAGTCGAAATCGTCAATGTTCAGTGCAGTGGCTTTTGTAGGCTGTGCTTGCTTGGAGTAACAATTCTTAGCGACCTCTTGATTGCCGCGTACGACTCCAATACCTCCCGGAGTGGGGAACTTCATTGCGAGGTGAGGAATCGAGGGGATAGCCTTGAAGATAGTTTGTACGGGTCTTCCGAAGATGGCATTATACGCGGAGCTTGAATCCACCGCGGCAAATTGAATCTCATGAGTTACTTGTCTTGGAAATTCCCCCATGGTGATTGGGAGAGTAATCATTCCCAGCACCTGGACTGGATGGTTGTCGAAGTCGTAGACTGGTCCGACTACCTGAGTTAGATGTTGATTGGAAATATTCATGCTCTGTAGAGTAGCGGAGAACAAGACATCGACAGAACTTCCATTGTCGACGAGGATTCGCTTGACGTTATAACATGGATCTCCGATCCCAACACTAATTACTATAGGGTCTTGGTGAGGTGTTCGGAGCCCGACAAGGTCTTCATCTCTGAAAGTTATAGTGATATCCTGCTTGTACTTCTTGTCTTCACGGGCCTCTCCTTGTCTACTAACTGAGAAGATTTGAGCGGAGAGGATGGGTGATCCGACGATGGTTTCAATATTTCCGACCATCTGCCTACCGCCTCGCCCCCCCCCCCCCCAGGAGGGGCGTTCTGCTGATCTCTAAGAGGCCTAGGCGGGTCATGTTGATTCTGCACATCTCCTTGCAAAAATCTTCCGAGAAGTCTTAGGAGGACCAAGCGCTCGATTTCTTCTTTTAGGCGGGTGTAATCTTTCGTCGTATATCCAGCGGTTCGATGAAACTCGCAATATTTGGACTGGTCATTTTTGGGATTATGAACCGGCTGCTTTGGTCGCTGCAAGGCCAGATCATTTTGTATAGCATATAGTACATTAGTGTGTGTAGTGTTGAGGGGAGTAAAATCTCTAAACGGTTGATCTCTTTAAGGATCTCGCCGACGCTGCCCGTTCCGGTGGTCTTCACGGAATCTCCCGATGCACGAGGTACGGATAACTGGGGACAGTTTCTCGCATTAATGCCGAGTAGAAGCCGCTTGGGCGGAGACCTCCAAGGAACACCCCTTGCAACAACTCGGGGTTGACCCCCAGAATTTGACGGGCTTCGGCGGTAAAACGTCGGAAAAAAATCTTTCAGGGTCTCTCCTTCGTTCTGGCGAATTCCTGATAGATGGGAGGGGTCGTGGACGATCCTGCAATTGGCAATGAACTGATCGACGAATTGTCTTGTCAATTCTGTGAAATTGGCAATGGTACTGGTCCTTAGCGAATGAAACCATGTTTGGGCCTGTCCTTTGAGAGTGGCTGGAAACACCTGGCAGAGCAGCTGATCTGGAGCATTATAAATTCTCATAATGGTGGTGAAATGGTTGACATGTTCTAGCGGATCATCTGTCCCGTCGAATGTCTCAATGTTGGGGAGCTTAAATCCGTTTGGGATTGAATGGTCAAGGATCTGGGGCGCCAGAGGAGAGCCTTGACAGAATGGTCGGTGGGTACGAATGTCTCTTGCACCAGTCTGACGATATTCTTCACCGATGACTTCTCGAATTTCCTCCTGAATGAACCTTTAAAGAGGAGGTAGACGAGCTTCATTGGCGGGATTGTGATGGTGATGGTCCTCCCTCATTAATCTTCTCTGGTCCGGGTGAGCAGAACCTGCAGCTTCAGAATATTCTTCGGATATTTCCTGTCTTGGATGAACCTCTTGGGCTCCGCCTTGGTTAGGCTGTGGCGGAGGATCTGCTCGAACTGGTTGCAGCGGGGGAGCTGGAGGCGCTCCAAGGTTGCGCAACAAGGTGAGCATTTCAGTTTGTTGCTCTTTCATTTGGCGGACGCGTCCCTCTAGGGCGGTGACAGGAGCAATTGCAGCTTCAGCAGTCAATGATACGTCTATCAGAGAGTGTGAACGTGCAGCCTCGGGATGCCCGCCAAGGGCGGAGCCTTCAGCGGTACGGGTGCTTCTCTTTGCCATTAAGGCTGAACTTGGAAGGGGCGATGCTAGTGATCTTGTACTACAACGAATGTTGGGGAAATTGTCTTCCCACAGACGGCACCAAACTGTTGCGGACTAACTCGATGCCCCGGTCGGACCGGTTGTTTCTTGGACCGTCTTAGCTCACGGAGCGGTCGAGCGCGCACACAGTCAATGAAAATGAAAAGTTGACACAATGTGTGATGACGTGGAAAAACCCCTCAAATGGGTAAAAAAACACGTGACCGGGTCTGTGCCGGTCAAATTCAACTAGCTTCTGCTGATTACAATGTGTTGAAGAATCGGAGCGACAGACCGCTTCCGTTACAACTTGGGGGGAGAGAGAGATTACGACTTTTGGCGGGCAACAGGCGCGTCGCGGGAGTAACTTGGGCGTTGAACTGTGGGGGATGGCTCTGGTGTTCTGACGCTCAGGGCGGCGCATGTTTGCTTGTAGGGGGCGTCTTCCTCCTTTGGTTTGTCCAGGGACTTGGGTGTTTTCCTGGTGGCGGCGTGCGGGTGGCACGGTGGTGGTCACTGGTGGCCGTTGGTGGTTCACGACGGCTGGTGGCTGACTCGGGGGAGGAGGCCGGAGAGCTATCACCTAAGGAAGAAGATGATTCGGAGCAGAAAAAGGTCAAGAATGAGGAGGCCCCGGGGCTCCTTTTATAGCCTCCGGAGGAGGATCATGGCGGGCCCCACCACTAACGTAGTGGGTTAGTGGGTGGTTATTCTCTTGATCTGACGGCAAGGAGGGCCTCCCCCTGATCGGACGATGGGGAGGCCGTCCATGGCGACGGGCCGCCGGCCGCGGCAAGGCTGGCGGCCTGCCTGCAGGCTGGCTCGACCGCGGTATTGTCGCGGCAAGGCCGGCGGCCTGCCTGCAGGCTGGCCCGACCGCGGTATTGTCGCGGCAAGGCCGGCGGCCTGCCTGCAGGCTGGCCCGACCGTGGTATTATCGCGGCAAGGCTTGCGACTTGTCGTGGCAAGATCGCCAGCGACCAGGAGGCCGGGTCGCGGCCTGCCGTGGTGAGTCGGGAGGCCGATCGCGGGGGAGGGGGGTGGCGGTTAGGCAGGCCGTCGGCGGTGGTTCTCCTCCATGGGGAGAGGGAGTGCCCCCCCCCCCCCCCCCAATGATTTCCTCATCATGAGAGTTCATGGGGGGGGGGGGAGGTGGAATTGACTTGGTCAACCCATGATCCCACTTTAGGAGGAGATCATGGGGGAGCTTTTTTCTATAAATAATAGTGGAACCCATCACATATATAATTATATATGCTTTTATGGGGACTAATACAAGCAAGAAATTGTATATAAATTTAGGGAGAATGAATGATGCAAGAAGTAGAAACTTTAAAACACACCTATGATATATAGACAAAAAAACTTATGTTAATAAATTAAATACTAAACATTAAAACATAAATCGAAGCATAAATTAAAGAAAAACAAAAGCATAAATTGAAGAAACATACATTGCATAAACTGCAGAAACATAAAACATAGAAGACTTTGAAAGTCAGATAGAAAAACATAAAGTATATCGTAAAAGCTTCTAAAGATTCTTAAATTATTTATAATTTGACATAATTAAAAATATATAATTGATTCAGTTAACTAGATTTGGTTTGACATTCAAAACAATGAATCAAATCACATAGTTTTTCAAAAGTTGGAATCGTAATCAAATCATAGCCTATTACAACCATACAAACTATTCAGTTTGGCTTAGTTCTGTTAAGCAGTTCGGTTGGTTCTAACTTACACCCCTAATTTATATAATTTAAGAAAATAAGTGCGTGCAGAAGGGAAAAAAACTAGTTATGCAAACTCTTAAGGAAAGCTTTGGGTAATTAATATTACGAGTTTGTGTGTGTGTGTATATACCAGAAACTCGTGGTGATGAACATCGGCGCAGGCGAGCCGAAGCAGCACGGCTACAAAGAGGTGGAGAAGAAAGAAGACGGCGTTGGCTTCTGCAGCCATGGATGATGAACTGCTAGTTAATAACAATAATAATCATACAAGCTATATATACTTCAGCTATATATATATATACATAAACACGTATTATTTAAGCTGCTATGGGCGTATAGTCTGGCTGCTATTGCTTGGAATTTTGCTGCTACAGCCTGTCAAATAACGGCTAAAGTATGAAAGTTGAAGAATGTTTCCTCATGCCGGCCTCCACGACTGAGATATCGAGGGGGGCGGGGAAAGAAGCATACACCAAATATTTTAGGTAATTGTTATGGGCAAAAATAATTTAAATGGGTGCAAATTAATTTTTAAAATAATAAATATTGAATAATTATTAAGTTGCATGACATAAAAAAGAAGGTGCTGTTAGTAGCAAATCCAATTTGATTTCTAGCAAATCATTACTATTAGCAAACCCTCATTTTTCAAAATGGCTATTTGAAAATCATTTTATTACTAGCAAATCAATGTATTTTTTTTTAAAAAAAATTAAATTTTGTTTAAAACATTCATTCTTTCAAAACAATTCGCTGCATATAATGACATTACAAATGATTTCAAATGTATTCATTCAATCACTTATGTTAGCATTATAGATGAGTCAAAATACCGCAAATGTTTAGTATGTTCAAAACTGTTTTTTCAACAAAATATCATTATCTGCATCAAAATCTTTAAACAAAATATCGGTCGATTTAGAAATATATTTGATTTCTAATTTCTATAAAAATGTGTTGTATATACAAGTTAAATGTATATAAGAATATATACGTCCTTTTGAACTGCGTCTTATACGTACAATTTCATGAGAAATGTTCAACATGAAAGTTGTAGATCTCGACTAGATCTATAATTTTCATGTTGAACACTTTTTGATTTGAAGCACTTTAGACCCCCGGTTTGACCCCTGAAAAAAATTACGTCGTACATAAGTACGGACGCCCGGGATCAGCGTGATTTTTTTGGGGGGCCAAATCAGGGGCATAAACGGCTTCAAATCAAAAAGTGTTCAACATGAAAGTTGTAGATCTCGTCGAGATCTACAACTTTCATGTTGAACACTTTTTGATTTGAGGTAATTAAGACCCCCGATTTGGGCCCCGAAAAAAGTCATGCCGAAAATCTTTACGTTCCGTGCATGTCTTTTTTAGGGTCAAAATTGGAGGCCTAAACGGCTTCAAATCAAAAAATGATCAACATGAAAGTTGTAGATCTCATCAAGATCTACAACTTTCATGTTGATCACTTTTTCAAATGAGAAATATTTGGGGCTCAAAATTCAAAAATGCAAAAATTGTCAAAAAGCAAGATTGATTTGCTAGTAGTAATTTTTGAGAAGAGAAAAAAATGCAAAAAATGACAGAATCTGTTTTTTTCTGGTTTGCTACCGTTTCTTGCTCCGTTCATCGCAGTCCTTCCCCCTAATCCATACCTCGCCGCCTGCGCATCTACCCAAAATGCATGAATCTGTTGCTCCAACTGCGCCTCCCACATTTGATCTCTCTCCCCACGAACATGATGCCTATCGCGATGACACCTTCCCTAATGAATCCACTCACCGGCGGATGCACACTCCTCTTTCTCCGTTTGTATGTAGTAAATCGCCGACAGACGCACACACCTACTACTTTGTATGGAGTAATTTCATTACGGTTTCAAAAACTCCGGTAATGCTCGTCCTCTTTTCTGTATTTGAATCATCCATTGATGTTTTAGGCTCCATTTGGCACGGTGGTGACAGTCATTAGTTAATGCTCAGCTAAGGAACTTCGTCCACTTTTATGTTTAAACGGATAAAGTTTGTTCGAATGACGGTTTTATGCATTTCTCCGTCAAGTTCGTCCTAAATTATCAATGTATTCCTAATCAAGTTCTGGATAATGCTCATTCTGTTTGTGGCAAACAAGTATTGCTGCCGACCACGATCCCTCGCTTCATCTAAAAGTCTATTCTGTACGTTGTAATCATGAATGTGAAAAGCTGTTAAAAACTTTTGATGCAGACGAATAGTTAATATTTTGTTAAAGAATTTTGAAAAAAAATTTATTTGCACTTGTAACAATTTAAGTTATAGTGTTGCACATATAATTTTTTAATCTGCACCTAAAATTAATTGTACCTATCAAAAATAAATTTGTACATAACAATTATCATATTTTATTTTTCAAGTTACTTATCGGAAACTCTCCTTTGCATAATTACAGCTTGTACACTCAATGTTGACATTGCTAGCATAACACGCGTCGAGTTGATGGACTTAACGGTGTTGTGTTTGATAGTTGGAATCATTGTCATTAATGATATTAGATTTTCATTGTCTCCGTACTAATAATAATAATAATATTTATCTATTTATTATGGGCACTGCTATCCGCACCACAGTTTTGACTATTCGCACCGCACTTTCTCTTAATTTTTTGTGTTTTTTGGAATACACATTGTACATGCATTATTAGGAAAAGTGGTCAACACAAAAGTTTTAGATCTCGACGAGATCTACAACTTGTGTTGAACACATTTCCTAAAAATACATGTACAAGGCGTACTTTGGAAATACGCTCAGGTTTCGTGTCTTTTGGAAATACGTCTTGTACATGCATTTTTAGGAAAAGTGTTCAACACGAAAGTTGTAGATCACGTCGAGATCTACGACTTTTGTGTTGAACACTTTTCCTAAAAATGCATGTATAAGACGTATTTTCAAAAGGCACGAAAAATAGGAGAAAATGCGGTGCGAATAGCCAAAACTGCGATGCAGATAGCAGCGCCCATTATTATATATCAAAAAATAAAAATTAGGTACGTTATGGACTCACGATTTATCAAATGAGTTTAGGACTTTAGATTTATTTTCTTGCATAATATCAACATTAACTCATATATACACACACACACACAAACGAGCATTTTTGTACGGACTATTGCATGTGCTCGATGCTCTCCGCATCGACAGTACCCCAAAAGTGACGGTACATTCGCCCTCTCTAAGACGCTCGGTCAATTGATAATGCATGGGTAGTCCCCATTTTCCGCACAACAGTACCCCCACCTCAAAAATGTCCCAGCAGGATATGCACTCCCTCCGCTTGCAAACCCCCATGTGCATGACAAAATAAAAAGGGGGAGAGCAAAACATATTCTTACAATACAATTCCAAGTTATTACAAAGGATAATTTTGCACGCATGTTATAAAATATAAACTTAGAAACGATGTTTATATTAGGAGTGTGACAGTTCGATTTTTGAGCAAAACCGCAAACCAAACCCTTCATTAGTACACATTCATGCACAAAAATTTCGGTTATTATATGATATTTTTGAACCCGAAAACTACGATTCAACGAGTAGTTTGGACCAAAGGGATAACTTGCACTTCTCCCGAGTTAGAGCACTACGCTAGACACTCAAAGCAAGAACCTCGTTCACAAAGGTGGAAAACTACGAATAGACCCTCAAGCTACAAAGAGGAGGTCCCGCAACACACCGACAAGATCAAAGAGAAATTCCCCTCCCAAGCGAAGGATGAGTCGGGCACCTTAGAGGGCACTTGAGAGCACCAGTCTGCAAACCCAAAGACCACACGGAGCAGGAGAAAATTGTAGGTGAGTTACTCCCACCTATTTCTAGGTGGGAGATACGGCCCAGATCTGCAGTTAAATGAAGATTAACAACTGAGATATGGCCGTATCGATACGACACAGTACATACGGTTGTATTTCCAATAGATACGACCTTATCTTAACCGTTGAATGCTCGATCCTACGATAAAAACACATCTCTCACCTAGAAATAGGTGGGAGTAACCCACCTAAAATTTTCTCACAGAGCAGTGGGTTGAAACACTCGTCAACAAAGAAGAGAAGCAGAAAAAGGACCTCTCCAAATGTGCAATTTGGGGGTTTATTTAGTTCTTTAAAAGTGGTCTACGGATAGCAGAATTCCACCTTTTGATTTTACAAAATGCAGCCCGAACTGATTTGCCAACAACAAACCCACTATTTGGAGTGGCAAATAACAGGCAAAGATGGTGGATCGTGGAGAAAATGGGTCCCGCCTAAACAGGCGAATCCAGGCTGCTCTGTGCCGGCTTGCCTTGGGTACTGAGTTCCCGGTTAGGCTGGGACTCACCACTCACCCTAAACTTTGGGGTGGGTGCGGGCTCATTTGCTCATTAGGCTGGGATTGCACAATATTGATTTCTGAAAAAACAACGAAATAATAAATTGTTATCATTCAATGGAATAACAATAACAAATAATTAACCCACTCGACAATAACAAATAATTAACCCCATCGTCTGGGCCCAATCTTTCTGCTTGCTCCATAGCTTGATGAACCCACTCGACAAATACGAAATTGCACAATATTGATTTCTGAACAAAAATTGAAATCATTCAATGGAATAACAATAACAAATTATTAAGAAGTAAATTATGAATTAATAAATGCGTCTCCATCCACTGAATGTTGAAGTGCTGCCTTTCATCCACTGATTCACCTCCAAAAACTTTAAAATATTAAAACACTTTTGCACAAAGAACAGAGAGGAAATTTGATCCCTCATCAAATAGAACAAACTCATCGTCCTCTAGAACAGATACTAACCACCCTTCTTTTTAAGGGTTTGATTAACAAAAACTGCCATTTGATTAACATAAACAAGAAATTTGGTAACGAAAATTATTTTTAGACCTAAATTGACTTGGTTTTAATAGTTTAGGAATTAATTTAAACCTTCCAAAAATTCGAGGCCTGATTTTGAAAAAAACCTCATATTTTTGTCATATATTAATGTTGAGTACAATATGTATATACATGTATTTGTCCTCGGCCCTGCAATTCACATACAAAACACCACACGTGGAAGATCGATCAAAAACCGTCATCTGTTTGATGTGGCGTTTTGATCCCGGATGTTTGGACAAAAAGATCGTGTGATGAAAACAGTTTAATGACAATGATTATGACCGCCGGCAAGGAAAAAAATCAAGCTTGAAAATAAAAGGGCGTTTTTATTAGCACCGCAAATTTGGCTAGCCGCACCGCACTTTCTCCTAGTTTTTCGCGCATTTTGAAAATACGCCTTGTACATGTATTTTTAGGAAAAATGTTCAACACAAAAGTTGTAGACCTCGACGAGATCTACAACTTTCGTGTTGAACACTTTTCTTAAAAATGCATATACAAGACGTATTTCCAAAAAACGTGAAATCTGAGCGTATTTTCAAAGTACGCCTTGGACATGCATTTTTAGGAAAAATGTTCAACACAAAAGTTTTAGATCTCCACGAGATCTACAACTTTTGTGTTGAACACTTTTCCTAAAAATATATGTACGAGGCGTATTCCAAAAGGCGCAAAAAATTAGAAAAGTGCGATGCGACTAGCCAAAACAGCGGTGCTAATAACAGCGCCCAAATAAAATGGATAAAATTTCTCAAATGAAGCCGGATGTTTACGAACAATAATTCGTAACCATTGCGTTCATGACCACTGCCACCTTGCCAAAGTGAACCTTAATATAAAATTCATTTCATATTGATCTGCACATTTAAAGTGCCATTTGTCCTCACTGAATAAATAAGTATTTTATCTAAAAAATATATGAGCTTAAAAACAATCTAGCACCTCTTATAATAACTAGTTTTTTTTTATTGGTGGTCTTAAATGTTGTCATGCCAAACATACATTTTATGATGGTAGAGCGTTTATCCAAATTCACCGGAGCAAAAATATCATGCCTGACAGAGCCCTAGGGTGTGTTTGGCATGACATTTGTGCTCTCGTGAGTTTGGACAAAAACACCGCGGCCATGAAAAATGTGTCTAACCACAACGTTCATGACGGCCACCACCGTGAAAAACGGACCCCCAGTCACATTTTTCAAAATTATTAGTATTCTTAGAATGAGTTTTATTTCTCACCTTTGATTTTACTGCACTAAGCAAATTTTCATTGATCCCATGTGGCAGGATTCTTCCCCAAAAACTCGCTACATGGGGATGCACTGTGCACCGGGCTGTACTTATTAAATAAATTTTCATTGACTGAAGGGGCGCCTTGGCACACACCTTGAGGTGTTGCCAAAGAGGCCTTGAGGTCAGGGGTTGATTCCTGGAAGGTCTCTTGCAAAAATGTAAGGTAAAAATTGCCTACAATTTATCCTTATTGTGAGACCCTACACCAGTCCCTCGTTGCACAGGAATGCTTACGAGTATTTCTTCGGTACGAGTCCCGAACGCTGTTGGGGACCAATGAAATGTATGGAACCAGTGCAGACCATATATTTCATTGGTCTCGGACATCAGCTGGCACCCGGAAGACGGACGAAAATTTTTCACCCACAAACAAGATCGAATTGGGAAATTCTCACAATAATATTATTCACTCGTCCAATTCCTATAAGCAAATGTTTTTAAAAAATGTCAATGATGATTTTTCTCCTTTTAATGTGAGGGTTCAAAAATCATACTGTACAACCTCAATTTGGCAAGCCCAGCCCGATTCGTGCCTAAAGGAGGTCAGGCGAGCTCAGACAAGGCTAACCGAAGACTAAGGCCAGCCCGACCTCATTTCAGCGAGATGAACCGATCTCGCGAAGCCTAACCTGGTGAGCTCATTGCCGAGATAAGTTCTGCCCAGGCTACTTCGTACCGGGCGAGTTTTGATCTTAGGTGAGCTTTCGCCCGGCGAGCTCCCGGCCATTTTGGTCGGGGTACTCGCCCCAAAAAGAAACCTCATTTGTGTGCACTCTAACTGTAGGGCCATCAGGGTATGCCCATAGCCTTCCCAAACAAAGGGATTCCGTTGTTTGTAGATCAATTTGGGATGCTAATAACACTAATAAAAAAGGCGGAGGCCGCTATCTGCAGGCCATAAAAAGACTGTCATACCCTCGATGAAAGTTTACTTATAAATAAACTCGAGATGCACCTTAGAGAGGCAGACCCAGCCTCCTAGAGCTCCTACTTTTGTGAGTTCTTGCTTCGTGTCATCAAAAGTGTCGAGCTCAGTATGGCTTTGGGACGAGAAGTTGCGAACACTGCTTCCGAGTGTGTGGTGGGACCTCCTCGCTGCAGCTCACTGAGTCATAGTATAGATAACCAATTTCTACGTAGAGAGGGTCGATTCCTAGCTTAGAATACCTCCGTCTAGAGCGCCTGACGACGAGTCAAGTAGCTCGAACTGCCCCTTCTTAGTCTGAATTCTATTGAACCGGTTTCGGGTTTTAACATTTTTTGTGTGGTGAGCGTGAACCGATAGTTCGTGAAGAAAAACTCGTCTGACGGTGTCATGACAGGACATGGCGGGCAGGGAGACGGCCAGGGGAACTCGATTCCGTCTGACGAGTTTGTTACTCAAAGTCAATTCGTCGAGTTCATGAGATCGATGGAGGGAATGGTGTGAGGTTTACTCGTGTAGCGCGGTAAGATCGCAGCGCCCACTCCACAGGTTGTCGCCTCGCCTAATGAGGTGGGGTGCAGTCAGCGACTCGACAAGAAGGTAGTCCAGGAAGTGGAGGATCAGACGCTGCAACCGCGGGTCCTCTTCGCGAGCACTTCGGCTACTCGCTGCTCGGAGGGAGAGTACGAGCGAAATCGCCCCAGCGGTCTCATCTCACCGGCGAGTCCTTGCAAGCTGGTGTTGTTCGCACCCGTCCCGGTGAGGTTCACGGAGCCAACAATGAATTTTCATTACGGAAGGGACGACCCGATTCAACATCTGCAATGGTTTGAGGACATGGTCTCAATTCGGCCGATGTCAGATCCTTTCAAGTGTCGATTGTTCGTCATCACGTTCAGAGGAAAAACAAGAGATTGGTTTCATCAATTACTGGCAGGTTCGATCTGCAGTTTTGAAAACCTGAGTAGGGGGTTCCTACTTCGCTTTTCCACATCGAAGAAAAGGAAGAAGGGACCAGATGCTCTCTTCCTTATTAAGCATGGGTCGCAGAAGTCGTATGTAGATCGCTTTCGGGAGGATATCCTCGTGGTTCAAGAGGTGTCAGTGCACATCCTCATGTTGGCTTTCACCTTGGGTCTGCAAGGCGGGCTGTTCAAGATGGAGTTGAAGTAAATTCCACCTGTATCTTTCGAAGATCTGATGGACCGGGCAGGGCGCTACATCAAGGGGGAGTCGGCGAGTCAGAAATTTGTGTCCAAGCTAGCTAAGTTAACAGGAAAAGGAACGAAGGAAGCGGAGGAAGAAGAGAAGGAGGAGCCCAAGAGGAAAGAGGAGCTGAGAAGGCGAGAGAGAGGAGGACCTCGAGATAACCAAGACTGGCGATACCGGGAGAAAAGGTCCCAAAGATTGCCAGTCGGGCCGACGCGAAGGGCGGCAGGAAGAGGCTACCAGAGCAGGCCAGGTAGAAGATTCTCTCCCGAGTGTCGGGCCCGCCACCATTCACTCGAGCAAAGACGCAAACCATGGAGACAGAACCAGGTACCTCGAAGGGCGGCATATGCGATCGGTCGAAGTCGAGGACGCGGAGGAAGGCCTCGACAGGCGAGGAGGGAAGGAGAAAGGAGAGTAGTCCTTTATTGCAACTTTCATCAGTCTGAGGTCCACGCCACAACAACCTGTCCGGAATTTTTAGAGCTGAGAATGGGAGCGTAGGATGGAGCCCGGGAGGGGCGGCGAGAGTCTCGAGCAGGAGTAAACAAAGGAGCTAGAGGGCGGGCATTAAAGGGGTGTGAGGATCGAGTGGATAAATAGGTTCCCGACGGGATCAGAGTGGTCCATGTAGGAGTAGGATTGGAGGCGACAAGGAAGGGAAGCTTGCACACAGTTTATCGCAGGAGTGTAACTTCCACCTCGCAAGCCCCACCTCCGATAGGGGAGATTACGTTCTCGGCGGAGGATATGTTTGGAAATGAAAACTCATTTCATGATGCCTTGGTGATACAGGCGGCGGTGGAGAACTTCACGGTCTACCGCATCCTCGACGACAACGAAAGTTCCGTGAATGCGGTCTTCAAGAAAGCATTTGATGTCATGACAGTGGAGGAGAAGAGAGTGACCTCAATTTACGGTCCCCTCTTTGACTTTTCGAGAGAGAGAAAGGAGGTCAAAAACGGAGTGGAGCTCCTCGTCACCCTAGGAGGAACATCGAAGAATTGTCGCTTCGTGATCGTTGACGGCCTAGTAGTTACAATGCTATCTTTAAAAGACCCCTCATCAATGCCTTCCAATGTGTGCTTTCATTGTTCCACCAGTGTTTGGAATATAACATTGGAGGGTTGCAGATCCGTATCAGGAGTGACCCAAAGATGGTGAGGGAGTGTTATCTCAATGTAGTCAACACAGTCAGCTGGGAGGAGGCAAATGTGGTCGACAGGGTGAGGGAGATGGCAAGGCTTGAGGAAGCCGAGGAAGTAGAGGAGAAAAAGATTGAGGTTGAGGGTGGGAGGCCCGAAAAGGTGAAGATCAGCGGGGAGCTGGAGGAGGAAGACAGGAAGAAGATCCTGGCGTGCATCTAGGAGAACGTGGACAATTGCGCGTGGAGCGCGGAGGACATGTCTAGCATCGACACAGACGTCGCATGCCACCATCTCAATCTGGATCCAGAGGCCCGCCCCATCTGTCAGAAGAAGAGGACAATCGCCAATACCTTGGTCGAGCACATCCGTGCCGAAGTAAAGAAGTTGTTAGATGCAGGTTTTGTGTCAGAGATCCAGTATCCATGCTAGATCTCCAATGTTGTAATGGTGAAGAAGGGAGATAGGAAGTGACGTATGTGTATTGACTTTTTTCTTCTTAATAAAGCTTGCCCTAAGGATAGCTACCATTTGTCTATAATCGACGCACTCATAAATTTAGTCGTCTAATTCCATGTTATGAGTTTTTTGGATGTTTTTTCTGGTTACCACCAAATACGTATGCACCCGCCCGGCGTAAAAAAATGTTTCTTTTATCACAAACGACAAATACTATTGTTATAAAATGATGTCGTTCGGGCTCAAGAACGCGAGAGCAACATACCAACAAATGACGGATAAAATGTTCAGGGAGCAAAATGGGCAAAACTTGGAGGTGTGTGTTGACGATCTCTTGGTGAAGAGCAAAAACGTGGAAGAGCATCTCGTAGACCTGGTAGAAACTTTTGTCATGCTCCGAAAGTATAACATGAGACTCAACCCCGCCAAGTGTCTTCGGTGTGGGGAAAGGGAAGTTCTTGGGTCATCTCTTGACCTCGGCTAGAGTGAAGCCAAACATGGACAAGGTCAAGGCGATCTTGGAGATGGAAGCTCCGAGAAATGTGAAGGAGGTTCAACACTTGACGGGTCGACTTGCAGGATTGAGCAGATTCCTCTCTAGGGTCGGAGAGAACTGTTCCTCTTACTTTCGAGCATTGCGCAACTACATAGACAACAAGAAGTTCGAGTGGCCGGCAAAGTGTGAGGAAGACTTGCAAAGTTTAAAACTTCAGCTGATGCAAGCGCTCCTTTTGCAGGAACCTCACGAGGGAGAGGATATCTACCTCTACCTGGGGGTGGGGCTGAGGCGGTGAGCTCGACCCGAGTTCGAGAAGAAGGAAAAAAGCAATTACCTATTTACTATGTAAGTAGGGTCCTCCAAAAGGCTGAGTTGTGTTACCTCATCCTAGAGAAGCTAGCCTTTACACATCATTTCGGCCCGGAAGCGTCGTCCCTACTTTCAGGCTCACTCGATCAAAGTGGTCACAGATCATCCACTGCCAGGTATTATGGATGGAGTCGAGCATTTAGGAAGGCTGGTCAAATGGTCGGTGGAGCTCAGCGAGTTCGACATCTCTTTTGTTTCTCGGGTAGCGATGAAGGCTCAGGCGGTGGCTGCTTTTTTGGCCAACTACACAGCAGAAACAGGCGAATTTGAGCCACGGGAGTGGAAGACATGAGAGATGTTTGTAGACGGAACATCGAGAAGATACTTGGTGGGAGTCGGGGGTAGTCCTAATAATTCCTCAGAGGGTGAGGATCGAGCAGGCCATTTGCATTCATTTTCCCGTCACCAACAATCAGGCAGAATACGAGGTCGTGATCGTCGGCCTCTGTCTGGTTCGAGAATTGGGGATTCAAGATTTCGAGGCCCACACAGATTCCATGGTGGTGGCCTCGCAGGTTCGGGAGAATTCGAGGCCCGAGAGCAGACACTACAGCGATATCTGATAAAATTGAAGGAGTTAGTGAGCACCTTCGGTTCATTTTCCATTCGGCATGTGCCAAGGGAGGAGAATACGGCGACAGACCACCTGGCCAAGTACGACCCCGCGGCGGGAGAGACGATGACCGAACTGTTTCGGCCTTCCATCGAGGAGGGGAAACTCATGGAGATTGACCAACAAGCGTCAAGGATGGATTCATTCGTGGAATTCTTGGCCATAAGACGATTCCCTCCTGGGGTTCAGGACAAGAAATGATTCATGTACAAGTCGACTTATTACTTGCTCCACAAAGGAAGCCTCTACCGGAAGACTTTGTCGGGTCCCTTGACACGATGCGTCACTGAGATCGAGGCATCCCGGGTGTTGGACGAGATCCACTCGGGAGAGTGCGGAAGCCATTCCAGAGGAAGAACCTTGGAGAAAAGGGTGATAAGGCAGAGGTACTTCTGACCTATTATGTGAAGGGGTGCAGAACAGTTCGCCAAAAGATGATCGAGATGCCAGCTCCACACACCTTTTCAGCTACAGACCGCATAACGGCTCAAGCCAATTACGGCTCCATGGCCCCTCCCAATCTGGGGGATGGATCTCGTCGGGCCGTTCCCCCCAAGCAAGTGGGCAAAGGAGGTTCATTCTCGTGATGATCAACTATTTTTCCAAATGGATCGAGGTGAAAGCATTGGCGAAGACTACCTCCCAAATAGTGAAGAACTTCATATAGGGGGAGTTCATCTGCAGGCACGGGCTGCCGCTCGCAATAGTCACAGATAACAGACCATAATTCGCAAGCACAAAGCTCATAAATTTTTGTAGCCAACTGGAATTGACCTCCGCTTCGCGTCTGTTCATCATCCTCGGAGCAACGACCAAGTCAAGGCCGCCAACAAAGTCATCGTTAATCTACTGAGGAAAAAGGTGGAAAACTTAAAAGGAAATTGGGTCGAGCAACTTCCCTCCGTCATTTGGGCCCTTAGACCACCCCAAACACTGCCACGGGAGAAACTCCATTCAAGCTATCTCATGGCTCAGAAGTAGTGATCTTAGTGGAATTCGATGTCAGGATCCCGAGGGTGGTAGCCGCAAAAGGAAGAGAAGATTGGAAGACGGAGAATGAAGAGGAGCAGAGGTTCTTGCTAGGCTTGGAGGAACTCCGAGACCTTGAGGCAATCTGCCAAGAAGAATTCAAGCGCAAGATGGCAAAATACTTCGACAAGCATATTAGGGTCAAGCAGTTTGACAAAGGCGACCTGGTTCTCATGAAGGTGGATGTCGCCGAAAGAATCGCGATAGTGGGGAAGCTCCAACCAAATTGAGAGAGCCCTTACATGGTGTCAGAAGCACTGAAGACCGGAGGGCACCATCTTCAAAATTGCGAGGGGGAGCTCCTTAGTAACACATGGAGCGGGGACGATTTGAAACGCATTTTTCCTTAAAGCCCCCACCGACACATAATGTATTTAAACCATGCTATTTTGTTTGATTAATATAACTCTTTCAGTTTAGCAAGTACAAGTGAAATATCAAATGAATGTGCCCACTCGAAGTGAGGATGAAAAAAGATTGAAGTCCTCGAGCTGTATTGTTGTCGTAGTCTGGTCACTGCACGAGCTCCTCTCCTGCATACCAGCTACTTGCCCCCTCGAGTAAGTTGAAGGCATCGAGTTGTGTTGTTGTTGTAGTCCAGGTCACTGCACGAGCTCCTCTCCTGCATACCGGCTACTTGTCCCCCTCGAGTGAGTTGAAGTTCTCAAGTTGTGTTGTTGTCGTAGTTCAGGTCATTGCACGAGCTTCTCTCCTGCATACCGACTACTTGCCCCTCGAGTGAGTTGAAGTTCTCGAATTATGTTGTTGTTGAAGTCTAGGTCACTGCACGAGCTCCTCTTCTGCATACTAGCTACTTGCCCATTCGAGTGAGTTGAAGTCCTCGAGCTGTGTTGTTGTCGTAGTCTGGGTCGCTACACGAGCTACTTTCCTGCATACCAGCTACTTGTCCCCTCGAGTGAGTTGAAGTCCTCGAACTATGTTGTTGTTGTCCAGGTCACTGCACGAGCTCCTCTCCTGCATATCGGCTACTTGTCCCCTCGAGATCAGAGTCTACCTCCTAGGCCATAGAAGTCAGGGGGCAAAAGAGAGGCATACTTGGGACTAATGTAAAGGCTTTGTGAACTCACCTCGCTAATGGGCAAGGTTGCAGATGTCGGGTTCATGCCGATTTGAGTTTGAAATATCGTATGTCAGATTGTAAGAGATATATCGAGGATATTTTACAATATCGGATTTTAATAATGAAATAAATTTGTTCATATATATAAACATTTTTTGTAAATATGTGCAATTACATACATAATGTATTAATAAACATATATACACATAATGTATGCTTATAAATTATATAATAAACATATATACGTATAATGTATGTTTATAAATTACACAAAAAGAAGTGATGACGACAGTAATTGACATAAAGAGCTTCAAATGAGAGTGAGACGAGATAGAATGAAAATATTGGCTCAGAGAGATGCACAAAATAAAATATCACTGCTCAGACACTAAAAAGAAATTATATATATATATATATAGTACTCGTCATATATCGTCCGCGAGATATCACCTGATATATCGGGTTGGACCGATATATCGGGGCCTGAAGGCCGATATATCGAGGATATTTTCAAAGATGACATTTTTGCTTTAAATGCCGATGTCATGACGTTTTCTGTCAAAAACCTTTATGTCGTCAGACATGTCGGCCGACATCTACAACACTGCTAATGGGCGATGCGAAAGGGGGGTAGCATCCCGCGTGACACCTGGATAAGAGGAATATGAAAGCGCGAGTTGGTAATGACTCGCTACCACTCAACTTGCGGGAAGCAATCAGATGAGTCATTGAAGAACCAAACAAAACCTAAATTAGCGCGAAGCGAGAATAGCTTTCCAGGATATTAGCGAGAAGCGAGGCCAGGAACATTAATCTAGCGATAACCACTCCTAGGCGAGTCGAAACTTGAGGCCTAGGAAATCCATCGGCATCATCGAAAACCAAGCAAATCGCCTAAAACGCGGGTGGAAACGATGCGCGAAATAAAACACATCCAACAAATATATATACAACCAATAAAAACCTTGCGTTGCAAAGAAAAAAAGGCACTGGCAAATTCGCCCGGTAAATGTTTTATTACACAAACTGGCAAGCACGTCGAGAAGGGATTAAATCCAAAGAAAATAGATTAAATTGTCGCTCAATCTTCTCCCTCTTGATCAGTGCCCGCCTCTAGAGAGCCCACTAGCACTGGGAAAATCTCCGGGATTAGCAGCTCCTGAGTAAGAGCTAACCCCGCCTCATTCAAGGAGCCTCGCTGCCAGAGGCGGTTCATCGCGAGCCGGGTAGCAGTCACAACAAGAGCTCGACGAACCACCTCCGTCTCCACAGCAGTGAAACCAGAGGGCCGCTGAAGGATTTCTCGCGGGTTTGGCGTTGGAGCTCGAGCAGGTTGGATTCCGCCTCGCCAAGGCGGTTGGAGAGGTCGTCGTTTTGGCTTCGTGAGTTCCTTGGCTCCTCCAATTTGGAAATCCGTTCGGCCCAGGCGAGCTCGACATCCTGTAAAGAGCAAAATCAGAGAGCAATAGACGAGCCTAAGCCGCGGCAAGGACGGAGTTGGATACCTCGTCCTGAGCAGGCGGGGCGACACCTCGAGCGGCCTTAAGCTCGTCGTTGGCTGGCTTTTATCAACTGTTGCTTGGTGTCCCCAAGGGCGCCTAAGGTCGCCTCCAACTTACGGGACAAACTGAGGGCTCGCCTCGCAATTTGGTGGAAAAGTTTGGCGGTACGGAGGACGGATCGGCTGCCGCGGTTGGCTAACTCACGGACGGTAATGCTCGCCAGCACCGCCGCGTCCTCTCGTCCGTAGAGGCCGAACAAGACATTGAATACATCATCATCTGGGTCGTCGTCCTCCATCCAGGAGGGCAGTCGCGAGCTCAGGGTCACCCGGTGAGGAGGTCGCCTTCCAGATCCTCAACGCGCATCCCTAGCCCTTAGTTAAGGTGGGCGTTGGGGGAACTCCTCCGGCTTCTTGGTGGCAGCGGTGCCCGCCTCGCCTACCTTGGGCTTCTTCTTCGGCTTGGAGGAGGGGGCAAGTAGTGGAGGATTTTTCTCTTTTCCTTTGGTGGGTGCAAATGAGGAGGCACCGTCTCGCACTACGGCGACCTCGGGTATCACAAAGGCGAGTTGGTCCTGACGTTGTCGCAGGTACAGGACGTCAAACTCCTTCCCTTTCAGAAGATCGTAGAGGGAGAGAGCATCACCCTCCACGCGAGGCGGCTTGTATACGCTCTTGCTTCTCTGGGTGGGCGCGAGCGGCAACGTCCCGAACGCGCCCCGCACGAACACGAACTTGTCCGTCCAGTGGTGTATCTTGTTCAGGGTCTCCACGATTTGACGCAAGCGCTGGAGAAGAAGACGACGTCGTCGTTGGTCACCTTCAGGGTCAATATATTGCAGAAGGAGGTGAGGTCGAACTTGATCCCCTCCTCGCGCATGTAGCACGCAAAGGCAACCAAGGCGCTGATGCCATTAGAGTTGACCTGCGTCGGGACCAGCCCAAAGTATTTGTACACCTGGTTCACCTTGAGCCATATGGGGAGTCGCAGTCCCGATTGAAAGTGGGCCAGGTGAAAGGAGAGCTCGCCAGTGTAGAAGGTGTTGATGCTCTCGCCGGGGACGGGTCGCCGTGCTGAGAAGCCTTCCAGAATGAACCGCACCTCGAACGCCTTGAACTCGGCAGCGGTAGTCTGCGAGTCCGGGAAGCAATGGTCTATAAAGTTCACGGTGCAGTACGCGCGACCCTCAACACCCTTAGATTCGCGAACCATCCTGACGTGAGCGAGGCGAGTAGAAGGTTTCTTGAGTAGGGTGGGCGCGAGAGCTTGGGAGTCAGAGAGCGTGTCCATGACCCCAGCCCCCCCCCCCCTATTTATAGTTTTTAGGTCAAGCAGGGCCAGGCCCGCTAGTGCGCGAGTTCGCAGAATTATGGGGAGCGCTGGCACCTACCCCGCCTTGGCTTGCGAGAATGGCGCTCTCGTTACCGTGTATTCGCGAAGTACTGTGCTCGCACAACCCTGCACTCGCACGTTAACTCAGATACAAAAGCGTTCAATTCATGACAAGCAAAGACAGATTAAAGGAACTATTCTTCTATTATAACTCAACGTTTAACGCGAGTACAAAAATCTCGAGCGCTCAAAAAAATGAATACAAATTTGTGCGAGTCCAAAAAATGATAGGCACAAAATGTGGCGTGAAAGGAAAACAACCGGAACAAAAAATAAAATAAAACCCCGGTTTACTGCGGGCGGCGCAGGGCCCCCCTTCCTCGAGTCCGCAGGCGAGCTGGGTGGCGAGCAGTCCAGCTATCTGCATGCCATAAAAAGACAATCTTAACCCCGATGAAAGTACCTATAAATAAACCCCAGATGCACCTTGGAGAGGCAGACCCAATCACCTAGAGCTCCTACTTTTGCAAGTTCTTGTTTCGTGTCATCCAAGGTGTTGAGCTCAGTTTTGCTTTGGGAGGGGAAGTTGTGAACAACACTTCCGGGTGTGTAGTGGGGCCTCCTTGTTGCAGCTCACTGGGTCAGAGTATAGACAACAAATTTCTACCTAGAGAGGGGCGACTCCTAGCTCAGAATACCTCGGTCTAGAGTGCCCGACGACGAGTCAAGTAGCTCGAACTACCCCCTCTTAGTCCGAACTCCGTTGAACCGGTATCTGGGTTTCAACACATATCAAGGGGTTTAAGTCATAAATAGGGTCCCACATAATCAATCATCTATTAGCAATTCTTTTACGTGTACTTTTATTATGAGTCTTAATGTATCGAGTTTGAGTTGTATGAGTTAAGTGGAGGCGAGTCTTTAGAGTTTAAATGTTTTTAGTGTTATCTTTTATTTAATGTTTTAGGATTAATGTCTTGGGTCTATAAAAAAATCCCTTGGGATTGTATGAGATATGAAATGAATTAAACCAATTAGGGTTGAGCACAGCCCCCCTACTACCTCTCCCCTCGCATTCTCTGCGGGTTGAGCTCAGCTCCGCTTGTATCTCTGCGGGTTGAGCTCAGCTCCCCTTGTATCTCCGCTTCCACCGTCATCCCAACGATGTTAAGGGCTAGGCCCATAACAGACGGACTCTCGCGTTTACTATTGTTCATAACACTTAAGGATGCAACAATAGATTGGTTCTCCAACCTATCTGTCGGGTGTATCGCTGGTTAACATGAATTCAATATCTCGCACTTTGTGAGTTCAACGAAAATGAAAAGGGTGCCTCAAGTTTTCTTTGATTACCCAAATCTCATAGGAATTTGCATAATTACAGGTTGCATTCATCTATCTTTTGAAATTACATTAACCTCCCCTACAACTTTACGTTTCATAATATGCGCACGCAAAAAAACCCTCCTGGAGGGGAGGTTTATGAAATGTAAAAACTTACATGAAAGATAAGAACTTACCCAATCAATGGCTGTACAATCGCAGGCTGCTGGGGTTTTAGGTTCCTCGATCACCAGTGATGCATAAAACCCTCTCCTCTAGTTTTTGAAGCACCTATTTTGCGGGAAATAAGAGAGGACGAAGAACATGATAAGAAGAAAGAAAAACCCAGGAAATGAGTACTGCTGCTTTCTACTCACCGAAGAAGATGAATTAGCCCATTTCAAAGCAGAATCTGCAGCTTCTTTGAGATGAGATCCGCAGGAAATGTTGCAGAAAACAGAATATGTGCTGGTCTCTGTTGCCTCCGCAACCCATAGATGGTTATTTCGATCTCTTGCTCGCTTAATTAGATTACAGAAGCCAACCTATGGGAAAAAAAAACATGTCTGTAGGAATCCTCCGATGATGCTAGCCATTCCATTTAGGTATTTAGAGGCCAAAAATGCAGATTTCACTATGATTTGGTGATTATTTTATGTACATTGCGATGCAAATTGCGAAAATAAATTTGAATATTTAGTCACATATTGGCAATGTAATGTCTTCTTATGTACTTCAAGAGACAAAAAAGTATGTCTGTTGGAGCCCTCAGATGATGTTAGCCATTCCATCTAGGTATTTAGAGGCCAAAATGCAGATTTCGCTATGATTTGGTGATTATTTTATGTACTTTGCTATGCAAATTGTGAAAATAAACTTGAATATTTCGTCCCGCACTGGCAATGTAATGTATTCTTATGTACTTTAAGAGACATTGGGCATGTCAACCTAGAACCAATTGGTTTTAGGTAGGATGATTGGGTTCCAAAATGATACAACAATATGTTTGGGGCACATCCCGCTCCCTTGTTCATGTTCCACGTTTTTAGACAAGGGAGGAGGGTGCTAGAATCTAAATGAGAACTTGGATATTTTATTAGATTTTGAGTCTTTCCCCCTAGCACAAATGGGTTCTATTAGACCATAAGATTCACTCACATATTGACATTGTAGTACAAACTAGTTTTAGGTTGGATGCTTGGGTTCTAACAACTAAGATTTTTGAATAATGCATGAGTATTTACAGCAAAGTAAATTCGAAACATATTTCCATTAGTGGAGTAATTTACGTACAGTACTTCCTGAAAGGTGTCGGTTGACCGGCTCAAGGGAATCATTGCCGAAGATGGGCGAGCGGAAACTAACAGCAAGGAGACAATCATCGTGTTGGTCTTCAGTTGATGAGCTGCAGATGCCTCCAGATCCATCTGTCACAAAAATCCATTGTTTTTTTTGACAGCCAGATGCATAGACCTTCCCCACATGCACAACAACTGCTGATATATCAAATTCGCTGAAAAAAAAACAGCATTAATAAGGTTTATAGAAACAAAACAACAGGAAGAGATTAGGGCTGATTGGGACAACTATGGCATTTGAGCGGCCGCTGTGTGAAATTGTGGTGGTAAACACAGTCATGATCATTTACCTGCATTTGGAACATTCAGGATAGCTTTTTTTGACCCAAAATCCACATGGTGGCATTTTGTTCTAAAATGTTGCCAATGTTTTTCATAATTGCATTCACAACAGCCACTACACTGCGGCCGTTCTCCCAAACACGACCTAAATGATTATTCTACTGGACAGTCAGTACCCACCTTGCTAGAGGCACCTCACCTAAATCTGACAATGGCACTGATTTCCGAGGGATAAAGAAAGGTCTGCGACAAGTATATATGACTAAGTACAAGCATTTGGGCCAAATTGAGGAGTAAGCGCTAGATTTGCTTACTTAAAATTCATGGAAGCCGTGGAAGGCAAGCGATTCCATTCTGAAGAAGCACCCCTGGTTTGTAAGTGTAAGAAATCAGAACTTCCCTTGAGCGGTGCAAGACATGAAACAGAATATATCTGACCTTCCACCAGATCAAGCCTCTGTTCAACAATCAAAGAGTTTTTGTATCGTCTTCATGAGAAGAAAAAAAAACAGAAATGAATGTAAAGCATACAATGAAATAAGCGGATTAGAAAACAATTTTGCTAATGCTCCTTCCCAAACTCCCAACACCAAGTAACTTTTGTGCTACTGAATGTAGCGGCACGCCGAGCTGCGAGCACGGGGGAGGTGCGATACGTGAGTAGCGAGGGAGAGGGAACACGCGATACAAATTAGGGTATCTAGGAGGTACCGTTGGATCGGTTTCCTACAAACCAAGACTTTCAATTCAGAAATAAACCAAGTATACAATTGTTAGATAATGTATATGCTAGATATAGCTTGGAGTCAGCTATATGTGTGTGTGTGTGTGGAGAAAATGATTGAGATTCATTGTTTCTATCATGATATCAGAGCTCTAGGGTTTCATGGGAGTCTATTGTGCGCCTCCTTCCGCTCTCTCGATCCCGCACTCTGATCCCGCACCTCTCCCTGTTTCTGATCCCGCAAGCAGCCCTGGTTCAATTCCCTCACACCGCGCAAGCAGCCCTGGTTCTGATCCCGCACACCGCGCAAGCAACGTCTGGTCCCGAACGCGCGACGGATCTGTCCCTCTCCTCCCCGACTTCTCGCGAACGGCGGCGTCAAACCCTCTCCTCCCGGATCTCTCGCGAATGGCGGCACCCCGACCCTCTCCTCTGCACGCGCCCCGACTTCAAACTTGTGCGACGACTTCCAAAATCCAGCCGCTTCTTTTCTCTGCATCCACATCGCTCCTCCTGATCTCCAGCACACAACATCGCTCCTCCCGATCTCCAGCACACAACAACAATACTCCCAATCTCCAGCACACAACAACAATACTCCCAATCTCCAGCACACAACATCGATTCTCTTGATTCGCTCGATCCTTGCATCAATCCCTAATTCCCCGTATTCCGCTGGCCGCGTTTGTTCTGATCGCTGCTTCTAGCCGAGCACCAGTTTCCGATTCCGCTGATAGCGCCTAGTTCCGATCTACTGTGAACTCGATTTTCAGCTCTTCCTCTACGATCCAGCCGCTCTTTTTCCATTCCGTCGGACTTCAAACAGGCTTCAGATGCCATTCAGATCCGATTCAGACAGTCCGCGACTTCTACACTCCACGACCTTCTTCTCCGGCTAATTCGGCAACCCCGATCTTCTTCTCCAACTGATTCCGCAGCCCCGGCCTCCTCGGTTGATCATCTTGATGGCATTCGGTGCTCGTCCTCCTCCGACACCTTCAGTGGCTCAGTCCAGTGCTTCAAATCGCCCGTCTGTCCACTGTCACTACTGTCAGTGTCATGTCATGTCAAATCTGAGTGTCGCAAGCTTCAGAGAGCTCAGCAATCTAGTCAGCAGCGTACTCTTGGTGCTCCTTCCGCTCACTTTCCGGCTTCGGCGCAGTCTCTCTCTGTATCAAATCTTGCTCATATGATTGCTCAGCAGTTCTCCCAGCTGGTATCTCTGCCTCGCTCCTCTCAGTCGGCTGCCTCTGCCCCTGTAAGTATCTCCCCCTCCGACTGGTTGCTTAAATCTGGAGCCTCCTTTCATATGACATATGATGTCGCCCGCCTCTTGTCCTGTCAGTCTGTCTCCTCTGTCCTTAGTATCATGGTAGCAAATAGTACCATTCACCCCATCACCAGTCGTGGCCTCCTTCATGCTAGTCATTTCCAAGTTCCCGATGTTGCCTACATACTTAAGTTATCTATGAATCTCATATCCTCCAGCCAACTCACATCCCACGTTATCTTTGTTGGAACCAAAATTTGATCCCAACGAGAGTTCGGACCTGAGGGAGTAGCTAACACCTACTTCTCCCGAACTTGACCCCAGACCAGCCGCAAAGAACTAGAAAAACTGACCCTGGGCCACAGCACGGAGGTCCCTCCACTAACCAGAAAGATCCCAAAGCGCTTCCCCTCCTTAGGTCCTTGAAGGAGCGGTGCTCGAGAGAGTTGACCCTTCAATGCCTGAAAAGCCTCTTCACATTCCTTCATCCACTCAAATTTTTGGTTCCCACGCAGCACCCTGAAGAAGTGTGAGCACTTCTCCCCTGCCCGAAAGAGAAACCTATCCAGCCCGACGAGCTTCCCTGTCAAGCGCTGAACCTCTTTGGTGTTACATGGGGATGCCAACTCCATTATGGCTTATAGCCTTTTACCTTGTCCGGGTTAGGCTCTACCCCTGCAGGAGTTAGAAGGTGACCTAGGAACTTTCCCCGACTTGCCCCAAAGACACACTTCAGGGGGTTTAACCGCATCTTGAACTTCCGCAAGGTGGCGAACGTTTCTTCCAAGTCGAGCAAGTGGGAGTCCACATCTCTGCTTTTCACCATGAGATCATCCACATAGACCTCCAAGTTCCTCCCTCTCTGACCCTTGAAGACCCGATCCATCATACGTTGGTATGTGGCTCCTGCGTTCTTTAGTCCGAAGGGCATCATCTTGCAGCTGAAACATCATTCCCTTATGATGAAAGAGACATACTTAACATCGGGCGGATATATCCCGATCTCATGATAACTTGAAAAAACATCTAAAAAACTCATTAAAGTAAAACCGACGGCTGAGTCAACCAGCGCGTCGATCCGAGGCAGGGGGTAGCAATCCTTATGGCATGATTTATTCAAAAGTGAGAAGTCTACACACATCTTCCATCCCCCATCTCCCTTTTTAACCATGACCACGTTGGAGACCCAGTCTGGGTACTGGATCTCCGATACAAAACCTTCTTTGAGGAGCTTATCCACCTCCTTCCGGATGGACTCGTCCAGCTTGGTGGCGACGGTTCTCCTTTTTCTGGCGAATGGAGCGTGTCTTGGGGTCGAGATTCATACGGTGACATGCCACATCTGCGTCGATGCCCGACATGTCTGTTGCACTCCAGGCGAAGACGTTGATGTTCTTCTGGATGCACTCCCGCATCCTCTCTTGATCCCCGGGGCTCAGGCCGCCGCTGATCTGCACCTTCTCTGTCTTCCCCGCCTTGACGAAGACCTCCATCTCCATGACCTCCTCTATCGGCTCCAACCGGGACTACTCCCGCGCATCCCCCAGCTTCTCCCCCTGCTCGAGTACCTCCTCCCTCTCGGCCTCTTCCGCTTCCATCATCTCCACCCAACTCTCCTGTAGCTCCACTTCCCCAACCTCCGGGGAACGCGCCACTCCTTCCTCCTCCTTCTGCCCCTCTGGCACCACTTCCGCCGTCTCTGACTTCTCCACAGCTCCTCTTTCGGTCACTCCCATCTCGTCGCCTGCCTCCTCCCGGTCCTCCATCCCTCTCTCCAACTCCTCTGCTTCCGCCATCCAGGCGATGGTGTTGACTGTCGTCACGTAGCATTGCCTTGCCACCTTCGGGTCTCCCCTAATCCGGATCTGGACTCCCCCACTGTTGTACTTGAGGCACTGATGGAAAGAGGAGGGGACGCAGCGAAAGGCGCTGATGAGGGGAGTCCGGAGATGACATTATAGCTGCTCGGAGCGTCAACAATGACAAACCGGCAATTCCTTGGCACCCCCCCTAGCGTTACATGGAGTGCGACTCCCCCTTCAACTTCCTTCCTCTCCCCTGAAAATCCGAGCAGGGGTCCATCCGAGGCCAACACCCTCCTAGCCTCCACCTTCATCTCATCGAAGGCCATTTTGAAGATCACGTTCACAGAGCTCCCGCTGTCAACCAGTATTCGGGAGACCGTGAAGTTCTCAACGGCCGTCTGGATCACCAAAGCGTCGCAGAATGGGTTCTCTTAGTCTGGCATGTCCTTCGACGAGAAGGTGATCTCCTCCGAGGGGGGAGACTGGGAGGTCGAGGCAACACTCCTCCTGAACATGGTCTGGAAGCTCCCCTTTCGGGTGGCTTCAATTCTCACTCTCCCGTGGATCACTCTGATCCCCCCTCGAGCCTTCACGTCAGCTCTGTCTTCGCATCTGTCTTCCTCCCCTCCCGGCAGAACCTCCTCTATCCTCACCGGTGATTGTTGTTGAACCTGCCCTATGGCCTCCCTCACCTCCAGAAACTCCAGGAAGATGGTTGTTGCGTGTCCTTCCTCCTGATGGAAGTCACAGAAAGGCAACGCCACCCTGCCCCCTCCTCTCCTTCCTCCCCTAGCTCCCCTTCTCATCTCCCTTCCTCGGGAGATCGCCATCGCTTCCTGCTGTTGCGGGAGGGGAGCCCTCTGCCCTGCATCCACGCTGGTGGGTTGAACCGCCCCTGACCCACGTGGAAGTTCTTTCCACCCAGGAATCCTCTCCCCTGCCTCTGGACAGGTCCCTCCTAGGGCCTCTAGCCCAACCGGTTGTTCGGCTCCCGATGTCCCCAACCTTGATGTTGCCCTTGGTTCCCCTGACCTCGGGGCTCTTCTCTCCTCCTCTCCTCTCTCAGTCTTCCTGCTCCCGGCTCCTTCACCCCTTCCTCAGCCAACTTGGCTAGCTTCCTAACGAACGCTGGATTGGCCATCTCACTTTTTATCTCCTTCGTCGCCCTCTCCATTAGTTCTTCAAAAGAGAGGGGCACTCTTTTCAGCTCCATGCTGAAGAACCCCTGCCTCAAACCCAGGGTGAAAGCGAGCATCATGGTGTACCCTGAAACCTCCTAGACCAGAAGAATCTCTTCCTGGAACCGATCGACGTAGTGCCCCAGTGTTTCCTCTGGCTTCTGCTTGATGGCAAACAGACACTCCGCCCCCTTCTTCCTCTTCTTCGATGTTGAGAACCTCAAAAGGAACCCATGGCGCAGGTCTTCAAAACAGTAGATGGAACTTGCGGGAAGCTGGTGAAACCAATCCCTGGTCTTCTCCTTCAAGGTGATGCCAAAGAGTCGGCACTTGAAGGCGTATGACATCTGCCTGATAGAAACGACATCCTCGAACCATTGCACATGTTGCATCGGGTCATCCCTGCCTGTGTAGTAAGACATCTCTGGCTCTCAGAACCCATCGGGAACCAGGGCCGAGACGATCAGCTCGCTAAAAGGGCTTCCTCCAACAACCTGGCGAGTGGACCCCTCTCGCGCCCTCGGCTCGCTGACCCTGTCAGCACTCACCTGCCCTGGGAAGAGTTCACGCCCAGCGAAATCCCTTTCGCCACTCTCGGTCGGGACCTCCTTCCCGGGGCGCGGTCCGGGAGCATTCTCGCCCAAGGACGAAGCCGCAACAACTGGGACGGCGAGCGTGGACCACTCGAATCTCGCGGCGAAAGCCAGGTGGATGGTTTGTAGGACCTCCCACTTGAAGTCTTCTAACATTCCGACCGTGACCCTACTCGCCGAGGGGGAGGGGGGTTGAGTCGCCAGAGCCAGTTCCTTCGTCCTCGCCTCTAGCCATGAAGCTAAGCTCAAGATTTTCTTGTGTAAGCTACGGTCCACGCTCACCGCACCAAAAATGTTGGAACCAAAATTTGATCCCAACGAGAGTTCGGACCTGAGGGAGTAGCTAACATCTACTTCTCCCGAACTTGACCCCTGACCAGTCGCAAAGAACTAGAAAAACTAACCCTGGGCTACAGCACGGAGGTCCCACCACTAACCCGGAAGATCCCAGAGCGCTTCCCCTCCTTAGCCAGTGCTGAGCTAAGGCTACCTCAGAGAGCGCTATAAGACCTGAGAATGAGAAAAAACTTGCCCTCTGAGGTGCCCCTGTGGGTCTATTTATAGATTTCTGAGTTTGGTCTGCCAAAAGCATAATTCTGTTGTCTCAAAACACTATACGCAGCTCAACTGGGTCTGCCAACAGCGTAACTCCACTGTTCTGGGGTACTAAATGCAGACCTCTAAGGATATCCAGGTAATTTGCCTTTGAACCCTACTGGGTGAATGGTCTGTGAAGGCACCACTCGCCTAAAGGGGGCGAGTGCTGGATGAACCAGGCACTCGCCTTCACCGCTCTCCTAAAAGGCGGATGCGAGAGCCTTCCCGCCTGCTATTCGCCTATTTTAGCGAGAGCCTTCCCGCCTGCTAGGGGCGGGACCCTCACTCCTCCTGGGCGAGTGCGGGTCTGCTTACCCCACTCGCTTACTTTGGCTTCTTGGACCTGAATGTCTCGCAAAACCCTGAGCTTGCCGGAAGGGCCCACTCGGCGAACACGGGGTTGTACAATCTTATTATTTATGATGAGTTTACATGCAATGTGCAGGA
This sequence comes from Platanthera zijinensis, assembly GCA_039513925.1. Taxonomy (NCBI): domain Eukaryota; kingdom Viridiplantae; phylum Streptophyta; class Magnoliopsida; order Asparagales; family Orchidaceae; genus Platanthera; species Platanthera zijinensis. The sequence goes on from CM077082.1 coordinate 19,426,516, forward strand.
TCGTCTGACTGGGAGACACCTTAGAGATGGTCGTCGTCGCAGCGGGGTATGCGTCATTGATCGTTTCCACCTTTCATCCACTTCATCGTCATCGACAACTTCCACCCTTTGTCTTCCTTCAGTGAGTTTCTTTCAGTGACATCACCGTCTTGATCATCCCAGTAGTTCACATCTAACTTCTCTCATTAGTCATGGTTTCTTTGATCGTGTTCCTACTTCATATTGATCGGTCTCATTCTTGTACGGGTTATAAGCTTAGTAAACAGCTACAACTCTCATATTCGTCTAGTGAGTACAGGTCTCAACGTCCATTCGATATAGTTCATTTTGATGTATGGGGTCCCGCACCTTTTGAATCCAAGGACAGACACCGGTATTATGTTCTTTTCGTTGATGATTATTACCGTTATTGTTGGGTCTAATTTATGCATTCTCGGTCTGAATTTTTTCAGATCTATGTTACTTTTTCTGTTATGGTACGCACACAGTTTTCTGCTTCCATATGCATTTTTTGTTCTGACTCAGGGGGGAGTATCTCTCTCATGTTTTTCGAGATTTGCTAGCTACCCACGACACTGTCCCCAACTTGTATGTCCCGGTGCACACGCTCAGAATAACACGCTGAAAGAAAGCATCGTCACATTATTGAGAAAGTTCGCACCCTTCTTATCTCCTCCCACGTTCCTCCTCATTTTGGGGCTGAGAGTGTTTCCACCGCTATCTATTTTATTAACCTGCATCCCTCCACTTTCCTTCAGGGCCAGTGTCATGGTGAGTGTCTGTACTCTCGACCCCCGCCTTACGAGTACTCATCTTCGTGTTTTTGGTTGTCGGTGTTATGTTTTGCTCCCTCCACGTAAACGTACCAAGCTCTCTGCTCAGCTTGTTACTTGTGCCTTTCTTGGATATAATACTGAGTACAAGGGCTATCAATGTTATGACCATGTTGCACGTCGACTACGCATCACACGTGATGTTACTTTTGACGAGTCTCACCCTTTCTTCGTGTCCTTTGTCCACCCGACCTCACACTCATTTGTTACTCCCTCAAACGTGTAGTTTCTCACTCTTCTCATCTCTCCGTCTCATGTATTCTCTCCTCTGGTATGTCCACCTCCTCTTCCATTGCCGCAGTCTACTCCCTCACCTCATCTTCCATTGTCGTAGTGATGTAGACTCGATTAAGGGTTTTCAAAATTAAACATTTTCTCAACAACTTAATATATTTATTATAAGATAATAATTAGGGTTTGGAAATTAGTTATTTTTTTAGTCAAAAGAAATATTTTGTTTTAATTTCAAAATAACATTATGGATTTTATAAAAGGTGGATTTAATTTTTAAAGGTAAGCCGAGTGGTCCGAGTTGGCCAAATCAAGAGTTGCGCGCGATATCACGATCATCGTAATGAGCTTTTACTGATTCGTTGAATTTTGTTAGAGACAGAACTCTCGCGCGCTACCAAATTGAATATTCCACGAGGATTACACAACCACAAGCACGTCACAATAACAACTTATGAAATACGGTAATAGGGGCTGATCGAACGTTCGAGACGAGCTTTAGCAATATTTAAATGAATCACATAAAATTAGTTTTGATATTTTTAAAACAGCGAAAGAGTGTGTTACCTAGGCCGGACAGTGGCTTTCCAAATCCAACCGTAAAGAAGAGCTCTACGCGCACCGTGGCCTGTAAACGGAGATGTTCGTTCATCTGCTGGACTGAACAGAAGGGAGCCGGGTCGACGAAAAGAAATGTTCTCGTCGACGGCGGCCTGAGAGGAAGAAGCCTGGAAGTCGTCGGGGCTGGGACCTAGGACGCGATGCTCGAGGGAAGATTGGCGGGAGGTAGTGTAGGCGGAGAGGCCGACGAATGACTCGCCTGGGCGGGAAGGGCGACGATGAAGGCGGCAGTGGAGGAGACGGCGATGTGGCTCTGGCGGCAGCCGTTGGACTGGGATTAGGGCGGAGGCTGGGCGTCGGGCCGGTAACAGAAAAAAAACAAAATATGTCATTTTTCCTCTGATTTTTTTGGTGCCTGCTTATCTGTTGTGGCCCCATTTAATAGGGCTTTAAACTTTCTGGCCAAATACATCATGCTTCCTGATTTGAATTTTGATTTCAACAGGAAATCCGACCAAGCTTTATTTGGACCGAGATTCCAATTATTTCTCACAAATTCTTTCCAAATAATAATTTTACCTTAATTTGATTCTCTCTTAATTAAATTTATATGCTCAATTTAAATAAGCTAAGCTTGCCCCTTACGTCCTAACTACCCGAATTACCGGACTTGTTTATTAAGGCTCTCACCGTTCGGTCACACCGATGAGCCGAGACTAATAACGGTTGCAAGAGGGTAAATACATGAAATAAGTAGTTGCAAAGAAAACGAACGAAAATAAAAACACATGAAAAAAGTAGTTGCAAAGAAAATGAACGAAAATAAATACTGCATGAAATAAATAGAGGTGCGTGATGGCGTAACGAGTCCTAGGATGCGGCGAGGGCTGCATCATGTAGTCTGCTCTGTCACCTCCTTTTCCCTTGTCACAGTCTATTTTGTCACCTTTTCACTCCCCTTCGCCACATACTTATCCCTCTGATGCGCTCGTCATCCCCCTTCTTCATTACACTCATTGTCCACCTCTTGTTCCCTCGCATCCAGTGCCCCCGGACTCAGTGCATGTCTCCTCCAGCGAGTGTTCTGTGGATGATCCTACTGCGCGCCGCAATCCTCCTCGTGATAGACGTCCTCCCGACAGACTTATCCTTGCTACACTACCATTAGACTTGTCTGCCCAACCTATTATAGCCCGTGGTACTCCAGAGCTGACTTCCTATCGTGAGACTGCTCAGATACCTGAGTGGCAAGCTGCTATGACTGCTGAGTTGGAGGCGCTTGAGCACACTCATACCTGGGAGTTTGTTCCTCTTCCCCCTGATGTTGTTCTTATTACTTGCAAATGGGTCTTCAAGGTCAAGACTCGCTTAGATGGTTCTGTAGAAAGGTACAAGGCTCGGCTTGTGCCTTGTGGTTTTCGACAGAAGCAAGGACGGGACTATGACGAGATCTTCGCTTCAGTCACCCACATGACTATGTTTTGTACTCTTATTGCAGTTGCAGCTGTTCGTCACAAGTCTTTGTTCCAGCTCGACGTGAAGAATGACTTTCTTCACAACGACCTTCAGTAGGAGGTGTGCATGCTCCTCTCCTCCAGGCCTTGTAAGCCGCTTACGACGAGCTCTTTATGGGCTGAAGCAGGCGCCCCGCGCATGGTTTGCACGTTTCAGTTCAGCCATTATAGCCGTCGGTTTTCTCTCAAGTTCACATGATCCAGACCTGTTTGTGTATTACTCCTTTCGTGACCAGACTCTTATGTTGTTTTATGAAGATGATATGATTATTACTGGTGATGATCACTCTCATGTGAAATTCGTCAAGCATCACCTTCAGCAGTTGTTTCAGATAACTGACCATGGACAGTTGAGCTACTTGGTCACCTCTACAGACCATGGTTTTTAGCTCTCTCAGCAGTGTTATACATCAGATATCTTAGCTCGGGTCGCTCTCTCTGACTCTCACACCGTAGACACTCCTATGGAGCTTCACCTTCAGCTACATTCGGACGATGGAGGTTCCACTTACTGATCCTACTTGATATCGTCACCTCGTTGGGAGTCTCGCCTACCATACTATTACTCAGCCCGATATTGCCCGTGTTGTTCATGTGTTGAGTCAATTTGTTGATGTGCCTACCTATGTGCATTATGGACATCTACTGCAGCTCTTGCGCTATCTCCGGGCGACGACTTCATGAAGCCTCTTCTTCTCCAACTGTAGTTCTCTGCATCTCTGTACTTACTCGGATGCTACCTGGACCAGTGATCTTGTTGATCGTCAATTTGTCACGGGCTTCTGCCTGATCTTAGGTTCTTCACTTATTGTATAGAAATCAAAGAAACAGTCTGGTGTCTCTGATTCCAGATTTGAGTCTGAGTTTCGGGCCATAGTTATCACCGCTAAAGACATTATTTGGCTCCACTGGCTTCTTGAGGACCTTGGTGTCGCTTCTCCAGATTCCACTCCACTCCACTGTGATAACACTTGTGTCATTCTGATTACTCTGAAATCAGTGAAACACTCTCTTGTCAAGTATGTCGGGGTGGATGCTTTCTTCCTACGAGAGCAATACGGTCGTGGTATTCTTGCTTCTCACTTTATTCCCTCTGAGCGGCAGCTTGCAGATTTGATGACTAAGTCATAGAAACGGAACCAGCATACATATTTATTGTCAAAAATCTCGGCGTATGATCTCCCTTGAGTTTGAGGGGGGCGTTAGATATTGTATATGGTAGATATAGTTTAGAGTCATCTCAGGTGTTTGTGATCACCCTCTCATGTATATATATTTTTTTTCTATTAACAATAAGTCCACATATTCTCCCTTATATATAGGAGAGACCAACTAGGCCGAACGACTGTACAATCAAGACATAAAAAATTAGTAAATAAAACACGGAAGATAAATGGAGGGATCCCGCCGAAACATGCTCGGCTCATGTCGTCTCCGTACCCCACGCACGGATAGTGTAAACGCGTGCAAAGTGCCTTCCATCGACAGGATTCGCCCTGTCTGTATCAACTACCCGGGGGTTATCAACGACCTTGTCCTCAAGATCAAAATCTGAAAACTGGGCCTTAACTTCCTCCGCCAAGGTCCATGTGGCCTCGTCCTTTGCATGTCCCTTCCACTGAATGAGAGCCTGCCTCACGGATTGGCCTTGGACGTGCTCGGTGGGGGTGCCCAACACCGCCTCAGGCTCAAAGCATGAGACGTCTTCACTACTCAGTCCTTCAGGCAGGGAGGCTTGAAGGGGTTAGTTCCTCAACGCCCGCTTCAACTGTGACACATGGAATATCAGATGGATATGACTGTCGGGTGGGAGCTGCAGGCGGTACACATGCTCACCCGGTGAAAGCAGAACCTCGCGGCGACGTTGGTTGGCTTTGCTGGGCCATTCTCTCTTGGGCACGGTGTAGGTGATGCTTCAACTGTCGTTGAGCCTCATCTCGATCCTGAAGGTCCTCTACCAATGCTTGGACCTGGCATTCCCTCACGAGTCCGACCGGTATCGGTGGAGGCGAATGTCCATAAACTGTCTGGAAGGGTGACGCCTGCCACCGACTGGTAGGTGGTGTTGTACCATAATTCTGCCCACGCCAACCACTGCATCCACTGGTGGGATTGCTCGGCAACAAAACTGTGAAGGTAGGTGTCCACACAGTGATTGAGTGCCTCAGTCTGTCCGTCGGACTAGGGATGATATGGCGCACAGAACCGTAGCTTGGTCCCCTGTAAGCGAAACAATTCCTGACAGAAGGTGCTCATGAAGATCGGGTCGCGGTCGCTAACAATAGACCGGGGAAACCCGTGTAAACGGGCAATCTCGCCCACAAAGACTCGGGCCACCAAACTTGTCGTGTACGGGTGTTTGACGGGTATGAAATGTCCGTGCTTGGAGAGACGATCGACCACCACCAGCAGGCAGTCGTACCCCTGAGAACGTGGAAGGCGGATAATAGTCGGTGAGTCCCAAAAATCCGTGCACGACCTAGCGACTCGGCGGTGTCGGCCAGCGCAGGACAACATCTATCTTCTCGGGTCCATGGCGAGCCCCTCGGTGGAGATGATCTGACCCAGGTACTTGACCTAAGGTTGGCCGAAGGTACACTTCTTCTGGTGGGCCACGAGCTAGTGGAAGGCCAAGAGGTGGAGGACGGTGGCGAGGTGGGCCAAGTGGAGTTGTCAAGATGAATTGTAAACCAATATGTCGTTAAAGAAGACTAAGACAAACTTACGCAGATGTGGGCGGAACATGGCGTTCATAGTTGACTGGAAGGTGGTCGGGGAATTTGTCAGGCTGAACGGCATGACGAGAAACTCGTAGTGGTCTTCATGTATCCTGGAGGCCGTCTTTGACACGTCTTATGCTCGCACGCGGATCTAGTGGTAGCCCGAGCGTAAGTCCAGCTTGGAGAAGTAGCGAGCTCCCCGCAGTTCATCCAATAACTCTTGGATGATGGGGATGGGGTACTTATCAGTCACGGTAAGCATGTTCAGCTCCGGGTAGTCAACGCAAAACCGGCAACTGTCATCCTTCTTCCGCACAAGTAGCACCGTGTTGGAGAAAAGGTTGGCGCTCGGCTAGATGATGCATGCACTGAGCATGTCGGCCACCATGGCCTCCATGGCGTTGTTCTGGTCATGGTCGTATCGATACGGGCGGACAAAGACCGCCGCCACACGGGGGCTGCAAGATGATGTTGTGATCAGACGCGCGAGCCGGAGGTAGCCCGCGTGGCATGGTGAAAACCATCGGGTGGTCAACGACTTCGAGTAGTCGCTGAATATCTGGATGCACAGGTGGTGGTGTCGGGTTGGATCCCAGATCCATGCGCCAGAGGAGAACACTGAAATCCAGATCCATGGCCTTCATGACGTTCTTCTGGTTGCAGGCAACATGTCCGGGGTTGCACGGCCCAGCGGAGGCGGCGGCCAGGTAGCGGCCGGCCGAGAGGGGAGTATGGGGTGAACCGGGCGGGGGGAGCGGCGGCAACGGTGAAAAAGTCAGCCTCCACGAAGCGCGCTTACTAAATTGCGCGAGACAGAGTGGTGGGGTCATGGACCCGAAGACGGTTATGGATGTGCGGGCACAACAAGGCGAGAAACGTGCCCAAGTAGTGGTCGGGTGAGAAGTGGGCACGTGTGTGGCCACTTTTGATGAAATCGTCGATGTAGGCATCGACGGAGTCTTCTTGGCGGATATTGCTCAGACGCTCATAGGGGTTATCGGCGTGGCGATTGTCGTAGCGGCGGATCAACTCATCTTTGAGGAGCGGACAAGACAAGGTCGGCGATGACTATCGGAGCCAACGAACCCAATGAAGGGACGAGCCCTCCACGTAGATCGTGGCGAGGGGAACCATTTGCAATACGGGCGTGCCCTGGAATTCGAAGTATTTCTCGGCCTGTGCGAGCCATCCCAGGGGATCGGTGCTGTCAAAAACCGGCAGCTCAATGTGACGGAGAGTGCTGGCGGCGAACTCGTGCAAAGGGTGAACGCCGACCGGGGGATCGTCGGGCCTGCTGACCGATGTCATAGTGGCTAGCGGAGGGGTCGGTGGGGCAGCCGGGGATGGTGGACGGGCGGCAAGGAGTGCATGGATGTCGCGGACGGCAACATGGAGGTCTGAAAGGGTCGTGTCGACCAGATCGAGGCGGTCGGAGAGTGCTGTCGTGGCAGCGGCGGGGACGGAGTCACGCGCCATGTTGCAGATGAGGGGCATATGTCGTGACCCGGAGGGAAGGAGATAAGGAGCGGCGGACGGCGACGCAGAAATGGCGACGCGAGAGACGCAATGCAGGGGCGCCGAACAGGAGTCACCGAGCGGGCGACGCTGAGCAGGCTAAAACGTGACGCGTGAGAGGAGTGGCGCGCGAAGGAGGTCGGACCAGGTTGTTAGCCGGCGGTAGCGGCACGTCGAGCATCGAGCGACGAGCGAGGGTGGGGGTGGAGGCGTGATACGTGAGTAGCGAGGAAGAGGGAACACGCGATACAAATTAGGACAACCGGGAGATACTGTTGGGTCGGCTTCCTCCAAACCAAGACTTCCAATTCAGAAATAAACCAAGCATACAATAAGTCCACATATTCTCCCTTATATAGGGGAGAGGCCAACTAGGCCGAACGTTGTACAATCAAGACATAAAATACTAGTAAATAAAAACACGAAAGATAACTGGCGGGAGCCCGCCGATACACGCTCGGTTCATGTCCCCTTCGTACCCACGCGCGTCTAGTGTAAACGCGCCTGAAACGCCTTCCTTCGACAGGATCTGTCCCGTCTGTATCAGTGTGACATAATAGTGAACTAACGGGTGAGAGACGACCAATGACTATAATGATGCAATACATACCAGGACAACTCCAACAAAAGATTGCAATTAATAAAGACGGTATATTGCAACACAACCACAATTAAAAGCAAAAAAAAATTAAAGAAGCGCGTGCAAATTATATTTCACGCATGATGAGGCACTAAAGTCTCATTTGGTGTCTCCTTGTATTTCATCATTGTACAGATTGTTATCATATATTTAAGTGATTCCTGTTTGTGGTTATCTTACCTCTCCTCAATGCTAATAACCCGCAAGGAATAAATAAACTGCAGGTTTTCATTTATCTATACTATATACAAAGATATATCGTTAGTCGTTGCGATTGCACGGTGTAACACAGTGGGCCTCGAAGGTGATTTCAACGATTTCAGCCATTGGATTAAGAGAAGAGGCGGTCTGCAAACAGTGGAAATTAAAAAAATCCTCCTAATCTATCCCGATAAAAATCCTGATGACTGTTCGTGCGGTGAGTCTTGCTTAAGGTTTTTGCTCCACCGCCGGCTGCCTGCTCGGAATCCACCGACGGGGTTGCCGGACTCCGGCGACCCCCCCGGGTGTAGGTAAAAATTTTGAAATTAAAATTAAAATAAAAAATGTTTAAATAATTAAAAAAATTGAAAAAATATTAAAAAATAAATACAATACAATAAAATAAAAATATTTAAAAAAATTAAACAAAAATATTTAAACAAGATCGGGGAGGGCGAAGCCCGCCTCTGTGACCCGGGTACTGTAGTGCGGGGCAAGGGGGGCCCCGTGCACTGTCACTCATATCCGTACACAAATATATGAGACCGAGAAGCACTTACAAATTACAAAAGACAAATAACTTGTCATCAATCCAGACATGACTGTGAGCTTCAATTGTCTAGATGATGATCTTAACTCTACCTTTTGCATGGGTAGACACGTATGGGTTCCCAAAGAATGATGATCGACACCAGAACTACCATCTCCAACACTTTCTATGTGGGATGCGTGTATATGTGTATGTGTGCGCCCCCATGAATCTATGAGAGAAAAGAGAGTGTTTGCATGTGTATGCACACACAAGTGTGTGTGAGTGTGTAGGTGCTAATTGTTAATTGTTTTCCCCGAATTCTGACCCAAAGGTGACAACCGATGTTGAACACGATCTGCGGGGTTTGGGGCCGCAGCGCAGGCCGAAATTTTTCTGGCATACGGCTCAAGGCACAGGGGCGTGTGCCCATGACGTGTGCGGCTGGGACCGTTCCAGAAGTCAATGGACGCATCCAGAAGGAGGAGACATGACATTTTGGGGCACACGACCCGAGGCACACAAGCATGTGCCCAGGGCGTGTGCCGTTCTGAAGATTCCATGGTTGTTGGTACACGTCTGTTAATGAAAAGAAACATCGTTTGGGCCACACGAGGTACACGGACGTGTGCCAAGAGCGTGTCAATCTGACTGTTGTTGCCCATGGACGCTGCCTATCTTTGGGTGAACCACGTCAATCTTTTTCGCCTGTGATTTCTAATTTCTATTTTGTTTTTCATTCTTCCCGTACTTTTGCAACACTAATGGTGATATTGATCAAGTATGCCATTTAGCCTTCATTAGCCCTTATCTTGTTATTTCATAATACTCATGTAAACTCTCTTAAAAAATTTAAGAATGTTTATCTGTGTGATTTACTTACCTGCTTCTCAGTAGGATTCCATATAGTTATCAAGCCTTCTCTTGGCCGGCCTTGCCTAGATGATCCTACACTGATCAAGCCCATGACTTTCACCCTCATAAATGGGGTGACATCTCTTGAACCAAGTCCCGCCTCTTCAAAAGCTTTTTCAATCTTCTTATGCAAATTGTCTTGCCTCAATGCCTGAAATTGGAAACTGTTTTTATGTCTACTCACCACAGTGCAAGTGAAATCAGAGTAGAAGAATGAATAAAACTTACTTCTTGTTTTGCCTGATAAGTTGAGAAGGAAATCAGCTGCTCTGAGCTCATTCCTGCCATTAAAACTTCTGGCTCAGAAGAACCTTCAAGAATTCTAAGAATCTTTGCTCCTTCTCCACTATCAGTAACATGTATTGGAGCATCTTCTAACTCGGATATAATATCTTCAGCAATATCACTTCGCCTATAACCAAATGAAATTGCCAAAAGATGGCAGGATGGGACCATGCAATGCAATGGAAATACAGATAGCAATATCGTGGAAAACATAATGTATCAATCATCAAAGACAAGCTTCTCTACATTATCAGGTTTAAATTAACTAGAGTCCAAGGTGCAAGATGAAGGAAATCTACAAGGTTCATTGTTATGTGACTTGATGGGTCAATCGAGGATTGGATCAAACTTAAAACTTCTAACCTTCTCTTTCCTTGGAAATCTTTCTGATTTCTTATGACGGAAATCTGGGAGAAAGATAAAACTAAAGGGAGAGAGATAAGAGAAAGAAATGAGGGATCAAGAGATAAAGAAAAGGAAAGAGTAAGAAGAAGGTGCGGACGCTCAGGAACCTCGTGTCATTTGCCACTAGGAATGGAAGATAAATGGGAATTAGGAATTAGGGTAAAAATTGCTTTCATTTCACCCAAGTTAAATGCAGACTTGTTAATGGTGATTGCCGGCCCACATATCTTTCCGCAGGAGGCAGTGATACTGTTATGCCCCCACACCCGCTTGAGTTCTCGGGACATAAATACTCGCGGCGGATCAAGGAGCGCGCGCAAGACAACGGGGTTGAACCATCCAGTTCAGCCCCAGTTCATTAAATACGCCAGAAGGGGGGCTGAACCACTCCGGTTCAGCCCCATTTGGGGGGCCGGCCGGCCCCCTCCTTTCCCCGGGTATTTATAGCCCGGGGCTGCTTTGGGGAGGATTATTGAAGACATATCAGGTTTCTTTCTCTTCTCTCCCTCAACCCTAACCCTAGTCTTCTCTTTCTCTCTAGTATCTCTATTTCCTCTCTTCTTCTTCTTGCAAGTTCATATCATTTGGTATCAGAGCATCCTTCCTGCGACCATGGTGACACGCTCGGAGGCGGAGACCGCACGATTGGCTACCCTAGAGGAGAACTACGTAGGGTTGGCGGATTCGGTGACGGCCATGGAAGGCCGCTTGAACACGTCCACAAAAAACATGGAGGAACGCATGGATGGACGTATAGAGGAGATCAAGGCGCTGTTGATGCAATCGTTGAAGGGCAAGGCGGTTCAAGGCAGCGATTCTGAAGCCGAGGCGCCACAAAATGCTCGACCGACTGGCAACGGAGGAAGTACGGGGTCGGGACATTTCTGTCCCGACGGAATCGGGACCGATCCGGGCCGCACGGAACCAGCGGGCGCCGGATCGGCCCCCGCTTGGATCGGGGCGCCGCACACCTACCCGGGCTGGTCAACAGTGGCCGACGGGACCGGCGGGAGCCGTCCAGGGGGCGCCTACACCATCCGCCACCCTGCGGCCTGGACCGGCCAGCAAACGCCGCATCCGGGCGTGCAGGCCGGGAGCGGGGCAGGCGGACCGTCCGCCGCCCAGGAAGGGGCCGCGGCTGACCTATGGAGGACCCGGGAGGCTCCAGCGGCTCCCTTGAGACCACCGGGGGCTGTTGATGCCAATTTCGGAGAGAGAACGGGCCTTCTACCGACGCCGCAGCACATGGGGGGCCGATGAGGTTTGGGAACGGCGAGACATGGGCCGAGCAGCCACGCCGTCAGGGATTTCAAGGCGGGGGGCAGCAATGGGGCGGCGGCCAAGGGGGAGCGAATTTCCATGACCCTTTCGGCCGACCACAGCACGGACCGGAGTTCAACGGGAGACATGGGGATATGCAACAACGGCCTTACATGCCCCCGAAGAGAACTCGCATGAATTTCCCTAAGTTCCGCGACGGGGATGCCTTGGAATGGGTGCAAAAGGCGGAGTTATTTTTCACTTATCAGGAGATACCGAATGATTAGTGGGTGCAGCTGGCCTCTTTCCATCTGGAAGAGGACGCATATCAGTGGGCTCAGTGGTTCATACGGGCCTACGGATACGCAACATGGGCGAATTTTGTGGAAGGGTTCGTGGCACGTTTTGGGCCGGTGGAGTACGAGGATGTGGAGGCTACGCTACAGAAACTCCGTCAGAAGGGCACAGTGATGGAGTACCGAGCGGATTTCGAGAAGCTAACAAATCGGGTAAATTGGGAGGAGAAGACGCTCCTCAGTTGTTTCATATTCGGCATGCGGGACCATTTGAGGGATGAGGTACATGCGTATATGCCCCGCAGTCTAAGCCATGCCATCAGTCTGGCCCGCATACAGGAGGAGCGCTTCAACCGCAAGAGAAATCGAGCCCCACCAAGGGCTCCACCCGCCCCTGCAACGGGCAGAAGGGAGCAAGCACCGGCAGCCTGGCCGACAGTGACGCGGCTTACTTGGCCTGAGCTGCAGGCCAGGAAGGAGAAAGGATTGTGTTTTAACTGCGACGAGAAATACGCACTGGGGCATCGATGCCAAAAAGTGCAGGTCTTCATGCTGCGGGAGGAGGACGAGGAGGAGGACTACCCGAGCCTCGAGGCCGAGGAGGAGTTGGATCTGGCTGAGTTTGGCGTTTCGATTCAGGCCATGGAGGGATGTGTGGCACCCACCACTATGCGGATCAAGGGCGGGATTGGCAAGGAAAGGGTCACCATTCTCATTGATAGTGGGAGCACCCACAATTTCATCAACCCTGAGGTGGCGCTGAAGACAGGACACCCAGTTGACAGGAACGCGGCGTTCCAGGTGATGGTCGCGGATGGCAGCAAACTGCGGTGCGAAGGGGCATTAAAGGGCGTGGAGATACATCTTACAGGATATGTGTGTCGCACCGACGTCTACCTCCTTCCGATTAAAGGGTCTGATATGGTGTTGGGGGTACAGTGGCTCAGCCAACTGAGGCGGGTGACCACGGACTGGGACCGCATGACACTGGAGTTCACGCAGCAGGGGACAGATTACTGTTTGCACGGTATCCGATCCTCCCCTCTCAAGGAGATCTCCCTACGGAGCCTGCAGAGACTGGAGGAGCAGGGTAGTATGATGGTCATGATACTCGGGGTGGCGGCAGAGGGGACCGACACGCAGGTGGCGTCGGATCCGATACAGCTTCTTTTAGCTCAGTACGAGGACGTCTTTCAGGAGCCGCACACTCTTCCTCCATCGCGTTTCCGGGATCACCAGATACAGCTGAAGACAGGGACGGACCCTACCAATATCCGTCCCTACCGCTACCCGTACGTTCAGAAGGCAGAGATCGAGCGTAGCGTACGGGAGATGCTAGCGACAGGCATTATTCGGCCCAGCACCAGCGCGTTCTCTTCTCCGATCATCTTGGTCAAGAAGAAGGACGGCTCCTGGCGATTCTGCGTCGATTACCGGGGGCTGAATAGCTCCACCATCAAGGACAAGTTTCCCATTCCTATGATTGAGGAGTTGCTGGATGAGCTGCATGGAGCGAGTCTGTTCACCAAACTGGACCTCCGGTCCGGTTATCATCAAATTCGGATGAAGGAGGAGGATGTCCACAAAACGGCGTTCCGCACCCACGACGGTCACTACGAGTTCTTGGTGATGTCGTTCGGGTTGGCCAACGCTCCCTCCACCTTCCAGGCTGTGATGAACGAGATCTTTCGCCCACTTCTTCGCCGGTATGTCTTGGTATTTTTTGATGATATACTAATTTATAGCAGGACTTGGGACGACCATTTGGAGCACGTGCGACATGTCCTCACCATACTGCGGGAGCACCAGTTATTCGCCAAAAAGTCCAAGTGCTCGTTCGACCAGAGTCAGGTCGAGTATCTGGGGCACCTTGTGTCCGCCCGTGGGGTCCAGGCGGACCCACAGAAGATTGCGAATATGGTGTCGTGGCCCCAGCCCACGACGGTGCGAGCCTTGCGTGGCTTCCTCGGGCTGACGGGGTACTACCGCCGTTTTGTAAAGGACTACGGCAAGATTGCTCGACCTCTGACACAGCTGTTGCAGAAGGATGCGTTCCAGTGGAGCATCGAATCGGACGAGGCCTTCCAGGCTTTAAAGCAGGCCATGACCACTACACCGGTGTTGGCGCTGCCGGATTTTACCAAGGAGTTTGTGGTGGAGACTGATGTCTCGGGCGTCGGCCTCGGGGCAGTCTTGATGCAGGAGGGCCGGCCGCTCGCTTATTTCAGCAAGGCCTTGGCCCCACGGACGTTGGGGCTTTCAACGTACGAGAAGGAGATGTTGGCAATTATACATGCGGTCGAGATGTGGCGACCCTATCTTCTGGGCCAGCACTTCCAGGTCCGTACGGATCACCAGATCTTGAAACACTTCCTAGAGCAGCGCTTGGCGTCTCCACTGCAGCAGAAGTGGTTGACCAAGCTGATGGGGTATGATTACGAGATTGTGTACAAGCAGGGCAGAGAGAATGTGGTCGCCGACGCACTCTCCCGCCTACCTGAGAGCTCTCTCTCTCATGTGTCGGGGCCGGTGATCACCACCTTGGACGAGATACAGGCAGCGGTACTCCAGGACCCCGAGTTACGCACCATTGTAGAGACTACAGCAGGGTCAAGCTACGGAGCCGGGCTACCATCTTCAGGGCCAGCGGCTGTACTTTCAGGGCAGAGTAGTCATTTCCTCCGCGTCGCCATGGCGGACGGCGATGATGCAGGAGTTTCACGCCTCGCCCACAGGCGGCGATGCAGGGATTTTACGAACACTTCAGCGGCTCCGAGCAAATGTCTTCTGGAAGGGGATGCGTCGCGATGTCCAGCAATTTGTGCGGGAGTGTGAAATTTGCCAGCGGCAGAAGTACGAGACTGCATCACCGGCGGGGCTTCTTACACCGCTCGAGATCCCGCACCAGGTTTGGGACACCATTTCCATGGATTTCATTGACGGGTTGCCCAAGTCCCAAGGCAAGTCCATCATACTGGTGGTGGTAGACAAGCTTTCCAAGTATGATCATTTCCTACCATTGAGCCATCCGTACACGGGGGAGAAAGTTGCAGAGTTATTTGCGCGGGAGATTGTGCGCCTCCATGGCCTTCCACGCTCCATCATTTCCGACAGGGATCTGGTCTTTATCAGCAGTTTTTGGAGGGAGCTCTTTCGGCTCCAGGGCACGACGCTACGCATGAGCACCGCCCACCATCCCCAGACGGATGGACAAACAGAGGTCCTCAACAGGGGGGTGGAGACCTACTTACGGTGTTTTATGATGGACGAGCCGCGCACGTGGACCCGTTGGTTGCATTGGGCGGAGTACTGTTACAACACGTCCTTCCACACAGCCAGCAAGATCACCCCCTTCGAGGTGGTCTACGGCCGCCCTCCCCCTACTTTGAGTTCTTATGAGCCTTCCAGCACCGCTCTTCCAGCCGTGGAACGGACACTTCAGGACAGGGATCGCACTTTAGCCTTGCTTCGGGACAATCTGCGGGTCGCTCAGGACCGCATGAAGGCACGGGCAGACAAGCACCGTACAGAGCGAGAGTTCGCAGTGGGCGATGAGGTTTTCCTCAAGCTCCAACCTTACCGCCAGCTGTCAGTCTCTCGGAGGATGAATCAGAAACTCGCCCCACGTTACTACGGGCCATTCCGCATTCTGCGTCGTGTGGGCCCCGTGGCCTACACCTTGGATCTTTCAGCGGGGTCTTGCATCCACCCGACATTCCATGTCTCTGTTTTGAAGAGAAAGCTCGGGGCTTCCGTTCAGGCCAGCCCTTTCCTTCCCGAGGCGACCAGCATGGGTGAGTTGCGGCCGTCACCGGAGGCCATTTTGCTAACCAAATGGAAGAAGTCGGGCACGGAATATCGACCAGCGGTACTCGTTAAATGGAAGCAGTTGGACGTCGTGCACAACTCCTGGGTTGACTTGTTGGAGTTCCGCGAGCGGTTTCCAGACTTCCACCTTGAGGACAAGCTGGTTCTTGATGGGGAGGGGAATGTTATGCCCCCACACCCGCTTGGGTTCTCGGGACATAAATACTCGCGGCGGATCAAGGAGCGCGCGCAAGACAACAGGGCTGAACCATCCGGTTCAGCCCCCATTCATTAAATCAGCCAGAAGGGGGGTTGAACCACTCCGGTTCAGCCCCATTTGGGGGGCGGCCGGCCCCCTCCTTTCCCCGGGTATTTATAGCCCGGGGCTGCTTTGGGAAGGATTATTGAAGACATATCAGGTTTCTTTCTCTTCTCTCCCTCAACCCTAACCCTAGTCTTCTCTTTCTCTCTAGTATCTCTATTTCCTCTCTTCTTCTTCTTGCAAGTTCATATCATTCAGATACGCTACACATTAGTGTTGAAATAGGTGAAGTGGAAGTGGGGGTGATCGGTAGTCCGGGCGACCTGGGCGGACTGACCGCGCGGACTGGGCTTAGTCCGGCGGGTTGCTGTTCGGCATTGCTTGTTGCTTGCCGTGGTCAGGAGCGAACTGCGCGGACTGGTTGAGTCCGGCAGTGGGCCGAGCTCTGGAGGTGGTTCCGCGGTCTGTGCGGACTGAGGTTTGGAGTCCGCTGGATCTGTGGTTGATCTGGAGTTGCGGTGAGCTGATTCGGTTGGCGGTCTGGCCTAAGTGCTGGCGGACTGGCCTGGTTTCCGCTGTGTCCGCTGTGACCGGGCTTTGTGCCTGTGGTCGTGGACAAGTGCGAGGTGGAGTGGTTCCGCTGAGTCCACTGTGTCTTGGCAGTGGCTGTAGTCTTGAACTGATGGTTGCGGTTTGGGCGGACTGCCATGCGCAGGTCACTGGTCGCCTGGACCTTGCGAGTTGGTTGACCATGGGTGGGCGGACTCGGCGAGTTGATGTTGCTAGCTGCGACCAAGGGGCGGTGTCTCTATCTCATAGGGTGGTGACCACACTCCTCACCCGGCCTATAAATAGGACCCCCCCCCCCGGCACCTCATTTGGAAGGAGAGTGAACAGTAAGTTGGGCTTGAGTATAGGCTGCGGACTCGTTTTTTGTATCCGCGCGGGCTGTTTGCTTAACCGGTTTCTGTGTGCAGGTGGCGCGGCTAGCAGTGTCAAACCAGGAGTTTGGTTCTGACCGCTGGAGTTAGCGGGCTGCATTGGCGGTTGTCAGCATCAGTTTTATCTCAAGTTTCTTCTCTGTCCGCACGACCTCGCGGTCTTGGCGGATAGGCGACTTGTTCCTCTGTTCAGCAGCAGTTAGGCGAATAACGGGTTGTCCGCGCGACCTCGCGGTCTTCGCGGACTCCTTGTTGTTTGTTCGGCTTCAGCAGCTTGGCTGGGTGTGATCTGGGCGAGCTCGGCGGTTTCGGCGGTCTCGTCGGCTTCGGCGGTCTCAGTGCTCTATCCGCTCGGCTTGTTTTTTTTCTGCTTTTTCATACTGGCGAAATCATGTCTCGCCATGTATGCCTCGCCTTGTAAAGAAGTTCAATAATATTTTGATCTGCTTGCTTCTGTCTGTGTGTTTGGTTATCTACGTTGCTTCCTACTTTCCGCGGTTCAAGTTGTGATCTGGGTAGTGCCGAAGATATTAATTTGGTGTTTGGGCTATCTTGTTGATCAACTTGAGAAAATTCAACATGGTATCAGAGGAAGGTTCAGTTGCTTGAGCGGTGATCAACAGGCTTGTTGTTGCTCTGTGTGCTTCTGAAGGATAACCATATTGCACCATGGACGGTGGTTTTGCAAGAGGTCTTGGTATTGAGCTTCTGACGCCGACTAACTTCAAGAAGTGGAAGTCGTGCATGAAGAGCTATCTTCTGGGTGAGGAGTTATGGGAGGTCGTCGGTGGAGACGATCAAGTAGAAATAACTGCTGAGTTTGGTACAGCCGAGCAGGTAAGAGTGTGGAGGAAGACAAACGCCAAGGCTGAGTTTGCTCTCAAGCGGGCAGTGTCACCTGAACTCTTTGATCACATCTTAGGATGTGAGTCTGCTGCTGAGATTTGGACTTCCCTTGATGGGTTGTTCAATAGGAAGAATGTAGCTAGGCTACAGTTCTTAGAGAATGAGTTGGCTAAGGCAACTCAGGGAGATCTTTCTATCTCCAAATTCTTCTTGAAGATGAAGAGCTTGTGTGCTGAGCTCTCTGCTCTCGATCCTGATGAGCCGATCTCCGAGGCTAAGCTGAAGAGGCACATAATCCGCGGTTTGCGGAAGGAGTATGTGGCCTTTGTTACTTCTGTTCAAGGCTGGGCTACTCAGCCTTCTCTTCTGGAGCTGGAGAATCTGCTTGCCTCGCAGGAGAGCTTGGCAAGGCAGATGGCCGGGGTGACGGTCTCTGAAGGAGCTAGTGATGCTCTCTTCACTGAGAAGAAGAAGAAGAGATGGGAAGGGAAGAAGAAGCAGACTGCGGCTGGAGATGAATCTTCATCTTCTAAACAGCAGGAGGGGAGCCTTGCTCCTAAGAAGGTTTGGAAGAAGAACCTGAAGTGCTTCAGGTGTCATCAACCAGGCCACTTCAAGCGAGACTGCAAGGTCAAGCTGCAGCCTGGGCATGCTGCAGGCAAGGAGGAAGCCTCCTCAAGCAAGGAGGAAGCTGGCTGGGGTGGAGCGTTCATGACGGGCACTTGTGTCCGTGCTTTGTCCACCAGTGACATGAAGGACGACTGGATCGTCGACTCCGGGTGTGGTCATCACCTCACCGGAGATGTGTCAAAGTTCTCTTCGCTGCAGGCATACTCAGGTAACGAAGCTATCATTACTGCTGATAATACTATTCATGCAGTAGAGAAGGAGGGTATGGTAACGGTAGGCAGTGATAAGGGGCCACTCACGTTAAGGAGTGTTTATCACGTACCGGGTATGAAGAAAAACCTCTTCTCTGTGACCAATGCGGTTGATGCTGGTTATCACGTTCTGTTTGGGCCAACAGAAGTGAAGTTCCTTCGCAATGTATCAACGGTTAAGGCTGATGTTGCTCATATAGGAAGGAGAGTTAAGGACTTGTTTGTCTTATCAACAAGTTCCTATGTTGATCGGATGAAGGCCAATGATAGCGCTGCTATGTGGCATGAGAGGCTAGGGCATGTCGGGATGGATAAGCTGAAGGCTATGTCAAGCAGGAGCCTGGTGAGAGGCTTGCCTAAGCTGTCATCTTTCGGTGAGGGTCATGTTTGTGCTGGATGTCAATATGGGAAGTCTCATCGTCTTCCATTTGATAAGTCACAAACAAGAAGCAAAGCACCATTGGAGGTTATCCATGGTGATCTGATGGGACCAACCGCGACTGCTAGCCTTGGTGGAAGCAGATATATGCTTGTCTTGATTGATGACTACTCAAGATACACTTGGGTGTATTTCTTGAAGGAGAAGTCTGAGGCCTTCCGATTGTTTGTGGAGTTCAAGGAGCTGGTGGAGGGAAGGCTTAACCTGAAGATCAAAAAGCTTAGAACTGATAACGGCGGAGAGTTTGTCCCTTCCGAGTTTTCTAACTTTTGCAGGAAGCATGGAATCCAAAGGGAGCTCACTTGTGCTCATACTCCACAACAAAATGGAGTAGCGGAGCGGAAGATCCGTCATCTGACGGAGACTTGCAAATGTTGGCTTCACGCCAAGAGTATCCCAAGGTCCTTCTGGGCGGAGGGAATGTCTTGTGCTGCCTATGTCATCAATCGGATGCCTCTGAGTCCGATCAACATGAAGTCTCCCTTCGAGATGTTGCTGAAGGAGAAGCCTAGTGTGGAACACCTTCGGGTGTTTGGATCAACTTGCTATGTGCATATCCCTGATACGCTAAGGACTAAGCTTGATGCAAAGGCAAGGAAGCTTGTCTTTGTTGGCTATGATGAGCGGAAGAAGGGATGGAGATGCATGGATCCAGTGACGAAGAAGTTCGTGGTATCAAGAGACGTTGTCTTTGACGAACTGACGTCATATGGAGGAAGCTCGGTTGAGCTGCCTGAGAGCAAGGTTGATGAAGGTCAGGAGGTGGCTGAGGTAGCTGATCAAGTGGAGCTGGCTGTGTCACCAGCAGCTCCAGTTGCTTCAAGTTCTGGAGAAGAAGCTTCTGGGTCAGGAAGCAGGGGGAGCATTGCTCCAAGCTTGCCTGAGAGTAGAGGTGAACCAGAAGAAGCAGCGGAGGTGATTAGCAAGGAGCAGCCTCTTCGGAGGTCAAAGAGGGTTATCAAGCCTCCTGCTCGCTACTGCGAAGGGAACACTGTGAGCTATGTCTCATGCTTCTTTGCAGGTCCTCTGGATGAGCGAGAGCCTGCTAGCTTTAATGAGGCCACTGGTGTCAAGGAGTGGGAAGATGCCATGAGAGAGGAGATGGATGCTCTCAAGAAGAATGAAACTTGGGATCTTGTGCCCAAAGTTGATGGCATTACTCCGGTGACATGTAAGTGGGTGTTTAAATTGAAGAAGAAGGCAGATGGGAGCATTGAGAGATTCAAGGCTCGCCTGGTGGCTCGAGGGTTCTCTCAACAGTATGGAGAAGACTATGAGGAGACGTTCAGCCCTGTTGCAAAGATGACTTCAGTTCGGATGGTGATTGCATTGGCTGCTTGCCAAGGATGGAGAATGTGGCAGCTTGATGTAAAAAATGCTTTTCTTTACGGAGAGATTGACAAAGACATCTTTATGGATCAGCCACCTGGTTTCGTTTCTGAAGTTCATCCTGATTACGTCTGCAAGCTCAGGAAAGCTCTCTACGGGTTGAAGCAAGCTCCAAGAGCTTGGTATGGGAAGATAGCAGAATATCTGCAATTCTGTGGATACCTTGCTTCAAACTCGGATTCTAGTTTGTTTATCAAGAAAAAGGGGGAGCTTTCTGTCTTGGTCCTGCTGTATGTTGATGATATGATCATCACAGGGAATTCTGAGGAGGAGGTTGCTAGGCTCAGAGCTGAGCTAGCCATTCGCTTCGAGATGAAAGACCTGGGAGAGCTTCATCACTTTCTTGGTCTCGAAATGGAGAGGAAGGAGAGCGGGATCCTTATCTGCCAGAAGGGATATGCTGAGCGCATAGTGAACCGGTTTGGCTTGATTGAGGGAAAGACTTGCTCTACTCCTATGGATCAAGGTCTGAAACTTCGACGAGATGAAGGAAGGGTTCTTCCTGACCCTTTGGTGTTCAGGGCCCTTATTGGAAGCTTGATCTACCTGACGATTACTAGACCTGATATAGCTTACGCTGTTGGTCGAGTAAGTCGGTTCATGGCAGAGCCAAGGAAGTCTCATCTTGTAGCGGCGAAGAACATTCTGAAGTATGTCAAGGCAACTTCTGACATGGGACTTCTCTACAGAAGGGATGCGAGTTTTTCTCTGCTAGGATACACGGATGCTGATTATGGTGGTGATTCGGATGACCGAAGGTCAACTTCTGGTTATGTGTTCACTTGTGGATCAGCGGGCATCTCGTGGTGTAGCAAGAAGCAGGACTCGGTATCTGTCTCCACTACGGAAGCTGAGTACAAGGCGTCTGCCTTGGCTGCTCGGGAAGCCATTTGGCTAAGGAGGCTTGTAGATGATGTCCATGAAGAAGTGCAAGGCCCTACTTTGCTCCGAGGGGATAACGAGAGTGCTCTCAAGCTGGTGAACAATCCAGTTTGTCATGCCAGGACTAAGCATATTGAGATCGATCACCACTTCATAAGGGAGAAGGTGCTGGAAGGATCTCTTGTGGTTGGTCATGTTCGGAGTGAAGATAACCTTGCTGACATCTTCACCAAGTCGTTGTCGAAGGGGCCTTTTCAGCGGCTTCGAGGTCTGCTTGGGTTGATCACCACTTCTCACTTCAAGGGGGAGTGTTGAAATAGGTGAAGTGGAAGTGGGGGTGATCGGTAGTCCGGGCGACCTGGGCGGACTGACCACGCGGACTGGGCTTAGTCCGGCGGGTTGCTGTTCGGCATTGCTTGTTGCTTGCCGTGGTCAGGAGCGAACTGCGCGGACTGGTTGAGTCCGGCAGTGGGCCGAGCTCTGGAGGTGGTTCCGCGGTCTGTGCGGACTGAGGTTTGGAGTCCGCTGGATCTGTGGTTGATCTGGAGTTGCGGTGAGCTGATTCGGTTGGCGGTCTGGCCTAAGTGCTGGCGGACTGGCCTGGTTTCCGCTGTGTCCGCTGTGACCGGGCTTTGTGCCTGTGGTCGTGGACAAGTGCGAGGTGGAGTGGTTCCGCTGAGTCCACTGTGTCTTGGCAGTGGCTGTAGTCTTGAACTGATAGTTGCGGTTTGGGCGGACTGCCATGCGCAGGTCACTGGTCGCCTGGACCTTGCGAGTTGGTTGACCATGGGTGGGCGGACTCGGCGAGTTGATGTTGCTAGCTGCGACCAAGGGGCGGTGTCTCTATCTCCTCACCCGGCCTATAAATAGGACCCCCCCCCCCCCCCCGGCACCTCATTTGGAAGGAGAGTGAACAGTAAGTTGGGCTTGAGTATAGGCTGCGGACTCGTTTTTTGTATCCGCGCGGGCTGTTTGCTTAACCGGTTTCTGTGTGCAGGTGGCGCGGCTAGCAGTGTCAAACCAGGAGTTTGGTTCTGACCGCTGGAGTTAGCGGGCTGCATTGGCGGTTGTCAGCATCAGTTTTATCTCAAGTTTCTTCTCTGTCCGCACGACCTCGCGGTCTTGGCGGATAGGCGGCTTGTTCCTCTGTTCAGCAGCAGTTAGGCGAATAACGGGTTGTCCGCGCGACCTCGCGGTCTTCGCGGACTCCTTGTTGTTTGTTCGGCTTCAGCAGCTTGGCTGGGTGTGATCTGGGCGAGCTCGGCGGTTTCGGCGGTCTCGTCGGCTTCGGCGGTCTCAGTGCTCTATCCGCTCGGCTTGTTTTTTTTCTGCTTTTTCATACTGGCGAAATCATGTCTCGCCATGTATGCCTCGCCTTGTAAAGAAGTTCAATAATATTTTGATCTGCTTGCTTCTGTCTGTGTGTTTGGTTATCTACGTTGCTTCCTACTTTCCGCGGTTCAAGTTGTGATCTGGGTAGTGCCGAAGATATTAATTTGGTGTTTGGGCTATCTTGTTGATCAACTTGAGAAAATTCAACAATTAGGACGATCTGAGTCCATGGATGAGTTTGGATGGTTGTTCCTAGTCATTTTCATATTTTCATTTTATGTTTCGAGTTGTATTTGACACTCGATCGTTTCGGACATTATGCGCCAATAGATTCGGGTGCCGGTTTAGTTATATGTTATTTATATACCATGCAAGCGGTGATGAAAAGAGCATCGTAGTTTTGATTTCATTTTCGATCCCCCCCCCTCTCTCAGTGCGACGCCAAGAGGTGCTTCCTTAGTGAACTCCAAGGCTTCGTCTTCAGCCCCTCCCTTCCGTCGATCATTTGCTCGCAGCCAACGTCGATTCCCACAAGCCTCATTGTTGTCCCCGCCGCAGCCCTCGATCACGTCTCCACCGCTTACGACCGCTCCGTCCCACCGCGATCCACGCCTCCTTCCTTCAAGCAGTCACGATTCTAGCCTCTCCCACCCATGTCGACGCCTGCCACACTTCCCCCTTCCCAATCCGACATTGTTCCACTTCTTACCCATCCCAGCCGAGGCCGAATTACAATTTCCAACCCATCCCGACGGCGTCCACTCCTCCCCATCCCTACCTGAGCACCTCACCCCCCCCCCCCATAACCCACTGCCAGCAGCATTTGTTTCCAGGGGAAGTCAGTAGTCCTTAGATCTCCACAGTGCCACATTATGTTACCACCTACACATGCAAGTCCAAGTTTGGTGTTCGTGTTTTCTATTATAGTGCATTTGGACTACATTTTGTAGAATGCAAAATTATGTCTTTGTTTCTGTGAAATCATTTGATTTACAGGATTAATTCAACGTACGTTTAAAAAATATTTGTGACTCAATTATTTTGTGGATTCACATTTGCTTTCCATTTAAATTTTCGTGAATAATTGTGCACCTGATTAAGTTTTATTTTAATTGATTGTGTATTGTCAATTTAAATTAGATTGTCTATTGCATTTGCACAGACATTAGAGTATTTCGGTACGCGCAGCGCATTCCACTTAAGGTCGTATTTTAAGGAATCCATCAATTTCGACTTACACCTGCATCAAAGCACCGGGTTGGGCAACATTATATGTTACGTACTGGTTCGGTTCTTCCGATCATCCATGTCTGACCAGAACCGCATTGACGATCGGGTTATTAGTTCAAATAATTAAATAACTTGTATGAATAAAAAAAAGATTCTATTTAACACTCCCCCTTTCTCTTCACACATTTTTTCTTTGTGAAAGAGCGCCACCATAACGTGTCTAATATTCATCCAGAAAGTAGGATTAATTGAGGGGGCGAAGAGAATATTGAGGGAGGAGGGCAAGAGAGATTTGAATCAGAGATAGGGATAGCAGAAAATCGAGATGCATGTGTCACAGAATGCAAGCTCAATACCTGTTTGTGGCATAGTTGGGTGTTCTTAAAGGAAGATTGAAGATGCTGAGAAATCTGATGACTTGCAAAAGTTAGTAGTAGCAACAATAGTGTCATTGTTGCGTAGGAGTCTCTAGATTTGTGTGGATATTGAGTATTCTAGTGTAATGGGAAGTGTCATATGATATAATCTTCTAAAAAATCCCAGGGCATTAAGAGCTTTCTAGAAGGATGTGAAGTACTGTGTTTAAAGAGTTCTAGGTTGCTCAAATGTGTATGGATGTGTTACGGACTAATTGCGGCTCATTGGTAGCACATCGCAGGACTAACATGATGTGGATATGGTGGCGGAGGAGGTATTATAGAGCTGGAATCGTGGATGCCTAAGCAGGGGGGAGTGTCAGATAGAGAAAAAGATAGCTACCACAATCTCATAACAAAGACAAGGGGAATAGACATAATTCTTGCATGCCTTCATTCATGATCCTAAAGGTCTTTAAATAAAACTCTAAAGGGTATAAGCATAACTAAAGTCCGAACATTTGGACATGTAAAAAGAACCTACGTTGAACTCCTGACTCAATACATATAATACGATGATTTAAAACGTGATACAACGTTAAATAAAGACGTGATACGACGTTAAATAAAGACGTGATACGACGTTAAATAAAGACGTGATACGACGTTAAATAAAGACGTGATGCGACGTTAAATAAAGACGTGACATGACATTAATAAAAATACATATTTTATGTCATAATATGGTGACTAGCCTATGCCTAAAACACATCATCCCTCATTTTTTTAGAGTTTGTCCTCAAGTTCAAAATCATGGTAAGAACTCTGGACATGAAATTGTGACTGACCATCTGTTTCCTTAAACTCTTGTCAAAACAATGTCGTGTAGCATTGCCTTGTCGAAAATGTCGTTGTTGTGCCAGTTGAAGGGAGAAGAAGAATACGCAGAAGCTTGGTGATTGCTTAGAACCCCACCAATTTTTGTGCATGTGAGAGAAGAGTCATCGACGATCTTCCCACGATCGATGTATGGCAGAAGGGCGTCCTTCTAAATGAGAACAATAATATGTGACAGTTGTTGAGTGACTGCTTGACGGGTCATGATATCAATGACTTGCAATTGGTCGGATAGGATCGTCGGTTGTGTGAGGAGCCATGTTTACTTTTATGTGCAACCATAAGGCCAGCGAGTTCGGCGAGTGTCGTCTTGTGAGTGACCGCAATGTCAGTCATAGCTTTTTTCCGCTCAGTCATGGCCTCCAAAAATTTGGATCATGCCACCTCAGTAAATGTCATTGTGATTTTTTTAATCAATCAACTAATTTAAATAATCAAATTAAGCAATTGATATTTGTTGTTTGTTTTCCTAACTCTTAATTAATTAAGCAATTAATTAATGAGTTCGTCAATTAATTAATGAGTTAGTAATTCATGAGCTGGCCTATCGGACAAAAAAAGGAAGGTGCAGGGATCAAAGGAAGTGTCATTGGGCTCGAGAAAGGTGAAAAGCAAACGACACGATTAATAACAACGTGCTGCATGTTGTGGCTCGAGGAGGACTAGGGGTTGCAAAGATCTTGGGCAAGTCTTCTTTGTTTCTCTTGACAAAGAGGAAAACGTTGCCCACGCTCCACAAGGGCAATGGAAAAGATCACAAGAGGATGTCGTCTCCAAAAAGACGACGTCTCTAGGAGGAGATAAATTAAAGGATCTATGATAGAAAATGATGATGGATGAGGCTGCAGTAGACTGTGTTGGCGTGGGCTAGAAAAGACTCCATGAAGAAGAGGACAATGTGCGTTGACTGTGTTGGTACCAATGGCAATATTCCTTCCTATCACAGAGGCGTGATTCATTGACAGAGCATAATTGATGAGGAATCGAAGGTCCTGAAAGAGGAGAAGCTCTGTCTGGAAGAAGCGTGTTTAGGAGACGGAATCTGAGATTAGGGCCGTGAAGTTCTGAAAATATTGAAGTGGACTGTATCATGGGAAAATAGTAGAGAGCCGAATCAGAAAGGGAAGAGACTTTAGGTGGACAACAAAATGTGGAGGAGGTTGGGGGAGCTTTGATACCAAGTTGTTACGGTCTAACCCATAGCTCATCGGTAGCGTCTTCGGAGGAATGGACAAAAGTAGAGATGACAAATGAGGAGAATACTATGGAGATGGAATCACGACTGCCTAAATAGGGCTTGCTGAGAGAGAGAGATATCACAATCTCATAACAAAGATAAGAAAATAGACTTAATTCTTGCATGTCTTCATTCATGACCATAAGGGTCATTAAATAAAACTTCAAAAGGTAAAAGCGTATTAAATCCGAACATTTGGACGTATGTAAAAAGAACTTACGCTAGAATCAAAACATATAACACGATGATTAAAGATGTAATATAATATTAATAAAGTTGTTACATGACATTAATAAATATACATATTTAATGTCATAATAGAGTGACTAGCACATGCCCATAACATGAAGGTTCATGGATCTTGTAAGTAGTTTTAGGGAGTGCCTTGATGCCTATAAAACGTCAAAATCCCCTCTCTTTTGTAATAACCAGGTTTTGGAATAAGTGTTGACAGTTAGAGGAGATCTGGAGTGTTCTCTTCCTTGAGTGTGTTGAGTGACTTGTTGGTGAAGAATGCTGACTTATGAGCGGAGGATTCCTAAGGCTGCATGAACTCTAAGTCCAAGATATATTGGGATACAACTTCTCACTATTAAATAAAGTCTAAAAGTAAAAAAACAACCTTAGATTTAAAATTTTTGATTATTAGTAATTAAACTGACAAATATATTAGTTCGCCACAACTGATACCACCTTCAAAAAATAACCACCTCTTTGACCGAGCACCTTCCTGGAATAAATATGCATGTCTGGTAGACATTCAACATGTTTGTTTACACGTCATGTTGGTTCGCATGATCTCATCATTTACAGTATTAACACTCCTTCCCGTGCATTCATTATTTCATTCCTCAATCCAAACCTTGAGAGAAATAGTTTTTTTTTGGGGGGGGGGGCATAGCGCCACTTGGCACAGCCAACTACTTGGGAATCTTAAATAGTAAATACTTAGAGAAGGCGCAACCAGGACTTTATGGCCAATGGCTCAGGCGCCCTAGACTAACAGGAACAGTAAATCCACACTGTCATGACTGAACCATTCACCCAAGTCAAATGTGAGTTCATGATTCACTTGCCCACCACCCATCCACCATGAGCTGCAAGACATGATATTTTTATCATATCCCCTAGGAATTCAACATCGTTCTCTCAGTTCAAAAGATATGGAAATTGTTATCATAATACTCCTAGGCCCTGGTACCACCAGATCGCCTTGACACTTCTGCATCATTCTCGCCCTCTTGGGTACCCAAATGCATACACCACTTGGCAACATTATGTTGCTCTAATATCATTTAATGAAAGACCACTCGGCACAAATAACTACTCCAGAAACCCAAACTAATAGAGCAAGTGCAAATAAGGGTTTATAGCCAAGTTTCAATTGCTGCCAGAATTGACTCAGTTGGGAAAGTGATACCCAAGCGATGGCAAAAGGCAATTCTATGACGCAAGTTCTACTTACTCGAGGTTTTATTTAGAAACTAGTCAAACAACAAATGAGATACCCATGCTTTAGTATGTTCTATTAGATTAAAGTTAACTTTCTAGGTAGTTGACATTTGGCATCACAATAATCTAACCCAAACTAGTTCCAAAGGTCATAACGAGATATACAAAATACCTTACACATTATGGGGATCAACGAGACAGTGGAGCGCAAGTTTTGGGTCTGTTTAAGGTTGATTTATCATTTGCCGCACGACGGATGAACTGAGTTCTTAGTTGCGTCTGGAACGATGTTTCGATATATTTCATGCATTTTATTTATTTTTAGTGTTTAATTTAGTGAGATCGGACAACCATCATGTACGGTCAATCATAGTTACATAAGATGGTTGTCCTAGTCATGTTTAAATAAATAGTCATCATGGGGATTATAGATTTTGGTCGGTGATCCGGACGCAACCCTCATAGTGCCGACTCCACGAAACCCCAGGATGTCAACTTCTTGGTAAGCACCCCCCCCCCCTGTCCAGCAGCCAGTCAGCCACCAACTCCCAACAGCCACCATTCACTGTTTTCCCCCAACAACAGTGGTCCCGCACAAATTTCCCTCACAGCTCTCAACATTCATCCTCCCATCAGCCGATCCACTCTTCCAAAGCCTTCTTAACTACCTGTACCCTTCCAGCAACCCTCCCAAAGCCACGCCAAGTTACTATACTCTACCAGGTACCTTCCAACATTAGCCATTGATTTCCATCCAGCAACCCTCCCAAGCCATGCCAACCTCTGTGTCTACCATTCCACTCTCACTCAGCAACCCTGACATCCACCTCCACAACCTCTACGATCACCGAATCTCCACTCCTACGCCTACTACCCCTACCCCTCACACGTGAGTTTTTTTTGTTTGGATTCATTGATTTCATCATAGTTGTGTGAGATTGGTTCCTATATGATTATGAATGTTTTCCCTTGAAGTCGATTTGTTTTGGGAATAATCATGATTTGCAAGACCTTTTCCGCTTGCATGTGTTAGCTTTTGGCCCTCCAATCAGAAGAAAACAAAATTTACTTGTTTATTAAAATTATTAGCAGTATGTTTGTGATAATTGACGTGTATAACTTTCATGGTCGACCGCCTTGACAAAAATTCAAATTGATTCTCCGAGATGCTCGTCTCTCGTCTTACTCTTCTATTACTCATTTTCGTAGTTTCATGGTATGACTCATTAATTTAGTTCTGAGGAATTAAATTAATGAATCGTATCATGAAACTATGGAGATGAGTAATAGCAAGAAGAATAAGACGAGAGACTAGCATCTCGGAAAATCAATTTGGATTTATGCCAGGGGGTCGACCATGGAAGTTATACGGGAAGTAAGGATTGAGTCATTCGACGGCAGGATTATGTGGTGAGGTCATGTGATGACGGTAAGCAAATATTCGTTTTGGTTGCAGGGAGATCGGGAGTTTTGCGAGTTTGATTTGGATGGAGAACGAAGTAAGGAGGCTTCGCTTGATGCTCTCTTGCGGGATGCGCCCGTATAAAAGCGAGTTTCCCCTATGCTCGATATTTTGTTGCGGGCTTCACCCGCAAGCATGCGGACTACGACGTGCTCGATGATCTCCTACGGGCTTCGCCTGCAAGCAAGCAGGTTGCGCCCGTATACAAATGGGCTCCGCCCATGCACAATGCGCTCATGTGTTCATATATCTTGAGTTGTGGAGGAGTCAAATATTGAGTTTGTAAAAATAACGTACTAATCGACAATACTCCGCTAGAAATTATCGCAATGCCATGTAATTTATAAGGTGAACAGCAGGTGGTGAAGGTGGGCAGGAAATGGCAATTTATCAAGTGAAACTGAGGTTTCTGCAATGAAACCCTGATGAGCTCATCTTATACATAGATTAATAGCTTAGCTATATTCTCAATCTCCAATTCAGTGGGTCTATCATATTCCTCAATTTCAGTGGGTCTATCATATTCCCCAATCTTATACCATGGATTATAGTTATTTTAAGTAAAAAACCACAGATTAGACGGTTCCAATGAATTTGATGATGCCGCGTCTATTTTATTACATAACATCCATTTAATTCAACTTTTAGCTAGGAAAAAAAACTTTAGTCCCTATATAAAACAACAGTCAAAGAATAACAGTATTTTGTGGGGAAAGCTAGCGTAGAATAAGAAATATAAGCAACTTGAATCATGGACAACATGAATCCAAAAGCATCAGTTTAACAAAATTTCCTCTAGAATACTTTAATATTAATCATTGCTAACACATACTATTGGACGATACGATAAATAACATATAGGAACACATACTATTCGACAATATGCCGTTAATGACATAATATTCAAATGAAGAAACATTACAAATTATAAAACTAACAAAAAAATCACATTGAAATGTAAATTAGTGCAACCACAAATCCCAACCGAAAGCAGGTCTGGAACAAAGAAATCATAATAAAATAAGAAAAAGAAACAATCAACAACAGCCACATAAACTCAATAGAAGAACTAATGTGGAACATGAAATAAAACCCAAACTGAGAGGATAATGAAGTGGGGAACAACTCCCAGTTGCAGCATCATACATGGAAACTCCCACTGCAATTCATATAAAATGAACAGAATCTAAAACTGACCCCCACTATACGTTCATACAAAAAATTTATAGAAAATAACTTGACTTAAAAATTAAAATAGTACCATGATTTGCACGATATAAACCGTGATTAGAGTCCCGCCGTGACTTGCAAATAATACATTATGGGTTATTACTCAAGAGGATTTTATTGCCAAAAGACAAACACATCCATATACCCATTTGCACCTTCATACATGGGAAATAAAATCTCATATATGGATTTAGAATACATGGGAAATAAAATCTCAGATCTGGCCCTAATTTGTACAGCTTCGCGTGGGCTCAAGCAATTCAAAATAAACCCATTGACCTAGAAATGAAGCTGGTGGAGGGCATTGTCAGGGAAACTGATAGGAAGAGGAAGGGGGAGAGAAAGATCTAAAGGAAAAGAACTAGAGAATTAAGGTTGAGTGGGAGAGAAGAGAGAGTACCATGAAAATAATCTTGTCTGTCCACCAAGAGAGCCACCCCGGGTTATTTATACCCGGGGATGAGAGGGGCCGGTCGGCCCCTCCCCATATGGGGGCTGAACCGGTCGGGTTCGGCCCCCATACCGCCGATCTTCAGATAGAGGGACAGGGGGCTGAACCAACCCCGGTTGGTTCAGCCCCATTGTCGCCTTCGGGTTCCTTCCGCCTTCGCGTGTACTGACGCCCAAATAGTCGGGCTCCGTCTGGGAGCGTAACATTCTCTTCCCCATCAAGAACCAGCTTGGCCCCAAGGTGGTAATCGGGGTAAAGCTCCCGGAACTCCAGCAAGTCCACTCATGTGTTGTGTGCCGCGGTCATATTCTTCCACTTGACTAGTAGCTCAGGACGGTAATCAGCGCCGCGGTGCTTGCACTTGATCATCAGAATCTCCTCAGGTATCGGACGCAGCTCGCTCGTGCTTGTGGCCTCGGGCAGGAGAGGACTGGCTCGAACAATGTCGTCGATCTTCTGCTTCAACAAGGAGACATGAAAGGTCGGATGTATCCTCGATCCTTCGAGCAACGCCAATGTGTAAGCAACAGGGCCCACCCGCCGGACAATCCAGAAGGGACCATAGTAACGAGGTGCCAACTTCTGGTTTGACCGCTGGGCCACGGACAACTGTTTGTAGGGGAGGAGCTTGAGAAAGACCTCATCCCCCACCTGGAACTCCCGCTCTTTCCGATGCTTGTCAGCCTGCGCCTTCATGCGGTCCTGTGCTGTCCGGAGATTCTCGCGCAAAGCGGCGAGTGTGCGATCACGATCATGAAGTGCAAGGTCAACGGCGGGCAACGTCGTACTGCCGGCCTCATAACTGCTCAAGGAAGGAGGAGGAGGACCGTACATGACCTCGAACAGAGTCATCTTGCTGCCAGAGTGGTAGGAAGTGTTGTAGCAGTACTCGGCCCAATGCAACCAACTCGTCCAAGTGCGCGCCTCGTTCATAACATAGCAACGGAGGTATGTTTCCACGCCTCGATTGAGTACCTCTGTCTGCCCATCTGTCTGCGGGTGGTGAGTTGTGTTGAAACGTAAAGAGGTCCCTTGTAAGCGAAAGAGCTCCTTCCAAAAGTTGTCGACGAACATCGGGTAACGATCTGAGATAATCATCCGTGGTATGTCATGAAACCGGACAATCTCGCGGGCAAAAAGAGCGGCGACAGATTCGCCGGTGTAAGGATGGCTCAGCGCTATGAAATGCCCGTACTTGGACAACTTATCGACCACCACCAGGATGACTGACTTGCCCTGAGACTTGGGCAGCCCATCAATGAAGTCCATGGAAACAGTATCCCAAATATGGTGAGGAATCTCCAATGGTGTGAGTAAACCGGTTGGGGATGTGGTTTCATACTTCTGGCACTGGCAAGTCTCACACTGCTGAACGAACAACTGGATGTTACGGCGCATCCCCTTCCAGAAAACATTGGCCCGTGCCCGCTGGAGAGTGCAGAGAACACCGGCATGACCACCCGTCGGAGAGGAGTGAAACTCATGCATCATAACTGCCCTCCAGGCCGACTTCGAAGGAATGACCACGCGGCCCTGATAGAACAACCTGTCATTCTGAAGATGGTAGCCCGGAGCTGTCTCACGTGCCTGTCGAAGAGCCTCCACAATAGGTTGCAACTCGGAATCACATTGTACCTCGTCCTGTATCTCGTCAATGGAGTCAAGCAGTGGTGTTGAAATCTGGGCGAGGGCGCCCTCAGGTAAGCGGGACAAAGCATCAGCAACCCGATTGTCCTTCCCGTGCCGGTAGACGATCTCATAATCATATCCTAGAAGTTTGGTCACCCACTTCTGTTGGAGAGGAGAAGAGACCCGCTGTTCCAAAAAATGTTTTAGACTCTGATTATCTGTCCGGATCTTGAAATGTCTCCCCAACAAATATAGCCTCCACAGGGTCACTGCATGAATGACCGTCAACATCGTCTTCTCATAGGTGGACAACCCCAGCGTCCGAGGAGCCAACGCCTTGTTGTAGAAGGCTATGGGCCGCCCCTCCTGCATCAATACAGCACCGAGCCCCACTCCTGAAGCATCAGTCTCCACTACAAACTCCTTGGTTAAATCGGGAAGCGCTAGGACAGGCGTAGTCGTCATGGCCTTCTTGAGTGCTTGGAAGGCCTCCTCCGCCTCATCCTGCCAGAGGAAGGGGTCCTTCTGCGACAACTGGGTAAGAGGCCGGGCGATCTTGCCGTAGTCCTTCACAAAGCGACTGTAGTATCCGGTGAGGCCTAAGAAGCCCTGTAGTGCCCGTATAGTCTGGGGTTGCGGCCAGGACAACATACTCTCAATCTTTCGGGGGTCGGCCTTGATGTCATGAGCCGAGACTAAATGTCCCAGGTATTCCAACACCTCCTGACCGAAGGAACACTTGGACCGTTTGGCGTCGAGCTGGTTCTGGCGGAGGATGAAGAAGACTTCTTCAACATGAGCTAAGTGCTCCTCCCAACAGGGACTATATATGAGAATGTCATCGAAGAAGATCAACACAAAACGGCGAGGGATCGGACGAAAAATCTCGTTCATGTTGGCCGGAAAGGCGGACGGCCCACCGGTCAGCCCGTTGGCCATTACCAGGAACTCATAGTGGCCGTCGTGTGTCCGGAAAGCTGTTTTGTGGATGTCTCCCTCTCCCATAAGGATCTGATAGTAACCGGACCGCAAGTCCAACTTGGTGAACCGTTGTGCGCCGTGCAGTTCGTCCAACAATTCTTCAATTAAAGGAATAGGAAATTTGTCCTTTAACACTGTTCAGCGCGAGGTAGTCTACGCAGAACCTCCACGAATCATCCTTCTTCTTGACCAAAATGATCGGGGCAGAAAATGAGCTCGTACTGGGGCGGATGATCCTTGCATCTAGCATCTCCCGAACATTGCGCTCGATCTCAGCCTTCTGCATGTGCGGATATCGATATAGCCGGATGTTGGTAGGCTCCGCCCCCGCCTTGAGGACGATCTGATGATCCCGAAAGCGCGGTGGCGGAAGAGTGCGGGGCTCCTGGAATATGTCAGCATACTGATCTAGGAGAGACTGCATCTGGACGGGTACCTCAAATGGCCCAGTGTCGACCGACTTCACCCCCAGCACTGCCATCATGTTGCCTTCTTCCCCAATATGATGTAGGCTTCGGACGGAGACCTCCTTCACTGGAGATGATTTTAGGCCCCTCATATAAAACTGCTTCTCATGCTGTAAGAACTTCATAGTCATGTGGTCCCAATCAAAGGTGACTCGTCGTAGTTGTCGCAGCCAATGTACCCCAAGCACCATGTCTGAACCTCGGATGGGAAGAAGATAAACATCTGTATGACCCGTGTAGCCTTGTATGTTGAGCTCCACCTGCTTCATCACCCCCCTCACACTGCAGCTTGCTCTCATCGGCCACCATAACCTGAAAGGAGGCACCTCGATCGATCACGTGTCCCACTCGACGCGCCACCTCGGGATGGATGAAGTTGTGAGTACTCTCACTATCTATCAGAATCGTCACATGTTCCCGTCGGACCTTGCCCGCCATGTCCACCTCCTCCTTGGCATCCACATGTAGCATGAACACCTGGACCTTTTGACATTTGTGCCCCGGAGCGAACTTTTTATCACAGTTGAAGCACAACCCTTTTTCCTTCCGCGCCTGAAGTTCAGGCCAAGTCAGCCGAGTGAAAACCGGCTTGCTTGGACCCTGGGATGCCCTTCTCACCACCGTCGTGGTGGTAGTAGTACGTGTTGTGCTGCGGGAGCGTTGCCTGTTGTAGCGTTCCTCCTGTATCCGAGTTAAACTGATCGCATGGTTCAAGCTGTGAGGCATGTAGGACTGGATCTCATCCCGCAAATAACCCTTGAGGTCCGACACAAAACAACTGAGTAATGTCTTTTCTTCCCACTGTACTCGGTTAGCCAACTTCTCGAACTCTGTTCGGTACTCCATCACTGTACCCTTCTGGCTCAGCTTCTGTAGGAGTGCCTCAAAGTCTTCGTACTCCAATGGCCCAAAACGAGCGGTGAATCCATTCATAAAGTCGGTCCAGGGCACATAGTCCTTGCCCCTTAGGAACCACTGCACCCACTGGAAAGCATCATCCTCCATGTGGAATGATGCTAACTGCACCCACTGCCCTTCGAGAATCTCCTGATAACTGAAAAATAGTTCCGCCTTCTGCAGCCACTCTAGGGCGTCACCCCCATTGAACTTGGGAAAATTCATCCGCGTCAACTTTGGCGGCATGTACGACCGCGGGCCGGCCTGTCCACGCCACCCCGCCTCCTATCCATACTCTGTCGGCCTTCTTGGTTCCCCGGTTCAAAAGGCATGCCCGGGAACCCTTGACGAAATGGCCGCGCCGCTGGAACACCTTGACAACTCCATTGCATGCCTCCCCCGAACCCCACGGACTGCCCCCTTCCGGACGGGTGAGGCAGCAGGCCCTCCCCCCCCCCCTCCATATGGGGGAATCGGCCACCCCGATGTCCTCTCGGCTCCTCCCCATTCTTCGCTGACCCGGCTCCCGCCCATTCTTCGCCGACCTGCCTCCAAGGCAGCTGCCCTGTCTGTGACTCACCGCCAGCGCCACCTGCGCCGGATCCCCCTACGCCAAACCAGCCGCCTGAGCCCAAGCCGTCGTCAGCCCTTGCGCCGAACCCGCCCTGGCCAGATCCGCCGCTTGCTGCAAGTCCCGCTCCCCGATCCCGATCCCTGGTCGAGCCTTCCGCCGCCTTTTGCCCCCCATTTCCACCGCTCCTGTGCGGATCGAGGCGTGGAACGGAAGATCCGCCCGGATCCTCTTCCGACACGGCCTTACCCTTCAGATTTTGTGCCAACAACGTCATGATCTCCTCCATTCGAATGTCGATCCGTTCTTCTAGCCTTTGCGTGGATGTTTTCACGTTTTCCTTGATGCCGGCCATCGAATTTGTTAACCCCATCAGATTTTCTTCCAGGGTTTCCAAGCGGCCGATTTTTTCTTGCGTTCGAGTAGTCACTATGGTGGAGAAAAGAGTCTCTGATACCAAATGATAGGAAGAGGAAAGGGAAGAGAGAGATCTAAAGGAAAAGAACTAGAGAATTAGGGTTGAGTGGGAGAGAAGAGAGAGTACCATGAAAATAATCTTGCATGTCCACCAAGAGAGCCACCCCGGGTTATTTATACCCGGGAATGAGAGGGGCCGGTCGGCCCCTCCCCATATGGGGGCTGAACCGGTCTGGTTCGGCCACCATACCGCCAATCTTCAGATAGAGGGAGAGGGGGCTGAACCGGCTGGTTCAGCCCCGTTGTCGCCTTCGCGTGTACTGACGCCCAAATAGTCGGGCTCCGTCCGGGGGCGTAACAGAAACAGGAAAGCATGGAGACGATGTGGTTATTCTAGATGGTAGTGAGGTTTCGCTAGGCCAGATGGAGGAGGAAGGAGAATTAGAGGAGGGAGAAATTGATTTGGACTCCGATTCCAACGCGGAAGAAACGAAAAATCTATTGTAACGCCTCGGTCTACTGTGGGTGTGCTACAAGTTTGTAGACCAGTGAGCCCAACCCATCTCAAAGGATCTGATTGGCCGCAACCGCTAATTCCAATGACGGGTTGTTGAGGCTGGGGCTTGAATCCCAGACCTCCAAGATAAGGGAGCTCTAAACTGGTCCTCATCAGCAACTGAGAGCTCTAAACTGGTCCTCACCGGTTGGTGATGAGGACCAATTTAGAGATCCCTTATCTAGGAGGTTTGGGGTTCAATCCTCAACATCAACAACCCGCCATTGGAATTAGCGGTTGCGGCCAATCAGATAAGTGGAGAGGGCTTGGGGTCACTGGTCTGCAGACCTATAGCGCACTCACAGTAGACTAGGGCGTTACATTTATCTTCAGATAAAACTAAAGATGAGTCGAAACCGAAGGATTTACAAACAAAGGAAAGAAGTGGATCTAGAAGATTTTGATAAAACCGTTGTTGAAATATGGGAAGAATTGGACACAATAACTTTCGAAAAAGCCGAGGCGCAAGTGTTAAATCATTGTTGAAGAAGAAATCGGAAACGCTTGCGAAGGAGAATGCTTGCGAAGATGAAATGACGAAGACGAAATGGAGAAGAAGAAATGACGAAGCCTTGGCACATTGAAACGTCCAGAAAGCGGCACGGAGAGAGTTCAAGCAGAAGGAACACGGGGAGAGTTCGCGCTGCCATCGTTTTGGAGAGTTTCGTTCTCATACCCTAAGGAGGTGAAGTCACAGGCGGATGAGGAATGGGCGCGCATGAGTGAATAAAAAATCGGGAGTGTTGAGATTTGTGTTGGGGCAATGTTATGGGGATGGATTTTAAGGGATCAGGTTAAAGGAGGAGAAATTTTGGACGGTCAAGATTGAATTGAGGGCATTAGCGGGTGAATACGTATATCGTTTTATAAAATAGTAGAGATATATATAAAGCCAGAAAGGAGATTACCTTTGACTATAAAGTTGAAGTATTTTCTTTTCCAAACTTTCTGATCTCACGATAGAACCACCATCTGGTAATCTGATCAATGAAACTTTTTTACTTTGGTGCTTTTTTTGTGTTTGCTTTGAGAATAACTAAAAAGAGCAACCATTCACCTCTCTTTGTACAAGATTGGGTAGAGCCGTGAAATACCAACCACAGTACTAGGAACCCTACCTCCACCGCCTTTAATACACCTAAAATCCAATGGAGCTCTAACGCCTTTACCTATTTATGGTACACAATAATAGATATGAGAAACACATATATACTCAAAGAATACTAAAAGATGATCTAAGAAATACCGCAGATGAGATCGCCTACATAATCCTAAGGAATCAGCCCAATGAGCTCGATATGTCCCATTAATATGGAGAACAAAACTGACCATGTTTGCCTGGAAACAAGATCAAGTCTTAATCCTTCGCATCAAGATCCAATAAAAATTACCTCAAAAAGAGAAGTGAACCTCAAGGGGTGAAACAGGCTCATCCCAACCACATAAAGTAGCTCCACAAACCTTAAAATAGAAGAAATAGTGACAACATGAATAAGATTCATTGCAAAAGAATATCAAAAGGATTTGAGAACAATAGAGACAGAGAGAAGAAACAAGTAGAGAGAGAGAGGGAGAGAGATCTATACTCTAAGTTTTTGGCCTACAAACAACTTCCCAGTAATCAGTTGTTTAGATAAATGCATATCTAATGTGGCATCCATTGAGTACCTGCCAGGCAAAATATCTAAGAACTTCGGGAATTGAAAATATCTTTCATACTGCACATTTTAGATTTTAGAGTACCTACCAACCATCAGTTAGTTCTATTGTAACAGCATAATTACTGTCAAACTCAATAAGCTTATTTCCATTTTCATGTAAATTGGATGAGCTAAACATTTCATCGGTCCTCCGACCAGAGCGAATTGCCGAAACACACAAAATCATCATAGATGAAGGTGAGAGGTCACCATCAAGAACCTTTTTCAGTGCTGATCTGTGCCCATAATTAACTTCTCTTTCGTATCTGACATACAGAATATCAGAATCAGTATACCATATATAAGGTCTCCAACATGGCAGGGAAATTTTTTTAAGTTTTAGGTCTCTTTGCCTGTATTTCAATTCCTCAAGAACATTGGAAACAGTCAAAAATCTGCTAATCGTTTTGGAGGGATAGCATCTTTCAAGGCATGCGAGCTTCCAAACAATCCACTTGTAGTGATTTGACACCCATCTGGGTAAAAATGCAGTCAAAATACTTGAATTATCTGCATATTTGGCAATCATGTTGAGGATTTCAAAGAACAAGAAGATTAAAGGCATGGAAAGAATAACGTTACTTGCTTTTCAGTAGTGCCTCCCTGCGAAGCACCGGATTGAAGCAGCATCTCTCTAAGTTCTTCTGGTCCAAGATCAATATTAGAGCAAGTATCACGAAACCTATAGTTTTCCGCAGTATCAGAAGTCATGTATCTAGCGCCATCAGGAACATTCTCTAACTGGAATATGAATGAAAGAAGAATATGCAGTTAATAGAACATTTGGAAGAAAATTTATAATAAAAATACAATCATAAAGCCACTTCACTAGATACCATACTAAATCGACACGGTGGTCCACCAAAAAAATCCTTCAGTTTCCTTCTTTGTAACCGAAAAGGGTAGCGTAAGGATACGCTTGCTCTAC
This sequence comes from Platanthera zijinensis, assembly GCA_039513925.1. Taxonomy (NCBI): domain Eukaryota; kingdom Viridiplantae; phylum Streptophyta; class Magnoliopsida; order Asparagales; family Orchidaceae; genus Platanthera; species Platanthera zijinensis. The sequence goes on from CM077082.1 coordinate 19,465,661, forward strand.
AATAACAATTTACTGAGGTTGAAGGCTGTGCTGCTTCTATTAAAAGGGTGTGAGAAAGATCAAACAAAACATGAATTTCTTTAAATTTATGAAGGAAATCAATAAAAATCAAAAACACTTACCAGTTTCTGCTAATCTTGAGGAGCTGCAATTTAAGGAAGCAGTAAACCTTAATAAAAAATTTAAGATGTATATAGAAAAAGAAATTGAGTGCTAATGCAGGAAATATGAACGAAGATGCAAAAAAATGTTAAACCTGGAAATTCGAGGTCTTTTGAATGATGAACAGGGCCGTCCTTTTCCTGATATTTGTTTTTCACCATTGAGATGGTTTTCAACCAGCGGCACGATAATATGTTCTACAAAGAGGTACTCATTTGGAGGCTTTGACCAAGAACCATTATTGCTTGAAATACGATCATGCTTGGAGTAAACTTGCATTGACAGAGCACTAGAATCTATAGGTTTCATGAGAGGACGGCATAATTGTTTTGCAGGTGAAGGAATCTCCAATACATTTCTGTTCAGAAACCTTTCCTCATGAGAACTATCAAAGGAAACACTCTTTATGTTGCTAGGTGCCTTACTGCTGATTTTCTCATTTTCACAAGTAGAGCGGGCCAGTACATTGGCGTTAACTTCACCGTCAAAAGCCTCGGATCCTAAGTCATCAAGAAGGGTTCTTGCACGCTTTAGTGCATCGGTAGAAATTGATATGGACCGGCCACCAGCAGTATGAAACTTCAAGGGAGGATAAGTAGATCTGTTATCCTGTTCTTCATGAATACTGTGATCTACAGGTGTGCACACAGGAATTCTTAGTAAACCGATTTCTCTCGAGTCAAAATGTGGATTACTTTGCAATGTAGCAACACGATTGTCATCAATTGTCTTTCCGATTCTAAATCCAGCATTCATCGAGATCCCATTGTCATTTTTTTTGTGTTTGAGAAGGTCAATTTGATCCATCAGTTGGTCTGATCAATTACATGGTGAAAGTTCAGAATTCTCTTCCAAAGCAAGAATTAGGAACTATTAAAGGTAAACAGACTTGAATCACTCGAAATTTGGCTTGAATTAGAGACGGTTTCAAGCTCAATTTCTCAATAAAAAGTAGTTTTGAGTTTGAATGACTGTTCAGATATGATTCTAGGTCAGCTCTAGATTTGCATGCATATATTATATGTAATAAACATATAAATACAATTTATATGATACTAAAGATAGATGCGGTTAAATAAAAATCAGTTCCAAGGCATTGAAATCTGTTTGAGTTTAAACAAGATTATTTGGGGCAGCTCAGCTAAATCACCAACAATACTGATTCTAGTGGACACCAAAGTTTTTATCTAAACCCGAGTCAGACTTGTTCAAACAAAACTACATATCATTCCTAGCAAGAATAGCTCCAACCTGAACATACTTGACGAAAAATCACGGCCAGGGAAACCATGTGAGCAGTAAAGTATGCACGCAAATTTACCTATATCTTAAATAATTATTTATAATAATGATAAAATCATCAGATGTTGAACCCGCAATCGGTGACAAACATGGAGAGCAATTTCAGAAAGCATGCTAGGAGTAATTTATACAATCTATTATTCATCAATACCTTTGATGGAATTAGATTGGCATGTGAAAAAATCAGCTAATTAAATGTAGAAATATAAGATGAAAATTTGATATGATTATAGTTCCCAATTGTCACCAGCCACGAGAAATTTAGAGAAATGCTTTGAATAATCAAGTAGAAACCGTGATGGAGATCAACCGCGAACCGTTTGAGGGTTTTTTTTATTATTGATATTTTTGGCTCGTCGAGCGGACGACTGGAGTCCGTGAGTGCGTCCGGATCAAATTGTTTTCCTATGTATTTTCTCTTTTTTTGAACAAAATTTTGAGAGTTAGCTTAAGTGATCAAATTAGTCGATCACGGTCGTCCGATTTGCTTAACCTAAAGCTCCTCTTATATAAATATCCTCTTCCAGCATTGAATATTTGGGAATAAAAAATATTTCTTCCCTTTGGTCGGGTCAAGTGTGCGCAGTGCCAACTCTGTGCATGCCAACCTCAGCCGACCCCTTCGTTTCCACTTCCAGGTGCAGTCCCATTCCTAATCCACCTTGATACAACCACGACCAATTTTTTGTGTATTCCCTGCTGTCCAGCTGCCCAGATCCCTCAGTTTCACAGCTGGTCTTCCTATCTCACCCTCTTAAACCGCATCCATCCTTGCCCTAAACCCCAACTCAAATTGCCACCCTCCAAGAAATCCCTCATACTCCAAAACTAAACCCCCGATTAGGCCAATTCAGGGTGTCCGACCTTTATCAAGTCCACCCCAAATCCCATAAACACCCTACAGCCTTCCCAACTTTGTCTGACCTCCCATACAACCCTCCCCGCTCAGATGCATGTCCTTACACTGCCATTATCCACTCCAAGTAGCCACCATACAACAATTTTTTTTACTTCAAGACAAATGCCGAGGTATTGATTAGTTTCTATAGCTTGTTTTTGTTGGAGATAAGAAAAAGGAATGGAAGAGTGCATTTCATTCATCCTCATAGGGGCTTTATATAAAAAAATGCATGGACTCACAAACACCGACAGACAATGTGGGACTAATACCGCATACACTAGAAGACCTAAATAATAATATAAAACAAATATCTTCAACATTCCCCCTCAAGCTGAAGGGAGAACTTCAGCTTGGACATCATAATAATGACGAATGGCCTGGGAGGTGTCGACTTTTCTCCACCTCCTCCAGTTGAGCTCGCTCGTCTAGCTAATAGCCTAGGAGGTGTCGACTCTTCTTCACCTCCTCTAGTTGAGCTTTGCTCCTGGGAGGTGTAGACTCTCCTCCACCTCCTTCAATTGAGCTTCCGCTAAGGGGTGGTGTCGATTCTCCTCCACCTCCTTCAGTTGAGCTCCGCTTCTGGGAGGTGTCAACTCTTCTCCACCTCCAATTGAGCTCCACTCTCGAGAGGTGTCGACTTTTCTCCACCTCCTCCAGTTGAACTTCACTCCTGGGAGGTGTCGAGGCTTCTCCACCTCGTCCAGTTGAGCTCCGATCCAGGGAGGTGTCGAGTTTTTTCCACCTCCTTCAGTTGAGCACTGCTACTAGGAGGTGACGAATCTTCTCCACCTCCTCCAACTGAGCTCGCACTGCTAGCGAATGGCCTGGGAGGTGTCGAATCTTCTCCACCTTCACTAGTTGAGCTCGCTCTTCTAACGAATGTCCTGGGAGGTGTCGACTCTGCTCCACCTCCTCCAGCTGAGCTCCACTCCCGAGAGGTGTCGACTCTCCTCCACTTCCTTCAGTTGAGCTCCACTCCTGGGAGGTGTCGACTCTTCACCTCCTGTTGAGCTCCACTCCTGATTGGTGTCGATTCTTCTCCACCTCTTCCAGTTGAATTCACTCATGGGAGGTGTCGAGCTTTGTCCACCTCCTCCAGTTGAGCTCCGCTCCTGGGAGATATCGACTTTTTTCCACCTCCTTCAATTGAGCTTCAATCCCGGGAGGTGTCAAATTTTCTCCATCTCCTCCAGTTGAGCTCCCTCGTTTAGCGAATGGCCAAGGAGGTGTCAACTCTTCTCCACCTCCTCAAGTTGGGTTTCACTCCTAGGAGGTGTCGAGTCTTCTCCACCTCCTCCAGTTGAGCTTCGCTCCTGAGAGGTGTCGACCTTTTTTCACCTTCAATTGAGCTCGCTCTTCTAGCAATTGGCTTGAGAGGTGTCGACTCTTCTCCACCTTCTCTAGTTGATCATGCTCTTCTAGCGAATGGCCTGAGAGGTGTTGACTCTTCTCCACCTCCTCTAGTTGATCTTGCTCTTCTAGCGAATGGTCTGGGAGGTGTTAACTCTTCTTCACCTTCTTCAGTTGAGCTTCGCTCATGGGAGTTGTTGACCCTTCTCCACCTCCTTCTGTTGAGTTTCACTCTTAGGAGGTGTCAACTCTCCTCCACCTCTAGTTGAGCTCGCTCTTTTAGCGAATAACCTTGGAGGTGTCGACCTTTTCTCCACCTCCTTCAATTAAGCTTCACTCCTGGGAGGTGTCGACTCTCTTCCACCTCCTTTATTTAAGCTCTGCTCTTAAGAGGTGTTGACTCTTCTCCACCTCCTTCATTTGAGCTCGCTCCTGGGGGGTGTCGACTCTTCTCCACCTCCTTCAATTGAGCTCCACTCCTGGGAGGTGTCGACACTCTTCACCTCCTCCAGTTGAGCTTGCTCTTTTGGAGAATGGTCAGTGAGGTGTGAACTTTTCTCCACCTCCTCCAGTTGAGCTCCGCTCCTGGAAAGTGTTGAATCTTATCCACCACCTTAAGTTGAGCTTCACTCCTGAGAGGTGTTGACTCTTCTCCACCTCCTTCAGTTAATCTTGCTTGTCTAGTGAATGGCCTGAGAAGTGTTGACTCTTCTCCACCTACTCCATTTAAGCTCTGCTCCTGAGAGGTGTCGACTTTCTTCCTCCACCAGTTGAGCTTCACTCCTGAGAGGGGCATTGAGTAGCATATCACCTAGTGCCTATCTCTCCGAACCACAGGTCCTATATTGTTTTTTCGAGCTTGTATCGAGTCTGAAAAAAACAGGAATTGGGTATAACTCATAATTCATTAAGATCAAAATTGCCTAAGGAGACGGCTATTTGCAGACCATTCTGCTTGGCAGTCTGGAGGCTATTCGCAAACCTAGTCAGGAGAGTACTCAACGTCCTCAAAGAAGAGAATAGTGGCGGATATTTGACAAAGGGCGAGTACCCATTGCAACTCGTCACTATGGGCGAGTACCCATTGCAATTCGCTACCATGGGCGAGTACGCATTGCACCTCGCCACCATGGGCGAGTACCCATTGAAACTCGCTACCATGGGCGAGTACGCATTGCACCTCGCCACCATGGGCGAGTACCCATTGAAACTAGCACCTATGGGTGAGTACCCGTTGCAACTCGCCACTATGGGCGAGTACCCATTGCAACTCGCCACTATGGGCGAGTACTCATTGCAACTCGCCGTTATGGGCGAGCACCCATTGCAGCTCACAACTATGAGCGAGTGCCCATTACAACTCGCCACTATGGGCGAGTACCAATTGCAACTCGCCACTATGGGCGAGTACCAATTGACTCACTATTATGGGCGAGCATCCAAAAACCGCCAGAGGGTGAGTTTTCGCGACATTCGTTATAGACTAGTAGTATATCTTATTCGCCACATGGGCGAGGTTGCTCGCCGCTGCCGGGAATGGCGTGTTGACCCCCCACCCCACCCCACACCAAGCTTCTTACTCGTCCAGTTCCATACTTGTGAAGACCGTGCATTCCTCGTACATAACTCAACCCTTTCATTTTTGGAGGAAATATTTTTTCGGTTTTCGGGTACGTGTCGGAACCTCCTCACTGCAACACTCGAGTCGTATTCATAAACAGTCCAGTTCGCACTTGCCATCAGATCCGTGAGATTCGAACGTGGGATCAGTAACCTTGGCCTGCACCTTCGTCCGAACATTTGCAACCAGAATTTTCTTGGTTCCAACAACTAAACTGGTGGTTGGGCCTAACCTTAAGAATCTGTGTGGTTCACAATGTAGCTTAAAGGGTTGTTTTATTGTTCAATTGATTAAAAATATTAATACTTCATAAGCTCTAATAGAGATTAATAGGCATTAAGTAAGACGATCATGCATGCAACGTCACTACATTCAATTTACATTGTCAATTCGATAATACAATTCCAGTAGAGACGCGCTTAATTTTACCAACAAAATTTTGATGTGTCAAACACTTTAATATAACTATGTAAGTGTAATTATTATATTACTTAAATAATTATAAACAACTTTATACATATATTACATCATTGCGATTCAACCCCCCAGAGGGACCAAACAAGTCCAACCTTAAATCTTGACTAAAAGAGCTTTCATAAACAAATTTTGATAGGGATCACAAAACATTGACTAAGAGAGCTTTTATAACCATTAAGAAGATCAGAGCTAGACTTTTGGGAAGTTTGGCTCACCTTGCTTGTCATTTGTCCCTTCGAGAAGAGCTGCTGCCTTCTTCATAGAAGACTCTGTCACCTGAACAGCTTTTCCCAACCCTGTGCGAAACATTGGAAAGCAATCGCTCCGACAACTAGCTGCAATTGCTGCAGAATTTTATATCAGCACTTGCTGGGATTTGATCGTATATCCTATAAATCACTTAACTACTTCCATGTTAAAAAACTGGAGTTGAATGATTCACCATTGTCGGCAGTATTTAAGTCCTCGAGGAGAGATCTCGCCTTCTGAATAGAGCTTTGCCGCACGGAAAGAGACTTTCCAGATCCGGTGCTGAACATCGCGGCGCCTCCTTCAACGCGTCTAGGATCGGCAACATGTTGCTCGAGAAAAGAACGTTTGCTTGAAAATAAATTAGTCTGCTCGGCTTGAAGAAGGAGATCCTTCATGGAGGAGAGGCGGGATCTGGGCTCGTCATCTGCATCCGCAGCTAGGGTTTTAGAAGGCTCCGTTGACCCAGGCCATGCATCGGCGCCGGTGACTGCCCACTGGAAATGACCGTCGCGCGTCGGGAGAATCTTCCACATGCTCGGCTGCAACTTGGCCATCTTCCAGATTTTGCTCTGCTCGGACTGGAATTTAGAAACAGTATAGAGGGACCGAGATGCTTGAGAGTAAGAACTGAAGGAGGCGCGAAACGGGAGGATATTTTACGCTCTTGCGCGCAAACCGTCTCGTTTACATTTCTACGGAAAATGAGATATTTTCGGCCCCGTCCAACCGGTCTGCTAAGAAAGACTTTCAGATTGTTTTGGCAGCACAAAACTTCGCTTATAATTGGTCTAAAATACACGTCGTTAAATCACAGATCGTATTTCGCGAATATTTTTGCAAACAATCCACGTTGTTAAATCACAGATCGTACGCCATTATTTGTTCCCGCACATTGATCTATTATGACTATCCTGCGTTGCACGCACTTGTATTTCTATTATTTAGGAGGGCCTCTCCGGGGTGGTTGCAACAAACATTATTGCCGTTCACGGAGACCGTTTGTTTTTCAACCTTTCCCCGACGTTCCCATCCGCCCCCTACGAATGGTGAAATATCGTCGTTCCCTGCCGCCGCCCCTGCCTCCAGTCTGAAGCTCCACGGCGTTCGTCTCCCTTGCAAAAGTCGTTGAAATCCCAAATAGAGCCTTTAAAGTTACAAACCAACCGAGAAGAACCTTGAGATAGCCTCAGTCTAAACTCTTCTATGAACAGTTTATTGGGGACGAATTGATTCATCTTTATGATGTGTTGGGGTCCAACCCATAAAGACGAGTCTTGGTGACTTAAAAACAGATTAAGTATGTTGTCATATCGACGAGAAGAGCAGCATGTCGACAAGAAGTTGGAGCCTTGTCGATGAGAAGCAAAGGAATGTCTACTTGATAAGGTCTTTATCGGCGAGACGATTGGAGCAAGGCTTTGAGACAACTGGGGCATGTCGAAGAGAAGGCTCTTTAGCATGTCGACAAGATGAGATGAGCATGTCGACGAGACAGGATGAGCATGTCGACGAGACGGGCTTCCCGTATCGATGAGACGCACAATCCATGTCAATGAGACGGGTCCAGAGCGGAAATCTGCGTTGTTTGGACTGCTTTATCTAGTTCTTTCATCTGTTGGATCTTCTCTTAACCCATCTAATGGCTGCCAAAGATGCGCATGTGTATTCTAATATAGTTTCCGACCCCATATATAAAGGGAGATGAGATTTTAAGTCTGAACTAAAGTGTAATTGCGTCATATGTTCGCTCAGAGAAGACGTTTGCGAGAAGCCGCAGTCAGTCACTCGCTGAGTTCTTCGGGAGGGAAGAACAGGGATTCACAGTACTCTTCGTCGTGAAAGAACTTCAATCTCGTCTTTTCCTCCATAGTGCTTAAAGATAAGTTGAGGTAGTTTCTATTCTTGAAGAGATTGGTTCACTGAGAAGCCTGTGAGAAGATTCAGATTGTTGAATCATGAGTGTTTTAGGTTGGAAAAACCTAGTTTCATATTCTTGTAATTCCTATTTGATATAGCAGATTGTGTGTGCTCTACCTCGTGATTTTCCCCTCATTTGAGTTGAGAGGGTTTTTCATGCATATCTTTGTGTTTGTGATTGTTGTTGCATTGTCTTCTTGCTTGTGTGCCCGAGTTTGTGTGGGTATATTCCCATCAAGTGGTATCAGAGCTAGGTTCGTATCAGATCGTCTGGGATAATTAGATAAGATAGAGCAAGCAACTATAAGGGTGAGCATGTTTAACTGGATGATCTGGAAGCCTCCGATGAAGGATCTCTACACTCCGTTGTTAAAAAGTAGAAGAAGATAGACCAAAAGGCAGTTGGGTTCATTCGGCAATTGCTTGATGATTATGTCTTTCATCCTATGTCCACTAAAATGTCATCAAAGGTTTTATGGAAGAAAATAGAAACACTATATGATCAGAAGATGGCAGGAAACATGGCTTTTCTGATGAGGAAGCTTGTAAATCCGAAGTATAAGAAAGGATCTCGTATGGCTGAGCATGTGAATCTTGTCAAGAGCATTATTAACTAGTTGGAAGCAACAAAGATCACCTTAGGAGATGATATGTATGCTTTGATTGTTCTCAATATTTTATCAGAGAGTTGGGAGACTCTTGTGGTGCCACTGAGTAATTTGACGCCAAATGGCATAATGTCAATGGAGGGGGTGTCGAGATGTCTATTGAACGAATAACTGAGAAAGAAAGATTTTGGATCTGCTTCCGTATTTATGACTCTTCTCATGGAGGGAATGGCATGTAGATGAAAAGGAGGGAAAGCAAATAGTCATCTCCAGAAGTAATTCCGTGAAGAAGGTTGAGTGTTTCTGCTATAAGGAGAAATGTGTAACGACCCCATCCGTTAAATGACGTATAGTAGAAGGTCCGGCCGGGGCCCCACACTATATGCCACAAACAGACGGTGAGGTCACAGGATAATACCAAACCACACACGAATCCTAACTCAGAGCATTCTAGCGGAAGCTTTAATTAGTAATTTGAACTCTAACCAGGAATGTCCAATATATAAACCACCTTTATATATATCACGGAATGTACACAAATACATAGAGTTTGGCCTTAAGGCCTTACAGTTCCTCTTTTTACAACGTACGGATTACAAACCTCGGCGCGCAGGCCGGCCATACATGAGTAAAAGTAAATAAGCAAAAACATTCGCTTAGCCTTCAAGGGCTAGCCGCAGCAGCAGCAGCAACAGCAGTAGGGCTTCAGCCCTTCACCTACCACTTGGCTCTCCAGCACCTGCACGGGAACAATCCACCCAACCGGTGGCAAACAATGCAACGGTCAGCATTCAGCTGACCCAATTATAACAATCTTACCCCTTTCTCGGGGCATTAACATTCTTTCCCTGCAAAGCATGGCATCATATAACATCTAAGTGCGCGCAGGCACATTCAAGCCATCACAACTATCGGCCACACGGCCCGACAGTCCGTGCACTCAGGGCACATTTTCGGTGTACCGGAATACCAGGGTCAACACCACCGTCTACACGGTATTTGAGCATTCTAGTCTTTCCGGCGCGCGGGCCTAAGACTCTCATTAGGCGCTCCAACAAAACCTATAACCAGGCTTCCAAGTCGGACGGACCTAACGCAGGTACGGATCAGCCACCCCCCGTTGCTCAAGTCGCCGTGCCACCTCGAATACGGAAGTATCCATGGCTATTTATAGGCGCGGGTCGGTTTCACCTTTCCTGTTCGGCAATCTGCCTTTTCATCGGGTTGCAGCCCAACGACTCAACCGCTCATAAAGTGGCAACGCACGGCCACAAGAGTTGCATCCAACCCTCTTCATTTCCTGGACATCATCCAGTACTTCCTGCCGCACCAAGCAACAGGTAGGAACAAGGCAACACAAGCCATAATCACGGAGCCTTCTCCGATATGCAAACAAGCATCACCAATCCAGACCACGTCCAGATGGGTTTCACACAGCATGCCTAGAGCCGTACTCCAATTCCGGCCTCTAACAAGGGGGACTTCACATATCTACCCCAAGGGACACCACAACCCACCGCACACTCGCGGGGAAGGGTTTTCCCTATGCAATGCAGAAAAGAAGGACTTCACATGTCCAAGAAGGGAGATCGTTACCCTTGTCGATCTCTTGGGAGCCATCGAAAACTAGCCAGTGAGAAAGAATCACAGCAGCCTTGCCTTCACAATGCCGGCTTCGGATCACGAATCGGACTACGGGAACTCCGCCGGTGGCTTGATCTCCTCCTCCTTCTTCTTCCTCCTCTCTCTTTCTCTCTTCCTTAAGCAAATGAAGAATGAATCTTCATCAGCCTTCACGAAATAAATCCAGCCAGGAAACCACCTGAGCCCTTGGATCAAAAGAGAGAAATCTGAACGGCCACGATTTGCCCAAAAACCCAAATTTTTGGCTGACACGGCCTGTGACACGCCCGTGTCACAGGCCGTGTTCCCTTAAGCGGTTCATACCGACTGAGGTTTACCAGAACACGGTCAACGACACGCCCGTGTCGAGCCTGACACGCCCGTGTCATTCCTGAGACACGCCCGTGTCACCCTTGCCTCATCGAGCTGCAAGCAGTACACGGGTCGGAACACGGCATCGGACACGTCCGTGTCCAACCTGACACGCCCGTGTTCACGGCTTGGTTCAAGGCCGTGTACTTCTCTGACTCGGACAGGCCATTTTCGAATTTTAATTGCGTGACACGCCCTGGGACACGCCCGTGTCCCAGGTCGTGTACCCCCGACACGCCCTGGGACACGCCCGTGTCCCAGGCCGTGTAAAATTTCCTGTACCTCAAAATCATTATGAGTCTTTTGGGGTCTTTTTGGGGTGTTACAACCCTCCCCCCTTAACAAAATTTCGTCCCGAAATTTGCACGGTTAAGGAAACAAGAACCAGCAATGCTATAACTCGATAACTATGTTATAACAAAAAGTACACGGTCTACAGTTTATACAAATAACTCGGGAAATTCAGCTCGCATAGTCTGCTCTCGCTCCCATGTTAGCTCTTCACGACCACAATTGTCCCATCGGACCTTGACCATCCCGATCACTTTGTTCCGCAACTGTTTCTCGGCTCGATCCTCGATCCGAATGGGTCTAACCCTCGTCGTTAGCCCATACTCGAACGGTACCCGATCATTCTCCACTACTTGAGCTGGATCCTTCACCGCCTTACGAAGGACTGAGATGTGAAACACATAATGTAATCCACCCAAGTCTGCTGAAAGTGCTAATCGATAAGCCGCTTCCCCAACTCGCTCCACCACCTCAAACGGACCAAGATACCTCGGACTTAGCTTTTTCAAACGCTGAATCCTGGACACGCCTTTGAAGGGTTTGATCTTCAAATATACCCAATCACCCACCGCGAATTCCACGTTCCGGTGTTTGGCATTGTAGTACTTTGCTTGACGATCTTGGGCTATCAATAGTCTCTCCCGAATAGAGCGTATGAGCGAGATAGCTTCTTCGACTTCCTTTTTCCCACTCAGCTTAGATTCGCCTGCTTCTGCCCAAGCTAACGGTGTACGGCATTTCCGACCATATAAAGCTTCAAATGGCGCCATACCAATACTCGCTTGGTAGCTATTATTATAGGCAAATTCGACAAGAAATATATAATCTTCCCATCTCTTACCAAAGTCTAGGGCGCACATGCGGAGCATATCCTCCATCGTCCTATTGGTTCGTTCAGTCTGGCCATCCGTTTGGGGATGAAAGGCCGTACTAAACGCTAACTTTGTACCCAACATTTGATGAACGAGCCGCCAATCATTCGATGTGAACCGCCCATCACGGTCACTAACGATGCTCCGAGGAACACCGTGCAGTCGAACAACCTGCTCCACATAAAGCTTGGCCAAGGTTTCCACTGAATCGTCTCTTCTGTTTGGAAGGAAGTGCGCCACTTTTTGTCAACCGGTCCACAATCACCCAGATTGAATCATGACCGCGTTGAGATCTCGGCAACCCATGCACGAAATCCATCGAAATATCATCGAACTTCCACTCCGGAATAGGTAACGACTTCAGGAAACCGCCAGGCTTCTGGCATTCTGCTTTCACCAACGCACAGGTATTGCATTCAGCCACATAACGTGCGACATCTTTCTTTAATCCGGGCCACCAGAACAGCTTTTTCATATCTCTGTACATCTTTGTGCTCCCTGGGTGAACTGAGTACTTTGCAAAGTGAGCTTCGTACATCAACTCTTCCCTCAATTTACCCACACTCGGGACGCACACTCGACCATTTCTTCTTAACAAACCGTTATCCCAAGAGAATTGGTCATCCGGCCCATCTTTTGCATAGCGCTGGAGGCTTTCATCAAGCTCCGTTGCTCGCCGAACTCTGTCCGTAAGGTCATATTGCACCTCCGTCCAGTGCAAGCATGCATCGGTTGACGAACCTTTGTCAACACAAGATATCTCCAACTCTTCAAATTCCTGGATTAAACGCTGATCATGCCTCTGCAACCAGCTTGCCCGTACCGGAGTCTTTCGACTCAAAGCATCAGCGACCACATTTCCCTTCCCGGGAGTATAGTGAATCTCGAAGGTGTAGTCCCCAAGGAACTCCATCCATCTTCGTTGTCGCATATTCAGATCCTTCTGATCCAACAAATACTTTAGGCTTTTATGATCTGTATAGATATCCACTTTAACGCCATATAGATAGTGTCGCCACAACTTGAGCGCAAAGATTACCGCCGCCAACTCCAAATCATGGACGGGGTAATTCCGCTCATGCACTTTCAACTGGCGCGAGCCATAAGCAATCACTTTACCAAACTGCAGAAGAACGCAGCCTAAGCCGCTCCCGGAAGCATCACTATAGATCTCATACCCATCGGTACCACATGGCGATGTCAACACAGGCGCCGTGGTCAAACGACTCTTCAATTCTTCAAAAGCTCGCGCGCACTCCGACGTCCAAATGAACTTTTGATCTTTTCTCGTCAGCGTGGTCAGAGGTAAAGCAATCCGTGAGAAGTTTTCCACAAACCGTCTATAGTAGCCCGCAAGTCCAAGGAAGCTCCTGACCTCGGCCACTGAAGACATCACTGGCCAATCTCGGATGGCACTTATCTTCAACGGATCCACCGCGATACCCTCTCCGCTTACCACATGGCCTAAAAAGGCTACTGAAGAGAGCCAGAACTCGCACTTTGAGAACTTGGCAAAAAGCTTATTCCTCCGCAGGGTATGCAAAACCAACCGCAAATGGTTTGCATGATGCTCTTCCGACTGAGAGTATACTAAGATGTCATCGATAAACACAATAACAAACAAATCCAAGTACTCTCGGAATGTTCGATGCATTAGGTCCATAAATACCGAAGGCGCATTACATAGGCCAAACGGCATTACCGTGAACTCATAATGACCGTAGCGTGTTCCAAACGCCGTCTTGGGAATGTCACCTTCCCTAATCCGCAGCTGATAATATCCCGATTTCAAATCCAATTTGGAATAGACCGTTGATCCTGCCAGCTGATCAAAGAGGTCATCAATCCGCGGGATCGGATATTTGTTTTTCTCCGTCAGCTTATTCAATTCGCGGTAGTCAATACACAACCGTAAGCTACCGTCTTTCTTTTTCACAAATAGAACAGGCGCGCTCCAAGGTGACATACTTGGGCGTATATATCCCTGCTCCAACAACTCTTGCAATTGGACTTTCAACTCAGCCATCTCTTTTGGCGCAATGCGATATGGAGAGCGGGCCACAGGTTTCGCACCTGGCACCAACTCAATAGAGAAATCAATCTCCCGCTGGGGTGGTAACCCAGGAAGATCTTTAGGAAACACATCGGCAAATTCTGACACAACTAGTACTTCACCGACACTGGCCTTTGACTCAACAGCCTGAATTAGCGTGAAGAATAACTCCGCGCCTTTCCGAACAGCATTGACGACTTGGAGTGCAGACAACAAAGTCCCGCCAACTCTTCGCATACCAGCGAACTTCGTCACAAGTCCGGTATTCTGGCCCAGTGTAATCTCCTTGGAGTTGCAATCAATAAAGGCACGCTGCTCCGAGAGCCAGTCCATACCAAAGATCACATCAAACTCCGATAACGGTAGCACAGCTGCACTCAAACCGAAATCCCGACTTCCTATTTGCACATCCACATCGCAAGCCCTATCCGCAAGCATCACACAGCCATTCAGCAATAGCACCCTTGTACTATCCACCGTCACATGACTTGGTACCCCAATGCGAGATACGAAATCCTCAGACAGAAAAGAATGCGAAGCACCCGTATCAAACAGGGCTCTCGCCAAATTATTCCGAATCAGGACAAAGCTTGCAGCACACACACATGCACAAGCTATACATAACCAAAAACCATAGCACATAAGCAAGTAAGCTAAATCAACTCGTACCTGTGACGACGTCACTTTGCTTAATCGCTTCCTGTTGGCCAAGCTGATAGATTCGGGGCTGTGCCTGAGACGCAGAGGAATCAACCACCGCTTTGCCCTTCTCAGCATACGACGCACCCGCCTTCTTATCCCCTTTGGGCTGAACAACCCGACAGTCACGGGCTATATGCCCCACCCGGCCACAGTTATAGCATATACGAGAATCCGGCCTTGATGTCGCTCCCGACACAACGGTCGTAGTCACTTGCCCAGACGGCTTGGACCTCTTGCCCCCTTTCTTCTAGTAAAACGATTTGCTCGGGCGAGGTGCTTGTACCTCTGGCTTTGACACAACTAAGCCCTTGCTCCCTTGCACCCGCCGCATGTCCTTCTCCAACGCACACGCAGTATCAACCAACGCCTGAAACCCTTGGTTCACTGAACTCGAAAGCAGGAATCGCAACTCATCCCGCAATCCTTCATAAAACCGATTCGTTTTCCTTTGGTCATCCGCGAAGATTGTACCCACATACCGTCCCAACCTGGTAAACTCATGCAAGTAGATATCCACGCTATCTTCCCCTTGCTTTAACCGTTGGAACTCATTTTCCATAGCAATGCGTTGCGCCGCTGGGACATGTTTCGCCAGAAATATTCGAGAGAACTCCTCAATCGACACTTGCGTTAATTGCCTGCCCGCCAAATGGTGTACCTCAACCTCGTCCCACCACAACCGCGCCTCTCCTTCAAGCATGAAGGTGGCTAAGGTGACCTTTAGAGTTTCCTCCGCCCTGATCGCTGTCATTATCCTCTTGACACGCGATAACCAATCTTCCGCCTGCGTTGAGGATCCCATTCCCGCAAACGTAGGAGGACTGAAGCTCATGAATTGCTTCAACTGTCGGTCAGCTGCTCGTGAATCTACAGCCTCAATCGGCTCGGGTCTTACAACAACACGAACTGGCTCGACTGCCGGCTGCGCTCGCCCGGTCGGCTGAATCATGGCAAATAGAGCCTCAGCAACTAAACGAACAGTTTCCGCAGATGGAGGAGGTGTGGGCACCTCAGCTGGTGCCGCACTCTCATCAGAACGCTGGGGCTC
The DNA here is from genome assembly GCA_039513925.1 of Platanthera zijinensis. Lineage (NCBI taxonomy): Eukaryota > Viridiplantae > Streptophyta > Magnoliopsida > Asparagales > Orchidaceae > Platanthera > Platanthera zijinensis. Next base: position 19,481,212 of record CM077082.1, read on the forward strand.
AGACTGCCCAGCACCACTACGCGTCACCTATAGGTGGACAAGACACACATTAGCGAACGTATGCAAGCAAAACAACACAAAAAGGAACGCGCAGATTCCTCAAACAAGATTTTGTACATTCCTTAGTGGACATTCCAGAGTTCATTAGCGTTACAGCAGGGCGCATAAACACGCGCTCGCCACCCCATAAAAGAATTCGTCCACGAATTCGATAGAGGAAGACCGAACGAAGCTGATACCAAAATGTAACGACCCCATCCGTTAAATGACGTATAGTAGAAGGTCCGGCCGGGGCCCCACACTATATGCCACAAACAGACGGTGAGGTCACAGGATAATACCAAACCACACACGAATCCTAACTCAGAGCATTCTAGCGGAAGCTTTAATTAGTAATTTGAACTCTAACCAGGAATGTCCAATATATAAACCACCTTTATATATATCACGGAATGTACACAAATACATAGAGTTTGGCCTTAAGGCCTTACAGTTCCTCTTTTTACAACGTATGGATTACAAACCTCGGCGCGCAGGCCGGCCAAACATGAGTAAAAGTAAATAAGCAAAAACATTCGCTTAGCCTTCAAGGGCTAGCCGCAGCAGCAGCAGCAACAGCAGTAGGGCTTCAGCCCTTCACCTACCACTTGGCTCTCCAGCACCTGCATGGGAACAATCCACCCAACCGGTGGCAAACAATGCAACGGTCAGCATTCAGCTGACCCAATTATAACAATCTTACCCCTTTCTCGGGGCATTAGCATTCTTTCCCTGCAAAGCATGACATCATATAGCATCTAAGTGCGCGCAGGCACATTCAAGCCATCACAACTATCGGCCACACGGCCCTACAGTCCATGCACTCAGGGCACATTTTTGGTGTACCGGAATACCAGGGTCAACACCACCGTCTACACGGTATTTGAGCATTCTAGTCTTTCTGGCGCGCGGGCCTAAGACTCTCATTAGGCGCTCCAACAAAACCTATAACCAGGCTTCCAAGTCGGACGGACCTAACGCAGGTACGGATCAGCCACCCCCCGTTGCTCAAGTCGCCGTGCCACCTCGAATACGGAAGTATCCATGGCTATTTATAGGCGCGGGTCGGTTTCACCTTTCCTGTTCGGCAATCTGCCTTTTCATCGGGTTGCAGCCCAACGACTCAACCGCTCATAAAGTGGCAACGCACGGCCATAAGAGTTGCATCCAACCCTCTTCATTTCCTGGACATCATCTAGTACTTCCTGCCGCACCAAGCAACAGGTAGGAACAAGGCAACACAAGCCATAATCACGGAGCCTTCTCCGATATGCAAACAAGCATCACCAATCCAGACCACGTCCAGATGGGCTTCACACAGCATGCCTAGAGCCGTACTCCAATTCCGGCCTCTAACAAGGGGGACTTCACATATCTACCCCAAGGGACACCACAACCCACCGCACACTCGCGGGGAAGGGTTTTCCCTATGCAATGCAGAAAAGAAGGACTTCACATGTCCAAGAAGGGAGATCGTTACCCTTGTCGATCTCTTGGGAGCCATCGAAAACTAGCCGGTGAGAAAGAATCACAGCAGCCTTGCCTTCACAACGCCGGCTTCGGATCACGAATCGGACCACGGGAACTCCGCCGGTGGCTTGATCTCCTCCTCCTTCTTCTTCCTCCTCTCTCTTTCTCTCTTCCTTAAGCAAATGAAGAATGAATCTTCATCAGCCTTCACGAAATAAATCCAGCCAGGAAACCACCTGAGCCCTTGGATCAAAAGAGAGAAATCTGAACGGCCACGATTTGCCCAAAAACCCAAATTTTTGGCTGACACGGCCTGTGACACGCCCGTGTCACAGGCCGTGTTCCCTTAAGCGGTTCATACCGACTGAGGTTTACCAGAACACGGTCAACGACACGCCCGTGTCGAGCCTGACACGCCCGTGTCATTCCTGAGACACGCCCGTGTCACCCTTGCCTCATCGAGCTGCAAGCAGTACACGGGTCGGAACACGGCATCGGACACGCCCGTGTCCAACCTGACACGCCCGTGTTCACGGCTTGGTTCAAGGCCGTGTACTTCTCTGACTCGAACAGGCCATTTTCGAATTTTAATTGCGTGACACGCCCTGGGACACGCCCGTGTCCCAGGCCGTGTACCCCCGACACGCCCTGGGACACGCCCGTGTCCCAGGCCGTGTAAAATTTCCTGTACCTCAAAATCATTATGAGTCTTTTGGGGTCTTTTTGGGGTGTTACAAAATGTCACTTTAAAAAGGACTGGTATAAGTTGCAGGGAGATCAGAATGAGGGGAGGGTGAAGTATATTCTAGTGAGAGTGCAAGTGCGGCCTCGATTGCTGAAGATGAGTCTTTGTGCTTATATTGCAGTGGACTTGTATGTCAGGAGTGTGTGGGCATAGACTGAATTGTGGATGGCGGTGCATCATATCACTACACACTTCACAAGGATTATTTCCATTCTTATACTTCTAGAGATCTTGGAACCATTCGGATGGCGAATGGTCGTATATCAAAGATCATTGATAGTGGAGATGTTCACCCCGAGACTGATCTGGAGGAGGTTATTGTCAAAGATGCAAGGCATATTCCTGATCAGAAGATGAACTTTATCTTTGCTAGGAGGCTTGGTGATGGAGGATTCAGTAGCATTAAAGGTGAGGGTGACTAAAAGTTTGTGAAAGATTCCTTAACAGTGGTCAGGGGCAAGAAGTATTGTGGTATGTATCAAGTAAATGTCAATATTTGCATCCTGAACGTTAATGTTATCGAAGACAACTCTATGGAGTTATAACATCACAGACTTGGCCACGTCAATGATAAGAATCTAAAGATATTGGTGAAGATTAAGGTTCTACCAAAATTGCCATGAGAGTTGTCTGACACGTATGTTCACTACTTGGTTAGGAAGCAAATAGGAGTGTTCTTTGTTGGTGCTGAACCAAAGAGAAAGTCGGGGCTGCTGAATCTGATACGCACGGATGTGTATCATATTGAGCCCAAATCAAGGGGTGGTATAATCTACTCTGTCACATTCATCGATGATCACTCCAGAAAGATATAAACTTACTTTTTGAAGTAAACGAGTGAAGTTCTGACAAGCTTTTATGAGTTCAGGGTTGTACAACCCCGTATCCAGCGAGTGGGCTAACAGGAGCCAAACCGGCCGGCTCAGACCGCCCCAGAGCCCCAGGCGAGTTCAGCAGAGCATGCCGAGCTCAGCGTGCTGAGTACGGGCTCGGCAATCGTCGGGCCGAGCTCGGAGCTCGCGGAGCTGAGTGCGGCGGAAGTCAATTCATTGGGCGAGCAGATCCGGCCGAGTACCTGTTCGCCCAGAGCCAAAGGGTGGGCGAGTGTCGGCACACCCGTCATCCGCGAACAGGGGCTTCAGGGTCAACTCGCCCGGGCTCAAGGCGAGGCGAGCTAGGCCTGTGGTGCTGGGAGAGGCGAGCGCACTCAACGCCTTCTCCAGTGGCGTTGAGTAAGGCGAGCCGGGCCTGCGGCGCTGAGAGAGGCGAGCTCACTCGACACCTTCTCCCGTGGCGTTGAGCGAGGCGAGCCAGGCCTGTGGCGCTGAGAGAGGCGAGCTCACTCAACGTCTTCTCCCCGTTGCGTTGAGTAAGGCGAGCACCCTCACCGTATTTTACCTCGGCCTGGGGGGGAAGCTTTCCCGCTCCAGTACTCGTCGCCCTTGCCTAGTGGACGTTATCTCAGGGCCAGTTCGCCCTTCAGCTGTGGAGTGTTTTTACCATGTTACCCCTTTTGGACTGCCTATAGTCCTCGAAAACAACGAAGTTTGGATATTTGCAGGCCGTCTTTTCCTATAAATAGGACTCAAGGGGTACCTCAGAAGGCACGATTTTTTTGTGCCCGACCTTCTAGCGCTTTCTGAGGTACCTTAGCTTCAACACTAGGCTAAGGAGGGGAAGCGCTCTAAGATCTTCCGGGTGTGTGGTGGGACCTCCGTGCTGGAGCCTTGGGTCTGTCTCTGGTCCTTTTCCTTTGTCATTGGGGCTCGTGAGGAGAGAAGTAAGTGTGCGATCACCCCTTCCCCAAGGGTCGAGCTCCTCAGGGACCGATTTTTCGGTTTCAACACTTTGGTGCGGTGAGCGTGGAGCGTGGTTAGCACAGAAAATCTTCCGCAAGTCCGATGGCAAGAGACGAAGGGCAAGGTTCAGGCAGGGCGAGCTCGCCACCCCCTCCCCCTCCCGCGACGGCAGGGATGTCCGCGGAGCTCAGAGAGGAAGTGCTCGGGCTCGTCAGGTTCGCGCTCGGCATGCGAGCCGAGAGCACGACGCCAGTGGTTCCCGTGGTCGCCGATCCGGCACTAGACAACGACGCGCCCATCAGGCGAGCGGGGAAGAAAGTTGCGAGCGAGGGGGAGCACGAGCCGAGGGGGCGAGTCCTTTTCCCAGGCTCGGCAGGCAAGTACCACTTCGGCGAGACAGTAGGGAGGGAGCTCCCAACTCGCTCAGCTGAAGGAGTAAGCCCCTTCAGTGAGTTTGTTTCTTCTGCCCCAGTTCCAGAGGGGTTCCGAGAGCCGGAAATGTCCTACTACTAAGGGAAGGGAGATCCGGTCCAGCACATCCAATGGTTTGAGGACGTGGTCTCAATCCGACAGATGTCGGATGACTTCAAGTGCAGGCTCTTCGCCATCACCCTCAGGGAGAAAGCGAGAGAATGGTTTCATCAGCTCCCGACTGGCTCCATCTACTGCTTCGAGGACCTGCGCAGAGGGTTCATGTTGAGATTCACCACCTCAAAGAAAAGGAAGAGGGAGGCCGAGTCCTTGTTCCGTATCAAACAAAGAGTAGTGGAGACCCTGGGAAGTTACCTGGACAGGTTTCAAGAGGAACTGTCTCAGGTACAAGAGATGCTAGGGCATACCATGATGGTGGCCTTCACCCTGGGTCTCCAGCCCGGGTTCTTCGTCATGGAGTTGAAGAGGACGCCTCCAGTGTCTTTTGAGACGCTCTTGGAGAGGGCGGCAAGGGAGGCCGACATGGAAGCAGCACACCAAGAGTTTGCCCGGAGGTTGGCCAGGTGGGCCGTAGAGGAGGAGAAGCCAAGGGGTGGCCGAGCCCAGGAGGAGAGAAGGGTCGAGCCTCGGCAGAGAGAGCAGCAGCCGCAGCAGCCCAAGTGGGGGCGTCAGGAATCAAACAACCGATTGGGTTGGAGGCCGGAGTGGCAGGATTAAGGGCCACGAAGGGGTTATCAGGGAGGAGATAACCGCCAAGGTGGGCGCGACCAGTTTTACCCCAAGGGGGGAGGCAGGGTCAGAGACCCCCCCTTCCCGATCAGGAGGAGGCCATGGCTATCGCCCTGGGGGGAAGAAGGAGAGGACAACCAAGGAGGAGGAGGGAGGTCAGGATAGACCTACCCTACTGCGACTACCATCAAGATGAGGGGCACACGACAATCACGTGCCCGGAGTTCCTCGAGATACGGGGAAACAGGGAACAACAGCAGCAGCAGCAGAACCGCCAGGAAGTACGGATTGAGGAAGTCCGACCTTAGGTGGAGGGGGATCGTTGTGAAGACCGGGCCAATGTGGGGACCTGAGGAGGGATCAGAGTGATCCATGGGGGGGTGGGGGTCGAAGCTTCCCGGAAAGCAAGCCTCCACACCATGTACCGAAGGAGCATCGACTCCACATCCCAGACTCCACCCCCAGAGGAGAGGATCACTTTCTCAAGGGAGGACATGTCAGGTCATGAGGACCCCTTCTGCGATGCGCTAGTCATCCAGACGGCCATCGAGAATTTCACAATCTCTCGGATTCTCATTGACAATGGGAGCTCCGTCAACATCATCTTCAAGAAGCCCTTCGACGCCATGCAGGTAGAAGCCAAGAGGGTGCTGGCCTCCGATGGGCCTCTCTTCGGGTTTTCAGGGGAGAGGAAAGAAGTAGAGGGGGGAGTGGGACTCCATGTCAGCTTGGGGGCAATCCAAGAACTGTCGATTTGTTATAGTGGAGGCCCCCAACAGCTACAACGCCATTTTTGGACGGCCCCTCATCAGCGCCTTTCGCTGCGTTCCCTCCTCCTTCCATCAATGCCTTAAGTTCAACGCAGAGGGGATCCAGGTCCGAGTCCGCGACGACCCCAAGACAGCTCGGGAATGCTACGTGATGGCAGTGAACTCCATTTCTTGGCAGGAGGAGGCCGAAGAGATGGGGAGGAGGATGGAAGAGGTGGATGGGAAGGAGGTCGGAGAAGAAATCAGGGAGGAAGGAAGGATGGAGGGGGAAGCCCGCGAGGAGGTACTCCCTGAGGAGTCGGTCGAGGTGATGACCGTAGAAGGAGGGGAGGTCCTTACTCCAAGAGGGGAGGATATTGCAGAGTGGGAGGAGCAGTCCCGGTTGGAGGCCGCTGGGGAAGTGGTAGAGATCGAGGTTCTCACCCAGGATGGAAGGGCGGAGAAGGTCCGCATCAACGGAGGGCTGACCCCGGAGGATCAAGGCAGGATGCTGGAGTGCATCCAGAAGAATGTGGACATCTTCGCTTGGAGCGCGGCCGAAATGCCTGAGATCGATGCTGACGTCGTCTGCCACCGTCTCAACCTGGACCCGGAGGCTCGCCCCATCCATCAGAAGAGGAGGTCCATCACGAACAAGCTGGCCGAACCAATCAGGGAGGAAGTTGCCAAGCTCCTCATGGCCGGTTTCATTTCCGAAATTCAATACCCCGGCTGGGTCTCAAATGTTGTAATGGTGAAAAAAGGGGACGACCGGTGGAGGATGTGTGTAGACTTTTCACTTCTTAATAAATCATGCACAAAAGATTGTTACCCCTTGCCTAGAATCAACGCGCTAGTAGATTCAGCCGTTGGTTTTTCTGTAATGAGTTTTTTAGATGCCTTTTCAGGTTATCATCAGATCAGGATGCACCCTCCTGACATAAAGAATGTCTTATTCATCACAGGAGATGGATGCTACTGCTACAAGATGATGTCTTTTGGGTTGAAGAATGCAGGGGCAACATACCAGAATATTATGGTCCGTGTATTCCAGGGACAGAAGGGGAGGAACCTGGAAGTATACGTGGATGACTTGATGATAAAAAGTCAGGAAGTCGGCTCCCACCTCCGGGATCTGGAGGAGACATTCGCCACCCTGCGCAAGTACAAGATGAGGTTGAATCCCTTGAAGTGCATCTTCGGGGCGAGCAGGGGCAAATTTCTGGGCCACCTCCTCACCCCCGCTGGAGTCGAACCCAACCCCGACAAGGTCCGGGCGATTATGGAGTTGGGGTCGCCTCGGGATGCAAAGGAGGTACCGCGACTGACGGGGAAGCTGGCAGGGCTGAGCAGGTTCCTCTCCCGGGCCGGGGAAAAGTGCTCTCCCTTCTTAAAGACCTTGAGAGGAGGTCGGAAGTTCGAATGGACCTCAGAATGCGAGGAGGCATTCTAGGCCTTGAAGAGGCAGTTGACTCAGGCCCCCTTGCTCCAGGGGCCGAAGGAGGGGGAGGACTTATTCTTGTATTTGGGGGTTGGGACGGAGACCGTGAGTTCTGTCTTAGTTCGGGAAGAGGGGAGGAAACAGCTGCCCATCTATTACGTGAGTAGGGTTCTGAGGAAGGCGGAACTCCGTTACCCCATCTTAGAGAAGTTGGTCTTCGCTCTAATCATCTCGGCCTGGAGACTCAGGCCCTACTTCCAGGCACACTCCATCCAGGTGGTGACCGACCACCCCCTCCGCAATATCTTCGAGGGGGTGTAGCACTCAGGAAGACTCGCCAAGTGGTCGGTAGAATTGAGCGAGTTCGACATCTCCTTTGTCCCTCGACTCGCAATCAAGGCACAAGTGATGGTCGACTTCCTGGATGACTATGTGGTTGAGGTAGCAGAGGACAAACTCACTTATCCCGACCCTTGGAAGGTGATGGTGGATGGGGCATCAAGGAAGCACTCCTTGGGGGTTGGAGTCGTCTTGGAGAGCCCCCAAGGGACCCGGATTGAGCAGACAGTGGTAATACATTTTTCCATAACCAACAATCAGGCCGAATACGAGGCGGTGATCGCAGGGCTGCGCTTGGCCAGGGAGCTGGGAGTGCATGATGTGAAGGTCCTCACTGACTCCATGGTGGTGGCCTCCCAGGTCAACGGAGAGTTCGAAGCAAGGGAGCCTACCCTGCAACGGTATCTGGTCAAGGGAATCATTGGGGGTTTCCAAACCTTCTCCATTCAACATGTGCCGCGGAAGGAAAATGTGTAACGCCCCCGGTGTTTCTGTGTTTTGTTTGACCATTGCTTGGCGTTACGATGACGCGTTGTCGGCTTTTGCCATTGTTAGAGCGTGGTCATAGCTCTTTAGGTTCCTTTAGTGGTCCTCTAGTAGCCTATTGGCAAGATTCCCCAGCTAGCCGGAGTCTGTTTTGGCGACTCGATTGGGCCTCTCAGGGAATGCTTGTGTTTTGGCTTCGGGCAGTGTTAGCCCAAGTTTTGATCGTCGGATGTTGTTTTCGACTTCGCCGTTGTGCTTGTAGCTGTGGTGCTTAGCTACGGTGCGAGTTTTGGTCGGAATCCGAGATCATTCGTTTTTCGCGTCATTTCGACATGCGTTTTGTTAGCCGGTAGTGGCTACCCGTTTGTTGTGCGTGGCCTTGTGTGCTCGAGCTGGGTAAGACCGATGCTTGTTTTAGGCTAAGTGTGGTTAGCCATTTTTTTTGTTGTTGTAAAGGTATATGTATGTGTGTGTATATATATATATATATTTAGTGTGTGTTGTGTGTGTGTCTATATATATATATATATATATATATATATATATATATATATATATATATATATATATGTTCATATATATATATATATGTATATAAATATACATAAATATATATATTTAGTAGCTAGCAGGAGGGGGGCTCGGGTAGCTGCTTCTGTTGCTTAGGCTTAGCTTTATAAAAGCAATAAAAGCTTAGTGGCTGTTAAAATAAACTTAGGTTTGGTTAGTGGCCGAATAGTTTATTATAGATTAAGCCTTAGTGGTAGCTAAGTATTATATTATATTAGCTTAGTGTTGCTAGATAATATTAAATTAATGCTAGTGGGCTGAGCAATTAAAGCTATCCCTTTTCTTCTTCCTCAAACCCGAGCAACAGCTTCCAGCGGAAGAGGCGGAGGCGGAAGGTTAGCTACTGCTTGGTTTGGTGATTTCCGGCGATCCAGAGCACGGTTTGCCCGGAAATTTGCGGATTTGAGCAGCTCTCGCCGAGATCTAGCTTTCTAGGTATGTTTATTAGCTGTTAGGGATGTTTTTAGAGACCCTAGAAATTCGGGTTTTTCTCCTTTTACCTCTCTAACAGCTCCAGCTCTTGGTTTTCTTTAGGAAGCTCGGCTGCTAGTCCAACCCGTGGATTTAAGTGCTCCAGCTTAGCTTCCTAGGTGGCCGATCTTGCCGCCGGAGCTGAAGAATGGAGGTTTTCGGCTGTTTCCGAGAAGTAGAGGCAAGTGGCTCCTTTGCCCTTGCCCCCTTTGTGTTTGTAAAGCTTGCTCAACTCCTTTATTTCATTTTATTTCCTGTGCAATAGCTGAATCAGCCACTTTGGGGCTGTTTTGTTTTGGGCTTCTCTATCCTTTCTTTCAAGTATCTCGGTTAGTATCTAGATTAGCAGCTTGTTTGGAATTTTAGCCTAAGGGTAATGGTGTCTTAAGGGTAGGGTAGTGCTGCTAGATCGGTTAAGAAAGAGCAGCATGAGCCTTGGAATTTATTTTCCAAGACTCTGTTTGCTGGCTTTGAGTAGAGTTTGGGCTTATTTGGGTTATAGTATAATTTATTAGGCTGTGGTCGGGTAGGAGAGATAGGAGTGAGAGCTGGAATTAAATCCCAGCTCTCGGGTTGTGTAAAGCCTAGTGGTAAGCTAGTTTGGAGCTGCTGTGGTCAAACTGGCCAAAGCAGGCTTGGCGTTGAGTGAGGTAGACTCACTCAACGCCATGGCCAGGGCTTGCAGTTAAGTGTCTGGCATTAAGCGAGGTAGACTCACTCAGCCCCGCCGTTTCTTTTTCGGCTAATGTTATAGCCTTGGGATGTGAGCTTCTTTAGGGCCGTTAGAAAAGTTTTACCTTCCTAAGGGGGATGTTGGGGGTGTTCGGCTAGTTTGTGCATGCCGACTCGTGGGCTATGACCAGAGGGGGTGTGGTTGTTTGGACTCTGAGGGGTGAATTGGGTGTGCTAAGCTGTGGCCACCACTAAGTTTGGACACTGTGGCCAACTTGTTGGGTGTGTGGACCCTGAAGCTGCCACCGGTTGTGTTTTCACCCTTGAGTATTTTTGGGGTCTGGTTGTTGGTGTTGGACACTGTGGCCACCCACTCCAGTTCCCCTTATTTTTTTTACACCCCGGTCATTTGCCCACAAACTTAAGACTGTTAGTTTCCTATTGTCTACTTTTGGTTTTTCCCTGCTTTTATGCTGATGCATTTCTTCTGCAGGTTGATTCTTTCCAGAGCAGGTAGATTTGTGCTCACACTTACTGTGTTTTGCCTTTATTGCTCTTTAAGAAATGCTTCTTTCTTTTCCTGCTTTATAGTTTAGTACTTGTTTGCCGGATTGGAAAACTCTTCTTTATTCAAGTAATCTGACACTCCTTTCTTTTGTTTATTTTCCTTGCTGAGGCATTTCTTCTCTTAAATGTCTCAGGTCCAGGTTATAGCCGGTTGAGCGGCTGACTTTCCTTTTGCTGGGTCTTGCTGGTAGCCTCCAGGGTAGTAGAGTTGCTGATCGCTCCCTTGTGAGGTAGTCGTTTTTTTTTCTTTTCTGTATGGACATGCACACTCACCGGTGGGTTCGTGTCGGGTTGTCGACGCCCACCGGTGGCTTTCTTGTTTTGCTAAGTATGAATTTAGACTGCTGTTTTTGCCCTCTTGGGGTTGTTTACTTGCTTCTGGGAAGAATTTATGCTAGGTTGCATGTTAGGTATTTTAAATCCCTAAACTATTATATGTACTCATGCATAACCTGTTTTCCAATTAAATTACTATTTTCCTAGCACGTAAAACACCTTTTAATATATATATATATTACTCACCGTAGGCGTCGTGCATTTTTAAGTGGTCTCTTGTGGACCCTTATGCTCATTTAGGGTGTCAAACTAACTGAACCAAAGTATTTTTCCGCTGTAGTATATATATGTTTTCTTAGCGTGGACTAGCCGATCCACGGTGCCGAGGGATACGGCCTTCTAACAAACTGGTTTTCTATTAAGTTAAAACTTGTGATCTATGATTTTGGTGTGTCGCCTGAGCGTCGGCAGTTATCTCCTGCTCGATGTGGCACCACAACGCGTATTTTCCCTTACTCTGATGCTTCTTAACCTCGGGGAAAATGCGGGTCGTGACAGTTGGTATCAGAGGGAGGTTGTCTTGACAATTGGTCGGGCAACCTGTCTTTTGATTGCATTAGATGTTTAGCTTCATAAGCATACACTCACCGATATGTCATCAGCACGTCTTAGCCGAAGCACGAACACTACACTCATAAGCATAAAGAAGTATATGGGGCATATTATGTAGTATGGGATGCATAATATGTGTTCGTATATGGATCCACCATAGGAGGCAACATGTGAGGGTTATGTAGTATGGGATGCATAACCTCACCACATGGATGCGGCTAGCACGTTTTCTTTTTCGTTGCATGGGAATGTTATGTAGTATGGGATGCATAACATTTTCATGTGTACGCCGCCCATGACATGCATTAAGGCCTTTTTTTAAGAATGCATAGCACGACATGCATAGCATAACATTAAGCTATCCCTTTTCTTCTTCCCCAAACCCGAGCAACAGCTTCCAGCGGAAGAGGCGGAGGCGGAAGGTTAGCTACTGCTTGGTTTGGTGATTTCCGGCGATCTAGAGCACGGTTTGCCCGGAAATTTGCGGATTTGAGCTGCTCTCGCCGAGATCTAGCTTTCTAGGTATGTTTATTAGCTGTTAGGGATGTTTTTAGAGACCCTAGAAATTCGGGTTTTTCTCCTTTTACCTCTCTAACAGCTCCAGCTCTCGGTTTTCTTTAGGAAGCTCGGCTGCTAGTCCAACCCGTGGATTTAAGTGCTCCAGCTTAGCTTCCTAGGTGGCCGATCTTGCCGCCGGAGCTGAAGAATGGAGGTTTTCGGCTGTTTCCGAGAAGTAGAGGCAAGTGGCTCCTTTGCCCTTGCCCCCTTTGTGTTTGTAAAGCTTGCTCAACTCCTTTATTTCATTTTATTTCTCGTGCAATAGCTGAATCAGCCACTTTGGGGCTGTTTTGTTTTGGGCTTCTCTATCCTTTCTTTCAAGTATCTCGGTTAGTAGCTAGATTAGCAGCTTGTTTGGAATTTTAGCCTAAGGGTAATGGTGTCTTAAGGGTAGGGTAGTGCTGCTAGATCGGTTAAGAAAGAGCAGCATGAGCCTTGGAATTTATTTTCCAAGACTCTGTTTGCTGGCTTTGAGTAGAGTTTGGGCTTATTTGGGTTATAGTATAATTTATTAGGCTGTGGTCGGGTAGGAGAGATAGGAGTGAGAGCTGGAATTAAATCCCAGCTCTCGGGTTGTGTAAAGCCTAGTGGTAAGCTAGTTTGGAGCTGCTGTGGTCAAACTGGCCAAAGCAGGCTTGGCGTTGAGTGAGGTAGACTCACTCAACGCCATGGCCAGGGCTTGCAGTTAAGTCTCTGGCATTAAGCGAGGTAGACTCACTCAGCCCCGCCGTTTCTTTTTCGGCTAATGTTATAGCCTTGGGATGTGAGCTTCTTTAGGGCCGTTAGAAAAGTTTTACCTTCCTAAGGGGGATGTTGGGGGTGTTCGGCTAGTTTGTGCATGCCGACTCGTGGGCTATGACCAGAGGGGGTGTGGTTGTTTGGACTCTGAGGGGTGAATTGGGTGTGCTAAGCTGTGGCCACCACTAAGTTTGGACACTGTGGCCAACTTGTTGGGTGTGTGGACCCTGAAGCTGCCACCGGTTGTGTTTTCACCCTTGAGTATTTTTGGGGTCTGGTTGTTGGTGTTGGACACTGTGGCCACCCACTCCAGTTCTCCTTATTTTTTTTACACCCCGGTCATTTGCCCACAAACTTAAGACTGTTAGTTTCCTATTGTCTACTTTTGATTTTTCCCTGCTTTTATGCTGATGCATTTCTTCTGCAGGTTGATTCTTTCCAGAGCAGGTAGATTTGTGCTCACACTTACTGTGTTTTGCCTTTATTGCTCTTTAAGAAATGCTTCTTTCTTTTCCTGCTTTATAGTTTAGTACTTGTTTGCCGGATTGGAAAACTCTTCTTTATTCAAGTAATCTGACACTCCTTTCTTTTGTTTATTTTCCTTGCCGAGGCATTTCTTCTCTTAAATGTCTCAGGTCCAGGTTGTAGCCGGTTGAGCGGCTGACTTTCCTTTTGCTGGGTCTTGCTGGTAGCCTCCAGGGTAGTAGAGTTGCTGATCGCTCCCTTGTGAGGTAGTCGTTTTTTTTTCTTTTCTGTATGGACATGCACACTCACCGGTGGGTTCGTGTCGGGTTGTCGACGCCCACCGGTGGCTTTCTTGTTTTGCTAAGTATGAATTTAGACTGCTGTTTTTGCCCTCTTGGGGTTGTTTACTTGCTTCTGGGAAGGATTTATGCTAGGTTGCATGTTAGGTATTTTAAATCCCTAAACTATTATATGTACTCATGCATAACCTGTTTTCCAATTAAATTACTATTTTCCTAGCACGAAAAACACCTTTTAATATATATATTACTCACCGTAGGCATCGTGCATTTTTAAGTGGTCTCTGGTGGACCCTTATGCTCATTTAGGGTGTCAAACTAACTGAACCAAAGTATTTTTCCGCTGTAGTATATATATGTTTTCTTAGCGTGGACTAGCCGATCCACGGTGCCGAGGGATACGACCTTCTAACAAACTGGTTTTCTATTAAGTTAAAACTTGTGATCTATGATTTTGGTGTGTCGCCTGAGCGTCGGCAGTTATCCCCTGCTCGATGTGGCATCACAACGCGTATTTTCCCTTACTCTGATGCTTCTTAACCTCGGGGAAAATACGGGTCGTGACAAAATGAACAGGTCGACCATCTTGTCAAGCACGGCCCTCGGGTGGGGGGCACCATCACGGACCTTTTTCACCCATCCTTGGAGGAAGGAGAGTTGATGGAGATAGATCAGCGATCCACATGGATGGACCCCTTCACCACCTATTTGTCCACTGGAGAGTACCCAGAAGGGATGAAAGAAACTCAAGTACAAGTCAGTATATTACCTCTTGCGCGACGGGCAACTCTACCGCAAGACCCTTTCGGGATTGCTGGCTCGTTGTGTGGCAGAGGGGGAGGTGCCGAGGATTTTGGAATAGGTCCACTCCGGGGAGTGTGGGAGTCACTCGGGAGGTCGGACCCTAAAGGGGAAAATTATCAGGCAGGGATACTTCTAGACTACCCTGGGGCACGATGCCTTAGAATTTGTCAAAAAATGCCATAAATGTCAAATGTTCGCCCCCCTCCAACTGCAACCGGCTCAGCGACTCAGGAGTATCACGACCCCCTGGCCTTTCGCAATTTAGGGAATGGATCTGGTAGGGCCCTTCCCCTAGGCAAGCGGTCAAAGAAGATTCTTGTTGGTGATGATTGACTATTTCTCCAAGTGGATTGAGGTGAAGGCGTTAGCCAAGGTGACCTCGCAGGTCATCCAAAATTTTGTATAGGGGGAAATCATCTGTAGGCATGGGATGCCCCAAGCCATCATCACCGACAACGGGCCGCAGTTCGCCAGCAACGAATTCATCAAATTCTGTGGAGAGCTCGGGATTGACCTTAGGTTTGCCTCTGTCCATCACCAAAGGAGCAACGGACAGGTGGAGGCGGCCAATAAGGTTATTGTGAACCTCCTGAAAAAGAAGGTTGAAATTTTGAAAGGGAGTTGGGTGGAGCAACTCCCCTCCATTCTTTGGGCCCTGAGGACTACTCCCAATACCGCCACGGGAGAGACACCCTTTAAGCTATCTCATGGAAGCTAGGCGGTGCTCCCCATCGAACTAGAGGTCCGTACTCCCAGGGTCGCTGAGGCGGAAGCTGGAAGAGAGGAGTGGAGAGTTGAAAATGAGAGCGAACAGAGGCTCTCCTTAGACCTGATAGAAGAACTGCGCGACCTCTCAGCGATTCGGCAGGAGGAAGTCAAGCGGAGAATGGCTAAGTATTTTGACAAACATATCCGGGTCAAACAGTTCGTGGAAGGGGACCTTGTCCTGAAAAAGAAGGATGCGGCGGGAAGATCGACTACCGTGGACAAGCTCCATCCAAGCTGGGAGGGGCCTTACATCGTAAAAGAGGCACTAAGGTCGGGGGGATACCACCTCCAAAATGTGGAGGGCGAGACCTTGAGCAACACCTGTAGCGGCGACGACCTGAAACGCTTCTATCCTTGAATATTTGTATGTGCCTCAGTTTTTTCAATACAATTTGTTTCATTCATTTGAGCCCTTCTACATGATAATCGTAACGGTGACATGAGATGTGGCGGAACTTTCATAGCATAACATCATAAATCCTCAAGAAATGTTCTAAGTCTTCTCGCTCTGGGGTTAGGTCTCGATTCTCCCGCTGTCAGGCTCCCTCCAAGCTGGCAGGGCCGGGGTCTCGATGGACATCGTTATGACCCTGGAGCTGAGCCCGGAGGATGTTCAACACCCGCCCTCAGGCTCCCATCTAGCTGACTGGCCTGGTGGTAGCACCCCGGAGAGGCAAATGTTCTAAGTCTTCTCGCTCTAGGGTTAGGTCTCGATTCTCCCGCTGTTAGGCTCCCTCCAAGCTGGCAGGGCCGGGGTCTCGATGGACGTCGTTATGACCCTGGAGCTGAGCCCGGAGGATGTTCAACACCCGCCCTTAGGCTCCCATCTAGATGACTGGCCTAGTGGTAGCACCCGAGAGAGGCAAATGTTCCAAGTCTTCTCGCTCTGGGATTAGGTCTCGATTCTCCCGCTGTCAGGCTCCCTCCAAGCTGGCAGGGCCGGGGTCTCGATGGATGTCGTTATGACCCTGGAGCTGAGCTCGGAGGATGTTCAACACCCGCCCTCAGGCTCCCATCTAGCTGACTGGCCTGGTGGTAGCACCCAGGAGAGGCAAATGTTCCAAGTTTTCTTGCTCTGGGGTTAGGTCTCGATTCTCCCGCTGTCAGGCTCCCTCCAAGCTGGCAGGGCCGGGGTCTCGATGGACGTCGTTATGACCCTGGAGTTGGGCCCGGAGGATGTTCAACACCCGCCCTCAGGCTCCCATCTAACTGACTGGCCTGGTGGTAGCACCCGGGAGAGGCAAATGTTCTAAGTCTTCTCGCTCTGGGGTTAGGTCTCGATTCTCCCGCTGTCAGGCTCCCTCCAAGCTGGCAGGGCCGGGGTATCGATGGACGTCGTTATGACCCTGGAGCTGAGCCCGGAGGATGTTCAACACCCGCTCTCAGGCTCTCATCTAGCTGACTGGTCTGGTGATAGCACCCGGGAGAGGCAAATGTTCTAAGTCTTCTCGCTCTGGGGTTAGGTCTCGATTCTCCCGCTGTCAGGCTCCCTCCAAGCTTGCAGGGCCGGGGTCTCGATGGATGCCGTTATGACCCTGGAGCTGAGCCCGGAGGATGTTCAACACCCGCCCTCAGACTCCCATCTAGCTGACTGGCCTGGTGGTAGCACCCGGGAGAGGCAAATGTTCCAAGTTTTCTTGCTCTGGGGTTAGGTCCCGACTCTCCCGCTGTCAATCTCCATCCAAGCTGGCGGGACAGGGGTCTCGACGGACGTTGTTACGACCTGGGGGGGTGGACCTGGAAGTTGTGATCCCACCTCTGGTTGAGAGAAGAGTGCATCTCGCAGGCGAGCACGTTCTCGCAAAGGTCTGCTCGGCAGAAGGTACTTATCGGTATGGTATGTGGGCACCGACGGTGGCCTGACCCCAGACGCGCTCAGAATCTTCGACGAAAGAAAGCGAGGAGAGGCTCGCAGGTAAGCGGAGTGTTCGCGAGTCTGGCCGCTGCCGACGCTTAGGGCCCCTCGGCGAGCGTGAATCCTAACTCACGTGCATTCTAGCGCTGAAGGTAAAAAGAAGATAGAATTTTTTTTTTCATTATAATTTCAAAAAGGGGGGCTCGCCTCGACGAGATTACAAAAGGGGGAAAAACAAATTACACAAAGAATGCAGAAAGTGGGGGGGGGGGGGGGTAGATCCGGTCAGCTCTCGCCCTCCTCCCCCGAAGGATGGTCCTCCTCCTCGCCTCCGATCAGCGGCTCCTTGTCCTTCGCCTCATCGAAGAGGGAGCCGAAGCTTTCCTCCTTCCCGCTGGGCGGTGACGGTGAAAATAGACTTGGCAGAAGGTCTCAGACCACCACCCCCTCGCAACCCTCGGCCAGGATCCCCGATCCCGTCATGGCGCCCAGGAGGCATTCAGCAGACTCGATCGAGTTGACTCGCAGTCGCTCCATGACCTCCCCCTAGCCGAAAACCCGAGGCCGCTTATAGGGAAAGGGGGGCTCAACGTCATCCGGGGGGAAAAGGGCTTCCGTTAGCTGATGGACCTCGCATTGAAGACCACGGTTTTGCTCCTTTAGCACCTCCACCTCGGTCGCCGACCGAGCAGCAAGGGCTCCCTGCTCGGCAACATGGGCCTCCTGCTCGCGCGAACTGGCCTCCTGATCTGCGAGGCGGACCCGCAGCTGGGCGACCTCGCCCTCCAACTCGCTAGCATGGGCCTGTAGCACCCTGGCAGACTCGGCATCCTGAAAGGCAAAGAGGTCAGATTCTCGGCGAAATATTTTTCCAAGTTAAAATGAGAGTTGGTTGGTTCTTACCAGCCCGCCCGAGGCCTCGTTGAGTAAGCGCTCGGCAATGCCGAACCGCCGCTCCGCGTCGGCAGCTTTCTCCGTCGCCAGGTCGCGCTCCTGCTCGGCCTTTAGCAGGAGTTGGCTGAGCTGAAAGCCACGACGAACCATCATGTGATGGAGTTCGAAGGCCCTCAGATGGGCCTGCAGACCCTCGTGGTCTAACTGCCGAGGAGTCATGTTTTTGTAGGCCTCGGCGCCCTACCGGCCATATAGGCCGAAACCAAGGGCGAACGTGTGGCCCGTAGGAGGTCGGCGAGCTCCCCAGGAGGGGGCGCGAGTAGAGACGGAGACACGGTGGGCCCCCTCATCCCAGCTCAGCATCGGCTCGCCGGCCGCGTCCTTGCTTCTTCCCACCTTGCCGAAGTGGGGGTGGTCCTTTGGAATTCTCGGGTCGCATGGAACAACCTCCTCCATGGAGGGAGGGGAGGAGGACCCGCGCTTCTTCCCGCGAGGGGATGACGCCTCCTTCAGTGGGCTCGCCGGGGCTTTGTCAGAGAAAACCTCCGGCGAGCTCATAAATTGGACAGGCGACGAGGGTTGTTGTGGCTTGCCTCGCGAGATTGCCCTCGCCCTTTTCTGCTTAGGGGCCGAGGGATGGTGGAGCGAGCTCGGCCCGCCAAGCTCCAGTCGCCTCTTGCTGGAAGGCTTGCCTCTCGCCTTCTCTTCTCGGCACGCCTCCGCCGCAGCCCGAGCTCGCTCGAGCGAGTCTGAGAACACTCCTGGGTCAGCAGTTCACCGGGATCAGTCGCTCCCCTATAAAAAAAGACTTAGCCGGAAAATAAGGCTTTGATCGATCAGGACGAGTGACGAGCAGAAGGTGGGCGAGACAAACCTTCGCCAGGAAGGACAGGCGGCAGGGATTCGAGGCCGCGCCGAAGGAAGGCGACTTCTAAGTCCTTGAATAGGAAGAACTTATGAAGCTCGGCGTCATTGCCGGACACGGACGGAGGGCGGTACACCTCCTCGCTTTTCTGCAGGGGCGAGAATGGAATGTTGCCAAGGTCGCCCCGGATGAAGACGATCTTCGACATCCAGTGGTGGTTCTTGTTGGCGACCTCGCGGATCTTTATGGACGTACCGCCGAAGAAGGCGACCCCGTCGGCATTGTCCTTGTAAGAAAAGAGTTTGCGGAAGACGTTGAGGTTGAACTCGATCCGCTCTCAGCGGAGGTTGCAGGCAAATCCCATTACCATAGCGATGACGTTGGGGTTGAGCTGCGCGGGCACGATGCCGTAATACTTAAGGACCTGGCGGACCTCAGGCCAGAGCGGCAGGCGCAACCCCACCTCAAAGTGCGAGATGGGGAAGGCGAGCTCTTCCTCGAAGACGGAGTTTATGGCCTCATGGTCCGCCGGGAGGCGGGCCACGAAGCCGACAAGAACATAGTCCGCCACGAACTCGGCGAGCTCGTCCGCCGTAGTATTGCCCTCGAAGAAGCAATGGTCGGCGAAGTCCTGGGTGCACTTGGCGCGGCCATCGGAATCAGGGTTTCCTTTTCCCATACTCGCCGGGGGAAGGGAAACACGCGAGCAGAAGGCAAGGAAAGCAAGGAGGGGAAGAGATAAGAAGGCAATAAAGGCGTAGCCGGAGGGTAGGTGGGGATCCCTATTTATAGAAAAAGGGGAGGAGAACCAGAGCCGACTGACCAGCCTGGCTCGCTTACTCCGTCTCGCCGCTCTCTGCTCGCCGACCTCGGCGAGCCCGGATGAGGAATTCGAAAAGGCACGCACCGCTCAAAAGAAATAAAATACGCTTGCATAACGAAAACTTATTACAATTTATTAGCATAAAGAGAGCAAATTATCCAGAATAAGAAAAATTAAAGAAGCACACGCATGGATCAGGCGGCAGCAGGGGCGAGTGCCGGTCGGCTCGCAAGCGAGCCGTCCTCAATTACCCCGTTCTCGCCGGCCCGATGTCGCCAGCCGCTGCACGAAGAGTTGCCGAAGCTGCCCCAGGTTCTTGTTCGCCGCTCGCAAGTTCTCATCAATCTCATCGAAGAGTATGGAGGAAGACGTCGCTGCATACGCCGAGCTGACCCTCGCCTTGCCAGCAAGCTGTGCGCACTCCTCCTGCAGCCTGGAATTGTCTTTCTTCAGCTTGTGGAGCTCGCGCACTAACTTTTTGAGGACCAGTTAGCTTCGCCTCGACCGTTCGGGGCTATCCATCTCTGAATCCAGGAAGATGTCTAAAGCGCGCGGCGATGGAAGGGGCGAGTAGCCAGCCCGTTCGGCTTAATCAGGCCCAGATCGGCTAGGAAGGCCTGCACAAGAAAGTCAGGATGGCGAGTGGGGAAGCGAGCACCGATGGAAATCAGATGCAATGTGAGGGGATCAGAAACATACCTTCAGAATTTCGGGGGGAATCAGCAATGGATGTGTGCTCGGCGTTCTTCTCAGTAGCCGCGGGGGCGGGAGATGGTTGTCGTAAAGGGGTGCGAGCCGGCGACCCCAGTTTCCGCGAGTCCAGCTCTATGGTTTCGGTGGCGAGGAGCGAGTCTCACGGACGTAGGTCAGAGGATGGCTCAGGCGCCTGGGCAGGAAGATTCTCGACCCTCGGTGTGGAGACCTCGCCGCCATGGTCTTGTTCGGTGGTAAGGTCCACAAAGTCTTTACCGTGGGGGGCCAGAGCAGAACGGTTGGAGGAGTCGGAGCCATTAACCAGGGTGTTTTTTAAGTCAGCGAAGATGTGCTCGGCCTCGGGAGGAAAGGGCCTCGCCCTCTTGACCGAGCCGAATTCAGTGAAGCGGCGAGCCGGGACGTTCAGATCCGTTAGGGCCGCAGCGCGAAGGGCGGTCTCCTCGCGAGATTTCGCGAGTCACTCCATGACCTCTTTGGGGAGTGGCATCTCGACAGGGCTTAAGTAAAGGGAAGGGAGGAGGTCAGTCGGGCATGCTGGGTATGTATATATAGCCCTCGGTGGGGCCCACCAAGAGATTCCTTTTGGCTCCTGTCGCACTCGTAGGATCCTAGGGGGTTGGATGTTTCTTTCCGAGCTTGTGCCAACCTCGCACAGAGCGGAGATTGTGTATAACCCCGTATCCAGCGAGTGGGCTAACAGGAGCCAAACCGGCCGACTCAGACCGCCCCAGAGCCCCAGACGAGTTTAGCAGAGCATGCCGAGCCCAGCGTGCTGAGTACGGGCTCGGCAATCGTCGGGCCGAGCTCAGAGTTCGCGGAGCTGAGTGCGGCGGAAGTCAATTCATTGGGCGAGCAGATCCGGCCGAGTACCTATTCGCCCAGAGCCAAAGGGTGGGCGAGTGTCGGCATGCCCGTCATCCGCGAGTAGGGGCTTCAGGGTCAACTCGCCCGGGCTCAAGGCGAGGCGAGCCAGGCCTGTGGCGCTGGGAGAGGCGAGCGCACTCAACGCCTTCTCCAGTGGCGTTGAGTAAGGCGAGCCGGGCTTGCGGCGCTGAGAGAGGCGAGCTCACTCGACGCCTTCTCCCGTGGCGTTGAGCGAGGCGAGCCAGGCCTGTGGCGCTGAGAGAGGCGAGCTCACTCAACGCCTTCTCCCCGTGGCGTTGAGTAAGGCGAGCACCCTCACCGCCTTTTACCTCGGCCTGGGGGGGGGGAAGCTTTCCCGCTCCAGTACTCGCCGCCCTTGCCTAGTGGACGTTATCTCAGGGCCAGTTCGCCCTTCAGCTGTGGAGTGTTTTTACCATGTTACCCCTATTGGACTGCCTATAGTCCTCGAAAACAACGAAGTTTAGATATTTGCAGACCGTCTTTTCCTATAAATAGGACCCAAGGGATACCTCAGAAGGCACGCTTTTTTGTGCCCGGCCTTCTATCGCTTTCTGAGGTACCTTAGCTTCAGCACTAGGCTAAGGAGGGGAAGCGCTCTAAGATCTTCCGGGTGTGTGGTGGGACCTCCGTGCTGGAGCCTTGGGTCTGTCCCTGGTCCTTTTCCTTTGTCATTGGGGCTCGTGAGGAGAGAAGTAAGTGTGCGATCACCCCTTCCCCAAGGGTCGAGCTCCTCAAGGACCGATTTTTCGGTTTCAACAAAGGCAATGTCATAGAAGATGACCGAAAAGCAGATCAAATATGTAAGATTTGATAATGAGGGAGAATACATTGAAGCATTTGATACTTACTGCAGGGAGCATGACATCGTCCATGAAAATAATATTCCAAGGATACCACAACAAAATAGGTTAGCGAAGAGGATGAACATAACTATAGTGGAGAAGATCCGGTGCATGATCTTACAAATCGGAATTGGCAAGTAATTATGGGTAGAGGCAGTGTTGACTGTAGTGAATCTCATCAATGTCTCCTTCTACACCGTTGGATGGAGACGTTCTAAAGCGGGTTTGGTCTAAGGAGAATGTGTCTTATGGACACGTGAGGGGTTTTGTCTGGAGAGCGCATGTCTATATCACCAAGGAAGAAAGATCAAAGCTTGACAAAAAATATCGTGGGTAAATCTTATTGGGATTTTTGCTTGAAGAGTTTGGATATAGACATTGGGATCCCATGAAAAAGAAGATTTTTGGGATGAAGATCATCTGGGACAGGAGTGCAGGTCTAATATGTCTGTCTAAGGGAGAGTGCGTGGAGAAGGTATTGAAGAGGTTCATGATGGAGAAGACCAAACTGGCTGCTACTCCGTTATGTGGACACTTTAAGCTCTCAGTGTCCTTCATCCGAGGAGGAAGTATAGGAGATGAGCTAGATACCTTACGCATCTACAATATGGGGTCTGATGTATGTTACGGTCTACACAAGCCCTGATATAGCTTATACAGTTTGTGTGGTAAGCAGGAGCTTAGCGAACATAGGGAAAGTCCATTGGGATGCCGTGAAGTGGATACTCGGCTATCTCAGGGGTACTACAAACCAATATTTGCAAATTGGTGGAGGGCCAATGAAGCTGGTTGGGTTCTTTGACTCAGATATGTCTGAAGATGTTGATTCCAAGAGATCTACATTTAGGTTTGCTGTTATATTTACAGAAGGGCGTGTCATGGCAATCAATGTTGAAAAAGTGTGTGGCACTTTCGACGATGAAAGTAGAATACACAGTGCTAACAAAAGCGCCAAAAGAGATTTTGTAGATGAAGAATTCATGTTTGAACTAGGAAACCAATATGATGAGTTCATTGCATTCAATGACAGTCAAAGTGTTATCTTATTGGCAATAATCCCACCTACCACTTGAAGACAAAGTATATTGATGTTAGGTATCATTGGATACATGATGTTGTCAAGTAGAAGCTGTTAAAGGTGGAGAAAGTCCACGTTGATGAAAATCCTTCGGACATGATGACGAAGACCGTGTCGAAGGAGAAGTATGAGTTGTGTCGATTGCTGATCGGCATGACGTCCACCTGAAAATGTCAAATGAGAGGACTTCGCTTTATAGTCCAGATGGAGAGTCTACTGGGTTCCAACCCCTAAAGAAGAGTCCCGGTTATTTGAAGACATATCATGTCTGTTGCATATCGATGAGAAGAGCAGCATGCGAGAAGCTGAAACCTTGTCGATAAGAGGCAAAGGAATGTTGACCAGAGGCAAAGGAATGTTGACCAGAGGGTCTCTATCGACGATACGACTAGAGCATGTCATCGAGACAGGTGGGGCATGCCAACGAGAAGACTCTTTAGCATGTCGATGAAACTAGCTGAACATTTTGACTAGACAGGCTTCTCATATCGACGAGATGCGCAATCCATGTTAACGAGAAGGGTCCAAAGTGGAAATATGTGATGTTTGGGCTGCTTAATATGGTTTTTTAGCCGTTGGATCTTCTCTTAACCCATCTAATGGCTGCCAATGATGCTCCTATGTATTCTAATAAGGTTTCAGAACCCCTATTTAAATGGATATGAGATTTTAAGAATGAACTAAAGTTTAATTGCATAGTCTGTTTGCTCAGAGAAGTCGCTGCTTGTGAGAAGCCACAATTGCTCGGTCGCTCAATTCTTCGGGAGGGAAGAACAAAGATTCAAAGGCTGGTGTTTTTCGTCCTCGCCGTGAAAGAACTTCAATATTGTCTTTGTCGCCAGAGTGGTAGTTTATTTTCTTGAAGGGATTGGTTCACCGAGAGGCTTGTGAGAAGATTCAGATTGTCGAATCTTGGGGCTTATAGGTTGGACAAACCTAATTTCATATTCTTGTAATTCTTATTTGATATAGTGAATTGTGCGTGCCCTATCCCGTGATTTTTCTCTCATTCAAGTTGAGAGGGTTTTCATGCATATCTACGTGTTTGCGTTTGTTTTTTGCATTATCTTTTTGCTTGTATGCCTGAGTCTCTGTGTGGGTCGATTCCCATCGTGGTGAACTCTTCTCTAAACAGTTCATTGGGATAGCCTCAGGATTCTTAGAAGAGAATTTCTGGGATAGCCTCAATATTGATTTTAGGGGATCACAAAATGATCACTAGATTACGATGCCATCTTATCACAAAATGCTCTCCCGCGGCGACAAGGAAGGGTGCGGGAGCCACCGGTGACAAGAACATCGGGGAGGGGGTTGGGGTTCAGAACCAAGTTTTTCTCTCCATTTTGCTGGCAGAAACAGGTGCAAACAACGCTGCCCGAGCCCCACCTCCCTCCATGCATCAATTGTATGTTATAATCCAGAGTACCCGATCTGCATTAAGTTCCAGGTTCTATGTTTACATTTCATTTCATTTACCGTCAGACATTTCTTTTATGTAACAATAATGATTAGTAAATCATGGACAACTGTTAGGTTATATTATATGCACTCAAAGTTAATATTGTTTGAATGTTCATTCATCTGAACTTATCATTTCATGAAATTTGTTTCTGAATTTGTATTAAAAGTTTTAATAAAAGGTATGTGCACATGTTTCACACTACCATATTTCAAAAGCTTCCGTATAAAAATTACAATTTTCTTTCAAAATAATTATTTAAAACATATTATCAATTTATCTACTCCCGTCTTACATGCATGAATTTTCTTTTTGCCCATGTCTGTAACATCAAGGCCCGCCCAAAACACACTATGATTTTTGTTGAGACAGGTCGTGCCAATACTCATCTAAGGCGCAACAAGGGGGTCATACATCGTTTTACTCCAGACAAAAAATACGACGCCCTACCTTACTGGAACAGTTTCTTCCTCATCCGGCTATCATTTTTGACGTGTAAGTGATCAAAATTCATTGCCTCAACAAGAGGATCTCAAATTCACTATTCATTTTGCAAAATTCTCTGGGGGCCAAAATAAATACTCCTCTACACCAATCTAAATTTGTACTCTTAACATATATACAATAAAAAGTTGCATTTTTGGGCACATTTATGTGTTTAAAAGTGTAAACTTGGAAGAGTTGTTTTGATAATTATGAAGGAATAAAGAGAGATAGAATTATACAAAATTGGAGAAATTGTTTCATAATTATTTCTCCATTCCAACCTTGAAAAAATATGTTTAGATTCTTTCACCATTCATAGCTCCAAAACATCATTTCTGACATTCAACATCAAAGTTGTCCCCTCCTTTCATTCCCACAGCTCCAAAATGCCACCGCCAAAACAAACAGACTTTACAATAAAGATGCATCATTAGAGCACGATGTTCTCATTGTTATCATGGAGACATTGACTCTGTTTGACACGGTGTTCTTACTACAATGAGTTTGGAGAAAAACTCAGCTTCACAAAATACATGTTTGGCATGATAACGTTTATGACCGTTACCAAGAAAAGATTACTAGTTCTAAAAGTTCCGTGCGCGAGATTGGGATTTCACGAACGGCGATTCATAACCACCACCTCAATGCCAAACAGAGCCATTGACCAGTTCTTCTTATTAGTTATGAATTCTTAAGCTAAAAAGATGAAATTTAAAAATAAAACAAAAAATAAGAATGCATGAAGTTTTTGCTCCCGCGAGTTTGGACAAAAATGCCACCATCATAGAGTGTATGTTAGCATGTCAACGATTATGACCGACATCAGGAAAAGTAAGCTAATTTAAAACATAACATCAAATGAGGTTCCACGGGTTCACCATCGTGTTCATGGCCCTGCCAAACCGAGCTGGTCTATAATAGTAAGTATTTGATATTATTTTGTAAAATTAAATAGAGAATGATATATTCGCACGGAAGCAATTGATGGCTCGCTTGGCACGGTGGTGGCTATTGTGAACACTGTAGTTAATTATGAACCATTGTTCGAGAACTCCGACCACACCTAAAGAATTCTATTCACTTCGATGCTCAAAATTACTGTTTTTTCTTGGTAGCGGTCATAACCATTGTTATGCCAAATACATGCCTCGTTTGGCGCCGCTTATTCCGGCGGATGAAATTCACGTGCGAGGCAACCGTCACTGAGGTGGCCTCCGTGCAAATGGAATCCACAAATTTTTTAAGGGCGGACGGGCGGGCGGGCGGGGCGGATCATGCCGTGCAACCATGGTCCCTCTAAGAGGGCGACGGCCACGGCCACGCAAACGAGCCCGTAATTTATGATGTCGAGTTCTTGCCCAAACACACTGGAGCAAAAAACTCTGTGCCAAACAAGTCCTTAAATATTGGAAAGTCCAGCTTATTTTGCAAAATAAAAAATAAAGAATCTCCAACCATTCAATTTGGTCAGATCAAATTGGCCGGGATCCCAGATAAATCAGAATTACTAATTACATTTTTTTTTCAAGTGATAAATTTACAAATATACTATATCATTAAACACCAATCAATCAAGCAACAAAACTATTAATTAAATAGATGGACAAAGCTCACAAATGGTGAGAAATGAAAATGATGTGGGTGCCCTTAATTTACGGGGATTTCGGGCTGTGAATAGCCGTAATCCCAATCCCCCACTAATCTAGTGGGGCTCGTGGGGAATAAGTGGGGTTGACAAAAGTCAGCCCATGGTGGGAACCACCAAACCGCCATGTGTGCATGAAGGAACCGCCGCAATGGCGAGACCGCAGCAATGGCGAGACCGCCGCGCGGCCGACCGCCACATGACTGTGAGGTCCAGCGGGCGGGCGACCACCCGATCGGCCTCCGCACACCCGGTCGCCGCTGCGCGGACCCTTGGTCGTGCGCGCCAAGCAGCTACACGGTCGCCGCTGCGCGGACCCTTGGTCGTGCGCGCCAGGCAGCTACACGGTCGCTGTCGCGTAGCTGCAAGGACGAGCAGACGATCGACCTCTTGGCTGGCCACCACACCGTCGGCGGTCGTGCGCCCCACTCGCGCGACCGCGAGGCCGAGCGGACGGCTGACGACCCGGTCGGTCGCCGCCGCTCGACTGCAGAGCTAAGCGCTGACCAACCACTAGCCGACCGGCCGCCGCGGCGCGACCTCCTGGCCGACCACATGTGGTCGCGCTCGGCTAGCCCCCTCGGTCGACCGCCCGCCCAACCCCTCCACCGACCAGCCCTCGTCGACCGGGTCCCGTCGCCGATCGGTTCTCCCCAGATCGGCCCCTTGGCCGCCGCCGAATCTCCACCTCCGACTCCACGTAGCCACCTCGCATAACCACCCGTTATGGGAGGGTGCACATAACCAAATTAATAATTGGTATGCGTATAATAATTCCCCTAAAAACATGTGTCATAAAATATAAGAAACCGGTTTGCTTATAGCGTATAAAACTGTTATGGTGTGCAGATAACCACATAACCACCCTCAAAAGCTATAAGTAGGACCCAATAGCTCTCCTTCCATTGCATCTTTTTCTGCTCCTACGCACGAGAGAAATCCTCAAGGAATCCCTTAGATCTCCTTGTGCCTTCGAAGAACTCATTGAAGATCTTCAGGTGCCTTCAAAGACCTATAGAAGATATTTGATCTTCTTCAAACGCCCTTGCGCACGTTCCACTATGCACACGTTTCACCCTACGCATGTTCCATCATGCACGCACTTTGTCCCGCACCAAGCACACTCTGCGCACATTGTGCCCTCCAGACTACAACAAGCCCTCTAGTTAGAGGCAATCTCTCCATTTAACATCAAGCCCTCCTTTCCAGACTTCCCTACGTGCAACAGGAGACACGCCGCAAACCAGATGACTCTCAGAACGCGCCTCTCTAGCCTCCGAATAACAATCAAAGACTTTAGAGCACACAGAGCACAACACTCCCCTCTGCACACAAAAAAAAATACTTAGCTCTTCGAGCGGCGATCTCTCACCCTCGGAGCCCTTCTCTCTCTTCCCCAACAATTATGACGAGAGGCGGTCTGCTGCCCTCGAGTTCTCTACAAAGCCCTGTAACTACACATAGAATAATGGAAGTTTGGTCAGCACCGATCCGACCATGTGATTTTTCACGTCAAAAAAATCATCCTGCCAACTATATCGTCTGCTTCATTCTACATTGACTATTTGTGCGCTCGACCGCTCCAGAGCTTAGACAATTCTATTTGGACTGATATATTCGAGCATGGAGTTGACTGCAATTATGCAACAAAACTCGCGCCCTCAGCTTACCAACGGATTTGGATCCCCTGAAGTTCGTACGGACATCTTCAGGGTGGAGTTCGATCCATCTCGCGCGTTAGATTGAAATCCAACGCGCGAGAATTCCCGTTTTTTTCAATATTTTTATTATTTTTACTGTTCATTTTTTTGTCTTTTTGCGCCTAGATTCATCTCATCACAGGATTGAGAAGATGAATCATTCTCGCGCGTTGATCAAACTCCACCCTGTGAGTTCTTAGTAGGAACTCCACAGGGGATCCGGATTGCTTACCAACTGGGCGAAGCCTTTTTCGTCTAATACTACTCGATGTCTGTATATAATCTATTTCGCGGCTTCTACCCTCGGCTTTTTCGTCTTCTTCCCGCGTCAATGCTTCTTTGTTCCCGCAGATTGTGCAAGCTCCCACCTCGATCCGGCGATCTTCCTTATCCGCCAAGTCGCATTTCGATCCGGCGATCTTCCTCATCCGCCAAGTAGCATTTCGATCCGGCGATCTGCCTCATCCGCCAAGTCGCATTTCAATCCGGCGATCTTCCTCATCCACCAAATCGGACTTTCTCCAATCCCCATTGACGCCCGAAAGCTCGCATTTATGTATGATTCTGTCTGCTTCATCAATACCAATTATCTGTAATTTTTAGAATTGCCTATCTCACTATCCAGATTTCTATTTGCACCTGCATGTTCTTCACTCCCCTATTCTCCATTTCCCCGTCTCATCGAACTTTATAAGATCCATGTCATTGGCCCTGCTAATCCCACTACCCCCAAACCGCATGTGATTATGCAAAATGGTGATGCTGAGTTTGATCCCGTATCTGATACTGAACTTGAGTGAATCAGAGCCTGAGTTAGAGACTGGGCACAAGCACGATGCTGAGCCCTATACTAAACTCCAGAAAGATTTCTTCCCAAAGGAGTCGATGCAGTGCACAGAGACCAGACTTTTCTTCGGATGATTCTTTCATGAATGCTTGCCCTATACTGAAGAGTACTGGCTTTTCACATGATCTCTTTTTCATTGTTTTTCTTTAATTTTCCTTAAATCTTTCTTGTAAATATAGATGCTACATTACCTGAATACTCTTTTGGAGAATATAAAAATCTTGGAACTAAAATCAGTAAAAGACAGATGTGCCAGGCTGAAGCCTGAACTTATACTTCACTATTCACCAGAACTGACAGATGATATAAGGCATCTCCTCAGTAAAATTTTGGCAGCATGCGCTTTCCAATACTTTTTATTGGAAAATTAGTAATCCCACGGGCCACTTCACCAGTTCACCTCTTCTTAAAACTTTTTTTTTATAAAGAAACCCATTTTTATCTCCATTGATACTTATCTCCCCCATCCAAGTCAAACCTCAATGGGAATTTACCCACTTGCACAATCCGGGCACACAAGCAAGAATAATCATCAAGAAACACAAAAAATCGCTTCAAAACCGAATCCCCTCCTCACAACCCTTCACGGTGAAAATCTCTTCAAAAGGGAAACAATCTCCAAATCTCTTCAACGAACACACGACAACAAAAACAAGATGAAGAATCCCTTACAGCGAAGACAAAGGTACCGGCGGTGAGAAATTTCCGGTTTTTCCTCCTGAAGAATACCTTGGCGTCAATGATAGCAAGAACTCACGACTTTCTCTATTCTTCACGAATGACGGTTCCAAGTCTGGAATAATAAATTCTGTCAAGTGTCTATGCCTATTTAGGGCAAAGGGACGAACCCATCTCAGCCCTTGAATCAAGTTCCAAAGCGATCCGATGGCTCACAATCAAGATTTAACGAAACTGGGTCCGTCACCTATCACGCGGCAACAACTACCTCACCGCGGTACCCTCTACCCGATAAATTCCATCTAGGCGATATGGCTCGTGTCTAGTCGACACCACTACCGCCAACGGTAACCCCTACCACTGGGCATTAACATCTCCTTCCAAGCTTCTAGGTGACATTGCTAGCATCTAGCCAATATGGAGACGGTCTACTCGATATAGCCAGCGTCTAGCCAATACGCTATTGCCGACGGCAGGTTACCACGCGACGGTAGCTTCTGCTTCCAGTTGGCAACCCTGCAGAAGCTTCTAGCCGATATGGAGAGCATCCAGTCAACATTTCCTGTTCATTCAAGTCGACATACAACATAAATTCCAAACTTGATATGATTTTTTCTTCCAAGTCATCGTGACTCGTCTTTAGGGACTGAACCTCAACAAACTCTCCCTCCAGACCATAAAAAGGAGTTCTTCCATCTGACTTCTTCAGGTGGACTTCATGCCGATCAACAACCGGCATAACCCGTGCTTCTCCTTCGACACAACCTTTGTCATCATGTACAAAGGATTTTCATCCGTGTGGACTTTCGCCACCTTCAGCAGCTTTTCCTCGATGACATCTTGTATCTAGTGATACCTCACATCAATGTGTTTCGTCTTGGAGTGGCAGGAGAGATTCTTTGCTAGAAATATAGCGCTTTGGCTGTTACTGTAAATAGTGAACACTTCTTGCTGGAGTTCAAGTTCAAGCATGAATTTCTTCATCCACAAGATCTTCTTTGATGCCTCCGTCAGAGCTATATATTTTTCCTCTGTCGTCGACAGTGTCACACATTTTTGCAGTCTCGTCTGCCACAACACTGCTCCCCTGTAACTATAACAGCAAACCCCGAAGTAGACCTCCCGAAGTCAACGTCTCCAGATATATCCGAATCAGAGTACCCAACCAGCTTCGGTAATCCTCCACCAAACTACAAACACAGATCAGGGGTACCTCTGAGGTGTCAGAGTATTCACTTCAATGCATCCCAATGGATCTTCCCTAGGTGGCTAGGTTTGCCAAATATCTGCTGACAACTCCTACTGCATGTGCTATATCTGACCTTGTGCAGACCACAACATACATCAAACTCCACACTGCAAATGCATAAGCGATTTGACTCATCTCCTCCACTTCCTTCTCAGATGAAAGACACTGAGAGCTAGATAGCTTGAAGTGTTCACCCAACGGAGTAGCAACCAGATTGGCCTTCTCCATCATGAACTTATTTCAACACTTTCTCCACGTACTTAGCCTAACATAGTCATAGCAGACATGCATTCCTGTCCCTGGTAATCTTCATTCCAAGGATCTTTTTCGTTGGTCCCAAGTCTTTCATCTCAAAAGATTTACTGAGCTTTTTATTTAGCTCTTCAGTGCTAGTTTTGTCATCACCGACAATCAGCATATCATCCACATATAACAGTAGAATTGTAAGGGTCTCCTCAGTCTTCTTCACATAGACACAGTGATCACCCTGGTCCTTTGGAACTTGCTCTTCGATATAAAGTAGTTAACTTTTTCATACCACTATCTGGGTGCCTGCTTTAACCAATACAGACTCTTCTTGAGTCAGCAGACCAAATACTCCTTCCCCTTGGCTTCAAAGTGTTCAGGTTGCTTCATGTACAACATTTTCCAAATCTCATGTAAGAATGTCGTCTTGACATCCATCAACTCAACCTTGAGATTCCTGGAGGCAGCCAATCCCAGTACCAGTCTGATAGAAGACATTTTCGCCACAGGTGAAAATATCTCATCAAAATCCACACCATGCCTGTGATTGAACCCTTTGACCACCAGCCTTGCCTTGTACCTGGACCGGGAGAGGTTTTCATCAGTCTTCAGCTTGAAGACCCATTTGTTATTCAAAACTTTTCTCCCCTTCGCTAGTCGGACCAAATCATTGGTCTCATTCTTCTGGAGTGAGTCTAACTCCTCCTCTATAGTTGCTACCCACGACTCTCCGTCTTCAGCCCTCTGAGCCTCCTTAAAAGACTCATGCTCACCACCATCAGTGGAACATCTACAGGCAAAGCTCCCCTTTCATCCAGAATCTCCTCTTGATCTGAAATCTGCACAACTTTTTCTCCAACACGCCCTTCATCAGCACCAACATTCTCTGGCCTAAGATTTGCGTCAAAACTCTCCACAGTCGATGGATCCTGTGACTCAACAACACTCTGCTCACCAACAATCAGGTCATCCACAAAGACCACGTCTCTGCTTCTGATGATCTTCTTTCTTTCCGGATCCCAGAGTTTATAACCAAACTCTTCGTGCTGGAATCCAAGCAAGATGCACACCCGGTACTTCTCATCAAACTTTGATTTTTCCTCCTTAAGAATATGGACATGTGTTCTGCAATCGAACACCCGCACATGTCCATATGCCACTTCATTTCCAGACCAAACCCGCTCTAGGATATCTCCATCCAAAGGTGCAGAGGGGGACATATTGATCAGATGCACTCAGTTTGTACGACCTATACCCAAAACTGTTTACCTATTCTTGCCTGTGAAATCATACACCTAATCTTCTCCATAATTATCCTATTCATCCTCTCTGCCAACACATTCTATTGCGGTGTCCTCGGAACTGTCTTCTTATGCACAATGCTATGCTCCCTGCAGTAGACATCAAAAGCACCAATATACTCTCCCCCATTATCTGATTTTACTTGCTTGATTTGCCTCCCGATCATCTTCTCCATATTTGCCCTGAACTCCATGAACTTTGTCAAGACATCACTCTTCTGCTTTAGGATGTAGACCAATATCTTCCACGAGTGGTCATCAATGAAAGTGACAAAGTAAGTTGCTCCATCCACTGACTTGGGCTTTATAGGTCCACACACATCCGTTTTTATCAGGTTCAGCAGCTCTGCCTTCGGCTCGACCTCCACAAAGGATACTCTTCTTTGTTTGCCAACCAAGTAGTGAACACACGTGTTAGGTAACTCCTCTGACAGCTCTGGAAGAATCTTATTCTACATCAGGATCTTCAAGTTCTTCTCACTAATATGACCAAGTTTGCGATGTCACAACTCCATAGAGTTGTCTTAAATTGCATTTACACTTAGACTGTAAATCTTAGTCTTTGCTCAGTACAAACCGCAACACTTCTTGCCTCGGGCCACCACTAAAAGCCTACCAGCTTCCATGCACCCCCGCCTTCAATGCCAGTAAAGCCTCAATCATCAAGTCTGCCCACAGAGATGAGGTTCATCCTTAAATCATGCATGACATCCTTGAGAATAACCTTTCCAAGATCCGTCTCCAGATGAATATCTCCACTGCCAACGATCTTCGGCACACCGAAATTTGACATCCGAATAGTGCCAAAATCTCATGCAATATATGAATAGAACTAATCTCTATGAGGAGTGCAGTGGTAGAATGCACCACCATCCACTGCCCAGTCTATGTCTACACACTCCTGACATGCAGGCCCACTGCAATGTAAGCACAATGATTCATCTTCCGCAATCGAGGCCGCATTTGCACTCTCATTGGATTATCCTATCTCTTTCACCTTTCACTTCAGCTCTATTTGCAGCTTGTAACAATCCTTCTTGAAGTGGCTCATTCTTCTTGTAGTAGTAACACTCAATCTCCTTCTTGGACTTGATCCTAGACCTACTTATGGAGTTTTTTCTTTGCTTGCCTTCCTTCTTCATCGACCCGCCCTTTCCCTCTATGAGTTGGGCATCAGATGTAGAGACTCCAGATCCAGAGTCCTTCCTCCTTAGTTCCTCATTCAGAAGATAACTCGTCACCATCTCCATCGTCACAATGTTATCCGGTGCTGAATTGCTCAGCGACACCACAAGAGTCTCCCAACTCTCTGACAAGGAACTAAGGACCATCAAGGCTTGCAGCTCGTCCCCCAAGATGATCTTCATGGCTTTCAACTGATTGATGATACCCTGGGCAAGGTTCAGATGTTCCGTCATTTGAGAACCCTCCCTGTACTTTAGATTCACAAGCTTTCTCATCAGGAAAGCCTTATTCCCCAATGTCTTTTTCTCGTACAGTGCTTCCAGCTTCTTCCACAAAGTCTGAGCCGATGCTTCTGTGGATACATGGTGGAAGACAGAATCATCAAGCCATTACCAAATGAATCTTACTACCTTCCTATCTATCTTCTTCCACTCAGCCTCATCCAACATGGTAGTCGGCCTCCCTAACAACAGAGTATAAAGATCCTTGCAATACAAGAGATCCTCCATCTGCGGCTTCCAAATATTCCAATTCTTGTCATTCATGCTAATCATTCTTGTTGCAGGCTCCATTTTCTTTAATAGGCCGACGGTTCGAGACGAACCTCCCTTTGATACCAATTGATGGGAATTCACCCACTTATACAATCCAGACACACAAGCAAGAAGAATGCATCAACAAACACAAAAAACCCAGAAAACGCAGATAACATCAAATTTTACGTGAAAACCCTCTCCAAAGCAATGAGGGAAAAAACCACCGTGCAGGGCACACAAAAATCCACTATCAAAATAAGGATTACAAAATACAAAAATCTAGGTTTGCCTAACCTAGAAGCCCCCTTGGATTCACAGATCCAATCCCTTCCTCACAACCCTTCACGGTGAAAATCTCTTCGAAAAGGAAACAACCTCCAAATCACTTTGAGCAAAACAATGAACATAAAAGGCAGATTGAGTTTCTGTATAATCAATGTTTTTAGACCATTGAATTCACCTTGCATATTTCTAGCTCTATAATACTATTGCCCCCGTAAGCTTGATATACTCAATCCATATTTGGCAAAAAATGATCAATCACAACCTTAAATGATAAAGCACTAGTATTTTCAACATGGACAATGCTTAGAAACCGTTCAATTATCTTTCCTTTCTCATCAATATACCGTAGAGCAATTGTCATTTACTTTTTAACAGATGAATCACGAGTTTCATCAACTAATACAGAGAACAACTCAGCCTGGACAATATCTTTAATGATTTTTTTGTAGTCTCCGTTGCTGTAGCTTGGACAATATCTCTTTGGATACTTGGTGTTGCTAATTTATGATTTTCGGGAGCCTTTTTTAATACAACTTTATTGATAATTTCATTGTGCAACGCCGTATTTGCCGAGTGGGTTCAACAAGCCATTGTAGGGCAAGTTTAGACATGGGCGAGTAAGGGGCGAGTGGGTCAACTGGCCTGCACTCGCCCTGGGATCAGGGCGAGTGGAGAGTCCCAAACTCACCAGGCATTTGCCACCCCCAGACGAACAGGAGTAACACAGGCCTGACTCGCTTATAGTGCTTGTGGTTTGATCTTCCGGGCATCCCATTTTGGTCTGCCGCTAACTACTCCAAGCAGCGGGATTCCACTGTTGGCAGACCAATTTGGGTTGCGTCTAGTAAAACCAAAAGGTGGGATCCTGTTATTCGCAGATCACTCACAAAAAAATATAAATAGACCCCCCAATGACACCTTTGGGGAGGGACCTTTTTCCCACTTCTCTTTTATTTGGCTAGCTTTGGTTGCCAAGGGCTCCAACTCATTGCTCACCGTGATTTCCGGGTGTGTGGTCGGGAGTTCTCAAGGCCCTCCAAGGTGCCCAGACTCAACATTGGCTTGGGAGGGGAAGTTTTCTTAAAACTTCTGGGTGTGTGGCGGGACCTCCTCGCTTCAGCTCGAGGTCTGTTTATTAGTTTTTCACCTTTGTGGGTGCGACACCAGCCCCGAATAACCGACTTGACGCTCTAACTTGGAAGAAGAACGAGCTACTCTTCCGGTCCGAACTGCTCATTGAACCGTGATTTCCGGGTTCAACAGTCATTATGATTAGCAAGAAAGTGTAGGAGTTAAAGAAAATTTTCACGATTGCTTGATTCATCGGATTCATCATGACCACAAAATGTTAATCCTTGTTTTAAAAGAAATCGGATACAGTCCACTGAAGTTTCCAGACGGGTGTGATAATCATTTCGAGTTTGGTTAAATTGAGTGCACAAAACAACTTCAATGTGTTGTTTTTGATTCATCAAGTCTAGGCAAGCCTTCAAGCACTTATTATGGATGCTACTGTGATTTCCAACATGAACATCTAATATGTCTTTATGCTTCCAATTTGGGACCCCTCCATTAACAAAAGCATCTCCGCCACCTTGGTCACCATGCTCGAGCTTGAATAGATAATAACATAAACAAAATGTTTCATCTTTTACAAACATCACATCAACACATGAGCTCATTTTTGAAGTCTGACCAAGATAGGTGTGGGGTGGATTGGCAAAGCAAACAGATCTAATGTAGAGCGGATCCCTCCATGTCGAGGAGGTTTTGGAAACCTTATGGGAGATCAGTGTATGATGGAGATCAAAAAACAACTCCGCTTTCGCGATCCACCTGATGGGGTTAGATCCATTAAAGTAGGCCACCTCGAGCGTCCTAGGAGCATGAAAAAAGACCTTGGTTAGCGCCATTGTGAGCAGGGTTTGCTCGAGCGGAAGCCCCAAGATCAATGGGGGTCTTACGCGGAGGTCGCAGTGTAACACTCCACTTTTACCCCTTAGAACTTCAATGTATGACTGTACGAACATGCGTTGTGCGTAAGGAGTTCATCGATTTGAACTCATTAAGAGTACCTGAAATTCTCTTCACGCATGACTGTGCGCTTGATAAAGCACAATCATGCGATTTTGGCACCTCTTCCAGATCTCTTTGGCATCTCTGCCAGATTGTACATGACATGCACGACCGTGCACGCCATGAGTTGTGGATAACAAATTTTGAGGGCTCTGTCATTTTGTCCGTGCATCCCTTCACGCACATATGTGCTCCCTTCTAAGCGACTGTGTGTGTGTTGACTGTTAAGATGCATGACCGTGCGCATTATGTGGCACAACCGTGTGCGTGACGAGAAGTCATTGAGATGACGTTAAATCAGGTCGTAGATCGTGATTCAAGGGCCAAGATCTATTTTGGTGCCCAAAAACCGACCCTTGAGGGGTTTAGACCTCATGTTTGCTAGGAGAAGAGGTGAAGGGGGAAGAAGGTGCCTAGGGTTCTTGGAGCTAAATCCGAAGTTGTCAGATCTAGGGAGCTCTGATTGACAATTGATCGCCACCAAAGAGTAGAAAATCCTCCTAAGAACATCCTCCATTTCTATTCTTGAGGTTTTCATGGTTGGAAAGGAAGGGACGAAGGTAGCATTTCTCTTCTCCACAGGTCTAAGGCCTCATTTTGTATGATGTATGTTGTTTGTGCATTTTGGTACCTCATTCTCACTAATTAGTGGAATGATAAGGGCTACAACTCTCCGGAGCAATGAGATGTGGGATTGCGACCTTGTTATGAGTAGTTGCATGAGCTTGATGTTTGATTCCAAGAACTAGGGCATGCTGTGTTGCCGGGTTAGTCGCAAGATCATACTAGTGATGTGATTTGATGATTCATGCAAGAATCTTCCCTAAATACGACATCAAATAATTATTCATTGTTTGTTGACCGTGTTCTCTTCCGAGTCGAGGATCAGATACGTGCTCGTAGCCGTGAGAATTCCCAGTAGAATTTAGGGCTTGAGGAATAATGCCGATTTGAATAAAGGAATGTGAATACTTTAATAATAGCGAATTTGGAGTAAAGTTGTATCATGTCTCTAATATAGGATAACATGTCATGATGTTTGCTGAGTATGAATAATTATTCAGGTGTAATATTGATGTAGAAACTGATGTAGGCTCAACCTAGGGTTTTGGAAAATAATTAACTTTTTTTTAAAAGAAAATACTTTTAATGAAAATAGAAAGTTAGGGTTTTGAATTTGAAAAAAACACGAGGGCCAAGCGGCCAAATCAAATTTTCGCGTGCGCGATTTCAACGACGTCGCTCTGAGCTTTGAGAAGTTCGTTAATTTCGTTCGAGTGGAACTCCTACGCGCTTTAGGGTTCCAAGTCCCCGGCGAAATCTACACGATCACAAGCCGAATCGCAAACAATAATTTATGAAATAAACGGTACTAGTAGCAGAAGAACGCAACGACAAGCCCAAATTATTTTAAGTAAAGCATAAATTCTTTACTAACACAAGGGAGAGAACGAGTTAGCAAGCACTGACAGCAGATCGTTGAATGGTTCGTTCCAACATCTTCACGCAAGCGGGAGAATGAAAATCACGATCAATCAGTGTGCTCCAAACCCGACCGGAATAAGGCTTGAAGTCGACGGCACCGGGCTTCCAGGCCGACGGAAAGGAGTCCCGCAGTCGACGGCGGCCTGGCGGTGATTCTTCGGCGGAGTGGCGGTAGCGGCAGACGCCAAAAGGGGGCGGCGGGAGCGGCTTCCGCTTCTGGTGGCAGCGACGGGCGGGTGACTTCTCTGGACGCGACGACAGCAGGCCTGGCAGCGTTAGGGCATAGAAGTTCTGATCGGTAATTAGCATGAAGCATATTTTGCTCCCCGCTCTGCCCGATCGTGCCTTCCTCTTCTTCCAGCGAACCTTTAAACCGTTGATTCTTCTTGTCAAAGAAATATCTCCCAATTAATTAACTTTCCAAACTTGTCCTAGCCTTCTCCACATTATGATTTTTCCCAAATCAATAGAGCTATGATGATTTCTGATTGAAACACTTTCAGACCTCGGACAACAAACTAAGTGGTACAGTGTGGACAGCTAGCTATGGCCAGCTCGCCGAGGCTAAGTGGATATTACAAAAAAATTTTAATCAACTAACTATAGCTAAGTGACATTTAAAAAAAAATTAAAATAGCTAACTATAGCTAAGTAAAAATTAAGATTTTTTATAAAATAGCTAGCTTAATTTAATTTTTTTTAATTCCATTTTAAATTTAATCAGATTTGCGGATAACATGACTTAAAAAAAATTAACCATTTGATTTTGTCTCAAATTAAGATTTTTTATATAAACAAACTTCTCTTATATTCAAAATGGCTGTCAATAGCCATTTTGACCTAAACCCATCCCCTATAAAAGGGGACCCGATCTCCCGTGCGTCCTATTCCGACCGTTTTCTGTCCAGCAAGGCAATCCCGATCTCCCGTGCTCCCTTTCTCGCAGGCGTTCTTCTTCGACGGAATAGGGCACCGAGCAAGTGCTCGCGTCCGGTAGTCGCGTCCGTTTTCTGTCCAGCAAGGCAATCCCGATCTCCCGTGCAGCTGCCGACAACTCCGCATCTCCTTCTGTGATCCTCATGGCAATCCAAAACAAAGGCTAAAGCCATCACTCTCACTGGAACAAAACGCTATGCCATTGTTGCGCGCAAAGGTACTCCTCACCCTTTCTTCCAGCGGCCACATCATTCACTGTTTTAGGATCCTTTGATGGCTGGCATTTACCTCCAGTAAGATCCTTCTCCTCCATCAACAGCTTTCTCCTCAGTCAGCCTTCGTCCTTCCTCCACAGACCTACCATGCTGCCAGAGGTTGTCCTTCCTTACAGATCTACATTCCAACTTGATCTACAGCCAGGTTAGACAATGTCTTCTTCTTTTAGAGTTTTCCATCAAAAGATTTTGCGTTCGTTGACTCGCCAATGCAACTTTTTTCGGCATGCATCAACTTTTAATAGTCGGTAAAAGCTGCAGGAGGTAATTTTTAGTGGGCCAGTCGAGGTGGTCACACTTCATCTTCTCCCAAACATCGTGCCCTCATTCACAATAGTAGGTCTCACTGATTTTGCTTCCCTCATCAGGAACTCCACCTCCTCCCCAATCCAGTACTAAAAGTTCAGCTTGAATTTAGGTACTAAAAATTCCTTTGGCCTTCTTCTCTGATCACTTTACTCTAACTATCTTTTAATTTATTATGTGCATGGATGTTTAATTAAGAAGCAAAAACAGTAAGGTATTTGCATCCTTTTCTATTTTTCCCTTGCTCTGCTTCCGTGAGGATTCAATTCCATGATTTGTGCAATATGCTCCAATGCTTTGGCTTGCTTACTCTGCTTAAGGTTTTGGGCTCATGTGGCTTACACTAAAACTCTGTGTTCATGTGCCCCTGCGCGTGTTTATTTTTTTTCTCTAATTTATGGCCAATCGAGATTTCTCATGTCTGTTTCTGTCATAATGAAGACATGGCCATGAGTTTTCTATTGGTATGGGGGCAAGCCATTAAGGAAATGATTTCTCCATGATTCTTAATATCGGGTTCCGTTAGCAAGAAAGCATTTCTTTCCATTCACGGTACATAAACTTCTGCAAGGGTTCACAAAATTCCTCTTCATTGTCCTTAACTCCTTATGCTGCTGTTTTTGGTCAAAATGAATTAATTGCCCTGTTATAGTTTGTTTCTCAAACATCCATTTAACAATCTCATTTATCATGACAATAAGTATATTAATTACAATATAAATTGACGTCCAGATACTTTTCCACTGCATTTCAGTCTTAAGATTCATTACATTTAGAGGCAACATGTCTGTGAAAGCCAATGACATATTTTGAGGATGAAGCATGCCACCCAAGCATTTCCGAACGAATCAAAAAATTCCTAGAGGAGCCCGTGGTTCTCAAGGCAGTGAGCGTAAAGCCGGTCGGAAAAGTTTTACCTGAAGCTAAGCCGAGGAATGCATCTTCCATTCTATGGAAGGCCGGCGTTATTGTTTCCGATAACAAGGGCGGCCGTTTGAGGGTCTGTTTGTCATGGCGGTGATGGTCGTGAATGTGGTGGTTATGAAATGTCGTTCATGAACACTCGACCTCATTCAAGGAACTCCATCTATGTGGGACTGATCTTTTATAATTGTAGCTAAGTGGAATTGCAAAAGAAAAAAAATAGCTAACTATAGCTAAGTGGATTTGCAAAAATACTTTAAAGAAGCTAAATAAAGCTAAGTGAATTTGCAAAAAAAAAAGAGAGTATCTAACTATAGCTATGTGATAAAATAATGTGGAAAAAATAAAGCTAACTATAGCTAGCTGGCCAGCTATAGAAGGCCTTAACACTTTCCATATATGTGTTTTCCTTTTCCCATTTGAAATGTTACTACTCCCTTTTGCAATTTAAATTTATACATCCTTAAATAATTTAGGCTTGCCTCTACGATCCTACTACTAATAATACCGGACCTCTTTATTTATGGTTTTATTGGCCGGTCAAACCGAAGAACCTAAATGAGCCATGAAATGAGGGAAAGTACATGAGCAAGTGCATGAAATAAAATGCGGAACAAGAAATAAAATACATAAATAAAAAGACTATGATGCATCGCAAGTTGCATCAAATATATTGGGAATGGTGATGGACTCCTCATAGTAGAGTGTGATATCATGAATAGTGGATGTAGATTTGTGATACATCTAACACGAGGTAGATTTCCCATCATGGAATGCTATTATTGTAATAGCGGATGTGAACTTGGATTCATGGAAATGACTCCGACATGAGAAAAGCTCAATGAATTTGTTATGAGCCTACTTCCGTAACAATGGTAACTTGCCGGAGTAGTGACCGGAGTCAGAGAAGATGACGATGGTGGAGGATACCGTGGAGCCGGAACTGCGGCTGCCTATGCGGGGCTTGCTCGTTGGAGGAGAGGGCTACCAATATCTCACAATAAGAGAATAAGAAGACTAGACTTTCATTCATACATAAACAAGACCCCAAAGGTCCCTTAAATAGAAATATACAGGGCATTAACGTAATTAGCCTGACACCTACTAATAATATTATCATACGACTCGATATAAAAAGATAACTTTATAAGAACGTTGACCATAATATCACTCCCGCCGTCCAAAAAGAGCTTGTCCTTAAGCTCAAGAGGTCCACGGTAGAGCACTTCATCCGATGCCCTCGTCGTCAGAGTCCTCGATATGTAGGTAGAAAAGCTCATTGCACCTATGACCGCCAGTGAATTGCTCGTCGCAATTAAAACATAATCCATGAGTGCGTCATTGCAACATCTCAACCCAAGCTAATCAGCGGACCAGTGGGGCTGTGGGTCCCTCGATACGTCCCTGTTGAGTGTCGATGTTGATGGGCAAGTAGGCCTCCCGAGCCAAATGATGGCGGAGTTCGCATAGCCTGACCAGACTCATAGTAGTCACTAAGTGTGGAGGGGCCTCAAATTCGACATCTAGTTGTAGGCGATCTTGAAATCCGGCTATGAAGATGGCAACTTGCATAGCTGGAGGAAGCATGACGTGTGCCAGAAGGTGTTGAAACTGTTCTAAGTAATCATCTTCTGTGTCTGTTTGATAGAGTGTCGTAAGAGCACTGAGGGGGTTACTGCAAATGGGAGGGCCGAAATGCAGGTTGCAATATCGCTTGAAGTCGTCCTATGTCAGGTCTGGTTGGTCGGTGAGGAGAGAGTGACCCAAAGCAGAGCTTAGTCGAGTAGGTGGAAAGAGGCTAGAGGAAGTCGATCAACGGTCGGAATTTGTTGGTGGATGAAGAACTGCTCCCACCTTGTGAGCCAGGCCAATGAATCTATTTTGTTGTCGTAGGTGGCGAAGTCCAACCTGGTCTAGCGCAGCAGCATAGCCACGTCTGGGCGGGTGAAGGTCGGTGGCTCGTGGCAGATTAGCGGCGATGGTGACGGCGACGCTTGGCATGATTCGTAGGTGGGGTAGTAACAACGGGAAAGGCGTCGGTCGGCTCATTAAGCTTGATTGTGATGGCGGTTAGGTCATCCCGATGACGTGTTTCGGCTTCCCGAAGGCGGGATTCTATGGACGTCATGAATCCTTGTAGTGCAACCATGAAATCTTATGTGTCGCCCATATTGGGGCTTGAAATAGCACGCGAGACGGACCGGGTGACTAGACGACTAGATTCCTTTGAAGAGGCTGATTGGGAGTTGCCGCGAGAGCCGCGTCATTGCCCAATGGTGACACAAATATATATACTCTAATCTAAGCCTTCACTCTCCCCTGCCTTGGAGGCAAAAAGAAGTCCAAAATAATGGCGGGAGATGGGCAAAATAAGAAGATGAGCTGGGCTTGCTGTGAGAAGGCAGCCGGTTATAGGAAAATAAAATAAAAAAATATGGCTGGGAGGTTGGTGGGCTTTAGAAAGGGGCGGTAATGTTGGTCGGATTAGGCGGCTGGGAAAAAAAGAGTGGAGACTGAAGAGTGGATTACTAATAGATTAATAAAAAAAGGATTAATAAATTAGAAGTC
Source organism: Platanthera zijinensis (assembly GCA_039513925.1). NCBI lineage: Eukaryota > Viridiplantae > Streptophyta > Magnoliopsida > Asparagales > Orchidaceae > Platanthera > Platanthera zijinensis. The sequence goes on from CM077082.1 coordinate 19,524,384, forward strand.
AAGGGGGCGCAGGACTTTGCGTCGCTCGAGGGGATGGGGGGGCGTGCTGTGCGGGGGGCTCAAGGAGAGGGGGCTCGACTGTCAGCGGTCGGCGTGTGCTGCTAAGGAGTAAGGGCTGTGTCTGGAACACTGCACTGGAGGAGGCGACTGGGCTCGACGACAGACACATAGACGGGCTCGACAGAGGTGTGGCTGTTCTTGATGGTTGGGCTCGACGGAAGACGAAAAGGAAGAGCGACTGAAGTAGTTCGATGGAGATGCGGGCGTCGATGTTAGCGTGGTTGTGTTGGACGCTGTCTTCGGAGACGATGCAGGTGAGGAAGGATGTCGTCAGGAGAAAGTTGGGTCGAAGACCGAAGTAGGGCCTAGCAGACACAGAGGAGGCAGTGACTACGATTTCTCTTGCGGTTTCGTGCGTCGGTGGCACCGAAGCAGTCGGTCGAAGGGATCAGTGATATCGATGAGGCGCGATCGATGGAGATATGCTGGCGCAGGAAGAGGCGGGGTGTTGGTGTGCGTCGGCGTCGGTGGAAGAGGACCGAGTAGGCTCTGGTACCAAAGTTGTTATGGGTCTACTTTCGTAACAGTGGTAACTCGCCGGAGTAGTGTCCGGAGTCGGAGAAGATGACGATGATGGAGGATACCGTGGAGTCGGAGAAGCCGCGGCTCCAAACGGCTGCCTTTGCGGGGTTTCCTCGTTGGAGGAGAGAGCTACAAATATCTTACAATAACAGAACAAGAAGACTAGACTTTTCATTCATACATAAACAAGACCCCGAGGGTCCCTTAAATAGAAACATATATGGGCATTAACATAATTAACCCGACACCTACAAATAATATCATCATACGACTTGATATAATACGATAACTTTATAAGAACGTTGACAATCCTTGTAGTTGTAGAATATGATCCCTATATGATTTATCTACATGATCTATAATGCTACTGTAGCTTGGTGGTGATTACCTCGGGCATGGATGAACTTTGGCGAGCCTTCCTGACTATGTTCGTTTGATTGATGCTCTATTGAATGATTTGTCTAAATGCTTAATCTTAGTGTGCTTAGCCCTGAAATGCCTTTGATCTATTGAGGAATTTTTCAGAGGCCTTAAGTGCCATATTGAATTGAATTTTTAGGGATACACATACGTTATGTGGTACTTAATATTACCCTTGATACGCTTGGTTGGGTGTGAGCATTTATATGTGTGATTGATGGTTAGATGCCTTGATATCTTGTTTCTTTGCTATGCGTTAGGGGCTTAGCATGCTTAAGGATATGCTTGTGTTTGTGATTGATGAGAAATGGGAATAGACCGTGTCGCACCCATGCCATGCAGTTCGGCGCAGGAAAATGACCCATAGGTATGACCATCGTTTGAATGGTGACTGATTAAGGAGAACAAGCCAAGCCGCATTCACTCCATGTAGTTTGGCATACAAAAGAACCGATTGGTATGACAAATCCTTTACATGGGAGAGGCCATTATATTGGCAAAATGGATTATGGATGAGGTTAGCCACCACTTTCTTACGTGAGAGACATGTCGTTTACATGGGAGAGGTCGTAGGGACTAGAAAGTTGGTCTCTCAGAACAAATGCTCATGTGTATTTTGGGGATTTGCATAACTTATTGTTTAAGTACCATGAGAGCACTAGGCATTAATGGATAACTGATGCCGCGCCTGCAACTTTGTAGTTCAACACGAAAAGAATTCTTTGATATGGCATGTCGTTGCTGTACAATCCCGTATTCGCTGAGTGGGCCCCCCTCCAGGTTCAAGGCTTTGCGGGACATTCAGGTCCAAGGGGGGCATAGTAGACGAGTGAAACCTTCCAGATCAGCATTCACCCAGGGGGAGCAAAAGGGATCCCGCCCATAGCAGGCGGGGAGGCTCTCGCCCGTAGCAGGCGTGAGGGGTCTCGCCCGTAGCAGGCGTGAGGGGTCTCGTCATGTCGGCGAGTGGCCCTATGATCCCGCTTCCACCCTCTGAGCCGCGAAGGCGAGTGCCTGGCTTACTCAGCACTCGCCCCTTTAGGCGAGTGGCGCCTTCATGGGCCACTCGCCCAGTGGGGCCCAGAGACAGTATTATCTGGATGCCCATGAAGGTCTGCGTTTAGGTCCTCAGAACAACGGAGTTTGACTGTTGTTAGACCACTTTGGGCTGCATATAGCTGTTTAGAACAGCGGAACCACGCTATTTGCAGGGCAGGTTTTGAAATCTATAAATAGACCCAAGGGGGTACCTCAGAAGACAAGCTTTCCAGTTTTCTAATTCTCAGATCTTCTTGCGCTTTCTGAGGTGCCCTTAGCTAAGCACTGGCTAAGGAGGGTAAGCGCTCTAAGATCTTATGGGTGTGTGGTGGGACCTCCGTGCTGGAGCCTTGGATCAGTTTTGAGCTCTAAGTCTTCGGCCAATCAAGCTTGCTAGGAGAAGTAAGTGTGCGGTCACCCCTTCCCCAAGGGTCTGAACTCCACAGAAGCCGGTTCTCGGTTTCAACAGTTGCATAGTGAGAGAACACATGCACGCATTACTGATGATGTTTCACTATGTGTGCGTCGATCGATGGTTTGCTTGTTATTGTATAATAGCTTAGGACATGGTAATCCGCTATTATGAGTAGAGTTGATAGATATGACTTTCATACTCTAGCTTGTTATTGCATTGTAGACCACATTTCTTTTATGCTTAACATAATGAACATGTATGATAATTGTGACATCTCATTATGCTGCTTGCTTAGCATTGATTTAGCAGGGATTGGGGTTCCCCCAGATCCGCTAGGATGCCAGGGGAGAGGAGGATCGTTACACAATTTTTGGTCTGCTCAGGCTGACCCTCATTTTTCACTTATTCGTATTTGGTTGCAGAGTCTTGCATGTGCTTGGAGTTGCTTTGCTATCAAATAAGGAAAAAGTCTGGAAGTGTTTTTATTGCAATCTTTATGACTCTACATTTGTATCGGCCTGTGTGCTTAAAACTTTGTACTGTACATTTATTTTTAGATGTATGTATTGACCTGAAGATCTTGACTTGTATTGGGATTACATTGTACACTATTAGTTCATGAACATTCTTTAGGTTCTGTTTGGGGGGACTTATTTTCACCGGTCAAGCGGTTACGACCGCATGAATCAGACCTTAATTATGGTCTGATTCATGCCGTCGTAACCGCTTGACCGGTGAGAATAAGTCCCCCCAAACGGAGCCTTAGTCTTTTATTGTTCAACTTCCACATCCACATTGCATGTTGAATACTCTGATATTCAGGTTAGATATAGCTGGTTACCATCTTTTAATATCTTTGTTCAAATTATATGATGAATACAGGTGGTGTGTTACATGCGGAGCCTGTGGGTCGCAAGACGCCTTATTATTAAACCATCGGGTTAAGTCAGGCGATGAAAACGACAAGGACGGAGTGTTGATCGTCAAGACCTGTGAGGAGGGCGTTGGCGTCGTCGGCATGGGCGTCAGAGTGTTACGCCAACAAGCAAGTAGTAGGCATACGGCGGTTGACGGGTAGGATCCGACAACGCGGAAGTGGGCGCTGCCATAGGAGGCTGTTCCACCAAAACTGATACCAAGTTGGCGAGGGGAAACCAAGCAAAAACGTTGCATAGCTGGAGGGAGGGGGGTATTCCGATAGAGTGGGGAAGGAGAAGAGTTCGAGGTAAGTGGAGAAAGAAGAGAATCACAACCTCAGGCGTCCTAGCTGGCAAATGCTTACAAAGTTCAAAGTAGAGTCCATAAGTATTTGGACTGATGGCAATATGGTAATAACACAAATTGAAAATACAATTAGAAAATAAATTTTAGAATGATAGAGAGCATAAAATGATTATCACAAGATGCTGAGAAGAGCTGCATAATGAGTGCCCCGGGGTTCTGAGACAAAATGACTGACGATATGAACGACATGTGAGATATCTGGATGACTGATTGTGATATAAACTAGCATTCCAACACGTTGTCGGTATTCGAAAGGGTCTGATAGGATTTCTCCTTCTTGAGAATGAAACTTGATGTCTAATTCAAGAGGACTGACAACACTGCGTTCATCAATCAACACAACGCTATCAAGAATCTCATGAATGAACTTTTGTTGGGATAAGATATATCTTTCGGGGGAGTGATCTATTTTAAGACCGAGAAAGCAATGAAGAGGTCTGAGATCTTTCATTTCAAATTGATGCTAGAGATGATACTTGACTTGTTGGATATGTTTTGAGTTGTCGTCTGAGATGATCATGTCATCGACATATAACAACAAAAGAGTGCTTGAGGTGTGCGTGAACAATACAGGGTCCAAAAGATTTGTAGTAAATCCATTCGCCAGGATGGTTGTAGTAAACCTGGAGAACCATGCTCAAGGTTGTAGATGTCGGATGTCTGGTTCATGTCGGTTTGGGTTTGAAATGTCGTATGTCGGATTGCGGGGGATATATCGGGGATATTTTACAATATCGGATTTTAATATTTAAATAAAGATAACAATATTTATAAACACATTTTTTGCAAATAAGTAAAAATGTATAGACAAATAGTTATAGCAATGTACAGACAAATAGTTATAGCAATGTACAAACAAATAAGTATTTATAACATTTTCTTTGAAATAATTTTGAAAGATAAAGGAGAAGCCCATGTAATTATGCAAAGTTGGAGGGGAGTTTTTCTTAACTATTGCAAAAATCACTATAGCAGAAGTTAACAAAATAATGTTTAACATAAGTTAGAAGTGCACAGAAGAAACAAAAATCACTGTAGATTTACACAAAGAAAGGTATAAACTTAGCTATTGCAAGAAAGAAACTTAACTATAGCATAAGTAAGAAGCTTATAGTAACACAAGTTTAATAAAAAATTTAGATCTTATGACTTGATCAATATAACTTCAAATAAAACTTTCAATTGTCGTAGAAACAAGAAGAAAGAAGAAGGGGGATTACAGTGGAGTGAAGTAGTAGAAACCCTAAAGCCCGACGTCGACTCCTCGCGTCCTCGCCTGCGATGTCGATTCGTAGAAAGCACGGCGGCGTCGTCTACTCCTCTCCTGCGATGCCGATTCGTTGCCTCGTCGTCGGAGAAGGAGTGTCGAGTGTCGACCACTCCGCCAGGGCGACTCTCCCGTAAAATTTAGGGTAGAGCGAGAAATGTTGAATGCGTGAAATTGACTCGTGAAGTAAAAAAATATGGGACTCGTGAACTTTGTTTTTTTATATATTAAATATAATAACCGAAATATCGGGTTAGAGATATCTCGATATATCGGGATATATCGCCGTTTTTTTACAAAACGATATTTTTGTCAAACAAATCGATTTCGTTGCGGTTTGCACCCAAAAACTTTATGTCGGCCGACATGTCCGACATGTCGGCCGATATCTACAACACTGACCATGCTTGAGGGTCTTGTTGAGTCCATAAAGAGCCTTGCAGAGGTGACAGACTTGCTATCTGAGTGTTGAACCCCGGGTGGCGGTGTCATATAGACATTTTTCAGAGAGATCAGCATGGGGAAAAGCATTGTTGACGTTCATCTGAGAAATATCATAAGAGTAGATGGAAGTTATGACAAGAGTGATGTGTATATTGGTCATTTTGGCAATCAGATCAAAAGTCTAATCATAGCCGATGGTGTGCGGCTATTGAAAACTTCGAGCAACTAAGAGAGTCTTGTATTTGTCATGATGCCGTCAACTAATGTTTTGATTTTGTACACTCATTTACAACTGATGAGATGAATACCTTTAGACAGGGACACAAGATCCCAAATTTTGATATTTTTCAAAACATGTAATTCTTTTCTCATTGCTCAGTTCCAACTAGGTATAGATATAACCTCCTGGTATGTCCGAGGCTCTTGATGATTAGAAGTAGCGAGGAGAAATACTTGAAGAGCTGGAGTTGGATAAGAGAAAAGATTGAGTGGAGCGACGAGGAGATTGAGTGGAGCGACGAGGAGATTGAGATGGTTCGATAACTTCAGATTATTTAAATTGGTTTGATGACGCCGGTTTAAGAGAAAAAAGAATGCTCATGAGGTTTATTAACTAACCATCTCCCGGGTTATTTGATTTTTTATTCCAAGCTTGCTATTTTTAAATTGGTTGGCATCATTGGGAGGCATCGCAGCTCTCGCGACAACCCAAATTCAACCACCTCTGACGACTTGAACCGTCTAGTCACCCGCTCCATCTCTCGGCAAACAAATCAACCGATGGGGGACTCGCAAGATTTCAGGATTGTTATCTAATATGTGTTGCAGACCGTCATGGCCTTCATGGAAGCACGCTTTCGGGACATCGACACCTGACATCGGGATGCCGACACCCGACATCGGGATGCCGACACCCAACTTCAGGACGACATGGCCCCCATCACTGCTAGACTCAATGAGTTGCCCGCCAACCTTCCCGTTGATACTACCCCACCTACTGATCACACCAACTGCAGTTAAGTACTATCACCACCTCTCATCTGCCACGAGCCACCGCCATCAAACCTCGTACAACCTAAGGCAGTTATACTACCGCGCTACGCAATGTTGGATTTTCCGACTTATGATGGGAGGACGGAACCCGTTGGGTTGGCTCACTAAATGCGAACAAATTTTCACCCACCAACAAACACCGATCGCGGATCAGATTCATCTGGTGTCCGTCCACCTACTTTACTCCACTGCTTTGGGCCACTCGCCTCCTCACCGACCATCCCGGCTTGACATGAGAAGACTTCAAGAGGTTCAACAGCTTGCGTTTCGGTCCTCCCACCCACAGCAACCCTCTTTGTGAGCTTACCACTTTCCGACAGACGAGATCCGTGGACGATTTTATCTGGAATAGTTTCAGCTTCTCCTGACACAAGTCACGCTTCCCCCTAGGATGCGGGACTCCATCTTTACTTTCAGCCTTTGTGACAGTCTGCGGCTGAATGTCAAATTTGAGACTCCTCGAGACATAATGATTACTATGAGTTTGGCTAGGATTTACAACCGTCGCCTCCAACAAGCACTGGAGGCTTACCTTTTTGCTAACACAGGGGCTCCGTCGGGATGTGTTGAGGGCCCTACAGGCCCTCCAATTCGTCAACTCTCTCGTGTTGATACAATGGAACAGCGAGTGCAAGGCTTAGATTACATCCACAACAAGTATTATACTCACGTACATTGATGCAAAAAGCTTTTCTATCTTCATGTCGAGGATTCTGACGATCAGGGTTTGGGTGAGGTTGATACTGTCATCGATCTTCCTAGAGCTTGGGGTCAAGTTCTTTTTGCAAGGTGGGAGAGATGTTACGGGCCTCGAGCACTAGACTTAATTATTTTTTGTTATCTTTATTGTTGCCTTTAGTAGGTGTTATCATTGTTATTTGTATGTGATCATCAATGAAAGAAGGTCTATTTCCTAAGCCCTAAAGAAATCCTGGATGCTCTCTCTCACCTTTGAGCAAGCCCCGCTTAGGCAGCCACAGTTCCGGCTCTATTGTATCCTTCGACATCATCCTCATCTCAAATCATCCTTGTTATGAAATGTTTTAATTATATGGGGGGCTGGGGGTATTTTTGTAATTGCCCTTGCTAGTATAAATAGCAGGCTTAGCTCCAGGGAAAGAACCGAACTTTATTGTGCTGTTATCTGTGTATGTGTGCAGCTGAATCGGGAGACACTCCCCTCGCCGGAAAATCGAACCGTTCAAGTTGCGGCCTTAAGTGAGATCATTGTTTATGCATGTGACTGTTGTCTGTCTTGTTTTCCTGAAGTTGTTGTAGGAGGTTTTGGGAGAGGTTATTGTTGTGTTATTGAAGAACATTGAGGTATCCGACTGTGTATTCTACCACCATTGCTGTGTATTGAAAATTGTCTCAACATGAAGGTATCAGAGCTTCAACCTAGAGTGGGATGGATCTGTCTGATTCGACCAGATCTAAGGATGTCCAACAAGAGATTGCAGAGCTGCGACAGAACTAGGACGGGTTTTGGGTGACCCATGCCCACATGCAGGCCACGCTGCAGACAGTCGAAGATCAACAACAACGCACATTGGAGGAGGTCCTCGAGCTGGTGGCGGCCTTCCGTCCCGATCGGGGATCGGGTATCGCCGGTCGCGGCTCGCCATCGGAGACCCACCAACCTACCCAACATAATACGAACATTCTCACTCGCCTTCCCCGCATAGAGTTTCCCGTTTCAAAGTCGAGCTCTCCAAGAATGTCTCTTTCGTTGTGAGCAATTTTTCGAGATTGACGCTACAACATTGGATGTGAGGGTTAAATTGGCAGCAATGCATTTGAAAGGGAAGGCAATTGTGTGCCACCAAGCCTTCATAAAGCACGTAGTTCGCAACAAGGACTGACATGGGAAGAGTATTGCAACGCCATCTCCAACTGATTTGGCTCCCTCCTGTTTGATTATCCTATATGGGATCTGAAAAACTTGCGCCAAAAAGGGTCTGTGCAGCAGTAGTTAGAAGAGTTTGATGGACTTCGACATCGGGTACACATTTAGGAGGAGCGTGCTCTAAGTTTCTGCTTAGCCGTCTTGAAGGATGAGATAGCCTATTCCGTCCGCATGTTCCAACCAAAGACATTTGCGGAGGTGGTGTCCCTTGCTCGCCTACAGGAGTACAAATTGCAACTACGCCATAAGAAGGGAGTCGGTTATTCTTCCGACCTGACCCCAAAAGGAGAGCGACCCCCCAACAACCACTTGGTCGGGGCTTCTCGACCTATTACCACTCAACCTGGGAGGGCCGGCTTTCATCCAGCCAAAGGAGGGCAACAACTAACCTCAGAGGAGATAGAGGACAAGCGGAACTGCGGCCTATGCTTTTAGTGTGACGAGAAGTATACGCTGGGTCATCGATGTGGGGGACGCAAGCTATCCTACGCCATACAACTCATTCCTGAATCTGATGGCGATACATCGGATGACCGGGGAGAAGAAGAAGACAGCCGATGGCCGAAGAGGGTGAACTTCAAGAGACACCACAAGTCTCTATGCATGCGCTGACAAGGACTTACACACTTCTACACCATGCGAGTGACCACCTCATACCAAGAGGAGCCCATTCATATTTTGATCGACTCGGGTAGTACTGTAGTACACACAACTTCTTGGATAGCCAAACCGCCACTCGGCTGCAGTGCAAGCTAGAACCTACCCCTACCTTTAATGTGGTAGCCGCCAACAGGAAGTGTATAGAAAGTCCTCACAAAGTCATCAGATTTAAATGGAAAATACAGGGCGTCTTTTTTTACATCCGATATGCTGTTTTACATCCGATATGCTGTTTTTGTCGTTAGGTGGGTGTGAAATGGTGCTTGGAGTGCAGTGACTCATCACCTTGGGGGTCCTACAATGGGATTTCCAAAATTTAAAGATGGATTTCACAGCTCAAGGGAAGCGAATCTCCTTGCGTGGGTCTAAAAGTTTGGCGGGGACATGGCTACGACAACGATGTCAGGAAGTGGCGCAGGCGAAGCATGGCCAGCTACACATGTTGGCTTTGTGAGAAGTTCGGACAAATAACCTGGATGGAGAACTCATGGTGCTACACCGCTCTCAACCCACTACCGTCAAAGGGGGCTGCCAATCAATTCCTTGGAGCTCGGCCAAAAACAGCAGCTTGAGCTGCTCTCGGAGGGGGCCGGAGACCTGTTTGAAGAGCCAAAAGGGCTGCCACCGGTTAGGGAACATGAGCACCATATCACACTCAAGGAGGACAAGATCGACATTAATTTACGACCATATCGACACCCACCACTGCAAAGGTCATCGAGCACTTGCTCAAAGAAATGCTACAACCACAGTTTCAGCCCACCATAAGCATTACCGGTGGTGTTGGTGAAGAAGGGAGACAGGACATGGCGTTTATGCATTGATTACCGCCAACTCAACAAACTCACGGTGAATGATAAATTTCTGATCCCTATCATTGAAGACATGATCGATGAGTTGCATGGAGCCGTCTTCTTTTCGAAATTGGATTTGCGGGCGGGTTATCATGAAGTGCGGACGATGGAGGCCGACATGCACAAACGACATTCTGAGCCCACCACAGTCACTATCAATTTTTGGTCATGCCTTTTGGGCTAACCCAAGCGCCATCTACGTTTCAAAGCCTGATGAACAAGATTTTTCAGGACCAAGTCCGCAAATTTATCCTCATATTTTTTCATGATATCCTTGTCTTTAGCAGGTCTTGGGAGGAGCACCTAGAGCATCTCCACTTCACGTTTGACTCCTTACGACATCACCAATTCTTCCTCAAACACGTCAACTGCGAGTTCGGGCTGGAACAAGTTCATTACCCGGGCTACATGATTTCGAGGCGGGGGGGGGGGGGGGGAGTGGAAACCGACCCAACAAAAAATAAGGTCATGATGGAATGGCCTGGATGACAACCGTGAAGCAACTAAGGGGATTTTTGGGATTGACGGGTTACTATCGGCGGTTCATACAACACTATGACACGCTCGCCAAATCATTCACGGAGATGCTCCAATACAAGGTGTTAACATGGTCCCTGGAGGGGGAGAGAGCCTTTACTCAACTCAAGGAGGCCGTATCAAGATCACCAGTCTTATGCTTGTCAGACTTCAGCAAACCATTCGTCCTCGAATCAGATGCTTCAACAACCGGAGTGGGAGCGATACTAATGCAAGAGGGGAGACCGATTGCCTACTTTAGTCGAGCACTTGGCACCAAAAATGTGAGTCTCTTGGTCTATGAGAGGGAGCTACTCGCCATTGTGATGGCTGCCCAATAATGGAGGCATTATTTACTGGGGAAGATCTTCATCATCAAGACGGATCAGCGCTCATTGAAGTTCCTCTTGGATCAAAAATTGGCGACATCGGCTCAACAAAAGTATCATGCTAAATTGTTGGGGTACGACTACACGATCCAATACAAGTTGGGCAAAGAAAATCTCCGCACAGACGCTTTATGCCGGAAATACGGACAGGAGGCAGCGGAGTTGAACATGTTGGTCACCATCAAATCACAAATCCTCCAACAGTTACAGGACTCGTGGGCCACGAATCCATACATCCAACAACTCATTGCGGAGAAGGAACAAGATTTGTCCAAAAGGCCAAAATATGTGTGGGCTAATGGTGTATTGAAGAGGAAGGGAAGGCTAGTGGTGAGAAAGGATGCAACCTTGCAAAACAGTTTGCTGACACTTTACCATGACGGCGCTGTGGGGGGTCACACGGGCATCAACGCCACCTATTAAAGGCTGAAAAAGCTCTTTTATTGGAAACATATGAAGCCAAGTGTCTATGAATATATCCGGCAGCACGGTGTGCCAACAATGCACGGTTTGCCAACAATGCAAAGTGGATACTCAAAAACCCATGGGGCTGCTCCAACCTTTACCTGTACCAACTCGTATATGGCAAGATATCTCCCTAGATTTCGTGAAAGGGTTGCCTAAAAGATATTGGTTGTATTGGATCGCTTGAGTAAGAAAGTACTTTTCATCGCACTCGCACATCCATACACCGCCAAAGGGGTAGCTCAACGCTTCTTGGATTCCATTGTGCAACTTCATGGGCCGCCGACATCCATAATAAGCAACCGCGACACCACCTTCGTGAGCCAATTTTTTCAAGAGTTATTCCGCATCCTCCAAGTGTAGTTGAAGATGTCTACAACATACCATCCTCAAACGAGCCGTCAAACGGAGGTGGTCAACCGTTGTTTGGAGGGGTATTTAAGGTGCATGTGCTTTGAATGCCCACGAATTTGGACGAGTTGATTACCACTAGCAGAGTGATGGTACAATACAACATACCATAGCTCCACGAAGATGACACCGTATGAGGTGGTTTACAACCAAGAACCGGCATTACACTCCTATATTTCGGGTGAAGCCGGGATGGAGGAGGTGGATCGCTCACTCACTAGAAGCAAGGGAAAGAGTGATTACCATGTTGTAATTTAATCTTGCTCAAGCACAAAACCAGATGAAAGATATAGCCGATAAAAAAATGGCGGGAACGAACCCTTGAAGTGGGATCATGGGCATACATCAGCCTACAACCATACAAGCAGACAAGCCTCCGCGCACATGGATTCCACATGCTGTCTCCCAAGTTTTTGGGCCATTCCAGGTCCGAGAGCGTATAGGTGCAGTGGCCTGCAGGTTGGACCTACTGGTGGATGCGAAGATTCATCACACTTTTCACATGTCCCAACTACAGGAGTACCATGGTGAGGAGCCACCGCCGCAGACTCACTACCAACAACAGTAAACCAGGACGACAACTTGATGGCGGAAACTTTGGCAATCTTGAACCGTTGCATCACCCCTCGCAGACGTCATGTGATCACTCAACTTCTCGTGCAATGGCTCAATGGCACCGTGGAAGAGGCGACTTGGGAGGATTTGGACGTGTTTACACGGTGCTACCGCATTTTGTCATTCCTCGAGGACAATGAACTTCTTGGGGGCAATGTATTGTTATGAAATGTTTTAATTATATGGGGGGGGGGGGGGGCTGGGGGTATTTTTGTAATTGGACTTGCTAATATAAATAGCAGGCTTAACTCTAGGGCAAGAACTAAACTTTTTTGTGATGTTTTCTGCGTATGTGTGCGGCTGAATCCGTCGAAAGATCGAACCGTTCAGGCTGCAGCCTTAGGTGAGATCCTTGTTTATGCGTGTGACTATTGTCTGCCTTGTTTTCCTGAAGCTGTTGTAGGAGATTTTGGGAGACAATGTTGTTGTTTTATTGAAGAATGTTAAGGTATCTGAGCTATGTATTCCCTCCATCATTGTTGTGTATTTGCCCAATGTTGAGGTATCCGACCTTGCTGATTTTTAGATACAGACTTTGCAGGATGCAAGGAAGATAAGAAAAACACATCAGGGACATATCAATTTCTTGGGAGAAGATTAATTTCTTGGAGCAGGAATAAACAGACAAGTGTTGTCATTTAAACAACTGAATCAAAATATATTTCAGCAGTGCTCAGCTTCTATGGATCCAACATCAACTACAAGATTATAACATCCAGCTAAGTAAAACTCTCATGTTTTGTGATTCATCTAGTGCAATTTTAATTGCTAAGAATCTTGTATCACACAGAAGGACTAAACACATTGAGATTAGATATTACTTTATTAGAGAGCATGTTGAGAAAGAAGATATCTGCCTTAAGTTTGTCCCCACTGACAATCCTTCGGCAAGCCTACTGATGTTAAGGGCTAGGCCCGTAACATAATCATATACCAAATGGCAAAACAACAACACCTTGAAAATGACTAACACACCATGAAATAGAATTTGAGAGTGAATTGATTATCATTATATATTTGTAAATGGAAAATCAGTTAGCCGAGTTCTTACCAAGGGATTGTCAACAAGAAGATTTCAAGAAATATTAAGCAAGCTCGGAACGGAAGACATCAACTCACTAACTTGAGGGAGAGTTTTAGCATTCATATTAGTATTCATCGATCATTCCCCCAGAAATCATCATCTGGCATCCATCATGGAGCATACAAATTGATAATTTCTCAGAATTTTTTAAACTAATATTATTCTTGAATTTGACGTATACTATGGTGTATAAATAGATAAAAGGAGCCAAAATGAGAAGAAAAAGAAGTTGGAATTGTTGGAAATGTCAGTGTCGGTCTATTAGAGTCTTTAGGATTGAGTGAGTTTAGTCTCACATCTTGAGTCGGTGTTTTAAGTCTTGTTGTATTTCCTATATAAAGCCCCATATGAGGATGAATAAGAGATCTCTTCTATTTATTTTCTATTCTCCAACATGATATCAAAGCCAAAAGATCTGAAACCCTAAAATTTTTTTCCCGTGGCTTCCACTTAATGTCACTGTGCCTCTCCCCTCAAGCGGTTTTCTGCTTCTCTGCTTTGGTCCGATCGAATCCTCTGCTAGGGCTCCAGACGACTGCTTCTCCCCCCGCTCCCGTCGTCGAGATCGTCTCGTGATTTGATCGACGGGAGCGGTCCTTCCCCCACGAAAGCTTGTCGTGCTTTCTCTTCTCCCGCCATCTGGCGCGTAAAGCTTCATCGATCCCGTCGTCGTCCTGCTCGACGACTTCAGCCGCTGGTGCTATCATCAACGTCGTCTGCAGCCTCTGGTCATCTCATCGACGTTATCCCCATTTTTTCTTCTTCTCTCATCGCATTTTTGATTCTTGTATTTCTCCAGAGTTGAAGGAGCAGGATTAGATCAAGAGCTCCGGCTAGATCTGGTGGCCTCTAAGCGAAGCGCCCGACGGGCATATGCGCGCGCCTGCACCCTAACCAGCGCCCGCATGCACATCAAAGTCTCCGCTGCCTGCTTCCTCGCAATGTTCCCCCGGATCAACACCCGAAGCTTCACTAGTCCTTTCAACACTCACACTGCTCCACCTGGGGCTGGTTCTTCTCTGGCCGAATGGCTTCTTGCATGGCGCTGCTTAGCTGCTCATCTCCCCTCTCCCCCGGATGGCTTCTTCTACGCCTACGGCTTATGTGTCTCTTCATCCCGCCACTTCGTGCGATTGTCATACCTGATTTGGCTGCCTTTGTATGGTTTCTCTTCCTACCGCCGTGCTTCCTTACTATTGCTGATTTTTTGCTCCTGCTTGAATTCCAGACTCCTGCCACTACTTCTTGCGCTCATCGACGAAGCTCTTGCTGCTGCGACCGCTTCCGGGGGTGCCGATATCTCTCCAATGATGAAGTTTTTGTGTTTTTTTGTGTCTTTCAATGTTTTTGCTTGAATATTGTCAGTGTTTGTTATAGTTGTTGTTATGTATATATGCACGTGTTATCCACGTGACGGGGAGTGTTGGGATGAAGACGACTCAGATGATCTTTTCCAACATTTCGCCTTCGTCCTACACGGCCTCCAGACTTATGTCGTATGTTGTTAGCATCTCCCCAAGTTTGTCTTTCAATTGGTCATGTGTTGGGGCGTGATTGTGTTGGTTGTTCTAATCTCAGCGGGTTGTGTCGTGTGGAATCGTGTCGTGCGGGACCGTGTCGTGAGGGACCGCCCTTTGTGCGGATTATCCCCGACGGATTATCCCGGTTACCCGGTTGATGATTTGTTTCATATCTTTCGTTCTCTTTCGCATGTTGTGTGTGTAGGTGATGTTGGTTGACCGGTGTCCAGCGGGTCTACGTCGTGTGTGGGTCCTGCGTCGTGTGTGGGTCCTGCGTCGTGTGTGGGTCAGTGTTGTGTGTGGCTATGTCCCCGACTTGATCCCGAGTTTGGAATTTCCCCTGGTGTCTCGTCTGATGTTTTGTCCCGCATCATCTACCTCCATTACAGTTATTTGTTGTGTCCAAGTCGAAGAGTCCCCTCTTCAGCTTGAGGAGGAGTGTTGGAAATGTCAATGTCGGTCTATTAGAGTCTTTAGGAGTGAGTGGGTTTAGTCCCACATCTTGAGTCAGTGTTTTGAGTTTTGTTGTATTTCCTATATAAAGCCTCATATGAGGATGAATAAGAGATCTTTTCTATTCTCTATTCAACAGGAATAAGACTAATTATAATGATGATGACAAGCTCTATTTTAAGCAACACCTGCACAGGAAGAAAAATATATACTTCATTTCTTTCTACTAATAATAACTTCAAATTGTGCTTTGGTTTTGACGTATTTGTGTTATACGGGCCAGGCTTAAAATTTAACAGGCCCGCGGGCCGTTATAAGGGGCCTCTGTAAGAAGGCTAGAGAGCCGCGGGGGACCCCCCAATATTAGTATCTCCAGCGGGGGACCCGTCCGTAGAACAGGCCCGCGGGCCGTACACCCCAACCCTGGCCCCACCTAAAACGGGGTTGGTTGTTGCCAGGGGCCTCCCCCCGATTTAAGAAGGCTAGACTCACCAACTGAGCCGGGCTTTGTTGCCAGGGGCCTCGAACCCCCCGACCTTGATAAGAAGGCTAGTTTCACCAACTAGCCGCGGCTCAGTTGGTGATGAGGGGCCACCTTCTTATCAAGGTGGGGGTTCGAGGCCCCTGGCAACAACCAGCCCCGCTTTTGGGGCCAGGGTTGGGGTGTAGGCCCGCGGGCCTGTTACTCACGGGTCCCCCGCTGGAGATACTCCCAGTTAATAGGGGGTAGCTCTAACATAAAAGTGCCTATATGGGGCCATTGGGGTGTACGACCCGCGGGCCTGTTAAGCACGGACGGGTCCCCCGCTGGATACTCCCAGTATAATAGGGGGTAGCCTGGCCCGTAACAATTTGTATATTAAAATTTGAATTTGTTAGAGAATATTAGAAAATGTAAATAGTCATTTATAGACCCATTTAGGTCCTAGTTTTAGTCATGTTTATTTTGGGACTCATCTCTCTCTCTTCCTATATATATGACTCAATTGAAAGTGAATAGTGAAAATACTTTTCTACTTTTCTATGGTATCAGAGCTCGAAACGGTCCTTCTGGCGGTTTTAATTTTTCTAACCGCCGACCTTCCCTTCTTACCGCCGGCCTTCCTTTCTAACCGCCCCCCTTCTAACTGCTCCTTTCTGCGGTCTCCGATTTTCCTAACCGGCTCTTCCCCTCCATCTGTGGCTTCTCTTCTTTTCTCTCTCCCTCAGTCCTTTTATAGACCTTCCCTTCGCAGTTTGGTTGGACCCTCTATCCGCTTCTCGCGCTTTCTCCCCTCTATCTGTTTCGCGCGGTCCTCTCTGTCCACAACATCTTCTCTGCCCGAAGCAGCTTCCCCTCTATCTGCTTCTGCGCGGTTTCTCCTCTCTGTCCAACATCTTCCCCCACAACAGCTCTATTCGCTTCTCGCGCGGTTTCTCCCTTAGTCCATCTGTCAACATCAGCTTCTCGCGTGGTTTCTCCCCTCTGACTGCAGCAGCTCCTTATCTGCTCCTTTCTGCGGTCCTGTGCTCTCCACTGGTCGTGCCCTACTTTGCGCCTTCTCTTCCTAGCCGTAGTCCGTGCGGTCTCTACCTCGCCGCTCCTGTTCTCGCAGACTGTTCTTGCCGCCGCTCCCGGGGTTTATTCTAGCGGTCTGCTCTAGTCGCTGCCTCCCACGGTCTCTGCTTGGCTTGTCCGTGCGCATTCTGTTCGCGCGATTACATCCCGCGGTCTCTAGTCTTTGGCGGTTTCTCTCTGCCGGTCTCTTTCCCGCGGCTTGCAGTCGTCTTTCTGCCGCTTGGTCTCCCTTTTTCTTCTGCTTAATTGGCGATAGCCTCTCCGTCTATTCGCTCAGCCTATCCGCCTGACCGCCCGACCTCTGCTTCATGGCTTCCACCGATGCTTCTATGGACTCAACTGCTGTCTCCTCTCTTCCGGCTCGTGTTGTTGCTTTTGCTATTGAACTTCGGGATGAACTTCGAATTACCACCATTTCTCTCAATGCGAAACCGAATTTTGTTGAGTGGGTGCACTCTGTTCGTCGTGTGCTGCAGACGAAAGGGCTTCTTCATCATTCAAACAGATGTGGTCAACCGTTGTTTGGAGGGGTATTTAAGGTGCATGTGATTTGAATGCCCACGAACTTGGACGAGTTGATTACCACTAGCAGAGTGATGGTACAATACACATACCATAGCTCCACGAAGATGACACCGTATGAGGTGGTTTACGATCAAGAACCGGCATTACACTCCTATATTTCGGGTGAAGCCGGGATGGAGGAGGTGGATCGCTCACTAGAAGCAAGGGAAAGAGTGATTACCATGTTGTAATTTAATCTTGCTCAAGCACAAAACCAGATGAAAGTTATAGCGGATAAAAAACGGCGGGAGCGAACCCTTGAAGTGGGATCATGGGCATACATCAGCCTACGACCATACAAGCAAACAAGCCTCCGCGCACATGGATTCCACATGCTGTCTCCCAAGTTTTTGGGCCCTTCCAGGTCCGAGAGCGTATAGGTGCAGTGGCCTACAGGTTGGACCTACTGGTGGGTGCGAAAATTCATCACACTTTTCACATGTCCCAACTACGGGAGTACCATGGTGAGGAGCCACCGCCGCAGACTCAGCTACCAACAACAGTAAACCAGGACGACAACTTGATGGTGGAAACTTTGGCAATCTTGAACCGTTGCATTACCCCTCGTGCAATGGCTCAATGGCACCGTGGAAGAGGCGACTTGGGAGGATTTGGACGTGTTTACACGGCGCTACCCGCATTTTGTCATTCCTCGAGGACAATGAACTTCTTGGGGGGAATGCATTGTTATGAAATGTTTTAATTATATGGGGGGGGGGGTATTTCTGTAATTGGACTTGCTTGCATAAATAGCAGGCTTAACTCTAGGGCAAGAACTAAACTTTATTGTGATGTTTTCTGTTAATGTGCGGCTGAATCCGTCGAAAGATCGAACCGTTCAGGCTGCATCCTTAGGTGAGATCCTTGTTTATGCGTGTGACTATTGTCTGCCTTGTTTTCCTGAAGCTGTTGTAGGAGATTTTAGGAGACAATGTTGTTGTTTTATTGAAGAATGTTGAGGTATCCAGCTATGTATTCCCCCATCATTGTTGTGTATTCGCACAACGTTGAGGTATCCGGCCTTGCTGATTTTTAGATACAGACTTTGCAGGATGCAAGGATGATAAGAAAAACACATCAAGGACATGCCAATTTTTTGGGAGAAGATTAATTTCTTGGAGCAGCAATAAACAGACACGTGTTGTCATTTAAACAACTGAATCAGAATGTATTTCAGCAGTGCTCAACTTCTATGGATCCAACATCAACTACAAGATTACAACATCCAGCTAAGTAAAACTCTCATGTTTTGTGATTCATCTAGTGCAATTTTAATTGCTAAGAATCTGGTGTCACACAGAAGGACTAAACACATTGAGATTAGATATTACTTTATTAGAGAGTATGTTGAGAAAGAAGATATCTGCCTTAAGTTTGTCCCCACTGACAATCCTTCGACAAGCCTACTGATGTTAAGGGCTAGGCCCATAACATAATCATATACCAAATGACAAAACAAAACACCTTGAAAATGACTAACACACCATAAATAGAATTTGAGAGTGAATTGATTATCATTATATATTTGTAAATGGAAAATCAGTTAGCTGAGTTCTTACCAAGGGATTGTCAACAAGAAGATTTCAAGAAATATTAAGCAAGCTCGGAACGGAAGACATCAACTCACTAACTTGAGGGAGAGTTTTAGCATTCATATTAGTATTCATCGATCATTGCCCCCACAAATCATCATCTGGCATCCATCATGGAGCATACAAATTGATAATTTCTCGGAATTTTTTAAACTAATATTATTCTTGAATTTGGCGTATATCGTGGTGTATAAATATATAAAAGGAGCCAAAATGAGAAGAAAAAGAAGTTGGAATTGTTGGAAATGTCAGTGTCGGTCTATTAGAGTCTTTAGGATTGAGTGGGTTTAGTCTCACATCTTGAGTCGGTGTTTTAAGTCTTGTTGTATTTCCTATATAAAGCCCCATATGAGGATGAATAAGAGATCTCTTCTATTTATTTTCTATTCTCCAACATGATATCAAAGCCAAAAGATCTGAAACCCTAAATTTTTTTCCTGTGGCTTCCACTTAATTTCCCCGCGCCGCTCCCCTCGAGTGGTTTTCTGCTTCTCTGCTATTGGTCCGATCGACTCCTCTGCTACGGCTCCAGACGACTGCTTCGCCCCCTGCTTCCGTCGATGAGATCGTCTCGTGATTCGATCGACGGGAGCGGTCCTTCCCCCACGAAAGCTCGTCGTGCTTTCTCTTCTCCCGCCATCTGACGCGCAAAGCGTCATCAATCCCGTCGTCGTCCTGCTCGACGACTTCAGTCGCTGATGCTACCATCAATGTCGTCTGCAGCCTCTGGTCATCTCATCGACGTTATCCCCATTTTTTCTTCTTCTCTTATTGCATTTTTTATTCTTGTATTTCTCCAGAGTTGAAGGAGCAGGATTAGATCGAGAGCTCCGACTAGATCTGGTGGCCTCTAAGCGAAGTGCCTGACGAGCATATGCGCGCGCCTGAACCCTAACCAGCGCCTGCATGCACATCAAAGTCTCTGCCGCCTGCTTCCTCGCAATGTTCCCCCTGACCAACAACTGAACTTCACTAGTCCTTTCAGCACTCGCACTGCTCCACCTAGGGCTGGTTCTTCTCTGGCCGAATGGCTTCTTGCATGGTGCTGCTTGGCTGCTCATCTCCCCTCTCCCTCGGATGGCTTCTTCTACGCCTACGGCTTATGTGTCTCTTCATCCCGCCACTTCGTGCGATTGCCATACCTGATTAGGCTGCCTTTGTATGGTTTCTCTTCTTACCGTCGTGCTTCCTTACTATTGCTGATGTTCTGCTGTTGCTTGAATTCCAGACGCCTGCCACTACTTCTTGCGCTCATCGACGAAGCTCCAGCTGCTGCGACCGCTTCCGGGGGTGCCGATATCTCTCCAATGCTGAAGTTTTTGTGTTTTTTTGTGTGTCTTTCAATGTTTTTGCTTGAATATTGTCAGTGTTTGTTATAGTTGTTGTTATGCCTACATGCACGTGTTATCCACGTGAGGGGGAGTGTTGGGATGAAGACGACTCAAATGATCTTTTCCAACATTTCGCCTTCGTCCTACACGGCCTTCAGGCTTATGTCGTATGTTGTTAGCATCTCCCCAAGTTTGTCTTTCAATTGGTCATGTGTTGGGGCGTGATTGTGTTGGTTGTTCTAATCTCAGCGGATTGTGTCGTGTGGAACTGTGTCGTGCAAGACCGTGTCGTGAGGGACCGCCCTTTGTGCGGATTATCCCCGGTTGCCCGGTTGATGATTTGTTTCATATCTTTCGTTCTCTTTTGCATGTTGTGTGTGTAGGTGATGTTGGTTGATCGGTGTCTAGCGGGTCCACGTCGTGTGTGGGTCCTGCGTTGTGTGTGGGTCAGTGTTGTGTGTGGCTATGTCCCCGACTTGATCCTGAGTTTGGAATTTCCCCCGGT
Organism: Platanthera zijinensis; assembly: GCA_039513925.1. Taxonomy (NCBI): domain Eukaryota; kingdom Viridiplantae; phylum Streptophyta; class Magnoliopsida; order Asparagales; family Orchidaceae; genus Platanthera; species Platanthera zijinensis. The sequence goes on from CM077082.1 coordinate 19,545,310, forward strand.
GTCTCGTCTGATGTTTTGTCCCCCGCATCATCTACCTCCATTACCGTTATTTGTTGTGTCCAAGTCGAAGAGTCCCCTCTTCAGCTTGAGGGGGAGTGTTGGAAATGTCAATGTCGGTCTATTAGAGTCTTTAGGAGTGAGTGAGTTTAGTCCCACATCTTGAGTCAGTGTTTTGAGTTTTGTTGTATTTCCTATATAAAGCCCCATATAAGGATGAATACGAGATCTTTTCTATTCTCCAACAGAAATAAGACTAATGATAATGATGATGACAAACTCTATTTTAAGCAACACCTGCACAGGAAGAAAAATATATACTTCATTTCTTTCTACTAATAACTTCAAATTGTGCTTCGGTTTTGACGTATTTTTATATTAAAATTTGTTAATAATCAGTTAGAGAATATTAGGAAGAATATGTAAATAGTCCATTTATAGATCAATTTAGGTCTCTAGTTTTAGTCCCACATTGTTTGTTTTAGGACTCATCTCTCTCTTTTCCTATATACATGCACTCATACTTGAAAGTGAATAATGAAAGTACAGTCCTCATGTTTCGACTCAATCTTTTCTACATGGTATCAGAGCTCGAAACGGTCCTTCTGGCGGTTTGAATTTTTCTAACCGCCGACATTCCCTTCTTACCGCCGGCCTTCCGTTCTAACCACCCCCCTTCTAACCGCTCCTTTCTGCGGTCTCCGGTTTTCCTAATCGGCTCTTCCCCTCCATCCGTGGCTTCTCTTCTTTTCTCCCTCCCTCAGTCCTTTTATAGACCTTCCCTTCCGCAGTTTGGTGGAACCCTCTATTCGCTTCTCGCGCGGTTTCTCCCCTCTATCCGCTTCTCCTCTCTATCCACAACATCTTCTCTGCGCGAAGCAGCTTCCCCTCTATCTGTTTCTCCTCTCTGTCCACAACAACTTCTCTGCCCGCAACAGCTTCCCCTCTATCCGCTTCTCGCGTAGTTTCTTCCTCAGTCCGTCTGCCCGCAACAGTTTCTCGCGTGGTTTCTCCCCTTTGACCGCAGCAGCTCCCTATCCGCTCCTTTCTGCGGTCCTATGCTCTCCACTGGCCGTGCCCTCTTTTGCGCCTTCTCTTCCTAGCCGCAGTCTGTGCGGTCTCTACCTTGCCGCTCCTGTTCTCGCGGACTGTTCTCGCAGACTGTTCTTGCCGCCGCTCTCGGGGTTTGTTCTAGCAGTCTGCTCTAGTCGCTGCCTCCCACGGTCTCTGCTTGGCTTGTCCGTGCGCGTTCTGTTTGCGCGGTTACATCCCGTGGTCTCTGGTCTTTTGCGGTTTCTCTCCGCCGGTCTCTTTCCCGCGGCTTGCAGTCGACTTTCTGCCGCTTGGTCGCCCTTTTGCTTCTGCTTAATTGGCGATAGCCTCTTCGTCTATTCGCTCGGCCTATCCGCCTGACCGTCCGACCTCTGCTTCATGGCTTCCACCGATGCTTCTATGGACTCAACTGCTGCCTCCTCTCTTCCGGCTCGTGTTGTTGCTTCCGCTACTGAACTTCGAATTACCACCATTTCTCTCAATGCGAAACAGAACTTTGTTGAGTGGGTGCACTTTGTTTGTCGTGTACTGCAGACGAAATGGCTTCTTCATCATTTGGCACGGGCTACACCTTCTGCACCCACTAACGAGTGGCTTCGTGATGACGGTCACGTCCAATCTTGCCTTCTCAATTCCATGGATACTGAGCCCTACAGGATGACCATGTATCATGAGCTCATGACACAACCAAGTTAATGTGGGAAAAACTCCACTCTTTCTATTCTGGCCAGAACAACCTCCAACACAGATCATTACTGATCTTCAATCTCTTGATCACGGGATACAAGGTGACATGACCTCCTTCGTTGTCAAGGCCAAGACCCTTGTTGAGGCATGGATACAGTGCCAGCCCCCTACCACTGACTTGGTTGCCCAACGGGCACAAAAAGAGGCAGTCGGGATTGCTAGGATGATGGCCCGTGCCCCCTCTCACCTGCATAGTGTTCGGGTTCATATCCTCTCCTCAGCTACTACTCCCTCTCTCTCAGATGTTTGCTCTATGCTTCTGAAGGTTACACCGCCACTGGAGGTTCCTATGCCTTCCTCTTCGGCACTTCTCGAGCTACCTACACCAGCTCATTCCACCCGTGGTTCTTCATCCTGTGGGGGTCGCCACCCGTCTCGGGGACGAGGACGTGCTGGCAAACCCCCTTTAAATGCACTTACTGCGGTCGGGATAATCATCTTGCGGCCACATGTTATTGCAAACATGGTCTGCCTCCAAACCTTATTGCTTCTACTAAGGCCGGGTCTCCGCACATTGCTTCTGCATCGGATTCTTCCTCCTCCGCTCTAACAGATGTTGAAACTCTTCGTACCCAACTCCAACATCTCCAAGGGGTGATTGCTCACTCATCTGGCTCTGTGGCGTCCATCTCAAATGAAGGTATATCATGTCTTGCCCGGAGTTCGCATTGGATAGTGGACTCTGGTGCCATACACCATCTCACTCCGCAAAAGCCACTGCAATACTTGGTGTCTTCGCATCCTGAGTTTGATATCACCCCAGTCTTCAGTGTTGCTGATCTACCTCTCACACCCACCCTCTCTTTATCTTCCATTCTTCATGTTCCGGGATCCCAATTTAACTTGTTGTCTGTTAGCCGGCTTACTCAAGATTTTGATTGTTGTGTTACATTCTCACCGTCTTCCTTTGTTGTGTAGGATCGGCAAACGCGAAATATTATTGGTAGAGGACGACTGTCTAATGGGCTCTATCTCTTTGACATTCCTCCTTCCGCTCTCTCTGTCATCTCCTCGGTCGATTGACATCGTCGTCTTGGACATGCTCCCCTCCAGATTCTCAAGAAAGCTCTTCCGGATATTTCTCTGCTTGAGTTTAATTGTGAATTCTGTATCTTTGGCAAACAGTATCGTACTTCCTTTAGTCCTGTCTGTACTCAAAGTTCTACGCCTTTATCTTTAGTTCACTCCGATATTTGGGGACCGTATAAAATCCCCAGTGTGTCTGGGTACCGCTACTTTGTAACATTTATTGACGATTATTCTCGTTTAACATAGTTATATTTACTTCGTGATCACATTGAACTAACATCTATATTTCATACTTTTGTTACTGAAACTCGTACTCAGTTCTCCTCTCCCTTGAAAATCCTTCGAAATGATAATGCGCGAGAACATACAAGTCGGGCGTTCTCTGCTATTTGTGCTGAGTTTGACATTATCCACCAAACCTCATGCGCACATGCCCCTCAGTAAAATGGCGTTGCCGAGCGGAAAAAACGTCATCTCCTAGATGTCGCTTGGTCTTTAATGCTTCAACAACAGGTACCCACAGAATACTGGCACTTCGTTGTGTCCACTGTCTGTCATCTTATCAACCGTATGCCTTCCTCTGTTCTCACATTCACCACTCCGTTTAGTGTCCTCTTCCCCTCTCAGTCTCCTTTTCCTCTCACGCCTTGGGTGTTTGACTGCACATGTTATGTCCATAATCTTGACCCACCTTCGGATAAATTTGCCCCTCGCGCAACAAAGTGCATGTTCGTAGGGCACTCTTGCACTCAAAAAGGTTATGTATGTTATTCTCCCGTCGATGGAAAAGTGGTTGTCTCGGCTGATGTCACCTTCTTTGAAGACAAACCGTTTCACACTTCCCCTTCCACTTCTCCTCTACCTTCTCCCTCGCCTCATCCTACCGTTCCAATCACGACTCCTTTACCACCTCTCCTTCCAACTCCACAACCAGGACTACCACCACCTAAATCATCTCTCCTTTGCGTCTACACTCGTCGTACTTCAAACTCTCGGGCCCATCCGCAGCTACCCTCTACCAATGCTATCTCACGACCGGACGATCCTGCCTCCACCTCTACGGCTCATTCACTGACAAACTACATTTCTTTACATCGATTATCACCACCTCTCCTCAAATTTGCTCTTGCTCTTTTCTCTGTTTCTATCCCTAACTCTGTGCGGGAGGCTCTTCAACATTCTGGGTGGCGTGCGACAATGGATGTTGAGATGTCTGCCCTTTGGGCGAATCACACTTGGGATCTGGTCCCCCTTCCTCATGACCAGTCTTGTGTTAGCTGTAAATTGGTTTTTGCCATTAAACATGCTCCGGATGGGACTATCGATCAAATCAAAGCTCGACTTGTGGCACGAGGGTTCACCCAACAACAAGGACTGGACTACGAGGAAACATTCTCGTCGGTTGCCAAATTGAACTCTGTCCGGGTTCTAATTTCCTTCGCTGTCCATCGCCACTGACCCCTTCATTAGCTGGACATTAAAAATGCTTTTCTGGATGGTGATCTTTAAGAGACTGTCTACATGTGTCAACCTCCCGGGTTTGAGACCACGGGGGAGTCTCGTGTGTGCCTTCTTCGAAAAGCTATTTATAGTCTCAAACAGTCTCCTCGGGCTTAGATTGAGAAATTCAATATTGTTCGTGAAGTTGGATTCAAGCGGAGCTCGGCTGACTTCTCTCTTTTCACTCACCATCAATCAACTGGGACTGTCATTCTCCTAGTATATGTGGATGATATTCTGATAACGGGTGAAGACTCCAACGGGATACACCAGATTAAACAACACTTAAATTTAGTCTTCTAAACAAAAGTTCTGAGAAATCTTTGATATTTTCTTGGTCTGGAGATAGCAAGACAACCTGATGGCCTTGTCTTATCACAAAGGAAGTATTATCTTGACCTCCTTCAGGATGTTGGCTATTCTATGTGCAAACCTGCGAAAACTCCTATGGATGTCAACCACAAGTTATGTGCTAATGGATCTGACTCTGATTCACTGCTTACAAATCCAGCATATTATCGGCGGCTTGTAGGAAAACTGATATACTTGACGGTCACGAGGCCCTATATCTCATTTGTTGTTGGGGTGGTCAGTCACTTTATGCATTCACCACAGATTTCTCATCTACAGGCAGTCGAACGCATCCTCAGGTACTTGAAGACTGCTTCGGACGGGGGCTTGTATATATGTCATCCTCCCATCTTTCTCTTGTTGCGTACTCCGATGCGGATTATGCGGGCTCTCTTGATGATCGACGGTCCACTACTGGATTTTGTACTTATTTTGGAGGAAATCTTATCACATGGCGAAGTAAGAAACAATCAGTGGTTGCTCGTTTTTCTGCTGAAGCCGAGTATCGTGCAATGATAACTGTTGTATCTGAACTCACCTGGTTGGAAAGTCTGCTTGATGATTTGGGAGTCAAACTATCCTCACTTGAAACTTTGCTTTGCGACAATCAGGCTGCTATACATTACCAAGGACCCTGTATTCCATGAGTGAACAAAACACATTGAAGTTGATTGTCACTTTGTCCGGGAAAAAGTTCAACTGAAGAAACTTGAATTAGAGCATGTTCCGGCCTCTGAGCAAGTTACCGACATTTTGACCAAGGCTTTACCAAGACCAATGTATCAGCAGTTTCTATCCAAGCTTGGTGCTTACGATTTGTATGCTCCAGCTTGCGGGGAAGTGTTAAGAATATTAGGAAGAATATGTAAATAGTCCATTTAGGTCTCTAGTTTTAATCCCACATTGTTTGTTTTGAGACTCATCTCTCTCTCTTCCTATATATATGTACTCATACTTGAAAGTGAATAGTGAAAATACAGTACTCAAGTTTCGGCTCAATCTTTTCTACATAATCATTGTTCGGGCCTTGAACAGATCACTGCAAAAGTTCATTAGCTATCTTATAATTAGAAAAAGGAGATAGTTTTCAAACTGAAACTTCAATTTAAAATGTTTCATGTGAAGATCTTTGATCATGTCCCTTACCAAAAAAGCTAATAAAAGACAAAAACAGTTCTTAATTGAAAACCCCAAACTTATTATGTTTTTCAGTAAATTCTTTGAATAATTTGCCAGTGCTTCTGATATTTCTAAAATTTTCAGAAGGTTGTAATAAGGGCATGCAGCGACACTCATGCAGATAGATACTTAATCAATGAAGAATGATCGATATACTAGTAATAAAAATTACCATATAAAGTGGCTTTCATTCCATCGGGAGATCTTATAAACTCAGCTCTGTTCCATTATCATTTGAAACATCTTTCCCTGGTCTTCTTCATGGAGCTCTCTCAAAATTTCATCATCAACAACATCAACTTTCCTACAAGATTTATGTTCAAAATATTCTCCCAAAGAGATCATTTTGGACAACCATGCCTTCCATTCATTGCTACGGTATTTATCCTCCTCCCATGTTCCCGACGCCAATAACTTGTAGACATAAACCTTCCTCTCTTGACCCGGTCGAAATGCTCGTGCGATCGCTTGCCTTGTTTTCGAGTGGTTCCATTCCGAGTCCAACAAAACTACCCGTGATGCCGCCGTCAAACTAATACCTTCAGCGCACGCAGATGTTGACGCAATTAACACCTTGCATTTATTCTCAACATCTCCATTAAACTTGTCCATGATCTGTGCTCTCAGGGACAACTCTTGATCGCCTTGAAGAACTAAGACTTCCTCTCCCTTCTGCCATCTCAGAAAAGTCTCAAAGAATCTGACAAGTAAGCTTATAGGAGGGATGTTGTGGGAGAATATGAGAACTTTCTCACCCTTGATGATAGATTTCTGAACAATGTCAAACACAAACTTCACCTTGGAGCCACTAATGATACTGTCCTTGTACTTTTCAATTCTCTCCAGCTCAGTCTCGTTGAAATAATCCTCGGCATGAGCCATCGTCTTTATCAACCACGGATGGATTGAACCAACTGTGATCAGCAATTCCAATTCAATGGGATATCTTCTTGTAAATTTAAGGCAGCTTTGTAAACGAACTAGAACTTCATGCTGGATATCTGTTGGCCGTAACACTAGAGTATAAATAACCAAACCCGGAAGCCTGCCGGAGTTGTTGTCATCTTCATAAATATCAATAAATCCATTTGTGATTCTGTTTAGTGCATCAAAACCTTGCTTCCTGTCATCTACAATACTAGATTCAATTTTTTCACCAATTCTCTGTACAAAAAGTTTTCTTGCAACTCTCTCCTTCCTCTTACTTCTTTTCTCAGATTTCTTATAAGTGCTCAACTTTTCTTGATCCAGTTCGCTAAGTACAACATCTACAAAGTTTGGTCTGGCTAAACAAAGAGTGTTGAAATACTCCTCAAAGTTGTTCTGAAACAGTGTACCTGACAGAAGTATCCTTGATTTCGTGTTCACTTCCATTAAGGTTTTTCTCAGCTTTGAAATAGTACTTCTTGGGTTGTGTCCTTCATCTAAAATTATTAGCCCAGGACTGTTCTGCAGCACTTTAGCCATGAATTTTTTGTGTTCATCTTTAGACTCCTTCTGCATCAAGGAAAAAGATGAGTAACTCATCAAAAGCACGCTCGATTCTTTATGCCATTGTTGTAACTTTGTTATACAGTCCACTAAATGTCTCATCTTGCTGTTCGGCCTTCGATGGCCCATGGAGGAGATCTTCATCTTCCAATCCAGAGTTTCTTTTTGAAAACTCTGAACTGGATGTATTATATGTAGAGGAAACTGAACATCCCACTTCTCAAATTCCTTTCGCCAAACATAAACTGCAATCTTGGGGACTAGTATCAGGGGTCGACTACGAGGAAAAAGTCTTAAGTAGCTGATAATGAAGGAGATCAAAAGTAAAGTTTTTCCGGAACCAGGTGAGTGTGAAATCACACAGCCTCCCGTTTCACTTGAATGAATTTCCATATCTTTAGGCTTGAAAGAACCAGCAATATTCTTCCATATGAATTCAAAAGCCTTTTTCTGGTGAGTATATAATCTTGATTTCAGCTCAGGTATCAAATGCCACACATCGTCGTCTCCTCCCAACAAAGCCAGATCCAAGTGTGTGATAGCATCACCAAAAGAACATGGATCCAAACAATAAGACTTCATGATGTTGAATTCTTGTTTACCATATTTCTCCCTGTTTGTGCTCCATTTTTCGCTCATCATCTGCGCAAAATTTTCTTATTATCGTCACTCAAGGATTATGATAAACATTTTTTGGAGAATTTTTCCTAGTTAGTCAAAAATGGACTCACAAATGGCGGCAAGACATCTCTGATATCAGTGTGCACAAAATTGCACAAATGGCATATTATTCCAATTTGATCATCCAGCTTGAAATCATGACTGCATGATTGATTACCATCTTCACTGGATAAAGGAACTGCCCCATCAAAAGTTTCAGAATCCATTTCCTACTAGACATGATGTAAATAGGTGTGAAACAATAACAAAAATCATTCACTAACCCTTAAACAAAATAGAAATCTAGGAATTTTTAGTGAAACTTATGCAATAGTACAAACCATGCCTTCTGTAGTTTCTTAGTATCATAGGAACATCAGTATTTTACATGGTCAGCATGATTCCCGAAAACATTCAGAATTAGTAGTCGAGCAAGAATCTACTACAAATCCGAAACTTATGGTCCATTTTAAGTTCTTTTTTTACAAGAGTGAGTTCATAATGTCTTCTGGAGTGTGTTATGGTCCTTGGGCAACGTGCCTAGTTATTCCTATTTTTAATGTTTTTTATTATTATCGTTTTATTAATGTCGAACCATTAAGAAGGTGTTAAGTAATAGTTAATCATTATGGGTCCTTTAGCCTATTTAAAGGCATGTGTTGTTTGTGTGAAGGTAAGAAAGAAGTTGAATCTATTTCCCTTGTCTTGAATGAGATTGTGGTAGCTCTCTTTCTCCGAGCACACCCCACTGAAGCACACGCGGTTTCGGCTCCATAGTATCTTCCGCCTCTGTCATCTCCGTCTCTGGCCACCCTACGACATCTCTATCGATGTTATATGGCGAGTCCGTATCAACTTAGTATCAGAGCCTTTTGGTCCTCTCTTCCGCAAACCATTGCATCTTCAACCTTCATCTGCGATCAACGACATCAAGCTCTTGTTGTTTTCCCTCGGTCGACCGGGAGAAAAACAACTTACCCCAAAGCAAGCACACAAAAGAGACTTTTGCCTTCTCTCTTCCCTGACCGCTGAAATGTGTTCCTCAATCAAGTATCTAGCTAGAGCTTCGTCGTTGGGAAACAACTTCCATCTAGTACCCACCCTTCCCCAAGCTCTTGATCGATCACATTAGAGACAACAACAAAGACTGCACTCTCTTTCCAGAAGGCCAGAACAGTACACGAACGACCAGTCTGCCCCCAGCTGATGATATTTCAGTTGCGTCCCCCCGCATGACCGGCAATATTGAGCCCACCAGCTCATTCTTCCCGCGAGACACACCGGGGGGGGGGGGGGTGCAGTCGCCGTTGCTCCCTCCCTTTCCGTCTGCAGAGTCTTTCGAAGCAACCCCTTTCGTTTCAAGCCCAGTGAAGGATCAAGCGCATACCCAACTGCACCAAAAGCCCGGACTGTTGGAGAGGGCGCTACTTAATTTTTTATATAAGTAGCAGAGCGCCACGGGTCAAGTGAAGGAACGCCGGACCCAACAATCCCCCCCCCCGGCGTCCAGCACAACCCGTCGGCTCAGAGGTGGGGTTACCACATGGCCCACACGGCTCAGAGGTGGGGTTACCACATGTCCACGGTTGCCTGACCCACCGGACCCACACAGGTAGAAGGGAAAAATCAGGATTTAATAGCGCCCCCCCGGTCTTGAACCCGTGACCTCCTCTGATACCAATTGAAGGATCAAGCGCATACCCAACTGCACCAAAAGCCCGGACTGTTGGAGAGGGCGCTACTTAATTTTTTATATAAGTAGCAGAGCGCCACGGGTCAAGTGAAGGAACGCCGGACCCAACACCCAGCACCTCGCACACCTTATACTCTCTTAATCTGAAGTCACGTGTCTCCAACTTTCTAATTCGAGCTCTACATATCCACCAAGCCGTCTGCTATTTTTTTCACATCGAGCCCACCCCACAAATTTATGGTTTTGAGCCCAGTGTTTTTCTTTTCAACCAGCTCTTCCCAAATCATTAATGAATTTGTTTTAATTGATTAATTAGTTATTAATTCATTAATTTCTTAATATATATAATTAATTAACTACTTTATTAACAACTAATTAATTACATTTTTATCCTAAAAAATAACATCGGAGACAGCCCGCCAAAACAAGTTGGAGGTCACGATGGTGGCTCACAAACCGACCACAAAAATTGCCACTACCATCCTGGCCCTACTCGACAACATACTAGTTGCATATAAAAGTGTTTAGAAAGTTCTATGTAAAGGCCCATATATTGGCTTGGCCCATTTATTCTTCCTCCTCCCTCTATTGTATTAGTCCCAAATTGTGTAGATGAGATTCTTCTTTCTCTCCTCTCCCTATAAATATGTACTTATACATTGTATTTTAACATATAACAAGCATTTACAAGATTTTACTGGATTCCGACAGATTGTTTTTTTTTCTTTACATGGTATTAGAGCTTCCGGTCCTGCCTCCTGTTTCAGACAGATTGTTTTCTTTTTTTTCTTTAACCGCCCATCTCCTGCGGTTACTCTCCTTGCTAACCGCCGGCCTGCTCTCTTTTCTCTAACCGCCTTTCAACTGCGGTCTTCTAATTTCTACCCGACCTCTCTTCTCCTCCCGTGGAACCACCCCTCTTTCCTTTTTTCCCGCTCAGCTTTTATAGTTTTTCCTACTGCTGCTTGGTGCCCCCCTCTAGTTTCCTTCTCGCGCAGCCTGCCCCTCCTGGCCGCGGATCTCCTTCTTGTCGACGTGCTCTTACCGCATGTCTCTTCTCTGCTTACCTAACTGCTGCGGTCTCTGCTTGCCTAACCATTGCGGTCTCTGCTTGCCTAACCATTGCGGTCTCTGCTTGCCTAACCATTGCGGTCTCTGCTTGCCTAACCGCGGCCTACTCCTACGCGGTCTCTTCTAGCTGCAGCCGCTGCTCTTCTAGTCTCCGACCTCTCCTCTAGCCGCTGCGGTCTTTGCTTGCCTAATCGCGGACTGCTCTTGCGCGGTCTGTCTCTTTGCCGCGTGGTCTTTCCCTGTCTGCGGTCTTTCCCTATCCACTGCAGTCTTTCGTTGCACTTTGGCCGCTTTCCACCTTGTCGGTTAAACTTTCTCGCTGCAATCTCTTGCTCTAGCCGCTTGCTCTAGCCGCTGCTCTACTTACTCTAGTCGCTACTCTAGCCGCTTGCTCTAGCCCCTTACTTTAGCCTCTTTCTCTAGCCTCTTGCTCTAGCCCTTGCTCTAGCCGCTGCTCTAGTCGGTTACCCGCCTGGTCATGGATTCGTCTACTGCTACTTCCTCTCCTACTGCGGCAGTTGTTCCTGTTACCGAACTCCGTGATGAGTTACGCATCACCACTATTTCTCTCATTGGGAAGAGGAACTTTGTTGAGTGGGGGCATTCTGTTCGTATGGTTCTTCAGTCAAAGAGATTTATGCATCATTTAACACAGGATGTTCCCGCCACACCTACTGATGATTGACTACAAAATGATGGTCGCGTTCAGACATGGCTCCTCAACTCCCTTGATGACGAACCTTACCGCATGACCATGTATCACGAGACATGCAAGACGATGTGGGATGAGCTTCATTCCCTTTACTCAGGCAAGGACAGTCTTCAACACATGTATGATATCATTATTGATCTTCAGACTCTTGACACCGGTGGTGCTGCTGAATTAACCTCATTTATTGCTCGGTCCAAGACGCTGGTTGAAGCCTGGATTCACCATCATCCCCCAACTACAGATCTCGCTGTTCAGTGCTGCTCAAGGTTTCAACGGCTCCTGATACTATTGGCCCTCTTTCACCGACTCTTCTCCAACACTCTACTGCACCATTACTTCCTCTCCATCCCCCTGCCCGTGTAGGATGTTCGGGCTCTCGGGGAAGGGGTCGAGGTGGCCGGCCACGGCCTAAGTGTTCTTTCTGTGGTACGGATGGACACCTTGAGTCGACCTGCTACCGCAAACATGGTCTTCCTCCTCGTCCGACTGGTGTTGTATGACATCATTATTGATCTTCATACTCTTGACACCGGTGGTGATGCTGACTTAACCTCATTTGTTGCTCGGTCCAAGACCCTGGTTGAAGCATGGATTCACCATCAGCCCCCAACTACAGATCTCGCTGCTCAGTGTTGTTCAAGGTTTCACCGCCTCCTGATACTATTGGCCCTACTTCACCGACTCTTCTCCAGCACTCTTCTGCACCATTACTCCCTCTCCATCCCCCTGCTCGTGGAGGATGTTCGGGCTCTCGGGGAAGGGGTCGAGGTGACCAGCCACGACCTAAGTGTTTTTTCTGTGGTACGGATGGACACCTTGAGGCGACCTGCTACCGCAAACATGGTCTTCCTCCTTGTCCGACTGCTTCTGTTGCTGCCCACAGTCCTTCTGCCACTCGTGCTGATTTTGAAGAAGTTCGCCTCCAGCTCCAGCAACTTCAAGGGATGCTTAGCCCCCCGTCAGCCTCTGTTGCCCCCATCTTTACTGAAGGTATTGTTTGTCTCTCTGCTACTTCGCGCTGGATAGTGGATTCTAGTGCTACTCATCACATCACCTCGCTGAAGCCACATCAATACTTGGATTCTTCACATCTTAAGTGTATCGCAGTGGCCAATGGCGGCACTGTTCATGTCTTCGGCTCTGCTGATATCCCTCTCAACTCCTTTATCTCTCTCCGCTCGGCTCTCCATGTACCGGGTTCCCCGTTTAATTTACTTTCTGTTAGTCGCCTCATTGCCGATTTGAATTGCTCTATCACAGTCACATCTTCTTCTTTTTTGATGTAGGATCGACGACCGCAGAGTATCATTGGTAAGGGATGACTGCAAAACGGGCTCTATCTTCTTGATATTTCTCCTACCATACTCTCCTCTGTCTTCTCCGTTGATTAGCATCAAACCATCAATGTCTCGGGCATGCTCCTCTTCCGGTCCTCAAGAAGGCTCTTCCTGATATTTCTCTTCTAGCTTTTACTTGTGATTCATGTATCTTGGGAAAACAGTATCGTTCCTATTTTCCTTCACATTGTACTCGGAGCTCTGCTCTTTTTGTTTTAATGCATTCTAATATTTGGGGACAGTACAAAATACCAAGTGTTTTGGGTATTTATCACCTTTGTTGATGATTATTCTCGAATGACATGGTTGTACTTAATTCGTGATCGCTTCGAACTTCCTCGTGTGTTCCGGGCATTCGTCCTTGAGACTGCACACAGTTTTCCGACAAACTTAAAACTCTCCAGACAGATAATGCTCGTGAATACACTAGCTATGAATTTTCTAATATCTGCTCTGAATTTGGAATTATTCGTCAGATTTCGTGTGCCTATACTCCCCAACAAAACGGGGTGGCTGAACGTAATAATAAACATCTTCTTGATGTTGCTCGCTCGCTCATGATTCAAATGCAGGTACCCAAGGATTATTGATACTTTACGCTTTCGACGACATGTTATCTCATTAACCGTCTCCCTTCCTCCGTCCTCCGAAATGCTACTCTGTTTAGTCTCCTCTTCCCCTCTACTCAGACATTCTCTCTCACGTCTCGCATATTCGGTTGTACCTGCTATGTTCACTTACTTGGTCTGTCTACGGACAAGCTCGATCCTCGGGCAGCTAAACACATGTTCGTCGGTTATTCCCGCATTCAAAAGGCTATGTTTGTTACTCTCCTACTACCCGCAAGGTGACCCTTTCAGCTGATGTTACCTTTTAGGAAGATCAACCATTCTTCGCTCCAAACCCACCTCTTCCACCACAATCCTTTCCAAGACCTGTCATCTCAGTTACCTCTACTCCACCACCCCTCTTTCATGACCTGGCTCCTATTCTCCACAAGCCCCCTCTTCTCCGTGTTTATACTCGTCGACCTCCTCGCTTCGTCGCTCTTATGTAGTCGACTTCGACCTTTGGCACTCTGCAACCTGCTGATCCGACACCAGCCTCCACCGCTCATCCCATGACGAATTATGTATCTTTACGTCACCTGTCCCCGACGCTTCACACCCTTGCTGTTTCGTTATCCTCTATATTTGTCTCTAACTCTGTGCAGGAGGCTCTCGAACATCCGGGCTGGCAGGCAGCTATGGACGAAGAAATGACAGCCCTCTGGGCTAACCGGACATGAGATCTGGTTACTCTCCCTCCCGGCCAGACTATTGTTGGCTGTAAATGGGTCTTTGTCATCAAACATGCTCTTGATGAGGCAATTGACCGTCTTAAGGCCCGACTGGTAGTTCGTGGATTTACTCAACAACAAGGTCTCAATTATGAAGAAACATTCTCTTCAGTGGCCAAGCTCAACACAGTTCGTGCCCTCCTTTCAGTGGATGTGCATCGTCATTGGCCCTTACACAACTAAATATCAAGAATGCTTTTTTAAATGACGATCTACAAGAAATAGTCTACATACAATAACCTCCGGGGTTTGAGACCACGGGGGAGTCTCGGGTTTGTTACCTCAAGAAGTCGATTTATGGTCTCAAACAATCCCCCCGAGCATGGTTCGACAAGTTTAGTAGGGTTGTACGAGAAGTTGGTTTTTCTCGAAGCTCGACATATTTCTCCCTATTTACTCGACATAACTCTACAGGAACCGTCCTCCTTTTAGTTTATGTCGATGACATCCTAATCACAGGTGATGACTCAAAGGGAATACAAATGATCAAACAACACCTGAGCTCCGTCTTTCAAACAAAATATCTGGTGAACCTCTGATACTTCCTCGACCTTGAGATCGCAAGACGTCCTGATGTCTTTGTCCTATCTCAACGGGAGTACTGTCACGACTTTCTTCAGGATGTCGGTTACTCTGGATGCAAGCCGACCAATACTCCTATGGATGTCAACCATAAGCTTTGTGCACATGCCCCAGATACAAATCTACTTCTTCCAAATCCAGAATACTATCAACGGCTCGTTGGAAAACTGATTTACCTAACGGTCATGAGGCCATACATATCCTTTGTTATTGGGTTTGTCAGCCGGTTTATGCATTCTCCTCGGATGTCTCATCTACAGGCCGTCGAATACATCTTGAGATATCTAAAAACAGCCCCTTGTCAAGGGCTGGTATACAAAACCTCCTCTTCTACTACAACACTGGTTGCGTACTCAGATGCAGATTATGCTGTCTCTTTGGATGATCGGCGTTATACCAGCGGATTTTGTACCTACTTCGGAGAACAGCTTGTTACCTGGCGCGGTAAGAAACAAGTTATGGTTACTCGATCTTCAGTTGAAGCTGAATGTCGTTCAATGACGTCTATTGTATCCGAGATTACATGGCTTGAAAGTCTCCTAGGTGATAAGTGAGTAAAATTTTCCTCACCAGCTATCTTACTTTGTGACAGTCAAGTTGTTATACACAGCTAAGAATCCGGTCTTCCTCGAAAGAACAAAACACATTGAAGTTGATTGTCACTTCATTCGGGAAAAAGTACAAATGAATAAGCTGGAATTGAAACATATTCCAGCTACTGACCATGTTGTTGATATTGTCACTAAGGCCCTACCAAGTGCCCTATTTTATCAGTTCTTGTCCAAGATGGGTTCCTACGACTTGTACGCTCTAGCTTCTGGTGGAGTGTTAGAAAAGTCTATGTAAAAGCCCATATATATTGGCCTGACCCATTTATTCTTCCTCCTCCCTCTATTGTATTAGTCCCACATTGTGTAGATGGGATTCTTCTTTCTCTCCTCTCCCTATAAATATGTACTCATACATTGTATTTTAACATATAACAAGCATATACAGGGTTTTACCTGATTCCCCTCATTGCTCTTGTACTTATCTACAAAAAGTAATTAATTGCTTACTTCGCTAAGGTTTGTTGCGGTCTCCTCTTCGATCACATTACCACACATGGTACAACCTGCTGACAACAAGTTCTATTTGGCACGAAATAAAAGAGTTAGATGATCAAACGTCTGAGCTTCGTTTGAGCTTGAGGACAAGCTCGATTTGAAGGTCAGGTGTCAGACCTAGTTATTATTATCTTTTAATGTCTTTTATTATTATTGTTTTATTATTGTCGAGTCATTAAGATGTTGTTAGTTAAGAGTTAGTCATTATGGATCTTGTAGCCTATTTAAAGGCATTTGTTGTTTGTGTGAATTTATGAAAGAAGTTAAATCTATTTCCCTTTTCTTGAATGAGATTGTTGTAGCTCTCTCTCTCTCTGAGCACACCCCGCTTAGGAAGTCACGGTTCTGGCTTTATAGTATCCTCTGCCTCCATCATCTCTGCCTCCAACCACCCTTCGACATCTCTGCTGACGTTATACGACAAGCCCGTACCAGAGTGGGTCTATAAGATCAAAAAAAGTGACATCAAAGTAGTACATTCATTGTGTCTAGCTTTTTAATCTTCGTCTAATAGTTATAAATCACATTAAGAGTTGATCTTAATTATACAATAGCAACAAAAATTGTCATAATTTACATATGAAAAAAGAAGAATGTAGAATGGGTTCCCAATATTAAGAAAATGGAAGGTGAACTAATCACTAATTATGTACTACATGCAGCTTTTTAGACCAAATTTTATCGTTACTTTATTCCAATAGTACTAAGCATTATCCTTCAACAATATGAGCTTAAGAGAAGATGACACCTTATGCTCACATGATTAAAATTAAAATAGTTTGCTATCATAATTCAAATGTGTCAAAGGTTAAAGGCATTTCATAGAAGTTCAATGCAGTTCAACTAACCAATGGCACTAAAAATAATCATTATAATCAAATACTGAAATTAGCAATCTAAGTACAAGCACGTTAGCACATCATAATTATTCCCTTTCTTAGATAATTGTATGTTTTCTCCGTTAATCACCGTTGAGTCTTGAGGTTTATTTCCCACACAATTACTCTCTTGGCAGCAAAAAAAAGTCTCGTTCTACCAGTGAACACAATGGTGCATAGCTAGGATAAAAGGTCATTTACTGGGAACCTCTCCTCTAACTTTGCACAACAGGGGCATCCCGCGTCTTTCTAAATTTTTTCAAAACCTCCTCTCAAAGTTTATATTGTTAACATACGGATGGAGTTCAATCACGTCACATTTGAGAGACTCACAAGATTGACATTCTGGGATCGTCAGATTAATGATTGGAGTCCATGTTTGTGACGGGCTCATTTTTCTGTATTTTTCATGTAATTGTTTTTATTTTTTGGATGTATATTTTAGGAATTAGGTCAAGTAATCCAATCACTCGATTTGAGCCATCAGATCACCTAACCTAATTCCCTCCTCCCTATACATTACTCCAGCAACCAGTTTACTAGGGATTGGCGGTTTTTCCAAAGAGAGGAACTTCGGTCTTGAGAGGTGTGACGCCTCTCTCCCGCTCGGTGCAACGCCGAGTGGCTCCACCACCTTCACCGCTGGCTGCAAGGTTCCCGCCGCCCCTCCTCTCATCCACCTTCTGCCGCCGCACCTCCTTGTCATAGCCATCCCCTTTCGACCTCCAGCAGCCTCGTCCATCTCCAAATTCGTGCTCTCCCTCTCAAGTCCAACTCCCAGGTACACGTTTCAACTCCTCCCAACATTAAACCGCTTACACTCCCCATAAAGCTCACGTTCCACCCCTCTAAAGGCCAAACCAACAACTCACCCTACCTTGAAATTCCAAGAACGATTGGCCCGCGCCTCCCATTCTCTATCTCGGCCCAAAACTGCTCTGAAATTCAACTTTCAGCCTTCTGGAGTGTATTCCAAGTGCAACCCCAACCCTAAAACAACTAATTAACTCCTGCAACAATTTAGCACCCAAACACTCCCTTTGCAACCATTATCGCCCCTATACAGCCACCCGAGACTACATTAAACACATGGACATTCAATTTCAGCCTTACGAATCTCCTCCATTGGTCCACATTCAATCCACTGTTGTTTCCGCGGAGTACCTGCATCACATCCGCTACTATTGGATTTTCAATACCTACGTCGATGACCATTTATTTGGTGAGATCCACATTTACTTTTGTTACTTTACATTTGTACGTATATATCATGTTATTTCAAATAATATTTTGCTCAATTTAATGTGATTGTTTCTTTTTTGGTTGACATGTAACACTTATTCGCCTTGTCAGTATAATCTCATTTTTGTGCCATTATTATCTACTTGCTTGAAGGGGGGCCTTGGTGCACCGGTTAAGGTGTTGTCGTGTGACCTTGAGGTCATGGGTTCAAGTCTAGGAAGCAGCCTCTAGCAAAAATGCAAGGTAAGGTTTGCCTACATTTCACCATTGTGGTTGGACCCTTCCCCGGACCCCCTCTACGCGGGGATGCTTTGTGCACCGGGTTGCCCCCTTTTTATTATCTACTCGCTTGACTTGAACTATTTGTGATCAACTGTGACTTTAGCATGAAATTTTAAAATTTGCTTTTTAATTAATTTATTTGTTGGAAGTAATCTTGCATGATTAACTCATTTGCATCGCATTAGGACTATGGTTAGCGGGTATTTTATTTATTGAATTGCATGCATGCTTTCATATCATTCTAGGGTTGATCATAACTTCATTTGCGCATGTCGTGTGCTCGCTTGTATTGTAATTAGTGTTAGGGCATCGAAAGTTCGTCACCTATAAATTTGTCTTGCATCAAATTGGTATCAGAGCCCGGGTTCGGGCTTTATTTTGAAATGCAATATTAAAGTCTATAGATTCCTTCATGTCTAGTTATCATTGTTGTCCCTCCCTATTTGGAGATCCTGAGTTTATCTATGCCAGAGCCCATAGAACCCTTTGAGAGAAATCCTTATGTTACTACAATGATTATTCTCGATCACAGCATACCACTTCCAGATATCGTGTTGACTTCTCGACGCGATCTCACTATGTTAGAGACGATCATTATGATGATTATCGTTCTCCCTATTCCTGTGCTCAAGTGGATCGTGTTGATCCTTCGACTTGACTCAATTAATTTATGGATGATTATTATAATTTTTGAGGATCATCATTTTGAGAGAGATCTCAAGTGTTGGTTTTGTATTGCTGCCCCATCTTTTGATGGTCGTATCAAAGTCGCTTGCTCGATCAATTATTTACCCTCCAGCAAGGATTCATATATGTCGTAGAGTATACAAATTGTTTTGTTGAGTTAGTTGTGAGGGGTGACATCTGAGAGGAGTCATCTATGACCACTTCACGATTTCGTTCTGGGATTCGATCTGAGATACGTACTGAGTTGACATATCACTACTTAGAGTACTTTGATCAGGCATACCAGTTCACCATTCATTATGAGCAATCCTTGAGATCTGCTAAAGTTAGTTGAGTAGACTCACACCCTGACCATCCCTCCATGACTCTTTTCCGTCCCGAGGTCACCACCCTGCCTACTCATGCCTTCTTGAACTCGAATGTCGTGATTGATGGTACAAAGTTATCCCATTTTAGTGAGATTATTTACCTGATGAGTGGTCTTCCATTGGAATCTGACTCATCTCTTGCAACCCTGGATAGGAGTGAGTACAAGCGATTCATTGATCCTACGGTCTGTTACGCCCCCGAACATGACACAATTCTTTGGGCATCATTATGGCCGCAGACGGAAGGAGAAGACAGGCGACAACGGGGTTGAACCATCCGGTTCAACCCCCACTCACTAAAGAGTAAAGACCGGCGGCTTGGGGCTGAACCACCCCGGTTCAACCCCGTATGGAAGGGGCCGACCGGTCCCTCTTGGGCCCGGGTATAAATATACCCGGGGCTCTCTCTTCTACCCAAGAAGAATATTATCAGGTATTTGCCTCCTTCCCCCTCCTCCAACCCTAATTTCTCTCTAGATTTCTCCCTAGTTATCTCCCCCCTCTCCAATCTCCTATCATTTGGTATCAGAGCATTCGTCCTACGACCATGGTGAACACCCGCTCGCAAGAAGAAATCGACCGGTTGAAAACCCTGGAGGAGAACTACGTTGGGTTGACGGATTCGGTAGCCACCATCGAAGAGAAGATGAGGGTGTCTACGCAACGCTTGGAGGAACGAATCGATGCCCGTATGGAAGAACTCAAGGCCCTATGATCGCAAAATCTGAAGGGAAAGACACACGAGGAGTTCGGCGGGTTGCAAAATGTCGCATCTTCAGCGTCACAATCTATCGCCCCGCAGGTGAGTAAGGGCTCTGGATCGGGCGACCCGTCCCGGTTCGGGGCGGAACACAGGTTATACAGCAGCGCCGACGACGCATCGGGGTCGACGAGGGATCCGGATTGGCGCGGCATGGGCGCTGCAGCCTCCACAGGCGCGGGATCGATCCCGATCGGGCCTGTCGACGTCAGAACAAGATGTATGCCCAGGGGACGGTTCAACGACGAGTAGGGAGGTGTCGTACGGGCTCCAGGCGCTCCGTTAGGTGGTCCGGGTGGTCTACTTCCCCATCCACGGGGCTGGGTACCTCCAGGAGGGTACGAGGCCTACATTCCTTGGGGCAGCCAACAATGTCACGGCTACCCGGGCCCAAATCTCGGCCCTACGGAGCCAAGAAGGCCAACATGGCATGGGCACGAACAAGGGTAGCAAGGTCAAACAGCCCCACGGGCGTACATGTCTCCGAAATTTGCGCGCATGAATTTCCCAAAGTACAACGAAGGGGACGCTCTCGAATATGTACAAAAGGCCGAGTTTTTTTTCAGTTATCAAGAGGTTCCGGATGGCCAATGGGTACAACTAGCATCATTCCACTTGGAGGACGACGCTTTCCAGTGGACGCAGTGGTTTTTGAGAGGCAAGGACTACGTGCCCCGGGGTGATTTTGTGGAAGGGTTCACCACTAGATTCAGGTCATTGGAGTATGAGGACTTTGAGGCCCTCCTGCAGAAGCTACGTTAGAAGGGATCAGTGATGGAATACCGTACGGAGTTCGAAAAGCTGCCAAATCGGGTACACTGGGAAGAGAAGATGTTACTCAGCTATTTTGTATCGGGACTGAAGGAACACTTATGTGATGAGGTTCAAGCCTATATGCCTCGCAGTCTGAATCATGTCATCAGCTTAGCCCGCATCCAGGAAGAGCGCTTCGACAGGCAGCGAACCCGCACCACGGGGAGACCCGCAACTCCACCGACAGCCGTTAGGAGAGAGCCACTGGCGACCGGTAAACCTACTGTGACACGATTATCTTGGGCTGAGCTCCAAGCGAGGAAAGAGAAGGGACTATGTTTCAACTGCGATGAAAAGTTCGCGCCCGGACACAAATGCCAGAAGATACAGGTTTACATGCTACATGAGGATGGGGAGGAGGAGCTCTCCCCCGAGTCCGAGTTGGAGGGGGACTTGGATTTGACCGAGTTTGGAGTGTCCATACAGGCGATGGAAGGTTGCAACTCCCCCTCACTATGCAGATCGCGGGAAAGATTAATCAAGAGAAGGTGACGATTTTAGTGGATAGCGGGCGCACCCACAACTTCATTCATCCCGACGTTGCATAACGGGGGGACATGAGATCGATACGGGAGCTGCCTTTCATGTCATGGTGGCTGATCGGAGCAAACTTCAGTGCGAAGGAGTTATGAAGGGGGTGGAGCTGTGGATACATGAGTACTCAGGATGCACAGACGTATATCTTCTACCCATCAGAGGCGTCGACGTGGTGTTTGGGGTTCAGTGGCTGCATCAACTGAGGTGGGTGACCTTTGATTGGGACCAGATGACGATGGAGTTCGTACAGTACGGGAAGCAATATTTTCTGGGGGGCCTAAAATCGTCCCCGATGAAGGAGGTATTCCTTCGGATTTTGGAGCGACTTGAGAGCCAGGGTAGCACAATGGCAGTGATTATGGAGGTGATACCGGCTCCCACAGCCCCTCTAGTTGTACCCATTCAGATGCAGGTGCTTCTGGCTCGGTATGCCGATATATTTTATACACCCCGCACACTTCCTCCACCGCGGTTCAGAGATCATCAAATCCAACTCGGAGCCTACTAACATCCGACCTTACCGCTACCCGTACATCCAGAAGACCGATATAGCGCAGTGTCTGGGAAATGCTTACCGTCGGAATTATCCGCCCCAGTACTAGTTCTTTCTCGTCTCCCGTCATCCTAGTAAAGAAGGAAGACGGGACGTGGCGATTTTGTGTGGATTACCGCGATCTGAACAACTCAACTATTAAGGATAAGTTCCTCATTCTTCTGATCGAAGAACTGTTGGACGAACTGCGCGGCGCTCGCCTCTTCACCAAGCTTGACCTCAGGTCAGGCTGCCATCAGATTTGGATGCGCGAGGACGACATACCCAAAACAGCTTTTCGTACGCATGATGGACATTATGAATTTCTGGTAATGCCTTTTGGGCTTACCAACGCCCCGTCCACGTTCCAGGCAGTCATGAATGAGATCTTTCGTCCTCTTCTCCGTCGATCAGTACTAATATTTTTTGATGATATCCTCATCTACAGTACCGGTTGGGAGGACCACTTGACCCATGTCGAGCACGTGTTCACCATCCTCCGCCATCACCAACTATACGCCAAACAGTCTAAGTGTTCGTTCTGACTAGAGGAGGCGGAGTACCTGGGATATTTGGTCTCCGCTAGCGGTGTCAAGGCTGATCCCAAGAAGATCGAGAGCATGCTATCGTGACCTCGTCCTCACACGGTCCGAGCATTACGGGGTTTCCTGGGACTTACAGGATATTACAGGTGGTTTGCCAAAGATTATGAAAAAATCGCTCGTCCACTGTCGCAATTGTTACAGAAGGATGTCTTCCATTGGCCGAACGAGGCGGAAGCGACATTCCAGGCCCTCAAGGGGGCTATGACAACCACTCCGGTTCTCGCTCTTCCTGATTTCAACAAGGAGCTTGTACTGGAGACCGACGCATCCAGAGTGGGCATCAACGCGGTATTGATGCAGGAGGGTCGACCACTGGCCTTCTACAGCAGGGCATTGGCTCCCCGTACTTGGGACTATCCACACACGAGAAGGAGATGTTAGCTATCATTCATGCGGTGGCCATGTGGCGCCTTACTTGTTGGGACGACATTTCAAAATCCGTACTGACCATCAAAGCTTGAAGCACTTCTTGGAACAGCGGGTCTCCTCTCCGCTTCAGCAAAAGTGGGTGAAGAAACTGTTGGGGTATGATTACGAGATTCTTTACCGACAGGAAAAAGAGAACGTGGTTACTGGCGCATTATCTCGCCTACCAGAGGGCACCATCACCCAAATTTTTGGTCCCCTACTCGACTCGTTAGATGATATTCAAGAGGAGATCATGCGGGATCCAGCACTACGGGCCATTGTGGAGGCTCTTCGACATGGGCAGATCACTACACTAGGATACCAGCTGTTGAATGACAGACTTTATTATCAGGACCGGGCGATCATTCCTCCACAGTCCGCTTGAAAGACAGTTAAGATGCACGAGTTCCACTCATCCCCAACCGGCGGCCATGCGGGCCTACTCCGTACTCTACAACGGGCACGGGCAAATGCTTTTTGGACAGGCTTACGACGCGACATCCAGCAGTTTGTGCGGTAATGCGAGATATGCCAGCGTTAAAAGTACAAGACGACCTCCCCAGCCGGCCTGCTTACACCTCTGGAGATTCCGCACCACATTTGGGAGTCAGTGTCCATGGATTTTCATCAACTGGTTGCCCAAGTCTAAGGGCAAGATAGTCATACTGGTCGGGGCCGACAAGCTCTCTAAATATGGACATTTCTTGGTGTTGAGCCACCCGTACACAGACGAGTCAGTCGCCGATCTCTTTGTCCGTGAAATTGTCCGCCTCCACGGCATTCCGCGTGCCATCATTTTCGACCGGGATCCGACATTTGTAGGCAAATTCTGGCGGGAGTTCTTTCGATTACAGGGGACTTGCTTACGCTTCAGCACAACGAATCACCCCCAAACGGATAGCCAGACAGAAGTTCTCAATCGGGGGTGGAAACATATCTTCATTGTTTTGTGATGGACGAGCCGCGAACTTGGACCAGTTGGCTACACTGGGCCGAATATTGCTACAACACCTCCTACGACTTCACCTGCAAGATGATCCCGTTTGAGGTCGTCTACGGACGTCCTCCCCCCTCTTTGAGCAGCTATGAACCTGGCAACACAGCATTGCCGGCCGTGGACCGGGCGCTTCGCGACCGGGACCGCACTCTCGCCACCTTGCGTGAGAATCTCCGCACTGCACAAGATCGCATGTGTAACAGCCCAAAATGCGAAATGACCCAAACGGATAATAAAATTCAATTTAAATTGTTATATATCCCCTATGATGATGCTCAATAAATCAGTGTCGTTTCGACGTCGCCTTGAGTTCGCATTCTTTTGAAGTTTTGCGACGCTCGATCTGTCTTTGTGAAATGTTTATGTTAATATTTTGTATTGATGTGTTATTATTATATATATATAGAGAGAGAAGAGTATTTGTTGGCATAGATTATATTTGAGAAGTGGTTGTATTGGATGAGTGGACCGACTTCAATGTTGCCAAATTGCTGTTTTGTTGTTTATGTGGCTTAGTTATTTTAAGGCCTTGAATCATTGGGCTTTGTGGGCATTTATTTTAGGCGGTGGTTTTGTTAAGCGGCGGTGCCAATTTATGTCCTTATTCTCGATTCTTTCCTTTTACATATAGTATTTCACGCCGTCTGGAGTGGAGATGGACAATTTTGGCGTTAGGGTTTCTCAATCCCTCTCTCGATCTGATGAAGGACACCCGGCGGATGGAGATCCCTGCAAGCTTGGGATCATGTGGATGGAGCGCATCGACCCGCTATGGAGGTCGCAGTCCATTTAACTACCGTTATTTTATTTTTTGTTCTGTTTTTAATTCGGTGTGCGGATAGCCTGTATTGTTTATTGGACTTTTATGTTTTGGTGTGCTGTTAGCCCTCCTCATAGTATAAGAGGAGGGATGTTATGTTGTTTTGGGATCATTGAATGAATGAAGAATTTCTGAAACCCTAAGCTGCCGCCCTCTCCTTCTCCGCGCGAGAAGTTCCGAACTGGAAGGTTCCGCCGCTGCCTCCCCCATCCTTCCCGAGCGGAAGATCGCCAGACCGGAAGGTCCTTTATCACGGCTACTACGCCAGTTGGTATCAGAGGGATCGCGCTTGACTCCTACGCTCGACCGCCGACCTCCGCCCCTCCTCCGCACCGCCCCTGTTCGCGCACATGGCGGAGACTCCTCCGAACCATGCCGATGTATGGGCGGCAATCCACGCAATCACGACCCAGTTAGCCACGCTCACCACCGCTATCGGGGATTTGCAACCCGGCTGCAGCAGCCGCAGTTCCCAGCCGATCCACCCGCACCCGCCGACCGTTTCTTCGGCCGTCACTACCGCCGGGGGCGTGTCCCGTAGCCGGTGCCCCCTCGACCTCACAACGTCCTCTTCCCGTCTGATTCGATCTCGGAGGACGAACCACTCGACGGCGTCGCTCCGCCCCGGTGGGGGGAACAACAACCCTACCACCAAATGGGGTACCGCCTGCGGGCCGACATTCCCCATTTCCATGGCAATCTGGGTATTGAAGAGTTCCTTGATTGGCTCTCGGAGGTGCAACGCTTCTTCGAAATGGCTGAAATCGACGAGCATCGTCAGGTAAAGATGGTCGCCTACCGCCTCAAATCCGGCGCCGCGGTCTGGTGGGACCAACTCCAACTCAACCGCAACCGCCAAGGCAAGGCCGTCGTGTGAATATGGCTCAAGATGAAGAAGTTGTTGCGGAATAGGTTCCTTCCGCCCGACTACGACCAACATTTGTTTCAATATTATCAGAGCTGCTCTCAAGACACTCGCACAGTGACGGAGTACCTCGCGGAGATAAGCCGCCTCGCCGACCGCAACGGCCTGACCGAGACAGATGGTCAACGCGTCACACGCTTTCTCCATGGGCTATGCCCGTCCTTACGTGAGAAGATTGGACTGCATGTTCTGCGCACCGTTGAAGAGGCCTTTAACATGGCTCTCAAGGACGAGCAGATGGTGAAAGTGGCGACGCCTCCGAGCCGTGCGTCCTCCTGCCGTTCGTGGACTGACGCCGCAGGATCCAGCAACCGGGACTCTACGATCAACGATGTTTCAGACCGGGTGACGGCCTCCTCCTCCGCACCAAAGGGTCGGGCGCCCGATCGTGTACCGTCGGGCAATTGTTTTAAATGCCAACAACTGGGTCATTTCGCCTCCCGATGTCCGCTGCTTCGCCAGCCCGTCCACGCAGTCACACAGGACGAGGACGGCACAGACTACTTGGGGGAGGCCGACGAGGTCATCGACGGGTATGCCGACAAGGGTGAATTTGCCGCTTGCGTGGTCCACCGCCTACTGCTCACACCGCGCCTCGACAAACACGTTCAACGTAGCAACGTCTTCCGAAGCTACTGCAACGTCAAGGGAAAAATTTGCGACGTCTTGATCGACAACGGCAGTTGCGAGAACTTCGTCGCATCACGCCTGGTCTCCTACTTGCAACTGTCGACCGAACCACACCCGCACCCCTACTCCATTGGGTGGATCCAGCGCGGTCCCTCAGTTTGGGTCACGCACCGCTCTCACATCTCGGTCGCCATTGGGAAACACCATCGAGCCGACGTTGGTGCGATGTCGTGGAGATGGACGCGAGCCACCTACTCTTGGGCCGACCATGGCAATATGACACAGATGTCTCCTACAAGGGCCGCGAGAACGTCTATTCCTTCACTTGGGCCAGCAAGAAAATTTAGATTGTTGCACGGGTCGGCGCCAAACCGGAAACCAACCTGCCTTCAGATAAGGGGCGTAGCTTGTTGGTAATGCACGACGACACAACTCTGTTCGAGCGAGACGTTGCAGAGGAAAAGGAGGTGGTTGCCCTCGTTTCTTACGGGCTATACGCCACTGGCGAGCAGGGGGCGGAAGCTGTATCCCCGAATGTGCGGGAGCTGCTGCACGACTTTCGCGCCATCACCACGGAGGATCTACCCGATCACCCTCCTCCTCTTCGGGATATCCAGCACCAAATTGACCTCATACCGGGGGCTAGCCTCCCGAACTTGCCTCACTACCGGATGAACCCTAAGGAGCATGATATCCTGCGCGGGAAGGTCGAGGAGCTGTTGAAGAAGGGCTTCATCTCTGAGAGCCTTAGTCCCTGTGGGGTCCCGACACTCCTAGTTCCCAAGAAGGACGACTCGTGGAGAATGTGTGTGGAAAGCCGCGCCATCAACCGCATAACCATCAAGTATTCTTTTCCTATCCCTCGCCTTGATGATATGTTGCACATGCTGGATGGGTCGCAGTTCTTTTCCAAAATAGACCTCCGCAGCTGTAACGCCCTCGATTTTTCGGTAATTATTTAATTCAGTAATGACGTATTTATGACGTCAGGACGTTACTTTTAACGTCAAGTTGACGGCGCGACGTCGTTAGGGCGTTTTCACGTCCGTTAGGTCCGACTGACCAGATTTTGGGGTTTTCGTCGAAAACTGAAAATTTTTTCACGTGGGAAAAATTAAGCTAATTAATTTTGGACTTGCTCGTCAAGTTTCGTCGCGATCCGAGCATTTTTGGAGTCTCAGCGCGCGTTTTTAGTTTTGTATTATTTACGTTTGTCGTAAACTTTAGAAATTAATATCTCGAGAACGGTACGTCGGATTTTAGTTTTGTCTTCGTCGTTGATTCGTATCGGCGACATTCGCCTACGGTGCGAATTTCGTTCGAATTGAGGTGCGTTTAGCCCCCACATCGTCTTTTTAATCCATAAATATAAGACAACTAATTTCTCGAGAAATCATGTTATTTCTCGAGAAATCATGCCATTTCTCGAGAAATCATGCCATTTCTCGAGAAATCATGCCATTTCTCGAGAAATCATGCCATTTCTCGAGAAATCATGCCATTTCTCGAGAAATCATCCTTTCTCGGAAATCATGCCATTTCTCGAGAAATCATGCCATTTCTCGAGAAATCATGCCATTTCTCGAGAAATCCAATGGCTCTCGAGAAATTCGGGTCTGCACTTTTCGCGAACGTTCGGGCGCCGTTTTGAGGGTCAAAACAGCGTCAAATAAAAAAATAGTTAACATGAAATTTTTTCGTCTCGACAAGATCTAAAATTTTCATGTTGATCACTTTTTGATTCGAGGTCATCTTAAGCCTCTATTTTTGTTTCCTGCGCGTCAGCCCATAAGGTTATTATTATTACTATGATTATTATTTTTAATACTATTAATCTTATTATAACTATTAAGTATATAAAGACATTAGGTTAGAGAAAACCCTATTCATCTTCTCCAATAGACCGAACCGAAACCAGAGTGATGACTTCTTCTTGTTCGTGAACTTCCGACCGCGATTCCGGGAGCCTTGGTGGACGAAATCTTCAACCGATCATAGATCCGGAAATCTCTCAACGAGAGCTACGCGTGTGTGATTTCGCTTCGCCGTGCCTTCCTTTGGACCGATCTACCACGTGGAGTATTTCGGAGGACGATTCCGAGTGAAATCGAGGCAAGTGGTGGTTTTTTCCTTCCCTTTCACCCCTATTGTGATATGATTGTTGTTACATTATCCTTTTTCTGCTTGGAATCAACTTTTGTTGTGCAATTGTCGCATCCCTAACCGATTTTTCTTCATGCCGCTCTGTTGGCCTACCAATTTTGTCGGGTTCGTCTAGCATTTTCATGATTTCTCTTATTAGCTACCCCCACCGAATCAGTGTTTCTAAGTGTCAATTCAACCTTGTTAATTCACACAAGTCCGGGGTTCACTTCGTCAAACTTGTATTTCGTTCGTCGAATTATTCTTTTCATGTCGTCGCTTAAGTTCTTGTAGCCCAATATATAAATCTTTTAACCCGTCAAAAAGGTAATTCACTCACTGAATGAGTCTCCGTTTAGTCAAGACTATTTGTCGATTGTTCGGCGAGTCTAGTTGATTATTCGATAAGCAAGAATTCCTTGGTGAACCGTCCTAAAATTAGGGATATCGGTCTAGTCGGTTGTGCCATTTTTTAGTTATAAGTAGTTGTTTTAGGGCTGTTGGTGTTAGTGGACTAAACCACCGCCACAACGTCCTGTATTTTGAGCTTTTTACCTTGCGGGGTTTTCCCCGGTGTTGTTTGGTTGTTACTGTTGGTGTGCTGGCGGAAGTATCTCTCACCGTAGTTACTGGATATTTTCCAGTTTTGGTGTGTCGAGTTATGAGACCACCTTTTCCCCTTGGGTGCTCGTGGAGTTGGTAGGTGTGTTGGCAGAGGCATCTCCCCCCACTGTTGTCAGATGCTTACCGGTTTTTCCCTTAGGGCCCTTGTGGAGTCTGTTATGTGGGTGTGTTGGCGGAGGTAACTCCCTCCACATTTGTTGGATGCGTACCGGTGTTAATAATTGAATTCTTTGTTTAAACTATTAAGACCTTTGTTATATATTTAGGTTGTCGGATTATAGCTGTACGCCTGTACCTTTAAACTATTGCTCTCCACCATGTCTGGTGTGATCAGGTACGTGGATGCTCACGTAAGTTTTCTCACTGTTTACTTATTATACATGTTGTACCTTTCTTTCAATATATTCGGTCTTGGTTTGGTACCCCTGTTGACCGTTGTTTACCTTTCTACTTTTGACTTCCCGCCGCCACTTATACTTTCTTGCTGAGGCGTTCTTCTTTTGAATGCCCTAGGCTCAGGACAATAGCTGTTTATGGAGCTAGAGCTGGTGATTTCAGTGTTGCAGTCTTAGCTGGGGCTTCTTTTCACCTCACCGTCGTGAGGTTGTTTGTTTGTTGTAGTTTTGTTTTACCTTGTTCAGACATATTTTTGTGTTTCTGTGTGTTTGTGTCAGGTTGTTGACACCCACGGTTTGCTAGTTTACCTCCTTATTGGTTTTGTATAGTTTACTTGTTCTCTGAGAAATTTTATGCTAGGAATGCATGTTAGGTATTTTAAGTATAAAATTAAAAGGATTTATACATCATTACTAGTATCTTTCAAAATGAATAACACTCTATTTTAAAGGTTTATAAAAGTTTTTCGACATACACTAAATCTAGGTCTGCATTCACGTGTTATCATTGGTTGTCATGATCATATAGGGTGATATGTAAATAAAACAGTATTTTCGCTGCGTATTTCTATGTACACCGTATGTGGACGGCGATTCACAGAACCGAGGGACACAGTCATTAAAACTTAATTTAAATCCTGTTTTAAAACTATAACTCATAAATTTTCATAAAAAGTACTAGGAGTAGATTTTGCCTGAGCGCCTGTAATTGTCCCCTGCACGACGTGACATCACGGCGCGTATTTTCTCTTACTCTGACGTATTATTTAATATGGAGAAAATGCGGATTATGACAGCAGCGGCTACCACCAGATCTGCATCAAGCCGGGAGATGAGTGGAAGATGACTTTCAAAACCCCGGATGGCCTTTTCGAGTGGAAGGTAATGTCTTTTGGATTATCTAACGCTCCGAGTACTTTTATGCGTCTCATGACACAGGTGCTGTGCCCATTCCTGGGAAAGTCTGTTGTGGTTTACTTTGATGACATCCTGATGTTCAGCAAGAGCAGGGCGGACCATCTGTCACATTTGCGCGCGGTGTTGAAGGTGTTGACGGACCACGAGCTTTTTATTCATCTCAAGAAGTGCATTTTCCTCGCCCCGCGGCTGAACTTGTTGGGGTTCATTGTTGGCGCGGAGGGGATACAGGTGGATGAGGAGAAGATTCAGGCGATCCGCGATTGGCCGACTCCTACGACACTCTCAGAGTTGCGGTCGTTCCACGGGTTAGCTACGTTTTACCGCCGGTTCATCTGCGATTTTAGTACCATCACGGCGTCGATGACTGACTGCCTAAAGAGGGGGCGATTCCACTGGGGCGAGGAGGCCGGCCAAGCCTTCGACCTGATTAAGCTGAAGCTCAGTTCTGCTCCGGTTTTGGCCCTACCCAACTTCGACAAGTTGTTTGAGGTGCATTGCGATACCAGCGGCATTGGTATCGGCGTTGTCCTCTCCCAAGACAAATGCCCGGTCTCGTTCTTTAGCGAGAAGTTGTGTGAGGCTAGGCGGAAATGGGTCGCCTATGATCAGGAATTCTACGCCGTCGTTCGGGCCCTCAAGCATTGGGAGCACTATCTTCTTCACAAGGAGTTCATCATGTTCACCAACCACCAGGCTCTCAAATACATTAATAGTCAGAAGTGTATGGAAGACATGCACCTTCGTTGGATCACTTATCTCCAGAGATTCCCCTATATCATTCATCACAAGCCCGGGGATCGCAATGTGGTCGCTGACGCGCTCAGTCATCGAAATTGTTTATTGGCAACCATGCACCAGAACATCATCAGCTTTGATACTCTCGCTGATTTGTATGCCAAAGACGTTGACTTCAAGGAGGTTTGGCGCGCCTGTTCGCTAGGCGACTCGCATAACGGTTTTCTCCTACTTGATGAGTTCTTGTTAAAGGACAACCGCTTGTGCATTCCCCGCACCTCCCTACGGGAAAAACTTATTCGCGATTTGCACGAAGGCGGCTTGAGTGGATACCTCGGCCGGGACAAGACGCTTGCCAGTTTGCAGGAGCGCTGCTTTTGGCCACAACTGATAAAGGATGTCGGCAATTTTGGTCGGAAGTGTTTCATGTGTTAACAATACAAGGGCCAAGCACACAACACAGGGCTTTATACACCGCTCCCGGTTCCCGCAGGCATTTGGGAAGATTTATCCATGGACTTCATCTAGGGACTTCCGCGCACCCAACGCGGGGTGGATTCGATGTTTGTCGTGGTGGATCGTTTTTCAAAGATGCCTCATTTTCCCCCTTGCAAGACGTCCGACGCCTCTCATATTGCGCGGCTCTTTTTCCGGGAAATAGTTCGTTTGCATGGCGTCCCGACATCTATTACTTCCGACCGAGATCCCAAGTTTCTCAGCCACTTTTGGCAAATGTTGTGGAAGATGCTTGACACCTCTCTCAAGTTCAGTAGCACCGCCCATCCCCAAACGAATGGCCAAACCGAAGTCGTGAACAAGACGTTGGGCAACCTCGTTCGTTGCATATGTCAGGATCGCCCGAAGCAATGGGATCACGCGCCCCCTCAGGCGGAATTCGCCTATAACAATGCGGTGCACAGCTCCACCAGCCGCACACCCTTCTCCATTGTGTACACAAAGGCTCCCCGACATGCTCTTGACCTGGCCCGCCTGGCCGCGACACCCCCTTCGGCGGCCCAACTGGCGGAAGACGCTCGCGACATCCAGACCGACACTCGGCTCAAATTGCTCGAGTCTAATGCAAAGTACAAAGCCATGGCCGACAAGCACCGACGCGAGAAGATCTTTGAAGTGGAAGATTTGGTTATGATTTTCCTCCGCAAAGAACGATTTCCCGCGGGACATCATCACAAGCTCATGCCAAAAAAATATGGCATGTTCTCCATCACCCACAAGATCAACGACAACGCCTATGTAGTCGACCTCCCGTCGGAACTCAATATCTCCAAGACATTTAATGTGAGCGACTTGTCTACCTACTACCCGGATGTGCCTCTTTACCCCGTACACTCGGGGCCGAGTGCCTCTCAAGGAGAGGCGAATGATAGACACCCGACGGATGGAGATCCCTGCGAGCTTGGGATCATGTGGCTGGAGCGCATTGACCCTCTATGGAGGCCGCAGTACCGTTATTTTATTTCTTTTTTGTTTTTAATTCGGTGTGCGGATAGCCTGTGTTGTTTATTGGACTTTTATGTTTTGGTGTGTGGTTAGTCCTCCTCATAGTATAAGAGGAGGGATGTTATGTTGTTTTGGGATCATTGAATGAATGAAGAATTTCTGAAACCCTAAGCTGCCGTCCTCTCCTTCTCCGTGTGAGAAGTTCTGAACCGGAAGGTTCCGCCGCTGCCTCCCCCATCCTTCCCGAGCGGAAGATCGCTGGACCGGAAGGTCCTTTCTCATGGCTACAATGCCACGATCTCATCCCCGTCTAGGGTTAACTGTGCCTTCTTCTTCTGCACTTCGAACTGGAGTTCCTTTCTATTGCTGAAATCAGGGGTTAGCACAAAGTTCCTTGAGCTGGGGTTCTTTAGGCTCGGTTAGTTGAAGCAGTGCCCAAATCATTTTCATTGCACTGTAAGCACAAATTTCTCCTTCTTTTCTCTGAGTTCTTGTATGTTATTTGGGCTGGATAAGATGATAAAGCGTGTTAAGGTTTTCAAACTTAATTGGAGATAAAGTTCTTCATCTTATTATTTTGTCTCGCAATTGAATTTCTTAATGACCCGCCAATTATTTTGGGGGTTTGCTTTCTTAAGCTGTCAGAAATCTTACTTGCATGCTGAGTTGTGGTTTTTAAACAGAGCAGGGTACCTGTTATGCATTTTGTTTAGTGTTATGCTTTGCATATGGTGGTCGTCTTGTTAAGGGCTGCTATAGATGTACTTTACTGGCCAGACAACAGTCATTATGTACTAAATTTTCGGGATTTTCTGCTATTGTCGTCTCCTTCCCGCATGCTGTTTTGGATGGGATTTTCTAAAGTCGGATCCTTACTGGGTATCTCGTCTGTTTAGTATTACGTGTGTTGGCCAGC
Source organism: Platanthera zijinensis (assembly GCA_039513925.1). Classification (NCBI taxonomy): domain Eukaryota; kingdom Viridiplantae; phylum Streptophyta; class Magnoliopsida; order Asparagales; family Orchidaceae; genus Platanthera; species Platanthera zijinensis. The sequence continues at coordinate 19,578,835 of CM077082.1, forward strand.
TTTGAGATTATTGTGGGTATATTCTTGAACAGATTAGATTAAATGAGAAGTTATATATTAGGTTGGCTGGCTATTTTTATCATTTGGGTTGTCTCTATTTCTGTTTACTGTTTTTGGATTGTTGGTTGTTAAGCATGATAAATAAAAATGGAGTTTAGTTATACTTTTGAAGTATGGTTGTGCAAAACAGATGTTTTGATGAGTAGCTGTCAAATGATGTTATCGGAATTGTCAATGTCATAGCTATAACGAGGCGCAACCCCGGTATAAAAGACCCTAAGTGATACAATTTTTATATAGATACCACGAATGATGACTTCTCATAGACATGACGATGACATGAAATGCTACAAAAGGAAGAATAACTGATGGTAAGAGCTACCCTTTAAATTATGCTTTATTTCTTTATGTGCACAGTTACTTTAAATATTGCCTGTGAAAGCATGGATTCATTTTATATCACTGATAATTGTTATCGTTATTGTGTATGGCCTTGTACGAAGGCAAGCAAGCGATTACTATTCTGAGGGGATTAATAAACAAACAAACCCTAAGTATATTAAAGAATTGCATACAGCTAACACAAATGAAAATGCATCGATGTGTGAAAATGTTAATGGTATAACTGAATGTAAATGCGCATAAAAGATATTGATGGTTTGCCAAATCAGTCGGCCGAAAGACATAAACGCGTGTTGAACGTACTGATTTGGACACTGTACTGTACACCCCGAGGGGTCGGGCTCAAAGAATGAAAAACTGAAATACGGATACTGATACTGTAACAGTTACCCTTAACATTACCAACGTAAAAGATGAAAAGATAACATAAGAACATGCGGTTATACAGTTACACCGATACATTGCTAATAAACATGAGAACTGATATAGTTTTACAGTTACACCGCTTTCATGATTACATTGTCGCATAGTTTTCTTTCTTGCACTGATACTAGTATCTAGTTACTGAATGTTATTGTTCAATAAGTGCTTATACTGTTTTATGGCTACTAACATTTACAGTTATAATGTCGCTTCACAATTTCATTACTTGTACGAAAAAAAAAAGGGTTAGTATAGACATATGCTTATTACTTTGCTTAGTTCTTTTCATTTGTTTATACAGCATAGTTAAAAAGGTATATCCTCACTCAGTCATATTTAATGACTAAGTCCGTCATCAATTTTATTTAGGTACTTGATGTGATCCTGAATACGTAAAGAAAAGTGAAGTTGATCATGGAAAGACAGAAAAGACTCATGGAATACTTCAATTTATGAGGTGCGTTTTATTTTGTGCTCACTAGTCTTACTTTAGCCTGAGACAAATGTATTGAAAGTAGCTTAGATACAGAATTATATGGGATCTAAAATGGGGGCATCACAACATGAAGGCCCAAGCAGACAAGCATCGCAAGGAAAGGGAGTTCGCGGTGGGTGATAAAGTCTTCCTCAAGCTCCGACCTTACCAACAGGTGTCCGTTGCCCGCCGGACGAACCAGAAATTGGCCCCTCACTACTATGGGCCCTTTCGTATTCTCCACCGTGTGGGCCCTGTTGCTTACACTTTGGCTCTTCCTGAGGGGTCACATATTCATCCGACTTTTCATGTGTCCTTACTTAAACAGAAGATCGGCAACGAAATGACGATGAAGTAATAATAACCACAAAAACAAGATATAAAAAATGCAGAACAAAAAACACAGACGACACAATAAATCTGGTTCAGAGAGAAGCTCTTACATCCACGGGGAGAGCACCGAAGAAGATCCACTAAAAATATGAGAGCAATGTTTACAATAATGAAATCAGGAACCTGAGCGACCAAGCAACGTCAAACTAAGGGCCAATGTCGGGCACCCACTGTAGAGCCTTATTCCTCCAATTTCTGCCGACGCCCTGGACGAGAAACTTCCACTGAGATTCACTGGAGTGGAGATATCTCCTTCTCCTATGGTTCTACAACAGCAGATTCCCCGACGACCAGTCTTCAGGCGTAAGGATGTCGCAACTAGCTTCAGGCGGAAGGATGTCAGTGACTCATCTTTTCCTCCACTTTTGCAGGAATCGCCGCCCCTGACTCTCTCACTCTCTACCCTAATACTACAACAACACTCAAGCCTTTATCCCACTATAGTAATGAGGTCGGCTATATGGATCCTCTGTCGCCATTGTGCCCTATATTTAATCATAATCTCACTAATGCCTAAGTACATCATGTCTTTCCTTATAGTTTCATCTCTCTACCCTAATGAACCGAAAAAAACACCCCATATATATGTATCCCACTATAATGAACCCATACATTACGACCACCACTCTGCCAAACCTGAGCATCTCCCAACTTGTAGGTTTTATAATATCCAATGCTTTTTAATTCTATAATCTTTTATTTTACAACCCCGTAATTAATCATGCACAAAAAACGGCCGATTGTACGACCAGACTCGGATACGGCTGAAGTAGTGATTTAACACCTTCAGAAATTAGATTTCAAAGCAACTAACTAGGTATCAACAAAATAAAAAAGCTTCAATATATTTCATTAGAAATGTGGCCTCAGAATTGATATAGTTTAAGAATGATTGTAGTAGTGTTACTGAAAATGAAAGCAGGCCATGCCTGTTGTTCAAGGAGAGCAAGTGCAGTTAGCGTATGCTCCATTTCTTTCCATAGATCTTCATGTTCATCAATTTCGAATTGATCCTTGAGTGATGGAGACCATTTAAAATCTTCTTCTTCATCTGCAGCTGCTTTTGTTGATCGAAAGTCTGACCCGACTTCATCTTTCATTTCAGTCTCTATGTTTCCCATGCATTGCCTTATTAGTTGCTCACACTCTGCTGCAGTGAGAAGCAGCTTCTTTCTGTAAGAAAACCTCCTCTTATAAGCACGCTTAACTTTTCTTGAAGATGGACTTCTCCCTTCTCTATTTCTTGGCCTTCCCCTGCGCAGCTCTACCAGTTCTTCTGAACTATCCGTCATCAAACTATCTGGCGAATCACTTTGATGAATCGCATCAACGTCTTCACCCATTGTAAGTAGAAGTTGTGGTTGTGCTTCTTTAGATTTCCAATCAAATGTTTTCCTTCTGTCCGAAAATGGTGAGATTTCATACTCCTCATCAGAACTCCTCTGAACAATACAGAGATCCCAGTTATCTAACATCTGTTCTTCCACTTCTAATGAATCCGATAGTTCATCGGGGCTCTCCAATATCTCTACAATCTGTCTCGTGTCCCTAGTTGAGCGGTCAAAATTCGGGGAATAATAGCTAGTGAAGCGTTTGGGTTGAATCTTTTGCCGCTTGGATCTTCGCAGACTCATGCAATCATACAAAACCTCAACTTCTTCATCGCTATCTACATGTATAGGCGTGTTCATGGCTGGTTCGATTTCGAGCACAAAAGGTGTTTCTACCCCCGTGTTCTTATTGATAAAACAAGGGTCAAGAATTTTGACCACCGGCCGCAAAGTTTCATTACACCTATTGAAGCACATGATCTTAATGTCCTTAACATCATCATGAACAAAATTCTGTCTTCTGTTCTGGATTTCGTAAACTATATTTTTCTGTAATGATTTCATATGAAAATTTATGCCTTTTTGAATGGAAAGAATTACCAACCATGCAATTTCAGAAGAAACGATTCCACTGACAAGCCTACTTCTACTTGAGGTAATGCAGTCCTCGGAATAGCTCCACTGGTTGAATCCATCTTCGTAAGATTCGTCACTGAGCTTCTGAAGTATAGCAATCCTGTCAATTGTGACCACCTCAGCCCTTTCAAACAGTATGTCTTGTCCAGTCCCATTCCAAGCTCTTTGTCTATAGAGTATGACAGAAAATAAGCAGCAACATCGACCTTCATGGCAACCGGTCTTATTTGATATGATTTTCGCATCATACCACAACAGCACCTGCAAGTAAGTGAAAATTAGAAAATTGCATTTTACGAGCTAGAATGGAGCGAGTGATTGGTAATACTGAAAGGGGTGCATAAAATGGGTAAACATGGTTTCCATTCATACATCTAACATGAGATAGAGAGCACAAAATGGTTAGTAAATGAGATTTTGTAGTCACCTACATTTGGTTGTGAGTCTTTGTCTGAATCTTCTGAAATTGGACAAGCTGAAAGCACGCAAACATCAACCCCAAATTTTAGAAGACGCGAGCAATCATAGAAATCTGCTTTTCTTGATCGCAGACGGATGTTGTCGACTGAAACCTCTTCCTCTGCCGTTGAGCTCTGATGGTTGAACCAAATAAAGGTCTTCCCATTTCGAATGTTCACAAGATCCACCGGGTTCCATGATCCATGGCAAAAAGCCTCAAATGCTGAGAGTAGCATAAGAACCTCAGATATCATATGTGATATTTGTTCATAAGATTTTATATATGTTGAGAATATAGTCACACATCAAGAAACTCATGTGGTTTTGTACACTTATCCTCCGTTTGGCGCGGCAGTTTTGCTCCAGTGAGTTTGGACAAAAACACCACCATCATAGAATGCATGTTTGGCAACGGTTATGACCGTTACAAAAAAAGAAAACTAGTTTTGAACATAAAAGTTGATGAACTTCCTTAGGAGAGGTCAGACGTTCACGAATGACGGTTCATAACCACTGCGGTCACGTTCGCCACTTTTGCGCCAAACAGAGCCTTAATATAGATTTTGGGCCCTTTCACCTATAACCAATTGATTTTAGGTTGGATGCATATGTTCTAACATGATTTCAGAGCATGCTAGGCTCTACGTATAACTTCCATGTCACCTAACTAGAAAAATAAGTCGGCGTGTTAGAGACTGTTGAGAACAGTCCCACATAGGAAAACTAATATACCATTGTGCACTTAACATAGACCATAGACCCCTTCACCTGCAACTAATTGATTCTAGGTTGGATGCTTAAGTTCTAACATGATATCAGAGCAGATTAGGCATAATAAACCACCCTCACGTCAGCCAATAACAAAAATGTAGTCCAGTCGTTAGAGGCCAGAGACCATATACATTAGGGGCGTGTTGAGAATTGTTCCACCATGAGCAAGTGAGAAACTAATATATACCTTATGAACTTAATATAGATCTTGGATCCCTCCACATAAAACCAATTAGTTTTAGGTTGATGATTAGGTTCTAACAACTGCCAAAGATCTTACACGTGATGAAGGATCTGCTGAGATTATAGTCCCATATCAGAGGATTCATGTAGCTTTATGTACTTAATAGAGATTCTAATCCCCTCTCTCCATAACCAAATGATTTTAGATTGACTGTACAAGCTATACCAATAAAGAAGAAATAAGTCATGATGTTTAGCATTTGAACTACAATGAGCAAACACATATATGCTCCAAAATCATTGTCAAAATTAGTAAATCAACTGTTTTAAAGGATTCAAATACAACTTCAAGGAGTACTGGTACTTTGTTCGTTCCTTACGTATTGGGTTAATTGGATTTCTTCTGCCTATTTCCTGCATCTCCTTCAATCATTAAGCCTGCACCCAATCCTCGACCCCCGATATGCCGTCATACGCCAAACACCTGCCAATGATGAATTCCCTTTCACCAAAACAGGTAATAAGCATACAGAATGATTTTTTTATATAAAAATAAAAGCATACCAATCCTGCTTGAAATTGCAATATGCAGCTGAACACGTACACCCCTCTCATTTGGATTTGCATTCCAGACCAATCTGTTGCACAACATCCTATGATTAGAAGGATGAACACTAAAGACTAGCTAACCCTTAATAACTAAGGCTTTGTTTGACCCAACGTTTTTTGCTCCGATGAGTTTGGACAAAAACGCCACCGTCATAGAATATATGTTTGGCATGACAACTGTTATGATCGCCACCAAGAAAAAAAAAACTAGTTTTGAACATAATAGTGTATGAAATTCCTTAGGTGAGGTCGGGACGGTTCATAACCACCACATTCATGACCTCTACCGCTTTGCCAAAGGGAGTAAATCTATGTTTGGGAAAGCGGCTGTGTTTTGGCTGCTGCAGCCACGAATACTATTTCCACAAAAAGACATTTTTTGCCCAAACCCCACCACGGTGATCCATGATCCAGTGCATAATAGTGTTTTAGTAGCTGCGGCCACAAATACTACTCCACAAAATGACGTTTTGTGCCCTGAACTCAACCCCATAAAACAGAATTTTAGCCATGACAGCGTTTACTAACATAGTTTCACACCGGCACTGCCGGAACACCACAGCTACCCCCATGAAGAGCCTAAGCAGCCGATTAGGCTTCGTTTGTTAAAACTTCTGCTTTTCTGCCTTCGCTTTCAGTCAGAATTTTATAAAAAGTTGCTCTCTAACTTCTACGGGACATGATTTCTGGTTTACTTTTCCCAAACAGATTTTCCAAAGAAGGTTGTGGGAAGAGCTGGAAGGAATTTATCAAGATTTTAATTCAAATAGCTATCACTTTCACAGCTGATTTTCTGCCATTAAAGCAGAGAGAGAGAGAAAGCTGGAGCCAAATGAAGCCCAGGTGAGTAATTTTAAACGTGAATTGGCCGGTTTTAAGTAGACAAACACTCTAAATGCAGCTAAAATAAGCTGCCCCTCACGGATTACATTAGGGTTCTAAATCTAGGACATCAATAAACAAATTAAGATCCATCAGTAGAAACGATCGAGCACACTGAAACAACATAAACTGTTTGCAAATCACGTAAAGTTTTAGGAAAAAAATCTGAATTTTAAGCAGCGCCGTTAAATAGAAGAGAAGCACAGAGAAGATCAAAGTCGGAGCTGACTGGCGCGGGGAAGATCTCCGGTGAGATGGCCGCCGGAGACGAGGAGAAATTGCAGAGGTAAGAAAATTGGGTGCGGCAGCCAAAGGGGAAGAGCGCCGGAAAGGAGATTTTTTTGGCCTTTTTTCTCTCTTCCAATTCCCTTTCCCGGGGGATGGCGCCTTGGAGGCTTGGACGGCGATTGGCCGGGGCCCACCTCACAATTAGATACAGAGGATATGTCAACGTCGTCAAGCAAAGTGAGCCCGACTTCAGTATTTTGTCAGCCAAAGCACTCGGGGGTTATCCGATCCGCTACTTAGTTGTGGTGAGCTGCTGTTTTCTCGTGTGGTGAGTGTAGATTATGCTCACCGCCGAGGACGAGATTTCCTCTGCATTCTCCGATGAATCTAATTTTCTGGAAGAATGGCACGGACGTACGATCCGAGAGAGCGGTTCGGCTCGAAATTAAAACTATTAAATCACAGAACCGGTTCGGTCTGACACGACGTGTTTAGGTTAGTGAATTCGGTATTGGTTCCCCAAAATGCTGATTTAATTCATTAAACACATTGAAAAAGTTAATTAGAGGCAATTTGGGGACTTAAAATTAGCTTCAAATTATTCTTCTAATTTCTACTTGGAAGCTTACTTTTTTATTTAAAAAATAAATAAATGGTGTATATTAAAGGAAGAGAGACCTAAGGTGTGTGTGTGTTTGTGTATTGGTGTGCTAGAAATGAAGGTGATTTATTGAATGAAATTTATTTATGGTCAAAATCCAATAAAATGTTAGAATTTTTTTTATATTAGTACTTCAAATTAAGGCTCGGTTTGAAACGATTGTGAACATGATGATTATGAATCGTTATCTGTGAACGCTCGACCTCACTTATGTAACTTCATTCACTTGTATGTTCAAAATTAGTTTTCTTTTATTGGTGGCAGTCATAACTGCTGCTATGCCAAACATACATTCTATGACGGTGTTGTTTTTGTCCCAACTTATCGGAGCAAAAATATTGCGTCAAATGGAGCCTAAGTGCTAATAGATTTAGGCTCTGTTTGGCGCCGCGTTTGGACAGCAGCACCCCGTTGTTTTCTTATAATCCGCGCCAAACGAAAAATGTGCCCCGACTTCTCCCTTCGCCCCCGCCCCTGAATCGCGCAAAACCCGCGATATCCAGTCGTGATTACTCCTCACGTTTTCAGATCGCGGAAAGCCGCTTTTTGCTCTGCCCTACCTCGCTCCTCTTCTTCCAGCGGCGCAGTAGAGCTTCTTCCCTCACCCTATTCCGGCGAGAGTAGCTTCGTTCCGGCGGATTTCCAACCGGAGAAGAAGGTTTCCAACCTGCCACCGTCTAGTTCGTGGCCACCTTCCCCCAGTCTTTTTTTTCCGGCGACCTTCCAGTGGGAGCATCCTTTCACCGCCAAATCACAACGATTCTTCCTCAACTTTCAGGTAATGGTACTTGTGTTTTCCTGTACATGTCTTCTTCTACGTAATTTACTAGGGCATTTTGCCTCTTTTTTGTTGCTAGGTTTTAGGGCATTTCACCTCTTTTTTATTGCTAGGAACTTCTCCTGCCATTATTTTTCCTCCTTAAAGGAGATTTTCTACTCCCATTCAAAGCAGCCAAAACAAAACATTGCAGTATGTTAAAGCAACTTTGCCTTCCTACCAATATCATTAGATAATTAGCCCCCATGTTGTCTGGCTTTTATTTGTCTAGCATTGCATTAATGATGTCAATTTAGTTTAGTTCATCTTACACAAGTAAATATAGTTCAGTTCATCTTAGCACTGAAAACAAAAACTGTAGATTGAAATTTTATGGTTTAAATTCCTTATGTTACAAAAGTATAAAGCAATGAGTCATCCATTTGTTTAAATTCCTTATGTCGGGAGATATTTAATTAAGCACATTCATCGCTTCGTAGTGTAATCGAAAGGAGTTTTGGTGTCTAGAAGAAAAATTGGGTCATACTTGGCAAAATGCCTCCGTTCGAATTCCCAAAGCAGTGTGTCGTTGTGGTGGCTACGATGACACTGCATAACTTCATTAAAAGACATCCATCTCGTTCAGACCCCGAGTTTGATGTATGTGATGAAAATGAAAGCTATGTTCATGCAGAAGCCTACGTACTGCGACCAAATAATCGGCAAAGAACAATTGATCCAAATCCCAACTGCGCACCTACTACATTTGAAGGAACGGGAGCTACTGAAATGGCAAACATCAGAGACTTCATAGCGGATCAACTAATGACATATCACAGGTAAAAATATTATGAGACGTTTAATGTTGTAAATTATATTATTATAAAATTATAAAATTGATTAATTACACTACTCTTACTTAAGTAGTTGATGTTAGACGATCGAGAGCATTGATGCATGTTCGAGGCGGATCACCCATACGAGCCTGATTTGTGGGAAAACTTTTTATTAGTGTGTTCTATTTTGTAATATTATTTTGGAGTACTTATCGTGTACACTAAGTTAATTAATATGTTTTAATTAATTGCGGTTTATCACTAATTTTTAAAAAAATAGCTTTCAAAATGCGAAACTGTTTTGCCAAATAACTTAACAGCTTCTCCTTTTGAAACAGCAATGAAACAGCTGTTCTTCCAAACAGATTCACAGATTCTGTCACCACTCTGCAAAACAACTGATTACTACACCACTGCTTATCCAGTCACCACAGCCGCGTCAAACAGAGCCTTAGGCTCCGCTTGACACTGTGGTGGCGGTCGTAAACACATGGGTTAAACCATCATTCATTAAGGAACTCCTAACAAACAACATCCGTTTGAACATAAAATTGGTTGAAGTTCCTTAGATGAGCATTAACAGATGACAATTTAATTTAAATCTCATGTTCATGACCACCGCCACCTAGCCAAACGGAGCCTTTAAGGGTTTCACATTGAGTTAGTATTCAAGTGACTATAATAGACTACAAATCTTGTATTTGGGTGACATTTAAAATGATACAAGTTTCATGAGATCTTCTGAATAAATATTTTATATATTCATGTAATTAATTTGTCAAAAAAAATCCTCTGCAGTATTAAACAAAGTACCATCTTCGGTTAAAAAAAATCATTTTGTGTTAGCAACTCTAACTTTTGATTCTTCAGTGGCGACAAAATGTGTAACATCAAATTAAAAAAAATATATTCAGTTATCTTTGAGGGGCACTATCTTACAAGCCCATGTTCCAATCTGCTGCCACAAAATATGCACCATCAAATTGAAAAGGATATTCGATTATGTTCCATGGGCAATATATAGGAAGCCCAAGTTCCGCTTCGGCTAGGAACTGTTGTTGGCAAAACGTGAAGTATTTAAGGGTCTGTTCGCCGCACAGGAATTGATTTTCTGAAATTAGTTTTAGGTCGTGTTTGGTTTGGCTTATCGTGGCTTATTGGCTTATTTACTATGGTGAGGTTGGACAAAATTGTCATTGTTATGTCAAAATCTTATGTCTTAAACTTGTTTTCTTTTTGTAACATTTGTTATACCGAACATACATTCCATGACAATGACGCTTTTGTCCAATCTCATCGAAGCAAATAAGTTGTGGTAAGCTGCGCCAAACACAGCCTTTGTCAGAAAATCAATATTTGCAGGAATTGATTTCGTGCAGAAAATAAATTCTGTTGTTCGGCTGCAGGATGAAATTCAATGGACAGAATTAGAATTGAGACCTAAAAGTTATTCGGATGCTCAATTGAATTGATTTTCTGGAATTGAAAATTTTAAATTGAACTATTTAATCAATGTACTTAATGAATGAGTATGGTGATTACCTAAAAGCTGTTCTGCCATTCATTGTTCAGTAATTAACCTACTAATGCAGTATTAGAACAGTGTTTAATTTGGAGAAAGAAAGCTTTGAGATTTGGAACTTGTAATAATCCCATGGTCTCCTCATTAACCTACTAACTTACTATACAACACTTGAATCAACACATCATAACATAGCATCATTTGCAACATCAAAAACTGTACATGAAAGAACAACACATGAAATAACAGAGTAGGACACAGTTCAGATCTTTAAAAAAAATTGAAACATAAAAAAACACATGAACAAAGCTCAGACCTTCAACGAAGGAGGAGTCACAAGTGCGGGCTGGACTCATAATAATCCCATGCAAGAAGAAGGCTTCGCTGGAGAACTCTTAATAATCCCATGCAAGAAGAAGGCTTCGCTGGAGAACTCGTAATAATCCCATGCGATTAGTTTGCAGAGGAGGAGGAAAGAGAAGATCGGGATGGAGGAGGGGTGTTATCAGCGGCGAGCATCGATTTAGGGCACGGGAGTGGGAGAGGGGTCAGGGCACGGGAACAGGAGCTGGGTCGGAGCCTGAAATCGCGCAGGGGGCGAAAGAAGAATAATGTCACGAAGGCGGAAGATGAATTATTTCACGGAAGCGGAAGCTTGAAATCGCGCTGGAGGTGGAAGTGTGATGATGCACAGGAGGCGGAACCACGGAAGTGTGAAAACCAGGAAAAACCGATGCAGAGAGATAAGTTTTGGGGGACTGGTTTTTTAGGTTTGGGGGGGGAAAATCGATGGGTTTTACCCTGAAAACCAATGCCCTTTTAATTCTCACACGCGCCGAACAAAAGAATTGACTTTCAGGAAGCCAAAACCAATTCCAAAAAGTCAATTCTTGCGCACCGAACTCGCCCTAGTTGAAAAGGATATTCAATTATCTTTGAGGGGGCACTTTGCAGCAAGCCCATATTCCACTTGGATTAGGAATTATTAGCGTGTAACATCAAATTTAAAAGGATATTCAATTTTTTTGGAGGGACACTATAGCAAGTTCAAATTCCGCTTCAGTTAGAAATCGTAGGCATATCAAGTTATTTCACGCGTTATTTTACTTTTTGTGTTGTTTTGTTGTTTTCTATTTGTTTTTTTTTTGTATTTTGATGTTTTTTTTTGTTTTTCTTTAGCATGTATTTTTTTTTCTCATGTGCGTGTTTTGCGTTCGGACCTGCATTTTTTCCTCTATGGATGCATTTTTGTGCATGTTTTTTGACCATGTAAGCATTTTTTGCCCGGTCGAAAATATCAGATTCTTATTAAATGTATTATGCTATAATTAGTGTTAATATATATGGGAGTGTTAGATTTTCATAATAGATGTAAGAGATTGAATTTTATCTAACAAACGAACAACAAAATTAATCAATTTCATAATATTCTTCAATTGTATTTATTGGGTGACATTAGAATTGAAATCAGACCAATTTCAATTCTTGATCTCAATTTCAATATCTAATATCAATTTTATTGAACAGACCCTACTTTATCAATTTTTATGTTCAAAATTAATTTTCTTTTTGAAGTGGCGGACATAATCATTATATTGCCAAGGATACTGCACTCTAGGACGTGTGTGAAAAAGAAGAAAAGGTATTTCCCCCAGTCAGATTAGCTAATAAATATTGCTACTGACTTCGCACAATGCTAAGACACTGCATCGGATTCCTACCTCCATCGATCTGCGGCGTCGCCTTTAATTCCATCATCCAAATAAATCCTCATTCAAAAAGTTTGCTTTAAATTCTGCTCCTCTTGAGTAAAGACAACTGGGGTGCAAGTGTGTGAAATAATTTTTGGGTCCGCTATTCGCTCCCAGAGAGAGTGTGGCCCGTGTGGGTAGTGATTTCGCCGTTCAATTGTGCGGGTGGGAGAGGGGGGGGGGATATTTATAGACCAAATAATTAATAAATAAAAATTATAATGCCAATATTTAAATATAATATAAATACTTAAATCTATTGTCAACACAACTTGCCAACTGAAGAACATACGACTTCGTATGTTTCGGCGTTAGGAATGGATCAGTGGGAATAGAGAGAGGGCAGCTTTTACATTGAAGATCAAAAATGACGCTTTTAACGGAGCGCACAGCTTACTGTCCGGGTCTTGTCACCGACCACCACCGTTGGCCGACCCTCCATGCCGCATCGCTGTGTCACGATCTCTGCAGTCCAAAGTACACTAACCGCCCATCGTGGGGGATGTGCATAGCTAAAAACAATAATTGTTGTGCACATAATAATTCTCCTAAACAAATGTACGACATAAAACATAAAGTTCCAGTCTGAGAATAGCATATAAGGTGACTACGATCTGCAAATAACCGCATAACTATCATAACCATTATAACTATCCCAGATCCTATAAATAAGATCTCAGGGATCTCTTTCATTTCATCTTTTTGTCCTCCCGCCCTTCCTCCTATGCATAAGATGTTGAGGTATATTTATTTAAGTGTTAATCGGCTCCTTAACGGGTCGGTTAGGATCTGATAGGCATCCAAATCCGTAGTCGGGGATTTAGGGTTTCGCCTATAAATACCCTAGCTAGGGGCAACGGAGAGACCATTCCAAACTTGATGGTCACGCGGATGCTTCGAGCACTCTAACATAAGAGAGATCCTCGAAGACATCTTTCGCGTTCAAAAAATCACCGTCGCTGGCTCACCCGCTATTGTTCGTGATTCTCCCGTTCGCGACTCTCACCGTCGCCGGCGTTCCCGTAAGTGCAAAGAGAGAAGGAGAAGGAGAGGCCCTAGCCGTGCTCCATCACCCGCTCCCGTGACCGTTTCTCCCGTCCCCGTCGCTCCCGATCGCGAAGGAGAAGGAGAAGCAACTGCTATCATCGATCGGTCTCTAGGATCGAAAAAACCCTTGCACCATAGGTCACGCCGCATGGAAGAGATCGATCCGCCGCTCCTGTGCGTGTGTCGATCGGAAAAATCCGCCGCAGATTCTCTCGGGAAGCCCAGCTTGCTGCCGCCGGGAAAGAAGGATCCAGGGCTGCTCTCCCTGTTGTCGTACCCAATTCAAGTTGTCGGAGGTCTTCTGATCTGCGCCGCTATTGATCGGAAAAAGGGAGAAAATCTTTGTGATGTTGATCAAAGATCTCTTCAAATCCAATGAAGGATAATCTGAAGGAGGTTGCGGCCTTGGAGGATTTATTGTCGCTGTGGTTTGGAGAAGCAAAATTTTCTCTGGATTGGATCCGAAGAATTCGTCGTCTACGCGTGCTCAAGTGATTTCTTTCTAGTTTTTTTTCTGCTCGCAATTTTGTCTGTAAGTAGAATTACACGTAGTGGAAAGAAACACAAAAATGTCTAAGGCGATCATCACTCCTCTCCCGTGCCGATGATCAAGCTGGAGAAATTCTCCAACGCTGAGTTCAGTGCCTTGAAGCGCAACACTCAGTTCGTCATGAAGTACCTGAACATCTTCTACACAGTGCAGACTGTTTTTGAAGACTTCAAAGGAAGCGAAGATGAAGATCAAAGGGTCAACGACGAGGACTTCTTTAGAGACTGCATCCTGAATTGCCTCTCCAACAGGCTTGCAAAGACGTACGACAAGATGCAAAGGGCCAAGGAGATCTGGGAAACCTTAGAAGAGAAATTCAAGGAGGAGGAGAACATGTTCAAGACGCACCTGGTGGACAATTTTATGACATTCACCTTCACTGAGGAAAGAGAAATCCTGCCACAAGTTGCTGAGTTCGAAAATTGTGTGGACAATCTCAACAGTGAGAACATCCCTCTGCCAGATGGATTTGTTGCAGGGGTTATTATTTTCAAATTGCATATGGCCTGATATAAGATGTACCGGAAGAAGACGCAGGTGAGCCTTAAAGACCTCAAGCGCTTCATCTGCATTGAGGATGAGAACCAGACTAGGCACGTTATAGAGACGATCAGTAAGCAGTCCTCTACTGCTAACATGATGACGCATCCTAAGCGGAAGCCTAAGCCTGGAAAGACTCGTCCACCGACCAGTGCACCCGCAGTTGCTGCCACCAGCAAACAGATAAAGAAGAAATTCAAAGGCAAGTGCTACAACTGCAATAAGTGGGGTCAATACGCCTCAGAGTGCCGACAGCCCAAACGGGGCGAATCCAGCACACCAAGGACTGAAAATCAAGCCAACATGGTTTATCAGACAGCGCCTACCGACTTTGTTGCCATGGTCGATAACGGGACGGCCAGTTCAGAGTGGTGGCTCGACTCAGGTGCTACCTTCCACGTCTGCAACAATCCAAAGCTTCTGGAGGATGCAAAAGAGGTGAAAGAGACTGTCACTGTTGCGAATGGAGCTGTAGCTGACGTGCTGAAGGTCGGCAACGCTACCCTGACTCTCTCCTCAGGTAAGACTAACCTTAAAAAATGTTAAATTTATACCGACATTAGCTGCTAATTTAATTTCGATTAGTCTGTTGTGCGATATGGGTATGTCTTTTAACATTAGTGGTGGTCGGGCAACCCTAATGGTTCACTCACATTATTTTGGTTGCGCATATATCGTTAACGGGATGTATAGGCTGAGTCTAGCACACGAAGTAGTAAATCAGGTTAGCTCAAATCTGATAGATCCTAAGACTTTACATGCAAAACTAGGACACATCAATTATAGAAAACTACTCCTGCTAGCTAGAACTCACAACATACCCCTCGACACAAAAACCAAATTTGAAAAATGTGAAATTTGTGCTCAAACTAAGATAACTAGAACATCTTTTAGTCAGGTTTCTAGGAGCACACAATTGCTAGAGTTGATATACTCCGACATTTGTGACTACAAAAGTTTCGTCACCCGAAGAGGTCGGAAGTATCTGATAACTTTTATCGACGATTACTCTAGGTTTAGTCACATTTATCTTCTTAAAACCAAAGATGGAGCTTTTAAAAAATTTCGTATATTCAAAAATAGGATTGAAAATCAACTTGACATGAAAATAATAAGGCTAAGAAGTGATAGAGGAGGAGAATGCGTCTCAGGGGATTTCAGAGATTTCCTTGCCAACAATGGCATAATCCCTGAAACCACCACTCCATATTCCCCACAATCCAATGACATCGCTGAAACGAAAAAATAGAACTTTAAAAGAAATGTTAAATTCTATGTTGCTGACTGCTGGCATGTCTGCGGCCTATTGGGGTGAAGTCGTCCTCACGTCAAATCACATTCTAAATAAAGTTCCCCATACTAAGTTGACTAAGACACCCTATGAGCTTTGGTTTAAGAGGCCTCCTAGATTTGACAATCTAAAGACCTAAGGCTGTATCGTTTATGTTAGGATACCAGACTCTAGAAGAGCTAAGATTGGACCCAGGACAAATACCTGTGTCTACATAGGATGTGCAGATGATAGTGTTGCAGACCGATTTCTGGATCTCTCCACTAATACTGTAATAGAATCAAGAGACGATGTTTTCTTTGATAATAAGTTCTTTAAGGACAAGAACCTGACCCTGCCAGGTTTGCCAGCCACTAGTACTGAGCCTTTAGCTGAGCCAGGACAACGTAACTCTGACACTGAGCCTGTAGACACGAGTGGTTTAGATACCAGAAGGCTATCTAGTAGAGAGAAAATGCCTAAAAGTTTCGGTACAGATTTCGTGACTTATCAAGTTGAAGCTGATCCATCCACCTATAAGGAAGCGATGTGATCTAGAGACTCTCTATTATGGAAAGAAGCCATAGACGAAGAGATGAACTCTCTCATGCAGAACAACACATAGACTTTGGTCGATTTACCCAAAGGGTCTAAAACAATTGGCAATAAATGGGTTCTGAGGAACAAGCTTAATCCTGATGGGAATATCGCTAAATACAAAGAACGTCTAGCTGCCAAAGGCTTCACTCAAGTGAGTGGTGTAGACTACTTTTATATATACTCACATGTATGTCACTATGCGACAATTAGGATTCTTCTCGCACTAGCATCTATTGAACACTATAATGTTCATCAGATGGATGTCAAGACTGCATTTCTTAATGGAGATCTGACTGAGGAGATCTACATGCACCAGCCTGAAGGGTTTGTCATAGAAGGTCTAGAAAATAAGGTCTGTAAGTTGATTAAGTCACTATACGGATTGAAACAAGTACCAAAAATGTGGCATGAAAAATTTGACACATGTGTAAAAGGCTTGAGTTTCAAATCCAGTCTATCAGATAAATGTCTATACGTAAGAACAAGTGCAAATAAATTAGCCATCATATGCTTGTACGTTAATGACATGCTAATTCTGGGCACTGATCAGTCTAAGGTGAAAGACGTGAAAGTTTCCCTGACAGCACAATTTAGCATGAAAGACCTATGTGAGGTGAAAATCATCCTAGGAATGGAAGTGAACTTCACAAAAAATGGTATTATCCTGAGTCAGAGTCACTACATTAGGAATCTATTGGAAAATGGGATTACGATAAGAGCAAAAAGGCTGAGACTCCATACGATTATAACAGTAGACTGAAACTGAATGAAGGTTCAACTATTAGACAGTTGGATTATTCCAAACTCATAGGAAGTCTCATGTACGCTACTACCTGCACTATACCTGACATAGCCTTTACGGTCGACATGTTGAGTAGATTCACCAGTAATTCTGGGAAGGACCACTGGGACGCCTTAGACGGGCTAATGAGATACTTAAAGTATACTGAGAAGTATGCTTTATGTTACAGTGGGCATCCTCCAGTGCTTGAAGGGTATTCCGACGCATCTTGATGCTCGGAAATAGCTGATTGTCGATCCACTAATGGTTTTGTGTTTACACTAGAAGGAGTTGTAGTAGCTTGGAAGTCTAAGAGGCAAACGTGCATTGCACTATCCTCTATGGAATCGGAACTTTATGCTCTCGCTTCAGCTGGAGAAGAAGCAGAGTTGATAAGATATCTGATATTGGACATTCCAATGACGAGTCTAAAAATGAACTCTATTTTGATTTATTGTGACAATCAAGCCACAAAGACCATTGCTACAAATACGTTGTTCAATGGAAAGCGAAGGCAACTAAGTATGAAACATGTCTGGTTGACCTATCTCACCAGTCAGGGGATAATCTCCCTATTGGACGTGAGATCAAAAGATAATGTAGCAGATGTCTTTACTAAGGGCTTATGTAAAGTTCTCACATCTAAAATATCGGGGGAGATGTGATTAACGTTCATTTAGGAGGACTTAATACCTAGCTTATGTTTTAAATTTAAGAACCGTTGTCTGCTTACATTCAAACATCTATTTTGAGCACACTAAAGTATTTCAGATGTTATCTGATGAAAGCTAGAGGTGAGATAGTTGCCAGTCATTCTAAACTTGATGACTTACGTAATTATTTTTTGCCAAAGACTGAATTGGGTATCATTCCAAAAAGGAATATTGAGGTTGTTGATATGTGCCCTGATATTATGATTATTAGTTATATCATTTCAAACTTGATGATATAATAGTCACAGCTTGTTGTATCATTCCAAACTTGATGATATAACACAATTGTGGAACGTTAATAATAATCTTAATAATCGAAGGAACATGGTTTTATTCTATGAAATCAAATTAATCTAATTTTGTGTAAATTAGATAGAGATGCTGTTTTGAGATTCTTTCCTCCCAGTCAGAGTATTAAGTTCACCCGTTGTTAGAACTAATCATTTTATTTCTGCAAATGTTTGAATTCATAGAGATTTGTCTCATGACATTCTTGTTGTAATTGTTTGTAGGCGAAATGGAGATTGGAGGAGAGACGGTTGATTTTGACCCAGATGATGATGATCTGCTGTTCGCATAGATCAATTATTAGTTTGAGCTTTCTAGTTTCCTGTTTTATTTCATGTTTGGAACATTTGGTTTGAGTTTAGCATTTTGTTATCTAAAACTCATATTTATAATTCTGGAAAAACTCTTTTGTTTTGGTCACTATTAACTATTGGATAAGTAACTCATTTTCTTATGTTAACACTTATATACAATATATGATGAGATTGTTGAGGTATATTTATTTAAGTGTTAATGGGCTCCTTAACGGGTCGGTTAGGATTTGATAGGCATCCAAACCCATAGTCGGAGATTTAGGGTTTCGCCTATAAATACCATATCTAGGGGCAACGGGGAGACCATTCCAAACTTGATGGTCACGCGGATGCTTTGAGCACTCTAACATAAGAGAGATCCTCGAAGACATCTTTCGCGTTCAAAAAATCATTCAAAGATCTTCGAGCGCTTTTGAAGATCTTTGATCCCCCTTTAAGCGCACGCAGGAATTCCACGGCACGCGCCTCCCCTTGCACACATTGCGTCTTACACACATTACGTCATGCGCGCTCCACCCTACACACGTTTCACCTTGCATGCATTTTTCTATGTAGCCAGCATGGACACCGCCACGAACAATCCCTCTGCTCTGCAGCTAGCCCTCCGCTCAGCAGCAAGTCCTCCATCCCGGACACCTCCGCAAGCAATAGGAGAAGCCGCAGACGCCAAGCCGCGCAGGGTGTGCTCCTTCAATTTCTAAGCTCCAAGAGAAGACATCGAAGCATCCAGAATGTGGTGCTCCCTACCGCAGCAAAGAAATAACTTAGCTCTGCGAGTGGTGGTCTATCACCCTCCGAGCCCATCTCTCTCTCTCTCTCCCAACAACTGTAACGAGGAGCATCTGCCGCCCTCATCTTCTCTACAAGCTTTGTACAATAACAAATAATTGAAGTTTGGTCGGCACAACTCTGGTCATGTGATTTTTCACCTCTTTTTAAGGTTTTCTACGTTAAAAAAAACTCTCTTGTCAACCGCCTCATTCTCATTGACTGTTTGCACACCCGATCGCTCCCGAGCTAAGACGGTGCAATCCAGACCGATCTGCAGGAGCTTTGAGTTGACCGCAACAATATGAAAAATAAATAAATATAAATGTTTATATATAGGTTAAAACTTTAGATTTAAATGAAATTTAAAAAATAATTTCTATTTAAGTTTACTTTGATAAGATCAAGATAAAATATATAAAAAAATTGGGTGTCAATAACCCATTACCCATGATCTCCACTTATCGTGGTGGGATCATGGAACTAACCACCACCACACACGATCGGCACGCCTGATCCTTGTCCGCCTCGCGCATGTGATCCCACTACACCCGAGCGACTGCATCATTCTCCATCCATCATTTTATATGGTCAAATGTGAATTGTTGATAAATTTAAAGTTAAGAAATTGCACAGTAGTGATATAACACTATATTCTAATTAAAAATGTGACAATTATTTCATTATATAACATTTCAAATTATGGCAAATATTTCATTATATAGGATTGGCAAATTATGACAAATATTTCATTATATATATAACATTAAATTTAACTTTCATAATAATGGCAACAACAACAACAAAAATTATAGTAATTTGGCTTTTGATTCTTCCAAGTTCCATCATGTTCAATGTGCCTCCAAGAAATGCATTCTTCCCACACATCATCTCCTAGTTGGGCACACCTCGACGGAAGGACGACCTTAATAACTCCAAAAGAGAAGAACGGACCGCTTCCATCCCTTGATTTCCATCTTCCATTGCCACCAACTCCCGAGATAACCAACCCTATAATTCGACATGTCTATAGGAGAGAGATTTATCATGTAGGAATATGATTTAGGCTCCGTTTGGAGAGACTTATTTTCACCGGTCAAACGATTTCGACTGCATGAATCGGACCTTGACTTGACCGGTGAAAATAAGTCCCCTCAAACGGAGCTTTAGGCTTCATTTGGCACAACAACATGGCGATTATGAAGTGCACCTACAAAACTTCATCCGCTTTCATGTTCAAAACTAGTTTTTTTTTATGGTCATAACAGTTGTCATGCCAAACATACATTCCAATAGTGGTGGCATTTTTATCCAAACTCGCCGGAAGAAAAAGAAGCCGCGCCAAACAGAGCCTTAAAATCTATAATTTAGGATACCCTCTACTATACTCTTCCATATATTTCCATTTAGGCACATTCCTTGCAGAATTACAGGTTGCACAGCCTGTAATTACATTGGAGAGTTTTGGGCATGACAATCAAAGAGCAAGGCTAAAGGGCTAAACATATATCATACAATAACATCATCAGATATTTCTCATTATATATTTTGATATATTGATGAAGAGGGAGTCGAGCCCCGTGAAAGCAGTCTTTTGCAAAAATACAGGTAAGATTTGCCTGTATTTCAGCCTTGTGATGAGACTCTTTCACAGGGCGGACCCACGCTGTGTGGGAAATTGGGAATGCTTTGTGCTATATTTTGATATATTGATGCGCCGGAAATACATACAGTACTGTGCCAATTCACTAACCTCCCAGCAATGCAAACAAAGAAGACATAATATACATATACATATATTTAAAAAAAAAACAATCAATGAGGACTATAGGCTAACAAAACCTGAAGCAAAATCTTCGCTGTCGAACCCGACCTGGAACGAAGCCTGATCTCCGGCAGCCCAGCGGTCAACCTCTTGCTTCACCTGTCGGCCCCCGATGTCGAAGCCAAAATCCGTGTCGGATGATCCCTTCTCCATATGAACCAACGTCCCCAGCATCTTCGCATCCGGATTCTGCAGCTGGAATGACAATGCCGACGGGCTCGTCATTCTCCATTGCCCGCCGCCGTCATCAACACCACCGGAAGTCTCTGTATCCGCATCCATCATTCTCAGCATCTCATCAACGTTGAATATTTCGTCGGGGAGATCTTCCATCGGCGGCTCCGCCTCGTCTCCCGCCCGCTCTTTCTTCACAGCAACGTCAGATGAACGTTCAATGGAAATGCTGTCGAAGACCGCCGGCTTTTCCTGCAGCTCGTCAATTTTCCAACTCTCGTTCAATTCCTCTGAGCCATTTGAGCAAAAAGTCGTGGCGGTGGAGCAGTATGATTCCGAAACTCCGCTCATGGGTTCGCCGGAGGGGGCGCCTCCATCTCCTGGAAAGTTCAGGCGCGCGCCTTGGCCAAACATCGCTCTCGCCGCCTTATCGTAAGCGTAAGCAGCCTCAAGGGCCGTGAGGAAGGAACCCAGCCAGATTCTGCTCCCTCGGTTTGGCGCCCTAATCTCGGCGACCCACTTCCCCCAAACACGCTGCCGAACACCACGAAATTTGCAGGCGGCGTTTTCCGGGCCGCCCTTCCCTCTCATGCACCCTTTCCTGGAGCCCTTGGCGGGAACCTTGCGCATTGATTTTTCACTCCATTCTCGAAGAATCTCTTCCAAAGAACCTGGCCCTTCCCGGCTTCTCCTAGCTCTCCGTTTCCTGGTTTATATGAAGGAATCCATTAACATCCGCCAAAGAAGAAAAAAACAAACAACCATTTGAACAAGAGGGAGGCTTAACAAACAATCATTAATTCATTATACAATTAACCAATATTCAAATAGATTAAGAGAATTTCAACAAAACAAATGGCTTGCAATTTCTCCAGGCATCTTTCGCCGAATCAGGTTCTTCTCCATTTGGAGTGAAATCCGGTTGATCCGACGGGTTCACTAATTCCATCTTATATTATTTTTCTTTTAATCAAAAAATTGTACACCATTGGATCAAATGAGAGTACATCCAGACCATATTTGAGTCCCAAAGGGCGAGGATCCCGGTCCTCTTTTGGCAGGTTCCTTAACTTATATGCCCTAAAGAGCATCTTGATATTACAGTCATAGGTAAAGCAATTCCAGATTTCTTCATTGTTCCTTCGATTAATTATGCTCATCACATTAATGCTCTTTTGGGGATGGCTGTGGCGATAGAAAAAATAGTTGCGGGAAATCAACAATGTGATTAGAGTTTTCAAAAAAAATAGTAAGAGAAGAATGGAGAATGTTGACATTTGAGAAGAGAAGCATAAAAATGTGAGAAATTCTTTTTTAACCATTCTAAAAGTGAGAGGGTGATGCAAATAATTCCTAAGGATAGACGTAGTCGACACGAGGCGATTTAAAGTAAGGCACGACTCCACTAACGGAACTCTAACACACGGGGTAAAACGAACGGCGAGGCATGATTAGGGTGAGCGCATTTTTTATAGGGGGTTAAAAATCACTTTGCTGAAATTAAGCATATTAAAATTGCAAGTAAATTAGGAGGAGTGAGGGAAAAGGTAGATCTCACCGAGGGGCTTGCCCGTTTCTGAGTCTTCCGATACCGTAAGCAGATGAGCGTCGAACTTCCCGATGGAGTAAGGGTGGAGGAGGAATCGGAGAGAGGCCGGGGCGGGTTTGTGGTGGAGTTGGGGGAAACGGAGGGGATGCTGGGTCGGGCCGGAGGTTGAGCTGGGGAATGGAGGAGATGTCGGGTCGGCCTGGAGGTGGAACTGGAGAAAACGGAGGGGTGCTGGGTCGGGCTGGAGGTGGAGCTGGGGAGAACGAAGAAGCAGTCGGGTCGGGGTTTGGAACGGAGCGGGAAACGGAGAGAAAACCGGGCCGGGACTTGAGGTGGAGCGGGGAAACGACGAAGCTGGGGGAACGGGGGAGCTGGAGGAGCGGAGGAGCTGGGGGAGCGGAGGAGCTGGAGGAGCGGAGGAGCTGGGGGAGCGGAGGAGCTGGAGGAGCGGAGGACGGGAGACGCGCCGGGCGACAGCTGCAGCGGAAGATTGCGGGAGGCGGTTTTTACCGAGAGAGGAGACCTCAATCTCGATATCTTTCCCAGCCGGCTTCAATTAGGGCAACCCCCTTAGTATTTATAGCTGAAGTGGCCCCTTCCTCCTTGATTAATTTCACTCCAAGAATAAAAAGAAAACTAACTTAGTTTCAGCAAAGGATTTTTGGCTAACTGAAATGCGACGACTCACCCCAGTCATACCCAACCGGACCAATCTATTCAGGGTCACGCGAGGTGGTCAGTCTCACGCGCCGATACAAAATTGCGAGAAATTATAAACGTACATGATTGTAAAATGCGTGCATAGTAAAAGAGAAAATACAACGGCATACGAGCTATGACAGTAAATAGATAAATAAACGTTCGGCCCTAGAGTGCCGAAGACAGGATCACATCAGTTCCCCCGGAGTTGAAAGAACTCGACTCCGGCGAGGCTATGTGGATGGCCGCAACGGAGAGATCTGGGCGCCGACGCTGTAGCTCTCGGGCGCTGACCCAACTGCTGTCCAAGATGTCCCTTCCCTTCCACGTAACCAAGTAGCGCTGGTAAGCTCCCGCACGAGTCTGGAACTCCCGTACATCAAGCACCTGGTCGATCTCTTCCGTGGTAGGGGTGAAGGCCGGCTGAAATCCCGCGGTCGTCCCGGGCTCCAAGATAGGTGGTGGTACAGGTGTAGCTGGTGGGGTTCCATGGAATGGGTATAGGTCCGCCACATTGAAAATCGGTGAGGTGCCGAATTCCAAAGGTAGATCCACAAGGTAGGCATTCTCACCCAACCGCTTCCTTACCGGAAAAGGACCGAAACGCCGCTGACGGAGCTTGTGGTAAGTCCCACTAGGAAATCTTTCTTTTCTAAAATGTACCAGCACCAAATCTCCTTCCGAAAAAGACAGGTCGCGCCGATGGTCATCGGCGCTAGCCTTGTATTTTTCGGATGTCACCTGCAGCTTATTATGAATAATTTCATGCAAAGTTTTTAAATTTTCAACCCAAGTAGTAGCATCAAAAGAAGTGCGCTCGAAAGAGGGTAGGGAATGACGGTCAAGGTAATGGGGAATGGGAAAACCATACACAATCTCAAAAGGCGATTTGTTGGTGGAGCGGTTCACGGTACTGTTGTAAGCAAATTCGGCTTGGGCTAATGCTAAGTCCCACTGTTTGGGTTGCTCTCCGGCTAGGCATCTTAACAAATTACCCAGACTTCGGTTGACCACCTCGGTCTGCCCATCAGACTGGGGGTGGTACGCGCTGCTAAAATTTAATTTTGTGCCCAATTTGCGCCACAATGTTTTCCAAAAATAGCCCATGAAACGCGTGTCCCTGTCGGAAGTGAAAGTACGGGGCACACCATGGAGTCGAACCACCTCTCGAAAGAAGAGGTGGGCCACGTGTGCCGCATCAGAGGTTTTCCGGCAGGGTATAAAATGCGCCATCTTGGAAAATCTATCCACGACGACGAATACAGAATCGATTCCCCGCGCCGTAGTAGGGAAACCACTAACAAAATCCATGGACACTTCGTCTCATGGCCGCTCGGGAATCGGCAAGGGCGTGTACAATCCAGTGTTCTGGGCTTGCCCTTTGTATAGTTGGCACGTCGGCAGATGCGGACGTGGCTCACAATGTCTTGCCTTATGCGCGGCCAATAATAACGGGAAGTCGCTAGATCTATCATCTTGGCCTGTCCGACATAACCACCTAGTCCAGCCGAATGTAATTCAGCTAGCAAGGTCTCACGCAGAGGGCCTTGGCAGATGCATAACCTGGTGCCCTTAAACAAGAACCCCCCGTGTATGCAGAAGTGTCCCGTCGGGTCGGCCCCATGTGGCTGGCACTCTGCCCAAATAATACTAAAATCGGGATCAGTGGCGTATGACTCCCTTTGAGAATCTAAGTCTGTCAACCGAAGGTGTAGGGATCCTAGCAGATGTGCTCGTCGGCTAAGGGCGTCAGCGACTCTATTGGTAACCCCTGGCTTATGTCGGATGTGAAAGGTGTACTCCTGCAGGAAGGCGGCCCATTTGGCATGTCGCTGGACCTCCTTCTGGGAGTTCAGGTAACGTAACGCCTCATGATCCGTATTCAGCACGAACTCGCGCTGAATCAAGTAATGCCGCCAGTGACGGAGAGCCTGTACGATGGCGAAAAACTCAAGATCGTAAGTGGAATATCTTGTTTTCGCGTCGTTCAACTTCTCACTATAAAACGCTACTGGTCGGCCCTCCTGACTAAGTACTGCCCCGATGCCTACTTGTGACGCGTCGCAGTCTACCTCGAATACTTTTTCAAAATCCGGGAGAGCCAGAACGGGCGCACTAGACATTTTCTCCTTCATAAGGAGGAAGGCCTGCTCCGCCTCGGCCGTCCATACGAATTGCCCCTTGCGGAGGCAGTCTGTAATGGGTGCAATGTGGGTGCTGAAGTTGCGTATAAAACGGCGATAGAACGACGCAAGGCCATGAAACCCTCGTGCCTCAGTGAAATTCCTGGGGGTGGGCCAGGACTCAATCGCGTGGATCTTCTCCGGGTCCACCTTGATGCCCTCGGATGAGACAATATAACCCAAGAAGGTGAGGCTACTAGTGAGAAATGTGCATTTTTTTAAGTTGATGATCAAGCGGTGTTCCCTTAAGATCTGCAGGACATGTCGTAGATGTGTAAGATGCTGAACAGGGTCGAGGCTGTAGATAAGGATGTTGTCAAAGTAGACAACGACGCAAGTTCCCATCAGGGGTCTGAGGACTTGAGTCATCAATCTCATGAAGGTGCTCGGAGCGTTGGACAAACCAAAAGGCATGACCAACCACTCATACAATCCCTCCCGCGTTTTGAAAGCTGTCTTCCATTCATCCCCGGGTCGAATCCGGATCTGATGGTAGCCACTCCGGAGGTCAATTTTCGAAAAAATCTTCGCCCCACTCAGCATGTCGAGCATGTCGTCTAATCGGGGAATCGGGAATCGGTACTTGACGGTAATCTTGTTGATAGCGCGGCTATCAACACACATACGCCAAGTTCCGTCCTTCTTGGGAACAAGAAGGGCAGGGACAGCGCAGGGGCTAAGGCTTTCCCTTACGTGTCCCTTCTGGAGAAGCTCGAATATCTGTCTCCTGAGCTCCTCATGCTCCCTCGGGCTCATACGATAATGTGGTAAATGGGGTAGGCTTGCGCCTGGGACTAAGTCAATGCAATGTTGGATATCCCTCAACGGGGGGAGTTCGTCTGGTAACTCGTCCGGGGTGAGATCACCAAACTCGGAAATCAGGGGCCGAACGGCCGTGGGGACCTCCACAGAGGTAATCGGGGACTCCAGACCAACTAAGACATAGGTGACGTTCCCCTCTCGCATCTCATGACTAAACTGACGCTCCGTCAACAGCATGCGGATGGACGGATACGCCACGGTGGTGGGCGTGGTCGGGGAAATAGGATCCCCGGTCGGAATAGTCTCTGGGGGAGTGAGTCGCTGCGGAATAAGACCGTTCTTCTGGGGAAGAAGGACTATCTTGCGACCCCTGTGGTCGAACGAGTAAGAGTTCTTCCGTCCGTCGTGAACGATGTTTCGATCATATTGCCACGGACGCCCCAAGAGAATATGACACACATCGAGGGGTGCAACGTCACACCATACTGAGTCAGAGTAGGTAGGTCCAATGGTGAACGCTACAAGACATCGCTGTGATATAACCATCGTGGTGCCACTAGTCACCCAGGATAGCTCATAGGGGCGCTCCAGCTTCTGAGTCTGAAGCCTTAACTTCTCTACCATGCGTTGGGAGACAAAATTCTCCATGCTCCCGCTGTCAATGATAATAGAACAGTAGTGCTCGTGGATACGCGCAGTGGTGCGAAAGATGCTGTGTCTTACCCAAGCATCATCGGTGGTAGCTCTCGGGGCAAGCAGGCTATGCTGCAGGACACAAATCAACTGATCTGGCTGCTCGCCCTCTACTTCACACTCTCCCTCAAAGGGATCCTCAGTATCCCTAACTAACTCGCTCTCCCAAATTCCATACTCGGGATCTCTCCCATCGTCAACCTCAACAACCGCGGTAAACTGACGCCTTGGACACTCGGACGATTTGTGTCCCGGCTCCATGCACTTATAACACCGAAACACAGGCCTAGAGGTGGCAATCTCCTTCCCCTTCAAGGAAGTCGAAGAGGGACCTGCAGGGGCAGGAGCTGGCAGCACCGGTCTAACCGTAGAAGGAAGGCCCGGAGTAGGAGATGTACCCGTCCTAGTGGCAGATGTCGATGACGAGGAATAGTGGGTCCTGTCAGTAGTTTTCTGACCGGATGTCCTCCTCTGGAGGGCCTCCACTCGTCGTGCCCGGCTGGAGATCTCTCCAAGGTCCCGGAAATCATGTAACTCTAGCTGGTCACGTATCGCGTACCGTAGCCCGTTCAGATAACGGGCCACAACCATGTGGTCTTCCTCCCTTAAATCTAAACGTGACTGGAGGACCAGGAACTCGTTGGTGTACTCGTCAATGGTCTGTTTATCTTGTCGTAGGTTATGATACCTACGGTACAATGTCTGCAAGAAATCAGCGGGGACGTACCTCCTCTTGAGTTGAGTTTTGAACTCAACCCAGGTGGTGATAGGGGGTTGTCCCATCGTGAAACGCATCCGTTCGACTTGCCCCCACCATGTGAGTGCGGGGCCCTTCAACTTCAGGGTAGCATACTCCACCTGCTGGTGGGCAGGTGTGCGCTTCCAGCTGAGGAATCGCTCAAGCCGCTCACACCAATCAAGACACACCTCAGGCTCTAGTGTGCCTTCAAAATCCCCAACGTCCAATTTAACACCGGTATCCCATCTAGGGGGATTCCTATTATCGTGATGTGCTAGTTGAGGTTCTGGTGGTGGTGGTGTGGGGGGGCGTGCAGGAGGAGTAGGGGGCTGAGCAGCAAGTCCCCCTAAGTGATACTGGGCTTCCAAATTATTGACCGTGGTACGCAATCCGATCATAACTTGGTTGGTGTCCCTCACAGAGAGGGTGAGTGTAGTGATGACAGTCATAAGTTCTTCCATTCGTTTTCCTATGTCTCCCACAGTACCCTCTAGGTGCTCCACTCGTGAGTCCATAGGCAACTTAACACTAGTAAATTTAGGAATTACGTACAAGCAAACGCTCGGCTATCCCACAATGGAAGTGAGATATCCCAGCAGCCACACCAAATTGATGCAAATAATTCCTAAGGATAGACGTAGTCGACACGAGGCGATTTAAAGTAAGGCACGACTCCACTAACGGAACTCTAACACACGGGGTAAAACGAACGGCGAGGCATGATTAGGGTGAGCGCATTTTTTATAGGGGGTTAAAAATCACTTTGCTGAAATTAAGCATATTAAAATTGCAAGTAAATTAGGAGGAGTGAGGGAAAAGGTAGATCTCACCGAGGGGCTTGCCCGTTTCTGAGTCTTCCGATACCGTAAGCAGATGAGCGTCGAACTTCCCGATGGAGTAAGGGTGGAGGAGGAATCGGAGAGAGGCCGGGGCGGGTTTGTGGTGGAGTTGGGGGAAACAGAGGGGATGCTGGGTCGGGCCGGAGGTTGAGCTGGGGAATGGAGGAGATGTCGGGTCGGCCTGGAGGTGGAACTGGAGAAAACGGAGGGGTGCTGGGTCGGGCTGGATGTGGAGCTGGGGAGAACGAAGAAGCAGTCGGGTCGGGGTTTGGAACGGAGCGGGGAAACGGAGAGGAAACCGGGCCGGGACTTGAGGTGGAGCGGGGAAACGACGAAGCTGGGGGAACGGGGGAGATGGAGGAGCGGAGGAGCTGGGGGAGCGGAGGAGCTGGAGGAGCGGAGGAGCTGGGGGAGCGGAGGAGTTGGAGGAGCGGAGGACGGGAGACGCGCCGGGCGACAGCTGCAGCGGAAGATTGCGGGAGGCGGTTTTTACCGAGAGAGGAGACCTCAATCTCGATATCTTTCCCAGCCGGCTTCAATTAGGGCAACCCCCTTAGTATTTATAGCTGAAGTGGCCCCTTCCTCCTTGATTAATTTCACTCCAAGAATAAAAAGAAAACTAACTTAGTTTCAGCAAAGGATTTTTGGCTAACTGAAATGCGACGACTCACCCCAGTCATACCCAACCGGACCAATCTATTCAGGGTCACGCGAGGTGGTCAGTCTCACGCGCCGATACAAAATTGCGAGAAATTATAAACGCACATGATTGTAAAATGCGTGCATAGTAAAAGAGAAAATACAACGGCATACGAGCTATGACAGTAAATAGATAAATAAACGTTCGGCCCTAGAGTGCCGAAGACAGGATCACATCAGAGGGTGTGGGAGGGTTCACTGTATTCCCAAAAAAACATCTTTTTGGTACAAACACTTCTCCCATCATTGAGGACGCCTCTAAAACATGGCGGAAATCATTTTTTCCCACTGCCATCACCGTCCCAAACAGACCCTATGTTAAACATGGTAAATTGACATAAATTTCATAATTTGATTCCCTGACAATCCGACTTGGTTTGGCGCCGATTTTTTGCTCTTGTGAGTTTTGACAAAAACACCACAATAATAGTGTAGCACCCTCAAACTGACGCAAAGATATAATTTAATTTCAGGGTCTGATCGCGAGCGATTTTGATCAAGACATCGTTTCATCGAGGTACGTCGTTAGTATGGCCAAAATCTTGTATGTTAATTAGTGACTTCGGATGCCTTCGGGTCGCGTAGCGATGCTTTCTTCGCTATCGCTCGCCTCTGCTTGTTGTTGACAGGGCCGATCTGCTATAGCCTTTGTAAACCACCCTTGCTTTTCTCCTTCGTCGAAAAGCAAGCATCACTCGCTCCGCGTTCACCTATGGAAACAAAGTGTTTTTCTTTTTTTTCTCAAAATTCGAATTAGAAAGTTGTAGAGTTTTGTTCGACACGTTTTAATTTTCGAGCGTGGGCTTAACGTACAAATTTTTCTTTTTTAGTTTAAGAGGTAATGACAATTTTGTAATATAAATAAAATCCACAATTGAACTCTAAGGATGGATGTCGGGCAAACTCCTTGCGGTTTCCGAAACCGCTCTTTTTTTTA
Source organism: Platanthera zijinensis (assembly GCA_039513925.1). Taxonomy (NCBI): domain Eukaryota; kingdom Viridiplantae; phylum Streptophyta; class Magnoliopsida; order Asparagales; family Orchidaceae; genus Platanthera; species Platanthera zijinensis. Next base: position 19,609,124 of record CM077082.1, read on the forward strand.
AGCCCGTAGATTTCCGTAACCCTATTTCCTCCCCATTAGAAAACCGCCGCTCGTGATATCTCCCGCGATCGACGCTTCCTCCCCGACGACACTTTCCTCTCTGCGGTCGATCGAGACTTTCGCCTCTAGCCGGCGCTGCTAGAGGTTTTGTCGTTTACCCTTTCTCACCTGCAACCGGCGGCCACCCAGAGAGGGTTTTAGCGTGTGCTGAACCGTCGTCTGCAGCCTCTTCCCCTTCCTCAGTTTGGGACCTTATGGTAGTGGCTCAAATCTCTTTTTCCTCTTGATTCTTAGATTCTTTGCTTTCCCATCTCAGCTTATGAGTCTATGGTTCAAAGTTTTCATTCTCCTTTCTCAGATTTTGTACTTGGGGGTTTTATTCCCTGTCTACCATTGCAACCCTAGCAGAGGCAGAGGTTTCTGGCCCCGATCGATGTTCCTCTGGACAACTCATTTTCAGGTAACAGTAACGTTTCAGATTTTCAATGTGTTCTTAGGGGGTATTTTCAGAAATTCCACTTTAGCCCTTTTTCGTTTTAGGGATCTTCTAGGAGATCGACGGATTCGACGATTCCAGATTTGGTTATAGCCGTCCCCGTTTCAAATTTTCTGTTTCCCCCACCTTCCAAAGGAGGGTTAATCTTTTTTCGTTTTTTTGCGGTGTCTGTGTTATGTCCTATTACCACCACGTGAGCGGACTAAGCTCTCTGCTCAGTCTGCTGCATGTGTTTTTCTAGGCTACAGCTCAGAGCACAAGGGTTACTGCTGTTATGACCCTGTTGATCGCCGTCATCGCATTTCTCGTGATGTCACCTTCGTTGAGGACCAACCTTTCTTCCTTTCTTCATCCACCTCTGCTTCACCCTCATCCAATACCCAAGCTGATATTCAGTTTCTTACTTTTCCTACCGTACCACCACCTGCTTTGCCACCACTGTTAGACCAGTTACCAGCAGAACAACCGCCATCATCGTCATCTCCCTCTTCGGAGTCCTCTCCACTTCATGTTCTGTCATCTCCCGGCCCTCTACCTCCTATTCTCAACCACTACACTCGTCGTGCTCCGACTACCCCACAGGTGCCCCCAGTCTTCAGTGAGAGTCCCGTGGATGATCCACATGCCAAACGTTACCCCCTTCGAGATCGACATCCACCATATCGCCTCGGTTTTATCACCCAGCCACTCGACCTCACTGCTCTTCCTGCTACCTCCACCAGTACTCCAGAGCCTAGTTCATACCGCGAGGCTGCTCAGGTTCCTGAGTGGCAGGCCGCTATGTCTGATGAGTTGTCTGCTCTTGAGCGTACCTCTACTTGGGATTTTGTGTCTCTTCCTCATGGTGTTGTTCCCATCACTTGTAAGTGGGTCTATAAGATCAAGACTCGCTCTAATGATTCTATTGAGCGGTGCAAGGCTCGCCTGGTTGCTCGGGGTTTTCAACAGGAGCATGATCGAAACTATGATGAGACTTTTGCTCCTGTGGCACACATGACCACGATCAGGACACTTGTTGTTGTTGTTGTTGTCCATCGTTGGTCCTTATTTCAGCTGGATGTGAAGAATGTGTTTCTTCACGGTGACCTACAACAGGAGGTCTACATGGTTCCTCCTCCCGGTTTTGCTGCTCCTTCTGGCATGGTTTGTCGGTTGCGTCGTGCTCTCTATGGTCTCAAACAGGCTCCTCGAGCCTGGTTCGAGCGCTTCAGCTCTGTAGGGTTCCAGCTCTCTCGGCAGCAGTATACTACTGATCTTCTAGCTCGGGCTGCTCTTTCCAACACCCGCACTGTTGCCACACCGATGGAGCTTCACCTGCAGCTTCAGGCCGATGAGGGGATCCCTCTTGCTGACCCCACTCGTTATCGTCATTTGGTCGGCAGCCTGGTCTATCTGACCATCACTCTGCCAGATATTGCTCATGCAGTCCATGTGTTGAGCCAGTTTGTCAACACTCCTACATCAGTCCATTATGCTCACTTGCTGCGTGTACTGCGTTACCTTCGTGCGACTCCAGGCCGTGGTCTGTTCTTATCCAGTAGCAGTTCCCTCCAGCTTTCGGCTTTCTCTGATGCTACTTGGGCTAGTGATCCTTCTGATCGTCGCTCTGTCACTAGTTTCTGTCTGTTTTTGGGCTCCTCCTTGCTTTCCTGGAAGTCCAAGAAACAATCTGGTGTTTCTCGCTCTAGTACTGAGGCAGAGCTACGCGCCATGGCGTCTACGGCCGACGAGATTATCTGGCTTCGTTGGCTTCTTGCAGATTTTGGCATTGTCTCCTCCGGACCGACCACTCTCTTTTGTGACAACACTGGTGCCATTCAGCTCACTCTGAATCTAGTGAAGTTTTCTCTCTCCAAGCACATTGAATTTAAAGTAGCATATCCAAAACAGTATATTTCCTCGCAAGTTAGATTTTCATAAAACCTAAAATAAAAATATGAAATCGTGTTACCGCATAAATAATTAGGGTGCGGATAATTTATCAGATTTATGGATTTGGATCTTAGAGAGTAACAAATAAGAAGCACTACAGAAGACACACAAATGCGAACGTAAGCAGGGCAGTGTTAGATAGTATAAGATTAGTAAGCACAATTGAAACCTTTTCTCGTGCTAGATGAAGGCGCATTGTCCTTCTCATAAGGTGTAGTGTACCTTATGAGCCTCAAAGTGGGGAGATGATATTCCCATTTTAAAAGATTAGTAGATTCGAGTCTGTGTCCGTGAAACACTAGAACACTGGAGTTCGTTAGTAGGACTCAGATTGTTAGACTAGTATTGCGCGATAGAAGCTACTCTGTCTAGAGTTTTAACGAAGGACAAACATAAGTGATCTTCGAACCCAAGTTTTAAACCGAATCTTAGAACCACCAAGTTTACCAAATTATTCGGACCTTGAGTAGATTGTCACTTATGACTAAATCGAACAGTCATTTTACCTTGCTAGTTTTATTTTAGAAGATCATGCATAATATACTAGCATCCGATTTTTCTAACGCACAAATATTATTATTATTTTTTTTAAAAAGGGCATGCATACATTTCTTTCAAAATAAGTTTTAGTGTCACTAGAAGGAATAGTTTTTCTTACTCTCTTTGGGTTGACCCACTTTTGGGCATGTTTTTACAGGGAACTCATGTGGGAAACTGTGCCTAGGATGAGCGTGATAGTGGAGTTGTTTTTATAGTTTGTTTCCCTTCCAGTTGTTGTTTTACTTTTAGTACCGTACTGTTTAGTATTGGACATTTGTATTATTAATGTTTAAGAGTTTGCTTTGTACCAGACATTTTGTAGTATTTCGGATATTCAATTGTTGGTTCATTTTCTTTGCTAGTGGCTCTGTGAATTCAGCTTGTTGAGCTATACTTTTACCCTTAGTTACATATTCTACTTCCGATGTACGTTTACATTTCAGTTCTTTTCTTTATGTCTGTTATGTACTAGTTATAATATTGTTTCTTAGTTTACTACTTATCGCTAGACCCGGCCGGACTACTGATGTGTGGATAAATTAGAATAGGGTGTTACAAATAGAATGTATGTTTGACATGACAATTGTTATGACCGCCACCGAGAAAGGAAACTAGTTTTGAACATAGAAGTGAATAAAGTCCATAGGTAAGGTCGGGCGGTCACGAACGACGGTTCATAACCACCGCATTCACGACTGCCACCACCGTGACAAACGGAGCCTCAGCCTGTTGGGTTCGGGTTCCCTCCTAATTGGATTAAGCCCGCGATGACGGCGTCGAGAAGTCCATATCAGATTGGATTTATTATGCTTATATATTATTATATATAAGTTATAATAAGAATATATATATATATATATATATATATAAAGAGAGAGATTAGAAAATAATTAAGAATTCCTAAATCTAATTAACTCTCCCTACAGCAGCAGGCGAACGTGGGGAAAGGCGGCAGGCCGGAGCAAGCGGAACTGGAGAGGTGGTCGGAGCCTTGAGGCCGCACGAAGTTGAGGTTTGACGGCGGCATTTGTCAGGAGGGCGGAGACGCCACCGACTCTTTGTACGGGGGCTGATTCAGGAAGCGGTGTTGGCGCTGTATTTGTGTGGCGGGGATGCGGTGCAATGTGCGGAATAGCAGTGTAGGTGGAGGCCGATTTGGGTGGAGCCGGAGCGGCGGAGGCCAATTTGGGCGGAGCCGGAGAGGCATAGGCTGTGTTTGGAGACCTCCAATTGGGCTCGGGAGAGCAAGGACTGTTAAAGAGTCGGCGATGTTAACGGATCACGGTCGTAATAGTGCAGTGGTGCAGAGTGTACAACTTGGCGCAAAAGAGGGCGGTGTGCAACCGCCGTATTTACTCTGGAGAGTATATTGGGCCACATCTGCGACTAGTAACGGTCAGGGCGAGGAGGTATCTTAGCCTCAAGTGGACTTGGAAGACTGCATAGGATTCAAAGAACCAGTTTAGAGCGAGTCACTCTGACTCGAACTTAGTTGTCTTTGCGGTATACCTGTATCATTCTCGTCTTTATTTTGTACTAGTTGTAGGATCCATCTGTGAATCGCGTGGGGAAGACGTTGTATTGTTGAACATCTTTTAGTGGAGGCTTTCCGGATTGGACTCTAATCATCCCGTGATTTTTACCCTGATTTGGGGGTTTTCCACATATACACGTGTCTGATTGTGATTGTATTTGTTATTGCGTATTTCACTGACGGTTTTGCAGGTATCGCAGCTCGCGTCCTCATGTGCACTCAAATTCGTGAGAACGTGTTTCTCACAAGTGGTATCAGAGCAAGATTCAGTCAAGCCGATTGGATATTTCAGGTTTGGGAATAGGTGCGGTAGGTGATGATCATTGATCCGCTCCCTATCCTCTCTAGTCACATTATTTAAAATAGTCGGTTCCAAGATCAGTGGTCAGAGTTGACAGTGAAAAGGACGCAGATGGATTCGAGTTCTGAGATGGTTATGAAGTTGAACGGGGACAACTATCATGAATGACATCTAATGATGGAGGACTTGATCTACGTCAAAGGTTGGCACTCGCCTATCTTTGTGGCGATGCCCAAAAATATGAATCCTGCAAAATGGGTGATCGAGAATCGCAAAATGGGTGATCGATAATCGCAAAATGGGTTTTTTTATCAAACGATTCATGAAGCACAATGTTTACAATCACGTGGCAAGTATTGTTGATGCTAAGGTACTACGGAAGACATTGGAGTTTTTATATGCGAAGAGCATAGGCATAAACAAACTCTTGTTGTTGACGAATATTAGTGAGTGCAAGTATCAAAAGGGCCCACTTATACTTGATCATGTGAATGAGTTCCAAAGAGTGTTGGATTAGTTATCAGCTATGAAGGTGACCTTTGATGATGAGGTTAATGTTATATGGTTACTGAAGTCTCTCTCTGTCTCTTGGGAGATGGTACGAGTTTCACAAATTAACTCGTCTCCAGGAAGTGTTTTGATTATGGAGGTTACTGAGAGTGAAATTTTGAATGAGTAGGTGAGAAGGAAATCTCAGCGTGAGTCTTATGTTATTATCCCATCTACCCACCCAGATGTTTTGTACATTGAGTCTAGGGAGAGAGATATTGGCAGAGATGACAGAGGGTCTACCACGAGCAAGTTCAGGCCGCGAAAAGATATTGAGTGTTTCCATGGTGGCAAGAAGGGGCATATCAAGAGGAAGTGCAATGTCTGGAAGAAATTGCAAATGAAGGAATCAGGGAAACAGTGCGAGGCCACAACATCAGTAGTGACAACCTATGATGATGATATACTACTCTTTGCGATAGAACACGGTTGGCTACTTACATCTCACGTGATTGCGGGGTGTTAAGGATGAGGAATGAGAGAGTTTGCAAAGCTATCGACGTCGGTGATGTCCACCTCAAGACGAGCACTGACATTTTAGTGCTCAAGGATGTTCATCATGTACCTGACATTCAATTCAGTTTGTTGTCAGTTGGTCGATTGGATGTTGATGGTTATTCTAGTGGATTTGGCGACGGACGATGGAGACTGACCAGAGGTTCTGGTCATAGTTCATAAGTCGTGGTAGCATGATGTCCGGTCTATATTGTATGGAGGCGAGAGTTGCAGGTGCGGGGGAGCACAAGATCAGAGGTGACCGAGCCACCGGCGTGTGGCACGGGTAGCGCAGACTATTCAGCGAAAAGAAATGTTGCAGGCAAGTGAGATATCATGTCTCAAAGTCGACGGTGATAGGACAGAAGAGCGGTTCTCATTTTATTGCTGGTCAGCGACGTCGGGTGACTTTTGATAGTCACGATCCTACATTGAGTTCGACTGTTTGCGCGAGATAGATGCGTAGTTGTAGTGATGGTACTCACGGGGAGGTCGCCAATTTGGCGAGCTCCTACTCGGAAAGGGGGGAAATTGTTGGGTTCGGATTCCCTCCTAATTGGATGATATACTACTCTTTGCGATAGAACACAGTTGGCTACATACATCTCACGTGATTGCGGGGTGTTAAGGATGAGCAACGAGAGAGTTTGCAAAGCTATCGACGTCGGTGATGTGCACCTCAAGACGAACACTGGCTCTATTTTAGTGCTCAAGGATGTTCATCATGCACCTGACATTCAATTCAGTTTGTTTTCTGTTGGTCGATTGGATGTTGATGGTTATTCTAGTGGATTTTGCGACGGACGATGGAGACTGACCAGAGGTTCTGGTCATAGCTCATAGGTCGTGGTAGCATGATGTCCGGTCTATATTGTATGGAGGCGAGAGTTGCAGGTGCGGGGGAGCACAAGATCAGAGGTGACAGAGCCACCGACGTGTGGCACGGTCAACACGGACTATTCAGCGGGAAGAAATGTTGCAGGCAAGTGAGATATCATGTCTCAAAGTCGACGGTGATAGGACAGAAGAGCGGTTCTCATTTTATTGCTGGTCAGCGACGTCGAGTGACTTTTGATAGTCACGACTGTTTGCGGGAGATAGATGCGTAGTTGTAGTGATGGTACTCGCAGGGAGGTCGCCAATTTGGCGAGCTCCTACTCGGAAAGGGGGAAAATTGTTGGGTTCGGATTCCCTCCTAATTGGATTAAACCTGCGATAACGGCGTCGAGAAGTCCGTATCAGATTGGATTTATTATGCTTATATATTATTATATTTTAGTTATAATAAGAACATATATGTATATATATAATTATATTGTGATATATATATATATATATAAAGAGAGAGATTAGGAAATTATTATGAATTCCTAATTCTAATTAACTCTCCCTATAGCATCAGCCAGCCTAATAAAAAGGAAAAAAAACAAGGCTGAAGCCTCTGAGCTACTCTCTAGTGAAGAAAAACAGAGCCGCTGCAGATTTTTCCCTTTCCATCCGCTTCTGTTCTCTCTCTCTCGTCCGGGCCGGGATTTCTCGCCGGCGAACATGGGGGGCGGCGGCAAGCCAGAGCAAGTGGCGTTGGAGAGGTGATCGGAGCCTTGAGGCCGCACTGAGTCAAGGTTTGACGGTGGCGTTTGTGACGAGGGCGGAGATGCCAACAAAACTTTGTACGGGGGTTGATTCGGGATGCGGTGGTAGAGCCGTATTTGTGTGGCGGGACTGTGGTGCACGTATGCAAGAGAGCAGGGTAAGTGGAGGCCGATTTGGGCGGAGCCGGAGCGGCGTAGGCGGAGACCAATTTGGGCGGAGCCGGAGAGGCATAGGCGGTGTTTGACGACCGTCATTTGAACTCGGGAGAGCAAGGACCGTTGAAGCGTCGGCGGTGTTACAGAATCATGGTCGTGATAGTGCAGTGGTGCAGAGTGCACATCTTAGCACAAAGGACGGTGGTGTGCAACCTTCGTATTTACTCGGGCGAGTATATTGGACCGCATTTGCGGTTAGTGGCGGTCAGCGCGAGGAGACATCTTAGCCTTAAGTGGACTTGGGCGGCAAGGAATCTAAGCCTCGAGCGGGGCAACCTACTGATAGGTTGCAGACTGATCAGAGTGCGTCAGCAACGTCGTGTGTCGATATAGGCGGACAGTTTGACACAATATTAAAAGACCTTGTAAGACTGCAGAGGATTTAGAGAACCAGTTTGAAGCGAGTCACTCTGACTCGAACTTGATCGTCTTTGTCGGTATATTTGTATCTTTCTCGTTTTTATTTTGTGCTAGCTGTATGATCCCTCTGTAGAACGCGGGGAAAGGCATTGTATTGTTGAATATCACTTAGTGGAGGCTTTCCTATGTTTTTACCCTGATTTGCAGGTTTTCCATGTATACACATGTGTCTCTGATTGTGATTGTATTTGTGTATTTTGTTGACGGTTTTGCAGGTATCTCAGCCCGTGTCCTCACGTGCACTCAGCTCCGTGAGAACGTGTTTCTCACAACACAACCTCCAGGTAGAATCACAATCACAGAAAAAAACTCTAAAAACTGTGTACAAGAACACCTCCTCTAAAATTAAAAGCACACTAACACAAATCTGCAACCTGGAAAACAGGCTTCACTCAATTACAATTCAAAACTACAGTACATGAATCCAGACATCAATCACAGAACTTGGAACATATATGTATATATATAATTATATTGTGATATATATATATATATATAAAGAGAGAGATTAGGAAATTATTATGAATTCCTAATTCTAATTAACTCTCCCTATAGCATCAGCCAGCCTAATAAAAAGGAAAAAAAACAAGGCTGAAGCCTCTGAGCTACTCTCTAGTGAAGAAAAACAGAGCCGCTGCAGATTTTTCCCTTTCCATCCGCTTCTGTTCTCTCTCTCTCGTCCGGGCCGGGATTTCTCGCCGGCGAACATGGGGGGCGGCGGCAAGCCAGAGCAAGTGGCGTTGGAGAGGTGATCGGAGCCTTGAGGCCGCACTGAGTCAAGGTTTGACGGTGGCGTTTGTGACGAGGGCGGAGATGCCAACAAAACTTTGTACGGGGGTTGATTCGGGATGCGGTGGTAGAGCCGTATTTGTGTGGCGGGACTGTGGTGCACGTATGCAAGAGAGCAGGGTAAGTGGAGGCCGATTTGGGCGGAGCCGGAGCGGCGTAGGCAGAGACCAATTTGGGCGGAGCCGGAGAGGCATAGGCGGTGTTTGACGACCGTCATTTGAACTCGGGAGAGCAAGGACCGTTGAAGCGTCGGCGGTGTTACAGAATCATGGTCGTGATAGTGCAGTGGTGCAGAGTGCACATCTTAGCACAAAGGACGGTGGTGTGCAACCTTCGTATTTACTCGGGCGAGTATATTGGACCGCATTTGCGGTTAGTGGCGGTCAGCGCGAGGAGACATCTTAGCCTTAAGTGGACTTGGGCGGCAAGGAATCTAAGCCTCGAGCGGGGCAACCTACTGATAGGTTGCAGACTGATCAGAGTGCGTCAGCAACGTCGTGTGTCGATATAGGCGGACAGTTTGACACAATATTAAAAGACCTTGTAAGACTGCAGAGGATTTAGAGAACCAGTTTGAAGCGAGTCACTCTGACTCGAACTTGATCGTCTTTGTCGGTATATTTGTATCTTTCTCGTTTTTATTTTGTGCTAGCTGTATGATCCCTCTGTAGAACGCGGGGGAAAGGCATTGTATTGTTGAATATCACTTAGTGGAGGCTTTCCTATGTTTTTACCCTGATTTGCAGGTTTTCCATGTATACACATGTGTCTCTGATTGTGATTGTATTTGTGTATTTTGTTGACGGTTTTGCAGGTATCTCAGCCCGTGTCCTCACGTGCACTCAGCTCCGTGAGAACGTGTTTCTCACAACACAACCTCCAGGTAGAATCACAATCACAGAAAAAAACTCTAAAAACTGTGTACAAGAACACCTCCTCTAAAATTAAAAGCACACTAACACAAATCTGCAACCTGGAAAACAGGCTTCACTCAATTACAATTCAAAACTACAGTACATGAATCCAGACATCAATCACAGAACTTGGAATTCAATCCACCCAATGATGGGCATGGTAAAACAATATACCCCCCCCCCCCAACCCTAAAACCAGAATGAATCACAGGAATGGAATCCGACATTAAGATTGATGCTAGCAGAATAGGTAAAGGAATTCCAGATTTCATGGCTACGTCGACTAATTAAGCTCATCGCGCTAGGTTAAACTTACGAAATTGGCATCAATTTCATAGGTTAAACTTACTAAAATTAAAAGCAGTCAAAACACAAATTTGCAACCGGCAAAAGAATTTTCTCAGTTACCATTCAAAACCCCAGCTCATGAATCCGCCATGATACTAGGTTTTGAAAAACAACACCATCGAAAAACACTAAACCCTAAAACCAGAAAAAAAACCGCACGAATGGAATTCGAAACAGAACGCCAACCGAAATGAAAATTAAGAAGGCGAGAGCGACACGAATACCTTCTTCCCGGCTCCGTCATCGCGAAAATGAAAAACTCCGACACAGATTTGTCTCAATCTCGGTCCCCTACGGTGGCGCTCTGCTCCGGCGTCCTCCCGAAATTTTAGAGAGAGGGAGAATCACAGTTAGCTTCGGCTCGAAGGAAACTGGGGAAGAAAGGGAGGGAGGGAGTTTATTAGGAGAGCGGGGCAATGTTCGAGATAATTCTGTAAACCGAGCCCAATTTCGTATTACGTGGCACACTCGTGTCGCGGCGCGTACGGTACTTGTGCCTCGTGTCGATGAGTGACCGGAAAAAGTTTAGGCTTCGTCATAAAATGCCACGTGTTCATTTGGAAGATTTATTTTCACGCAGTTTTGAACCCAAATCTGTCTTATCACACGATCGTGGGTGCAAAGTGCAAACGATAGATTTAGAGAAATGTTTTGTGCCGCAAAATTTTCTAGGTGAGTGTTATCCGCACTACAGTTTTGGTTATCCGCACTTTTTTTTTCCCAATTTTTCGCGCCTTTTAGAAATACGTCTTGTACATGCATTTTTACGAAAAGTGTTCAACACCAAAGTTGTAGATCTCGATGAGATCTACAACTTTCGTGTTAAACACTTTTCCTGAAAATGCATGTACAAGACGTATTTCTAAAAGACGCGAAATCTGGGTGTATTTCCAAAGTACATCTTGTACATGCATTTTCAGGAAAAGTGTTCAACACGGAGATCTACAACTTTCGTGTTGAACACTTTTCCTGAAAATGCATGTACAAGACGTATTTCCAAAAGGCGCGAAAAATTAGGAAAAAAATATTTGCGAATAACCAAAACTGCAGTGCGGATAACAATCACCATTTTCTATCCGATAATTAAAGATGACTGTTATTAGCACTGCACTTTTGGATATTCGCACTTTATTTACTCTTAATTTTCCGCGCCTTTTGAAAATACTCCTTGTACATGCATTTTTAGGAAAAGTGTTCAACACGAAAGTTGTAGATCTCGACGAGGAGATCTACAACTTTCGTCTTGAACACTTTTCCTAAAAATGCATGTATAAACCGTATTTCTAAAAATACGCTCAGATTTCGCGCCTTTTAAAAATACTCCTTGTACATGCATTTTTAGGAAAAGTGTTCAACACGAAAGTTGTAGATCTCCTCGTCGAGATCTGCAACTTAACACTTTTCCTAAAAATGCATGTACAAGGAGTATTTTCAAAAGGCGCGGAAAATTAAGAGTAAATAAAGTGCGAATATCCAAAAGTGCAGTGCTAATAACAATCACCTAATTAAATATAACCACTGTATTAAAAATCTTCTAATCCGCAAATCAAATGTCTAACTACTAAGGCTCCCTTTGGGGAACTTTTTTTCACCGGTCAAACGGTTAGGATCACATGAACTGAACCTTAAGATTCATGCGGTCGTAGCCGCTTGACCGGTGAAAATAAATCCCCCAAAATGGAACCTAAGTTTAAAAAAAATAAAAAAAGGGTCATACATGCTAGTTTTAGTTGTAGGCAGTCCACCGATAAATGTTGGTCAAATCAAAAAATCATAGAATCTGTGAACCCGTTCAAGAATTGGCCTGCATATAATCATTTTCAAATACATTGCCTGCATATAATTAAATTGGGACTGCATATAGTTATTACCTAAAAAAAATTAGGTGTGTTCTCAATTTATTTTGTTGTTTTTTTAAACACTCTTTATTTTATGATTTTACGTGTAGGCTTACTAATTAATTGTTTATGCTGGAGACTTCTAAGTAAATATATGAACTTACTAATTAGATTAATAAAATTCAATATTATTTATGTAAGATAAGAGTACTTGTAATTGCAGGAATAGTTGTTTGTTTGTTTTTTGTATTAAACTATCTATAACAAAATTTATTCTATTTTAGAGTGTGGATAATAAAAATTCATGAATCACTCTGTGTATAGTAATTCCTTAAATTTAATATTTTTGATATTTTCGTGGATTTGTCAGTTGGAGTTCCAAATTGTTGTGATCAGCTTCCTAAACTAGAGAAAAAGATATAGGTTCTGTTTGGCACTACTTTTTTGCTCAGGTTTGTTTGGATAAAACGGCATCGCTAAATTTACATGATAGTGTCTATTACAGCCATAAAAAAAACTAATTTTAAACAGAAAAATAGATAAAATTTCTTAGATGCAATCAGACGTTTAAGAACGACAATTTATAACCACTGCGTTGGCGGAACCATAATCTTATTACTGTTGTGGTCTTGCAGAATAAACGAATATGAGTTCAATAAATATTCAACAACCAATTTTATTACTAATACATAATATAATAATAATAATAATAATTTTTATTATTATTATAAAAGCAGAGTAATTATGCATGCTTGTTTCAAAATTTCAAAAAAGATGAAACAATTTCTAAATTTAAAAGTAAAAAAATCAAAGGCTTTGATGAAAAAAAGAAGGCGGTTGTTGTTATCTCTCTATTCACAAATTTTTACTATTCAGAACTCCAAAATAATCTCAAATTTACTATTCACAGACAAGTGTTATTTGCATATCAGTATAAAACATGCTTTAAGAAAGAAATCGTGAAACTCTAGTTTCTACCTAATGCCGCCAATTAAGGCTTTCTTCTTTGGGACTCTGTGAAACACTAAAAATGACTTTCATGTCAATAAAGAGACATAATACATGTGAGCATAGAGAACCTCCGGAGCTAGATGGAGGAGACACCGAACAATATATGTGAGCATCTGACCGAGCGTTGCGAATAGACAAACATAAACTCAAATAAATGAACATTTTAATTTGTGAATAGGCAAACATGATATGCGAATAACAATCGCCTTTACAAAATAAGGTTTATTACATTTCTAACTTCTAAGGCTGCATTTGGCGCGGCCTATCACAGCTTATTTGCTCCGGTGAGCTTGAACAAAAACATCATTGTCATAAAATGTATGTTTGGTATCACAAACGTTACAAAAAAGAAACTAGTTTGAGGCATAAGATTTTGGTATGACAATGACATTTTGTCCAACCTCACTGGAGCAAATAAGTCACGATAAGTTGTGCCAAACGCAGCTTAAAGGTTAATAATCAGAACTGTTTCTGGGAGCTTGCATAATTACAAAAACATCCTCTCTATGTTCCAAAATTATGAATATGAATGAATACACAATGAAGAAAAAAAACTATAAGACAGAGACACAAATCAAATTGAAACAAGTTACTGTTACTTCTTCAGTCTGATAATTAAAACCAGAGAATAAAACACAAGTAAAATATGTTCCTCCAGAATAAATATCGACAGTTACAGCAGGATTGCAACAGAAATCAATTTCTCGGCAGGCGAGAGAGTTTGAAGATTCAAAACATTTCGGCGAATCTCTCCAGTTATTCATAACACGATCCGGTTCGTCGGGGGTAACTTACTCGGATATCGGGCACACCTTCTCGAAGGCTTCCTGCTCCTTGCGGCAGAATTCGAACTCATTAGTGTGGTAGTACAGGCATCCAGCATATGCATCCATCTCTTTGGGGCAAGTCTGATGGAGTGATTTAAGCCTGAAATTAGCAAGGAATTAGTGTAATATATCTAGTAGATTTGGCGAGCATAAGCATGTGGAAAAAAATACAGGGTATCGCGCCTGATATAAGGATCATACGACGAGAGTTTCCCGGAATCGCATGTATTGCACGCAATGGAAATCATTTGAGCCTAGCTGCGTTGAAATTATTTGATTTTGCGTCGACTCAAAATTGATTTTTAATTAATTTTTACATATAAATTGGAACATAATATTGTATGCTTATGCTATGTATATACACATTAGGGATCTGATTAGATGAGTTTTGGGAAGTCGGGCTAACTCAAAATCAATTTCGAATGCGGAGAAAAACTTGTAATCGAGTATGGTAAACTTCGAGCGAGTAGATTTTAAGTTTTTAGCAGCCCTAATAGTAAGACCACGCCATAAAGTTTTAGCTGAATCATGTGGTCTTGTTACGAAACTCGAAGAAGGGAAGACGACGGAGCACATGTGGAGCATATACACTCGCCCGGGGCGCATGACACACGGATGGATTGACATGAGTATTGGAGAGTCAATGTTGCGAGCCATAAAATGTTGGCCTAGCAAATACGGTCGCGCACAACTAAGATTTAAGGTCATAAGCTCATTTTCGTAGGCCAAGCTTTATTGTACGGTTATGGAGTGACAAAACTTTGCCAGTATGCGATCCCTGCATGAGAATTGCATCGATCATTGCTCCTGCAATCACACTCAATAGGGAAGGGATGGGAGAGATCAAGTATAGTCAACACTAAAGCGGCCACGAAAGCTTGTTGATAAGCCGCGAAGATAGAGATAGCCTCAAAGGTCCACTGAAAAAGTGTATTCTTCTTGAGAAGGTTTGTCAATGGATGAGCATCTTGGCATGGTCACAGATAAAGCTGTAATAGTAACCGGTCAGGGCAAGAAATTCCCGCACATCATGCAGTGACTGGGGAGTCAACCATTGGATGACTGTGGTATCTTGTCTTGGTCCAGAGACATTCCTTGGGCGAAAAATTGTATGGACCAAGTATTGAATCTCTTGTTTGCCAAATGAGCACGTCTTTGGGTTGAGGTAGAGGGAGTGGTGGTGCAGTTTGTCAAGCGTATCCCCTCGAGGTGCATGAGGTGACCTTACCATGTCAAACTATACACAATTATGTCATCAAAAGTACCGAAAAGTACCTACGTAGTACTAAGCGAAAAATTACATTCCTATTTTTGAGTTGTCTGAAATGTTACAAGAGCATTGATCAGCTTGATCAAGAACTCATAATGGTCAATAAATATGCAGAACACGTCTTGTGAATCTCACCAGAACGAATCTCAATTTGATTGTACCCAGAACGAAGGTCCGACATGAAAAAGAATGTAACCCTGTGGAGCTCATCCAAGAGCGACTAAATTGAAGGTACTGTGTCGAGGGGTTTGTTATGGGCCTTCTAATGTTGCCCGGAGGAGAGGTCGACGGGGATGATCGGAGGTGGCTGGATGTAGAAATGATGGTGGTGGAGATGATGGCGGGGATACTGCGGAGCCGTGACCGCGGCTGCCTAAGCGGGGTTGCTCGTCGGAGGAGAGAGCCACCAATGATCTCACATTCAAAGGGGATGAGAACTAGAAATATTTCTTGCTTAGATTCATAAGACACACACATGCCTTTATATAGGCTACAAGATATAATAAGGACAAAGACTCATCATGATACCTACTTACTAGACCCGGGGCTCGATGTCCCTCACATAATGACATAATAAAGATATAATAAAGACATAATAAAGACATAATAAAGATCCCATAATATCTCATCCGGTCTCCAAAAGAGCTTGTCCGCAAGCTTTTATCCGAAGCCCTCGTCGTCCGAGTCCTCGACATGCAGGTAGAAAAGTCGGTTGCATTTGTGACCGCGAGTGTATTGTTCATCGCAATTATAGCATAGTCCATGGGCGCGGCGTTGTAACATCTCGGCCCGGGATAAGCGACGAATTGGTGGAGTTGGAGGAGCCTCGGTGCGGCCTTGTGGAACAATGTCTGGAGTAGTGGGGTAGGCTTCCCGTGCGAGCTGGAGGCGACGGTCGCAAAGCCGGGCCAAACTCATAGCGGTGACTAAGTCTGGGGGGCCTTCAAACTCTACATCCAGGCGGAGGCGGTCGCGAAGTCCTGCAGTGAAAATGTTGACCTGCATATCCGGAGGAAGAGGGACATGTGCCAAGAGAAGCTGGAACTGCTCCAGGTACTCGTCCACGGACCCCAGCTGTCGTAGAGTCGTGAGTTCGCCGAGGGGATTGCTGCGGATGGGAGGTCCGAAGCGCGCGGCTCGACGAGGCCGGGGACGATGCTGCGGCGATATGAGGGCAGAGAGCTGGCGGAGATGCTGGACAGGGAGCGGGCTGGCGCCGGAGAGGGTGGCGGCGTTGATTGTGCTGGACAGGGAGCAGGCGGGCACCCGATGCAGAAGGCAGTCCCCACCTAGGTCCGGAAGGAAGCACGGGAATGGGGGAAGGGCCCTGTTGGTGTTGAATAATCGGCTGCGGAAGAATGGAACCCTCTGATACCAGATGTTATGGGCCTTCTAATGTTGCCCGGAGGAGAGGTCGACGGGGATGATCGGAGGTGGCTGGATGTAGAAATGATGGTGGTGGAGATGATGGCGGGGATACTGCGGAGCCGTGACCGCGGCTGCCTAAGCGGGGTTGCTCGTCGGAGGAGAGAGCCACCAATGATCTCACATTCAAAGGGGATGAGAACTAGAAATATTTCTTGCTTAGATTCATAAGACACACACATGCCTTTATATAGGCTACAAGATATAATAAGGACAAAGACTCATCATGATACCTACTTACTAGACCCGGGGCTCGATGTCCCTCACATAATGACATAATAAAGATATAATAAAGACATAATAAAGACATAATAAAGATCCCATAATAGGGTTGTTAGGCCACTGGCCTGAGGGTGGTCGATCATCAATAATCGATGTGCCATAAAAACATAAAAATTGACAGTGTCAGTCTTCTGAATAGCTAGGAAGTGGTGGGTGTCAAGAAAAGGTGGCACACCATAAAGCAAATGTGGGTGTCTATCCAGTTTGAAGGGCATCATCATGCAGGCCCAGTTGACAAATACCTTGCCTAGTGTCTGCAGTCACGTGACCTCCAGGATTGCATACATTGCCTAAGCCAAAGGCACAGGCATCTGTCGTGCTGGCGCAAGTTCCCACCTGCAGCGTAAGGTTGCGGCAAATTCCACATGTAGACTTGTGATGTCCACCTCCTAGGAAGACCGTGAAGCTACGTGAAGGGTATTTCTATTTGAGTACGGAAGTAGGGATCCATCATATTATTACCTAGACCTGAACTGAAACCGCAACCAACACATTTTAAAGAGATCCGAAATTTCCAGAATAGGTTCAGAACCAAACCGCAATCCATTTATTTACATAACCGGGGACTATTTAAGAAAAAATATAAATAAAATTATAGATAATTAATTAAAAGAATAACTATATAAAAATAAAAGGATGGATAGATTATGGAAACATGTGGATGTGTGCAGAAGTAACAATCTACAACAATTTTAATGTAGATTACATAAAATGATATAAATGTAGTTGGAGCTATTATTGTTTTTGTTTTGATTGGTCATAATTATTGAGATTGTGGAACTCAATCATACAAAAAATGCTTAGTGCTAAAATTTTATCAAGAATTAGCATATTTACAAAAAAGGAACTATCATTTTAAAATTAACACATGATCAATGAAAGTATTAATATTAGTAATGTTGACTCATTAGGAAATAAATAATTGTCTAGTAATGTTCTCATTGGGAATATGAATCAAACGGGAACTACATAGAACCGAAACAATCTAATAGTCAACAACTTAATTTTGATTCTTGTTGAACTGGAACCATAGATGCGGTGTTTCAAAACTTATGTTGGAGCCTGAATCAAAATCAAAATCAGTCAAACCAAATAAGGTTTAAGTTCAAATTTGAAGAACAGATATTTTGACGGTTCCGTTCTCGATTTTAGTGGAACCGGAACCGTGACAGGTCTATATGGGGTCGCCAAGATGACTTTCATATCACTGATTGATAAGGTATATTGAATTCTTTCCAAGATGACAACTTAGATAAAAAGTTTAAATGAAAAAATCATCAGATTTGTTACTCAACAGAAGCGTTCGTAAATATTGTGCAATTCATGAGGGCCGTATACCGGAACCTCCCTGTAAGTTTGCAAAATTACAGGTTGCACCCCTATCTTTTAAAATTACAAAAAGCTCTCATGTAGATTTATGCATGCACAAAAGTTCTCATATAAGTTTACATAATTTGTGCATGCATGCTATGAAATGTAAATTTAAATGAGAGGTTTATGTATTTTGAAAATATAAATGCGTTCAATCTGTAATAATGCTAACTCCCGGGAGAGATTTGAGTAATTAACAGAAATTCATTATATGAAATGAAAAAAAATCTCTCAAAACATGATTCGGTAAATTCCTCGGGTATTAATCAATTCTGAGATGGTTTGCTACTTAGTTAACTACTAGGTACTCTATTCCACAAAATTGTTTGAGTTTACTCCATGTAAAAGTCGATAATATAGTTCTTACAGCAAATGATAATAAGAGAATTCATGATTTGAAGGAGTTTCTTCAATTTCATTTTATACTAAGAATCTGGATAAATTAAGGTACTTCTTGAGTATTCAAATTGTCAGAGCATTGAAGAATGCCATATGCAAACAAAGTGTGTTCTAATTTTGCCGATAGAAATATGGATGTTAAGCTACAAAGATATGAGAAATAGCGTGTTACCTAATATCAAGTTGATGAAGAATGAAGAGAGTTGATCCCTAATGTTTTATGATAATCAAAGGTTGACGAGTAAGGTAAACTGCCTCATGATCCTATTATGAACCTATTTTGGGGCTTCGACGGGGGTAGCGATGGAGGCGGTGATATAAGGGAAGCCGAACTCTACCTGCGAAAAATGTGAGGAGAGAGGAAGAAGGGGAGTCATGCTCAACTCTAATCCAAGAAATTGGGGAAGGAGAAAAGAACTCAAGAGAGAAATAGAAATTTGGTAACTTTCCGTCATAACTCCCCCTACCCTCTGGCGTACACCCAACATCTCCCTCCACACCTAACCAGCAGGCACCTCTCCATTGGACTCGATCTAAACCATCACCAGTCGACAGATCTCAAAGTTCTTTTCCTCGCCAACACCCTTGCAACCTATACATCCCGACGCCTAACCATCTTCCCAATCCCCAGCAACAACACTCAGCCGGCCAGCAACCATGCCTCTCCACTCTACCTTCACATCTAACCAACTAGCCAACAGACCCACTAATACCCTCACTCACTCCTTTCCACAACTCAAAACCATCGCCATATCTTCCAGCTCAAACCTATGCCCGGCGTCCCACTGCAAGTTCCTAATCAAGAGCCTATGTGACACCTCAAACCCTTTCCCACCAACGTCTCTGCTACTTACCGAGCCCTTACCTCCTCACTCAAAAATCCACGGAGCACCAACTTGCCCCTGCCATCCCCAGACCCGGACACACCTCACTGAACGACAGCTCAACGAATATTTTCACATCCACAATAATGATCTTTGGCATCCCCCATCATTCCTACCATGTCTTCTCTCGTGCCAATCCCCCGCGTCGTGTGACGCAACGGACCTGTTCCCATGCCGGGTTTTTGCCCAAATTACTCCCTGCAATTTCCAGCTCTTCCTTCGCCAATACACAACTATGTACATTCCCTTGCAAATTTCTATCCCTGCAGCCCTCTTTTTTTAAGTCATAGACCCACCTTCTGTCCCCCTCAATTCCACCCTTTTGTAGTTTTTTTGAAACCCTCACTGCACGCTTGGCATGGCCCAAGGAAGCAAGTCTCCAAACATGTACACATATCATGCCCCACAATCGCCTATCCTTGTCATTATATCCAACAAAGCCTCACGCCCGCTCTCTCTCTCTCTAAGTGTTTCCACATGAAATCACAATTAATCAAGATACTCCAATAATATTACCCTACCCACATGTCCGCATCTGAATCGGTACATTGAACCTCCCACGAGAATCAAGTCCAATGCCACTGCTCTCAAATCGTCGGCATCCCTCCTCGCTTGATGTGAGTACCTCCCTGATTCTTGTTGCAACACATTTTTCTCTCTAATCATTGTGACACAACTCTGCGGCCTCCACTTCACCTTTTTGCACATAAAATTTCAAAAGACGTGGTCACATTCTACGAATAATAACATATTAATAATTATGTGTTTTGTCCTTTATTATGGCTTGTCTTGTGGTGGGGACCCTAGTTGAAGAATAAGTTTAATCTTGGATATAAACTTGAGTTTGGCTCTCTTCAGAAAGGGTCCCGCCACAACGGTGAAATGTAAGCAAACTTACCACGCACTTTTGTAAGAGGCTGCTTCCGGGAGTCAAACTTGTGACCTCAAGGTCACATGACAACACCACAACCAGTGCGCCTGATGTAGGGTAGGCTATGGGGTGCACAAAACCTAGGCTCCTAGGATGAAATGCAAATGTGACACGCAAGCCCTAAACCACATGCAATGAGACCGTCGGAAGTGACGACAAATAAATTGAGCAATGATAATTCTTTAACACCACGCAAATAATCAAGAGTGAAATAATGATTCAATTTAGCAATTTTTATATGGCGTTCCTCCGCTCGGATGGTCAAGGACAAATGCGCGGCGAATAATTCCGCCTGCAAATTAGTAATGTATCGAAACAAATCTACACTAGCGAGAATCAAGGCAATATATATTAATTCACCAATGAGAAATGTAAACCAATACCGCAAGAGAACTCACAAAGTAGTGGGCTGAACCGAAGCACTGAAGATTATAGATCCGGATGTGTAGATCGGCGATCGAGGATGGACCCGGCGGCGTGGAGATGGTGGCGGTGGTTGTCCTCGGCGAAGGGTGGGGAGATCGGGACGGAAATGGAAAGATCCGGCCACTAGGAGGGAGATCCGGGCGGGGGAGGCTAGATCCGATATTTTGGGATCGGATCCGGGTGGAGGGGTGATGAACGGAAGGTGGAAATAACGGATCGGGGCTGAAATTCCTAGATTTGAATTGATTCAAGGAATTAGGGCTAAAGGAGAGTGGATCCACAGGAGGGAAGGGGGATGGACTACGAAGCACAGATACTTAAAAATGCTCTACGTATCGACTCGAACGCGTACCGGATACGGAAACGCATTTCCGAAACTCCAGGAAACGTTTTTTTTATTTAAATAAATGCTTTATTTCCGGAATCACGTATCCCGCGGCCTTCCCGATTCGCGATTCCGCGACATATAGAAGTGCCGTATTTCATTTGAGGCATTAGGTTTTCCGCAGGCGCTCCCGTTTCCGCAGGCCTTCCCGATTCGCTCCCGATTCCGCAGGTCTGCCTCGCTCCCGATTCCGGGACCTTCCCGATTTTGCTGTAGATCTTCCCGATTCCGCAGGTGGTGCTACTTCTTCTTCCTCTTCCTCTTCTTCTTCTTCTTCTTCCGATTCCGCAGCTGTTTCCCTTCCCGATTCTGCAACTGTTTTTGCTTCTTCTGTTGTAGACCTACCTTCCCGATTCCGCAGGTGGTGCTTCTTCTTCTTCTTCTTCTTCTTCTGTAGGCTGTTAATTTTTTGTTGTAGGCTGTTAATTTTCTGTTGTAGGCTGTTAATTTTTTGTTGTAGTGATGCGGAGCAGAGACGTGGACGCACTTTGGGCCCATTCGGGGCTGATTTGGCAACTTTCCATATATGTCTTGCCCGGATCGACGATCGGACTCCGTGATTACGTTTGAAGCATCACCGCGAGTCAAAATCTTATATTACTTTATTTATTTTTTACTTTTATTTCATGTATTTTGAGGCATCTCCCGCCGGTCAATCATAGCCGTCGAATGGGATGCCCTAGTGCTTTTTTTATTTAAATAAGAGTGATAGGGGGCTGAATTCAGATCATTGCAGAATTTGGTGAAAAGAAATCCCGGATTCCAGCGATCAAGCCACGGTGCCGACTCCGTGGAACCCTAAATGACGACTCCTAGGTTTGTATCTCCCTCCCCAAGGTACCCCCTAACCCTAGCCCTTTTTTACCCCTCCCAAACCCTCTCCACAACCACCCAACTCCTCCCAAAGGTAACTGCCAGAGGGCTGTCCAGAAAAGAACCCTATTTACTTATTCATTTTTTACTGTTCAAAAATGAAATCTACTGTTCACAGCCTATAGTATTCCCCGCCTATTCCACCAGGCGGCTTCCACACCCTCCGTCCAGCAAGCCGCCGCCTGAGCCCCTTCCTGTCGCCGGGTTTAAAGCCTCCAACAACCCCCTTCCTGAAAGCAGCCGGCCAAGCAGCCCCTCCCCTTCCAGCCTGCCTGTCCACCCTCAGCCGCCATTTCCCTGGCCTCCCTCCAGCACCGCCACCAAGCCCCCTGCCTTCCTCTGGCCACCAACCCACAGCCGCCTAATCCCCTCCCCTTCGTGGAACCACCTCCAAATCACCCTAATTCTATAGATCCATTCAGAACTGAGAATTTCATCCCCGATCCGTTATCTCCACCACTCACACTGTTATGACCTCACTAGGGAACTAAGGAGAAGAAGAAGGAGAAGGGCTAGAAGATTAGGGTTGAGAGGAGGAAGGAGAGGAAAGTACCTGGATATTCTTGCTTAACCCACCAAGGAGGAGGGGTTGGGTATTTATGCCACCCAACCCCTAGGGCCGGCCGGCCCCAATGGGGCTGAACCCATGTGGTTCAGCCCCCCCGAGCAGCTTTAATGTTGAGTGCGGGCTGAACCGGATGGTTCAGCCCGGTCTTCATGTTCCTTCTCCTTCGGCCGTCGCGTGTACTTAAATCCGCGGAACCGTAGACCGTCCGGGGGCATAACATTCCCCTCCCCATCAAGAAGCATCTTGTCCTCAAGGTGAAAATCAGGATAGCGCTCGCGGAACTCCAAGAGGTCAACCCACGAATTTTGCGTTGCGGGCAGCTGCTTCTATTTGACGAGGATCGTTGGCCGGTATTCAGTACCCCGTTTTGACCATTTGGTCATGAGGACTTCTTCCGGAAGGGGCCGTAATTCGCCGGTACTGGTGGCCTCAGGTAGGATAGGATTGACGTGCACAGCGTTCCCCAGTTTCTTTTTTAGCACTGATACATGAAAAGTGGGGTGGATGCGGGACCCTTCCGGAAGCGCCAGAGTATAAGTGACGGGTCCCACCCGCTTAATGATCCTGTACGGCTCGTAGTAGCGGGGGGCCAGCTTCTGGTTGGCCCGTCGAGCGACTGAAAGTTGTCGGTATGGTTGGAGCTTGAGAAACACTTTCATCCCCCACAACAAATTCTCTTTCCGTGCGGTGCTTGTCGGATTGGACCTTCATACGGTCTTGGGCCGTACGTAAATTGTCTCGGAGAATGGCCAAGGTCCGATCCCGGTCTTGGAGAGTCCGATCGACCGCCGGAAGGGCACTGCCGGCTGGTTCATAGGAGCACAAAGTGGGAGGCGGACGCCCGTACACCGCCTCGAATGGAGTGAGTCTGCTGGCCGTGTGGAAAGAGGTGTTGTAACAGTACTCGGCCCAATGTAGCCACCTAACCCACGTGAGGGATTCATCCATGACAAAGCACCGTAAGTAGGTCTCCACTCCCCTGTTTAACACCTCCGTCTGCCCGTCGGTCTGGGGGTGATTGGCCGTGCTCATGCGTAATGTGGTCCCCTGAAGCCGAAAAAGCTCTGTCCAAAACTGGCTAACAAAAACTGGATCCCGATCAGAGATGATGGAACGAGGAATCCCGTGGAGTCGAACGATCTCTTTGGCGAAGAGCTCAGCAACTGTTTCTCCCGAATAGGGGTGGCTCAAAGCAAGAAAATGGCCGTATTTGGAGAGTTTATCGACCACGACAAGGATGACTGATTTGCCCTGCGATTTCGGAAGGCCCTCGATGAAATCCATGGAGACGGTGTCCCAAATCTGATGTGGAATCTCTAATGGAGTAAGAAGACCGGCTGGGGAAGTCATCTCATATTTCTGCCGCTGACATATATCGCATTCCACCTGCTGTAAAGTCCGAAGAATCCCGGCATGACCTCCGGTTGGTGAAGCATGAAACTCCCGGATCATAGTCGCTCTCCAAGGAGACGTGGCCGGTATAACGAGCCGCCCCCGGTAATAGAGTCGTGTGCCAAGCAAGTGATAACCATCCTCTGTAGCTTGTCCTTGCTGCAGTGCTTCTACAATGGCGCGGAGGGCCGGGTCCTGGAGAACCTCCGCCTGTATGTCGTCTAAGGAAGCAATCACCGGCCCTGAAACATGACTAAGGGAGCCTTCAGGGAGTCGAGACAACGCATCCGCCACTGTATTCTCCTTTCCCTTTTTGTAGACGATTTCATAGTCATACCCTAGCAGCTTCGTCAGCCATTTCTGTTGTAGCGGGGAGGCTAACCGTTGCTCCAGGAAGTGTTTCAAACTCTGGTGGTATGTGCGAACCTGGAAATGCCGCCCCAGAAGATAGGGCCGCCACAGGGCTACTGCATGGAGGATGGCGATCATTTCCTTCTCGTACGTAGAGAGCCCCAAGGTCCTGAGGGCGAGAGCTTTGCTGAAATACGCTAGTGGTCGGCCCGCCTGCATGAGAACCGCGCCGATGCTGACGCCAGATGCGTCCGTCTCCACCACAAAGTCCTTGGAGAAATCAGGAAGTGCTAGCACCGGAGTGGTAGACATGGCCCCCTTGAGAGCCTCGAATGCTGGCTCAGCATCCGCGTGCCAATGGAAGGAATCCTTCTGCAACAGCTGGGTGAGTGGTCGTGCGATCTTCCCGTAGTCCTTCACGAATCGGCGGTAGTAGCCCGTCAGTCCAAGAAAGCCTCGTAAGGCCCGGACCGTCGTGGGCCGCGGCCACGTCACCATACTCTCTATCTTCCTCGGGTCGGCCCGGACCCCCTGAGCGGAGACCAAATGCCCCAAGTACTCGACCTCCTCCTGCCCAAAAGAGCATTTGGAGCGCTTGGCGTACAACTGGTGTTCCCTCAGGATGTGAAACACATGCCGAACGTGCTCCCGGTGCTCCTCCCAACTCCTGCTATAGATCAAAATATCGTCAAAGAAAACTAGCACGTACCGGCGAAGCAGAGGTCGAAAAATCTCATTCATGACAGCCTGGAAGGTAGAGGGAGCGTTGGCCAATCCGAACGGCATCACCAGAAACTCATAGTGGTCGTCGTGTGTGCGGAACGCCGTCTTATGGATGTCCTCATCCCTCATGCGTATCTGATGGTAGCCGGATCGGAGATCCAGCTTGGTGAAAATGCTTGCCCCATGCAGCTCATCTAGTAGTTCCTCGATCATCGGAATGAGAAACTTGTCTTTGATGGTAGACTGATTCAAACCCCTGTAGTCGAGACAAAACCGCCAGGACCCATCTTTCTTCTTGACCAAAAGGATCGGAGAGGAGAACGCGCTGGTGCTGGGCCGTATAATACCGGCGGCCAGCATCTCCCGTATGCTGCGTTCTATCTCTGCCTTCTGAATGTGGGGGTACCGGTATGGGCGAATATTTGTCGGGTCTACTCCGGCCTTCAGCTGAATCTGATGGTCGCGGAACCGTGCGGGTGGCAGAGAACGAGGTTCCTGGAAGATGTCGTCAAACTGTACCAATAAGTCCTGCAACTGCTCTGGTTCTGGCACCGATCTGATAGTCTCTATCCCCAACACCATGGCCATCACACTACCCTCCTCCTCTATCCTCTGCAGGCTCCTGAGGGATATCTCCTTGAGCGGAGACGTCCGTATTCCCTGCAGGCAATGCTCCGTCCCCAGGTATGAAAACTCCAGCGTCATCTTCTCCCAGTCAGTGGTCACCCGCTTGAGCTGGCAGAGCCACTGCACCCCCAACACCATGTCCGAACCCCGAATCGGTAGCAGGTAGACATTCGTCCTGCACACATAACCCTGTAGTCGTAGCTCCACTCCCTTCAGGACCCCTTCGCACCTCAATTTGCTCCCATCAGCCACCATAACTTGGAAGGAAGCCCCCGTGTCGACGGCGTGTCCCGCCTTTTGTGCTGCTGCAGGAGTGATGAAATTGTGGGTACTCCCACTGTCGATCAAGATAGTCACCCGCTCATGCCCAAGCTTCCCGGCAATCCGCAACGTCAGAGGAGCTGAACACCCTTCCATGGCCTGGAGAGAGACCCCAAACTCTGTCAAGTCCAACCCGTCCACCTCATCGCTGTGAATGGGCTCATCCTCCTCCCTCAACATGAATACCTGCACCTTCGGGCACCGGTGTCCCGGTGTGTACTTTTCGTCGCAATTGAAGCACAACCCTTTATCCTTCCTGGCCTGCAACTCCGGCCAGGTCAAGCGCGTAACGGTCGGTCTCCCTGCCGGCGGCTGCTCGCGCCGCCCCGACACTAGTGCTACTGGTGCTACAGGAACACGTGCCCCTCCTCGATTGCGCTGGCGGTTGAACCGCTCCTCCTGTATCCTGGCTAGACTGATGGCGTGGCTCAGACTGTTCGGCATGTAGGCATGGACCTCATCCCTCAGGTGATCCTTCAACCCCGAAATGAAACAACTGAGAAGGGTCTTTTCCCCCCAACTGACCTGATTCGTCAACCGCTCGAACTCCGTGCGATATTCTGTCACTGTCCCCTTCTGCCGGAGTTTCTGCAGGGTGGCCTCTACGTCCTCATACTCCAAGGGCCCGAAGCGGGCCGTAAATCCTTCTACAAAATGTGCCCACGGCGCGTTCCCGTAGCTCCGGACGAACCATTGTGCCCACTGGTATGCGTCACCCTCCAAGTGAAATGACGCCAATTGCACTCACTGTCCAGTAGGGATCTCCTGATAGGTGAAGAACAATTCGGCCTTTTGTACCCATTCCAGCGCGTCGCTGCCCCTGAATGTCGGAAAATTCATCCGCGTTCGTTTTGGTTGCATGAAGGCCTGCTGGTTCGCCCCTCCATACCTGTCTGGTTCTGCTACTCGATTTGGCCGGCCATAGTAATCTTGATAGTGTTCCCCGCCATATCCCCCTCCTATGGGAGGACCTTCCCCGTCGTCCAGGACGTGTCTGGGAGGGTTTCCCCGCCATTGTTCGCCTGGACCCATCCTCATCGGAACCCCTAGTATCGGTGGTCATGGCAGGATTCCATTTCCAATGCCGTTTGGAACCCCCATGTGCTGCGGTGGCCTCAAAAACTGCTCCTGTTGCCCAAAATGGCGACCGGCGGCCATTCCGGCGGCTCCACCGCCGGCAGCCACTCCTCCCGGGCCGCTCCACCCCCCGGTGACCTGCTGATGGGGTTCGGGTCCCGATCCGACCCAAACCCTGGCGCCAAAATCGCCCGAGCCCGGGATCGGCGGAAACAACGCCGTCCGATCCGTCGGGCTTGTTTGCGACGCGGAGCCCCCGTGGCCGGCCATACCCGATGGAGAGGGGTAGGGGTTGGAGGAAGACATCATTCCGGAGCCTCCGGTGGTGCCTCCGGTGACCGGCAGCGTCGGATGCGGGGGATCTTGGAGTTCCGCTGTTTTTCCCTTTAGGGTTTGAGTTAGCAAAATCTTCAATTCCTCCATACGATCTTCCATGCGTTCTTCCAGATTCTTCGTGGAAGCCTTGACTTGCTCTTCTAGCCCGGCTACCGAATCCGCCAAGGCTACATAGTTTTCTTCGATGGTGGCTAAGCGTGCCATCTCCGCCTCCGTGCGTGTCACCATAGTCGCAGGAGCGAAGCTCTGATACCAAATGTTATGACCTCACTAGGGAACTAAGGAGAAGAAGAAGGAGAAGGGCTAGAAGATTAGGGTTGAGATGAGGAAGGAGAGGAAAGTACCTGGATATTCTTGCTTAACCCACCAAGGAGGAGGGGTTGGGTATTTATGCCACCCAACCCCTAGGGCCGGCCGGCCCCAATGGGGCTGAACCCATGTGGTTCAGCCCCCCCCCCCCCGAGCAGCTTTAATGTTGAGTGCGGGCTGAACCGGATGGTTCAGCCCGGTCTTCATGTTCCTTCTCCTTCGGCCGTTGCGTGTACTTAAATCCGCGGAACCGTAGACCGTCCGGGGGCATAACACACACTTTCCATTTTTGCCCGGATCCAACCCTAAATAGCGGATCCACCCCTCCCCGGCCCGGATCTACTCGTACGTGGTCGGATCTACCCTTTTATCACCCGATCCCATCACTTGCCACCGAGGACAGCCACCACCTTCATTTTCACGTTGTCAGTTCCACCTCCAATCGTCGATCTAAGCATCCGGACCCTAATTCTTCAGTGCCCTCTACTTTGTGAGCGTTTGTAGTATTGTAATATTTGATTCGACATTTCATTTAGTGATTTATCATATTTTGCTGCGATTCTTGTTTGTGGAGATTTGTTTTGATACGCTATTAATTTGCAGGAGTTATTCGCCGCGCGCTTTGCTTTGGCCCTTCGAGCGGAGGAAAACCATTATAAAAATTGCT
This sequence comes from Platanthera zijinensis, assembly GCA_039513925.1. Lineage (NCBI taxonomy): Eukaryota > Viridiplantae > Streptophyta > Magnoliopsida > Asparagales > Orchidaceae > Platanthera > Platanthera zijinensis. The sequence continues at coordinate 19,637,543 of CM077082.1, forward strand.
GAATTAATTAATTTTTTCAATTTTGAATATCTGCGTGGTGTTATAAAACTTCATTACTCAAATTTATTTGTCGCTGTAACTGACGGCCGCATTGCATTTAGGGTCAAACTAGAGAATCGCCTTTGCATTTATACCTAGAGTCCTAGGTTTTGTGCACCAGTAGCCTACCCCTACATTATGTAGGCTGTTAATTTTCTGTTGTAGGTTGTTAATCTTCTTATGTAGGCTGTTAATCAACAAAATTCCCCCTTGTGTAGACTGTTTCTCTATTAGTTTTGAATCTCATGGTCTATATAAGTGGGCAACTGATAGTTATGGATCAATGTTTTTAAATTTACTCTTGTTAATAGAAGTTTTCTTGTTAATCCACAAAATTCCACCTTGTGTAAACTGTAGACTGTTAGTTTTTTTAAAAAAATTTACTCTTCTTAATATAAGTAGGCAACTCAAAGTTATGGCCTAGTTTTTAAATATATATTTTAGAATTTTAAATTATTTTAGTTAGTTGGATAAGTTGTTTACTTGAGTTTTCCTTTAGTTGATTTGTGTGTAGCTAGGATTTTCCACTCAACAATTAATCTATTGTTGTACAAAAAAAATATGTGTAGCTAGGAATTTCTCACATGATCCAATCTTATTATGAGTTTGTTAACATTGTTTGTTATGAATTTCATTATTGGTTAAATTATGTCTTATCTTTCATAACATGGATTCAAGTAGCGGCATTAATGAAAATGACAAAAAGCCTTTTTGGAAATATGTGACAAGAGGAAACAAGTTAACCAAAGGAGGTGAAAGTATAAGTTGGACATGTAATTTTTGTGGTAAGCCTTACAAAAGCTCATACACTCGTGTGAAAGGTCATTTATTGAGGATCAAGAGTAGTGGAATTGGAACATGTAACAAGGTTCAGGCTTCCACATACAAGAACATGTTGAAGGAAGATAAAGATGCTCAAGAGCTTATTGAGCGAAGACTACCAAAATTTATACCAGTAGCTCCAAGTACTTCAAGTGGAGTTGGAAGTGTTGGGAGTGTTGGTGATAAGCGGAGAAGAAATGATGATCCAAGCGGTAGAGAAAAAAATCCAATTTCCAGTGCATTCAATAATGAAGATAGAGCTCATTTAGATGCTTTAATTGCTAGGGCATTTTATTTGGCGGGGTTGCCTTTCAATTTAGCAAGAAATCCTTATTTGAGGGAATCTTATTCTTTTGTCGCTAGTCATAACTTTGCGGGATACGTACCACCCGGTTATAATTCTCTAAGAACCACATTATTGTTGAAGGAGAAGATCGAAATTGAAAAAAGATTAGCTCTCATTCGAGGGATGTGGGTAGAGAAAGGAGTTGGTATTGTAAGAGACAGATGGAGCGATCCACAAAAAAGACCACTCATTAATTTCATGGCAATAACCGATTCAAAAGCAATGTTCTTGAAGGCGATTAATTGTGAAGGTCTAACCAAAGACAAGTATTTCATTGCCTCTTTGATCAGAGAGGTCATTTTAGAAATCGGATATGAAAAGGTTGTTCAAGTAATAACAGATAATGCGGCGAATTGTAAGTGGGCGGGCCAACTAATTGAGAGTGAGTTTCCATCCATTTTTTGGACTCCTTGTGTGGTGCACACTCTCAATCTAGCTTTGAAGAACATATATGTCACTAAGAATTCAGAGAATAATGCGGTTACGTATGAAGAATGTTCGTGGATTACCCATATTGGAGATGATGTCATGTCCATTAAAAACTATATAATGAATCATTCCATGAGATTGGCTATGTTTAATGAGCTTGAAATTATTGTCTATTGTCGAAACTCGTTTTGCTTCAATTATCATCATGCTAAAACGATTCAAACTTATAAAAAATAGACTTCAAAGAATGGTTATTAGTGATCATTGGCTTCTATATCATGATGATGATATGGAAAAGGCAAGACATGTGAAAGAGAAGGTCTTGGATGATGATTGGTGGGATTCCATTGAGTATATATTCTTTCATTCACCGCTCCAATATATGACATGATTCGCTTTTGTGATACGGATAAGCCTTGTCTTCATCTAGTATATGATATGTGGGACACAATGATTGAAAGGGTGAGGAAAGCTATCTACTCTCATGAAAGGAAAAGAGAAGACGATGTGTCTACCTTTTTTGAGGCAGTACATGTTATCCTAGTGGATCGTTAAAATAAGAATAATACTCCGCTTCATTGTTTTGCGCATTCATTGAATCCAAAGTATTTTTTTAATTATAAATTTATATTTGTCATTTGTATAATTGATTTTTAACTCAATTTTTTTTACTAGATATTATAGTGAACAATGGCTAGCAGAGGATCCAAATAGAGTTGTTCCTCATAAAGATCCGAAAGTTAGCAAGGAAAGAATTAAATGCCTGAAAAAGTATTTTCCAAGCTTAATGGAGCGTAATGTGGTCGTCAAGGAGTATGCAGAGTTCATTGACAAATCGGAGGATTTTAACGATTATGATTCAATTCAAAATCGTTATCTCTTAGATCCAAAGACTTGGTGGATAAATCATGGCTCATCGGCCCCTTCGCTTCAAACCATTGCATTGAAGTTATTAGTACAACCATCATCTTCTTCATGCGCCAAGAGAATAGTACTTACTCCTTTATCCATTTAATGAAAAGGAATAGAATAACACCGCAACGTGCAGAAGATTTAATAAATATCCATAACAATCTTCGTCTTCTTTCTAGAAGAAATAAAAAATACAACGAAGGAGAGTCTACATTGTGGGATATTACGGGCGATGGCTTCGAATCATTCGAAGATGTAGGTACACTTGAGATAGATAATCAATCGCTTGATGAACCAAGGTTGGAGCTCTCGATTATTGAAGAAGATGATGAAGTTGATACTATTGGAGAGAATGTTTAATTTTTATACTTGATATTTTGCATATGAATATAACAAAACAATGCTCTCAATTGATGTAATGATGTATTGATGTGGACATGTGATAGATTGTTCTTTATGATGTTTGTTTCCGTGAATGTTATTCATAGCATTATATGAAATGTCAATGATATATAATATAGTCTTATTAATTTTTTTCGTTACAATTCAAGATATGTATAAATAATTTGTTAGTTGTCTTATTATTATATTAATTAATACTTATATTAAAATAATTAAAAACGTTTCTCGCATCCTAATTTTTTTAAAAATCATGTTTCCCGTATCCGTTTCGTATCGTATCCCGTATCTCGTTTCCGTCCCCGTGCTACATGGGGGATGGAGGCCAAGTCGGTGGCTTGGGATGAGGGTGGGTTGTAGGGAGGGGAAGAGCAGGGGTCGGTGTGAACAGTAACTAGCGTGAACAGTGGCGGGCATGAACAGTACCCGCCATGGACAGTATCTGGTAAACAGTAACGGCATGAACAGTACCGTCATGAATAGTACCGCCATGAACAGTAACCGATCTCCCTGGACAGCAGTGGTGGGTTGGAATTTGGGGGCTGTAGGGGCTGCGAATGAGGGTTTCAGAAGGGGAAGAAGAAGGCTATGGATGGGTAGTACCTTGGGGAGGAATTTGAGCGTCTAAAAGTCGTCACCTAGGATTTCACGGCGTCAGCACCGAGGGGTGATCGCTGGAATCTGGGAAGAAAGCTCTCTAAAATTCTGCAATGCTTCGTTCAGCCCCTAACACTCCTATTTATAAAAAAACCAAAGCTAGAGCTTCCCCATCAACGGCTATGATTGGTCGGTGGGGTCGGCCACTAAAATACATAAATAATAAACCAAAAAATATAAACTAATATATGTTTTTAACTCGCGGAGGCGTGTCGGACGCAACCGCGGAGTCGGATCGACGATCTAATCAAGCCTTCCTGCACGAATAAATGAACGTGGGTCCCGCCTTGCGGCGAACCCCTCCAGGTGCACAATCTGATGGCTCTCCATCAACTCCCCCTGACTGAAAAGCCTTCATCTCCGATGAATGGGGACGATCATACTGAAGTCGAAGTCCAGGGGCGAGTCGATCAAGCTCTGTCGGTGGTATCCAAGTGTCGTCAGCGTTTGGGCGGTCCTGCCAATGTACCAAGTAGCGACATCGTGACCTGTCCGAGGTGGGAACGAACTGGTGGGATCTGACCTCTGTGATGCTCTCAGCTCTCATCTCTCGAAGGGTGGAACTCGGAGCGATCGGCGGTGCCGGTGGCGAAACCAAAGAAAACGAATTCCCGGGTGGAAGGGTGTCAACAGTGGATGGGTTGTAGTGGTTATCAGACGTGGGTGGAGTATGAGAGTGGTGAAGCAACGAAAGTGGGGGTGGGGGTGGTTGGGCATCTCCATTGTTTGAGTCCACATACTCGTGAGGCTCGTAGTACGGAGTCAGATCCTCAACATTAAATAGTAGATGAATTCCCCATACTTGTCGGGATATCGAGTCGGTAGGCGTTTGTCCCAATACGACTAATAATTGAGTAAGGACTCATTCGTCTGGCGCTTAGCATTTTGGCAGGCCCCAAGGGGAGCCTCTCAGGGCGGACTCGCATCATTACCTTCTCGCCTTCATTAAACACCTGTTCTCGCCTTCGTTAATCTCCATGGGTTTAATAGTTTTCATTGCTCGTTATGAGTCCAGCTGTGAGCAGTTCTCGAATGCTACGCTCGATCTCGGCCTTTTGGTTGTACGGATACCGGTACGGACGAATATTAATGGGCTTCGTACCAGCCTTCAACTGAATCTGGTGATCCCTGAACCGCGATGGTGGAAGTGTACTGGGTGTCTGGAATATATCAGCATACTGAGCGAGCAGCGTTTGCATCTGCTCGGGGACTGTCGGAGTCGCCTCGGGGGCCTCCGTAATAGCCATAATCATCGCCATCGGGCTGCCTTGCTCCCCCAATTGCTGCAAACTGCGGAGGGATATCTCTTTCAGTGGGGAGGATTTGAGGCCCCCCAGGCAATATTGCCTCCCCAGTTGGAGGAACTCCATGGTCATCTGTTCCCAATCAAAGGTCACCCGTCGTAGTTGTTGTAGCCACTGCACCCCAAGCACCATATCCGACCCTCTGATGGGTAAAAGATAGACGTCTGTGCGTCCCGAGTATCCCTGAATCTTTAGCTCCATGCCCTTCATGACCCCCTCACACCAGAGTTTGCTCCCATCCGCCACCATAACGCGAAAAGCAGCAGCTCGGTCAACCTCGAGCCCCACCCTCTGCGCCACTTCCGGATGAATGAAGTTGTGCGTACTTTCACTGTCAACCAGGATAGTCACCTTCTCTTGGTGAACTCGCCCTGCCATCATCATAGTAAGTGGTGCATTGCATCCCTCTATTGCTTGACGGGACACGCCGAACTCAGTCAGATCTACGTCACCTTCCCACTCCGAGGTGGGCGTGTCCTCTTCCTTCGTGTCCTCTCGTAGCATAAAGACCTGTATCTTCTGACATTTATGTCCGGGAGCGAATTTTTCATCGCAATTATAGCACAATCCCTTTTCCTTCCGCGCCTGAAGTTCTGCCCAAGTCAGCCGCGTGACCACCGGCTTGCCCGGTCCCTGAGAGTCCCGCTTCGCCACTGGCATCGTGGTAGTAGAACGGGTTGAACTGCGGTGGCGCTGCCGGTTATAGCGCTCCTCATGTATCCGCGCTAAGCTGATCGCATGGTTCAAGCTGCGGGGCATGTATGACTAGATCTCATCTCGCAAATAATCCTTGAGTCCGGATACAAAATAGCTGAGTAGCATTTTCTCCTCCCACTGCACTCGGTTAGTCAGCTTTTCAAACTCGGTTCGGTACTCCATCACCGTCCCCTTCTGATGCAGCTTCTGTAAGAGCGCTTCAAAGTCTTCGTACTCGAGAGGTCCAAAACGAGCGGTGAATCCATCCACAAAGTCGATCCAGGGCACGTAGTCCTGCCTCTCAGGAACCACTGCACCCATTGGAACGCATCATCCTCTAAATGAAAAGAGGCCAACTGCACTCATTGCCCCTCTGGGATCTCCCGATAGTTGAAGAACAGTTCTGCCTTTTGCAGCCACTCCAGGGCATCTCCGCCATTAAACTTGGGAAAGTTCATCCGCGTCAATTTTGGCGGCATGTATGGCCGGTGTCCGGCTTGTCCACGCCACCCCGCCTTCTGTCCAAACTCCGCTGGTCTTCTAGGTTCCTCGGTTTCAAAAGGCATGTCGGGAAAAGTCGGACGGAACGGTCCCGTTGCGGGAGCTCCACCCCACGGCCTGTTGCCTCTCGCCGGAGGAGGCGTCGAAGCCCCTCGTGCCCGCCATCCGTTGCTCGGGGTCGATCCCGAGCCCGCGACGAACCCCGCGCCTCTTCCCGCACCGATCGGGCCCCGTTGGGACCGATCCTGTGCGGATCCATCCGTGCGGTTGTAGATCCGCCCGAATCCTCTTCAATCACGGCTTTGCCCTTCAGATTTTGCGTCAATAACGTCATGATCTCCTCCATCCGGGACTCGATCCGCTCTTCTAGCCTTTGCGTAGATGTTTTCATGTTTTCCTCGATGGCGGCCACCGAATCCGTCAACCCCATCAGATTTTCTTCGAGGGTTTCCAAGCGGCCGTTTTCCTCTTGTGTTCGTGTCGTCACCATGGTGGAGAAAGGAGCCTCTGATACCAAATGATAGAAAGGAGAAGGGGGAGAGAGAGATATCTAGGGAGGAAATTAGAGAATTAGGGTTTGAGAGATAGAGAGAGTTACCTTGAAATGAGTTTGCATAATCCTCCCAAGAGATTAGCCCGGGTATAAATACTCAGGCCAAGGAGGGGTCGGTCGGCCCCTCCAAAAGGGGTTGAACCCGTTGGTTCAGCCCCAGCCGGCCGGTTCACTAAGAGGGGGCTGAACCAGATGGTTCCACCCCGTCGCTGCTTGTCGACTATTTGCGCCTACGAGCGTACTGTCGTCCCACGAAGCGTAATGGCGGCGTAACATAATCATCCCAGCCAGACAACTCTGTCTTGTCTACAGACCTCCCCATCTCCTCTACCGCAGCTCCCTTGAGCCGTTTGCATCGCAACTTCCTCGATCCCAACGCCCATCCACTTTGCCTTTGTGTTTTTCGTTGTTTTTCGCATGCACGCCAACCCTGCGTGATTTAACTAATTGACCAATCTTATAATTGATAACACACTTAATTGATTGATTAACTATTAATCACATTAATTCTTTCCTCACTTAATTACGATGAACCTGCAACTATGCGATAAAAAATTAAGTGTCGCTAAGATTATTGCCCTTCGTTCGATTGAGGAAATGATGACCTCCCGGGACGCATGTCGTCAGGACGCCAATGCTCGTCGTCAGGACGGCATGGCCATGATCCTCCACAAGATTGATGATTTGATAGCCGCCTTATCGCAGCTCCCTTGAGCCGCTTGCATCGCAACTTCCTCGATCCCAACGCCCGTCCACTTTGCCTGTGTTTTTCGTTGTTTTTCGCATGCACGCCAACCCTGTGTGATTTAATTAATTGACCAATCTTATAATTGATAACACACTTAATCGATTGATTAACTATTAATCACATTAATTCTTTCCTTACTTAATTACGATGAACCTGCAACTACGCGATAAAAAATTAAGTGTCGCTAAGATAATTGCCCTCCGTTCGATTGAGGAAATGATGACCTCCCGGGCCGCATGTTGTCAGGACGCCAATGCTCGCCGTCAGGACAGCGTGGCCATGATCCTCCACAAGCTTGATGGTTTGATAGCCGCCTTCCTGCTGAAGTTTCCACCTTCCCCGCCGCAGATCAAACTCGAGTGGTCGTCGTTCCCGCCACGGACGACAGAAGCTCTGCCGCTATCCACCGTTCGTGTCGTACCAACATCATCGTCAGTGGTCCTCGAACCACAGTTTCCTCCGCTAGCCTCGCCACCCCTAACCGCTTCTTCTCAGGACATCTGTTCTGTTGGACCTGCTGGATCCATTTCTCCTGCCAACAGTCCCCAAGTCGGTGTCATCACTTCTTATCGCCGCATCTCCTTTTCCATCGCGCTTCCGTCACCTACGTCTGTCTGTAGTTGTTGGGCACCCTCGTCCTGTCCACTCATTGCCATTTTTCTGTCATTGGGGAGCGCGTTAGCCTCTTGTCGCTCAATGCAGCCTCTGATGTCGCAACGCAATAGCGAGAATTATTCTGGCGGGAAATCAAGAAAGAAAATGATCTTGCCTTTCACATGGATTGCCCGCTACATCCAACTCCTCAGATCAAGGGGCAAATCATGCTCCTATTGGTACTTCTATCTCCATTAATACTCCCAGTGGGCATCATCCTATTGACCAATGCATGGATTGCCCGCTGGGCAACTCAGTCTTACAATGTCTCCTTTTCTACAAGCAATGTCACTAATAATTTTGCATATGTTCACTAATCCTCAAAATGTCGTATATACTTCGGAAGCTCCGAATATGCAGATAATTTAGGATGTTATTGTTTTCCTCCAGGAAGACAAATTGTTGGATGTCAATGGGTGCATACCGTCAAATATCTCCAAGATAACACTCATGATTAATCTAGACTTGTTGCCAAGGGATTTACCCAATTTGATGACGTAAATTTTCATAATATTTTCCCTTATGTTGCCAAATTGAATTGTGTAAGAATTCATCTTTCTATTGTTGCTTATAAATCTTAGCCTCTTCATAAACAGGGTAGTGAAAACAATTTCATACATACAGATATTCAGGAAGATATCTAAAGCGCTACTCTTGGGTTTCAGGGTCCTCAAGGGTATATCTGCAAGCTCGAGAAATATATTTATGGGATTAAGCAATCTCTTCATGCCTTACTTGATAAATAAAGTATTAAACTTACTGATAAATTATCATTCCATTTTTCTTCATAAGGCTTGAATCCAACAGTCTTCTGAGTATGCATGCAGATGATATCATTATTAATAGAAGTGATGAACACCATACTACTGTTGTAAAAAGAAACTTGGGTTTCTTGTGCTGATTCCTTGGAATAAAGGTGGCTAGATTCAAAAAATGTATCTTCACACCTCAAAAGAAGTATGTCTTTTTATCTTCTTACCGATAGTTGATTCTTGAAGGACGAATTTGTTGATAGTCTTACTGATCTCAATTATAATGTACATTAAGACAAATCCTAAGTTGGATATAAAATTGAAATTACATAGGGTTGTGGGAAAAATAATCTTACTATCACCAAATTTGATATTTCCATTGTTGTTTGCTTGATCGATCAGTTCATGCATGATCTCAAATTTATAATTATGAGGCTATTCTTCATATTTCAAAATATCTCAAAAAAGCTCCATGTAGTATTGTGTTTAAAAACCAAGATCTTTAATGTTTTTGGATACTGTGATGTCCACGGGTAGTCCATGACAGAAGATCAACTAGTGAGTGATCTATGTTTATTGGTGGCAATTTAGTGGCTTGAAATGTAAAACAAATAATTGTGACTCAATCCTTTGCATAAGCTGAATATAGAATTCGATTACATGTGAGTCGTTGTGGCTAAAATCCATCGTCGGGAGATGAGTTTTTTGTTAGTAGGATAGTGCAACTTTACAGTGATAATTAAATTGTCACCAATATCACATCAAACTCAAACTAAACATATAAAAAATGATTGTCGGTTCATACCGGAGAAAATTCAAAACAAAGTCATTGCCACTCTTAGTCCTGACCAGTGATCATTTGACATAGATGCTTACAAGACAACGTCTGGTAGAAATTTTTTCAGCAAAGCTCATTACGTTTAAATAATTTGTGTAATAATTTGTGTTTATGGTGTCAGCTTGCGAGAGTGTTGAAACACAAAATCAATATGGGATATGCTCACTGGGTGGTGACCTAACCAAAATAACTCAGGTGATTAGATCTCATTGGCTTAACTATTTAATTGATCTATTATCAAAGCGATAGGGTGTCATCATGAGAACGACCGGAGGTGCTCGTTCTTGTAGGTATTTCTCCCATCTAACAACCAACTAGTATATACAAAATACAAAATTGTATATACTATATACAATCATATAGAACTTCATGCAACTCACCTAAATGATTTGAAGGAACATCTACATGTAGTGGTCGGGTGAACCTTGGATCTACTTAAAAATTTTGTGAATTATGTCTACACAATCTGCCATTATATTTTTATGAAGTGCGGCCAGCATTGAAGCACATGCACCATCGACAATATTTCATACATATACAAGACCTTTTTAGGTTGCATATTCACAGATACCTTTGCTCTTGCACAAGTGTGGAGCCCCAAATTGACAACATTCCAACAATAACTTTTAGAGCAGAAAATTTAAAAAATTGAGAGCAGCTCCACCATTATTTATGCTTCTCATCGCCTTCATTTATGCATTAATTTAATCAGTACCTATAGGTTCATTAATCAAGACCTGCTGACTCTTTGACCACCACATGTTCCAAGATGGCAACATGCAGTTAAAAAGTCAAACCAACATAGCATTGTTGTATAGTTTTTAACGATTTCAACAGATTATACGCACATAGGTAACCTAAAATTATTATATTATATAGTTTGATGATTTGATCATTTTAATATCCACACATAGGAGTGTAATAATACCCGGAATCAAGAGAAGTGAAGGGAATAGAAGCCAGGCTTCGTTAATTTCAAAAGCTACGAAGATGACTTCCCAACTTTTATCAATTTACGAGCGCGAGTTTTTCATGAGATGTTTAAGCAAGAATCCTAGATTTTACTAGAGAGAGGATGGAGGCTTCAACGATGAGGATTACTGCATAGAATCAACCAGTTCATACATAGATAAATATTAAAGCTTGATATCTATACACCTAAATCCCCAAAAATAAATCATATCAAAGATGTGATATTTTGAATCGGAATATGTCCATGAGTAAGAGTAGTGTGAACAAAACAGTAGGGACCATACAAAGATCTACTTTTAACTGACTTATAGGACAATAGATTGAAAGAATGAATTAAATCCGAAGTCAAAGTAGCGAAAAGGTTTCTAGGTTATATAAGTAATAGCTTAGACCCTAATTATGTGAGGTTTCTTTTGACAGTAGGATATGGAGCTCAATTATGAAATGAGTTTATTACACTCAAATGACAATATCTTCAATATATGAGAACGATTGGAAATTTCTCATGGATTGTCTCAATAAAGCATAAAATCATAAAATGTAGCTTGGCACGAGCTTAGTTGAGTTAAAGCAAATAATATTTTAGATATTATAGCACATGATCACACTCATTAGGTGATTAAAATTGAAATTTGATTCATAGACCAAAGTCACTCCAAAAAGGAAGCAAGATGAGATTTTAATAGCTTCACAAAGAATCACTCGTAAAATCATAAAGTGTGTGAGAGTCGGTTCATGCAGCAAGTATACTCAACTAACATGTTCATTATATATGGTTGGAGCACATACAACCACCAACTCGCTAATTCCTTGATCATCATCGCACATATTTTAAAGCGTAATATGAAAAAATAATTCAAATTACCTTCACAGGATCCTCCAATGCTAAGAAATTTATGCAAACCTTAATCTTAATGCGAGAAATTGAATGAAGCTTGCTGGTGCATGAAGTAATCTAATTGCCAATAAAGTGCCAGATTTTACAAGCAATATACTTTTGATGTGAATGAATTAAACTTACCATACCAAATCGACAAAAAAGTTTATATTTGCAGATAATATGGTTAAATACAATAGAAATGCTTTGAAATCCTCTATAAATTGTCATATTATCAATAAAATGCATGGCTTCACATAATTAAGCGATGATACTATATAATATCATGCCAATCACACAATTTCTAATTAATGTCATAAGCATTTATTTCAGTTTTCAAATAAATGAGAATATGGTAAAAATATGGTTGCTTTGAAAATACCCTTTGGTGAAACAATTATTTTTCCAATTTTACTCTTCTTTATTACAAAATTTCCATCTTTTTATAATTAGATTTATTTGTGTTTTGATCAAGGAGTTGGCATGCATCCAAATCATGTAATAGGTTGGTGCCGGTCCAATTCATGTAATCCAAGGGACTGTTTTCGTTATTTGACTTATGATTTTGACAACGCAATAAATTCCACTTAGGTTCCCTTTGGCGCGGCGTTTTTGCTCTGGTGAGTTTGAACAAAAATGCCACCTTCATAGTGCATGTTTGGCATGACAACGATTATGACCGCTGCCAAGAAAAAAACAAGTTTTAAAGTTAAAAGTGGATGAAGTTCCTTAGGTGAGGTCGGGCGTTCACGAGCAAAGGTTCTTAACCACCACGTTCTCGGCCGCCGCTGCCACGCTAAACGGAGCCTTAATCTAGACTTCAGAATGCCATTCTTGTCATGCTATGTAATGCTGTCAACAAAGCTCAGCTTCAGAAAAATATAGAAATTCATGATGGTATCCGCTTGTAAAAGTTTGAACATGTGTTGGTGTTGAAAGAACAATGTGGGGCATGGATCACATTGGCATTGTAAGACCAATACGACATGAATTGTTTGAAAATCAGAGTGAAAGCCGATCAATACGACAAGCATGCAACCACAAATTACAGCAATTCCCACAGTTTATAAAGCTGATTTCAACGGATAAATAAGATAAGTGAACCATAGATAGAAAAAGAAAGTGAACAAATGGAGATCAGTTGCAAATGCTTACAGACTTAGAACGCAGTGGGTGACTTCCCGGCCCTTATCGAGGCATTTCTCTGGGTTTTGGTCCTTCCTTTTACATTTGATGAACGCCATATTCTCGGCTCTGCATCTAACGGCGATGTGCTTCGACGCCGCAATAAGTACCGATGAAGTAGGGATTGGAGTCCCCGAGGGATCGACGGCGGTGCTCGTCATATGCGTTTATCCCTTATCCGCAATCAGAGCCAGGGGTAAGAGAAGATCAATACATGAGATGGATCGATGCGTACATTAGGGTTTAGGAATATACCAGGATTTCGAGAGGGCTTCTTCTAGGGCGATCGGACTGAGGGGAGGGGGAGCAGAGCGACAGTTCGGGAACTTCGCCGCCGGCGAGATTATTGAGCCGGGTAGAATTCGAGTTATGTTGGAATTTGGAAGAAAATGGAGCAATCCGAAGTGCGAAGCAATCCGCCAATCCGGTGATAGTTGTACAACATAATTGCTATTCCGACGCCATTCCTCATATTAAAACACCTCTTTTTAAAACAATAAAATCAAATATTCGTACCCCCTCTCTAACTCCGAAACTTTTTTTCGTGCGGGTTAGGTTCCTAGCTTAGGGAGGGAGTAGTCTGCTCGTCGTTGGATGACTGATCTAACCATCAGCAATAAATACGAGTTTTTTTTTTAAAAAAAGGCGAGTAAACACTTTGATCGGACGGCGAGCAGAATTGATCCAACGGCGAGCAGGCTACTCGCGCTCCTTCCTCTAAGAACGCTACCCTTAGCCAAAAATTATTTCTCCAACTCCCATTACACACGCTTCTCCTGGATACCCTAAGCAGCCGCGGGCCTGCAGCTCTACCGCCTGGTGTTTCATCCGGTTGCTGTGCATTTCGCCTGATTCTTCCATTCCAGCAGCCGCCGCTCCACATTTCGCCGAATTCCTCCATTCCAGCAGCCGCCGCACGCGGGATTTCATACTTCGGCGAAGTAGATCGTCCATTCTTGTTATGCAGATAGCATTGAACCGATGCACCTGATGGAAGCAAAAAAATTACAAGCAAGAGAAACTGGCAGACTGACAACAATAACCGCCCGAGCTACTAACCGCCTGGTCTGTCCGCCGAAACCGCCAAGTCGCTTCTGTCAAGTATAACCGTCAAGCTGCCAGACCGCAACTTAAGTCGTGCGAGCTGTCATGTTATTGAATGTTGATGAACTGGGAAAACAGTACCCGCTGAGACCGGGTGAACTGTTGAGGTATATTTCATATTGGTAACGAGTTCTTATTGGGTTTTGATTGGATCCGTTAGGCATCCAATAACCCATCGTCGGGGATTTAGGGTTGCGCCTATAAATACCCCTGTTGGGGGCATCGTGGAGGTCGTTCCAAAATTGACGGTCACGTGGGATGCTTCGAGCGCACTAACATGAACTGTTTGAATTGTTCGCAATTCTGAAGAAAAAAACTGTTAGTCGCACTAACTGCAACCTGCTGTATATCACAGACTGTTATCTGCAAACTGTTCCACACTGAGCTTCTCAGCTAGTTGTCTAGTCGTCCGGTGCCAGTTGCACAACTTGCACAGTACAAGTTAACTTCACTTAGCCGTCAGGTTAGAAAAATATAACCACAATTTCAAAACGCGAGCTGAGTTCTCGCTGTTCTCGTTATATATGACAAGTCAAGGACCCATATTTATAGGCAACAAAGGGACTGTGGTCGCCACCCATAGCAATAAGATAGTCGTTCGTCTTCCTGCAACTATCACTACATATCTACACAAGAATGCGGATGCCAAAGTCAAACTGCGAGTGATAAACCATCTATTCGCTCACGCGATAAGATCCACCAGTCTGCATAGCTATGCGAATAGCATCCTCAGTCCGCGTGGACTTAAACAATTAAGCTGACAATCACGTGACCTAAGCCATAACTGCGTTACACAGTCTGCAAACTCCACATCCAGACGGCACAACATAAGTGGTCTCCGCGAACTCTAGAAGCAGGCTCCACGAACTCTAGAAGCAGGCTCCGCGGTCTCTCAACCCAGAAGCCAAAAAACCTGCCAACTCTAAGCGGACTATGCGGTCTCTCAACCCAGACCGCGACAGTCGCGGATAACCAACGCTACCCCCCCCCCCCCCCGGTTACTTCCCAAGGTGCTTGCTGAACTAGACCGCAAAACATGGAACAAAAGCCTGAACCAAGCTATCTGCTAACACCAAGCCGTCTAACCGGCGACGGACTTTGCGGTCTATGCGGTCTGCCCAATCATAAAGTTCACTTCCACTTCAACAATTTCAACACCAACACTACTTCAAGATTTGAATTTAATTGAGTGATAGAGGATAAATCAACACTTACAATTCGTATGTTTGCATGAGCCAATAGAAACTATATTTCCGTCTGAAATTTTAACTCGGGCAAAATGATGTGAGGGAGTTGCGATGGCATTGAAGGTCAAAAATAACTTTTTGGAATGTTGAGGGTGAATAATGGAGATTCATCAAACAACTATTCCGAGCGTTTGTGCTCTCTCTTCAAACAAAAGAAGCTGTAGAAGATAGTCAAGTAATTGATTTGTGCAAATTTAGCTAACCCCTATGTTTAAGTTTCGCACACATGAAGTTTAATCGAGGAAGAGGATACTTTCTAATTTCTTACTCTTATCAATTAGACTCAAGCCTTAGTACCTCTGGATAATATTTGTTGTGTGGCACTCAAAGCGCTCATAGATCAATTGAATCGAAATGTCTCGGCTCAGGAGCGGGTGGAGCGCACAAAAAGTCACAAAAAATTTGAACAACTGACAAGAAGATTGTTTTTAAGGTGAAAAATCCGAAAATGGTGGAAAAAAAACTCCTGGCTGGTTCGGTGCTGACCAAATTACATTAAGTCATTGAGTGTTTTAAGTTTTTGAGTTCTTGAGGGTGACAAATCATCGCTTGTTACAACAGAATTTAACAAAATGTGTAGTGATAACTTCAAGTGGCCTCTGAAAAGGGGAGCTTCAAAGGGGAGGAGATATTTGAAGGCCGAAGGAAATCTTCAAGTCACATTTGAAGGAGATCTTTGAAGAGAAGGCAGATATTCAAAGGTCGATGAAAATCTTCAAGAGAAACTTCGAACTCTGAGAGAGAACTTTGAAGGAGCTCTCGCGAGCACTAAATGCAAGATGTCTTGAAAAGAAGATTCCGAGCTCCTTTTATAGTGTTTGGCCCCCCGTGTTCCCGCAGGCACTAATTGAGCCGTCATAACCGCCATAACTACTGGACGGACGAATCACATTCCTCGATCCGTAACACACGAGTCGGCATTTTTTTCACATATGATGATTTCACCCCCGAGCAGTTTGGTCAGTTCAGGCAAGTTTGGCTGCGGCGATGTTAATGAACTGTGAACCGCGAGTTGCGAATCACAAAATGCGAGCCAGTTGCCAAACTTTCATTACCATGCCAGTCAAAAAAAATTACATGAACAGAATAAATAAACAAATAAATTTGATGGGGATGAACCCCCTTTTACGAAGAATGAGTGTGCATTTAGCTTACTCCCACATGATCCCCACGACATTAATGAGATCATGGGTTTGACCGTCGCGCGATTCGCACACGCGATCGCGAGCGATCCCCACACGCGGGATCCCGCCTTCGGTAGCCGTCCGGGGCCGGCTAAGCCGCCGACCCCTCGCCCTTTTTCTCCCTGCCGGTCGGCCGCCCCAAGCTAGCCCAGATTCCGCACGACACGACCACCCCGCCGGACTCGCGACCGACGGGGGCGGCTTTTCCCCGCCTGCCGGCCGGCCCGGCTTCCGACCAGCGAAGGGGATGCGCCATGCAAGCTCACCTTTGCAGCTGCACGGCACGGCCAACCCGTCGGGCTCGTGACCGGCGGGGGGCCGCCTTCTCCCCGCCGGCCGGCCGCCCTGAGCCAGCCCGGCTTCCGACTAGCGCAAAGGGGTCGCGTGCGACCGCGCTTTTGCGGACGCACAACACCGCCCCGTCGGGCTCGCAACCGGTGGGGAGCGGTCTTCTCCTGAGTCGGCTCGGCCTCCGACCGGCGACTTGCTGGGAGGAGGTGGCTGATTCGAGGGCCGACTGCCGCCCTCGCTGGGGAGCAACGTCTCTCCCGTCGGCCGCGACATCGTCCCCCTCCTCCACCGTACGATTAGCTCGTTGTAATCACGACCGTTTGTTTCTTAGGACAACCGCTCGCGTAAGTTTCGTCGATAGTGGGGGGGGGGCATCATGGTCATGATGGCGGCCTGTGAATAGTGGAAATTATACGCTACAAAGTTATAGTAAGAATATTATTTTGTGCGGTTATGGTGTGCGGATAGCCGCATAACCATCTCCTGGAGGCTACAAAATGCCCCCCAAACCTCCTCATTTCTCACTCTTTTTGGATCCTCGGCTTTCTCCTTCCTCGGGCCCGAGCTCTGCCGGATTTCTCCTACAAGCCGTCTTCAAGCCGTCTTCAAGTCATCTTCAAGCCATCTTCAAGCCATCTTCGAGCCATCCTCAAGCAACTATCAAGCAACTTCAAGCCTTTTCCAAGCTGCCTGCCAGCTATTAGCAACCACCGCCGCATCGTCACAATCTACTTAAGTTCGCGAAGAGCATCAAGAAGGAGATTCCCACAGCAACAAGCACCCCGTTCATACACAACCTCATCGCAAACAATCCTCGCATGGAGCAGCCTGTTGCCCGCCGCGAGAATGTAACTCTCTCTCTCACCTCTAAAGTGTAACGAGAAGCAGTCCGTCGCTCGATTCTCCGTGAAAGTTGTAACCGCAAACGAATATTGGAGTTCGAGCGGCGCAAACCCAGTCGCGTGGTTTTTTACCCGATTGAGGGGGTTTTCCACGTAAAAAGATCGTGTGTACCATTTCTCTATCACTAGCTGTGTGTGCGCCCGACCGCTCTAAGAGCTAAGACGGTCCAGGTCATTCTAGTCTGACCGGGGCAACGGGTTCGATCGCAACAGTTTGGTGTCGTCTTTGGGAACATGATTCTAAACATCCTCACAAAAACAGTACCCTCAATTTGATGGTACTCAAGGTCAGCCCTAATGGCAAAAAGAAGCATTTGAACTGCCGATAGATCCGGGTGCACTTGAGGACACAGTCGTGTACATCTGAGGCCGCGCTCGCCTCCAGGTGCGCGCTCCAGCGTTCGTCCCCGACATTTTCCGCCCGTTCGGACATCTTACCTTGTCTTGCAGTGCGTCGCCATCCTCCTTCGCTGATTTTTCTCCGTTCGCCATCATTGTCGTCGTTGCCAAAAGCTCCCGAGGGAAGAAATCCTCGTTCTTCACCCATGCCGGTTTCTGATATAAAGGATTTCGGGGGACAATTGATGGGGATGAACCCCCTTTTATGGAGAACGAGTGTGCATTTAGCCTACTCCCCCGTGATCTTCAACACATTAGTGAGATCA